>CANTUV010000035.1:23635000-24885000 GCA_947685225.1 Garcia nutans | reverse complement strand
CTTTCTTTTTTCCCGGCCCGTCCGGGTGGTGACTCCATTTTCTCCGGACTTAGGTCCGTGTTCTCTAAGGCCCCGAGCCTAAACAGTGCCGAAGTCACAAGAACCATTCCACCGGGAGCGGGGGCGAAAATCCCCGCTCACAGTATGATCACTCATACTCTAATTTTGTTTATGATATGATTTGATATTCTCTGCTCTGTTCTATTTGATGAGGCTTGGCTACCCACTAGAAAATGGATATTTGTTATCTATGCTATGAACCATTTCTATTTAGATACTTATTGCTAGCCACTTACCTTGTGTTATTGCTATACTCTCATTATATGTTTACTATAAATCATTATGTCACTGAGATGAAAACTCAATCCATATCAACAACTAGTATAAGTGCCATATCATTAGTGGTTCAATTTGGCAATTAGAAGACCCTGGCATATAGTGGCTCGGTGGCATAGCTAAGGGAGAGAGGGCAAGATAAAAGAATTTAAATTTTGCTAATAGGATAGGAAAAGTAATTAAAAAGGACAACATAGTTACACTTTAATTTGATTTATTTTTGAAACATGATAACATAAACACATGTATATGCATTTAAATTATCTTCTGCTCTGGTGATGGAAAACATCAATTTAGCAAGCATACACCCCAATAGCTAAAGAACTATGATATATATGGAATGCAAATTAACACCCAACTAGTTGAATCAAATATAGATCATTCAAGAATGAAGTAAGATTAACTATTCTATTAACTTATATCAATGGAATGATGATTAAGTAATTAGAATAGCACTTTGATTTTCTCAAAATGCCACAAACAAAGAGGTTTGATAAGTTAAGAATGAAAGCAAAGATTCTGGAATCTGAACGCCACAAACTGAATAACTTGATAAGTTCCAAAGTTCATGCAAGAACTTAAGACAAAACACTCACAAGTGCTCAAAATAAATTTTTATTGTCTTTCAATTATATGTCTACAAAGGAAATCAGCCTTGTTTATATAGAAAAAGGCCATGTACAAAGAGAGCATCATAATTAAGTTCATATATAACTCCCATATTAATTGACAGCCCCATTACACCTAATAAATAGCCCTATTACTCTGCCAACTCAATATGAACATTTGGCCATTATTTCCTTGGCTTTTGTAACTCTTTTTCTTCATGATTCAACTTTTGTAACTCATACATAATAAGATTAAATCCTAGTAAAAGTCAAAATGCACAATTAAAACACAAATAGCCTTAAATAACCTATTAAATTTTCTTGGGCCATTGGCCTTTTAGACTTTAAAAGCATGGCCAAATGACCTTGCATTATTCAAAATGGAACTAAATCTTTACTCTTTCATAAGCCTAGATTTGGGCCTTCAAGAGTTGGTCAGGTTTGAATTATGTTGACCAATTTAAGCTCTTCTTGTATCCATGGAACAATCTTAAACAAATCTTGAGCATCTTGATTTCTCCAAATTTGATCCATGAAGGAAATTAAAGCCTCTTTCAACTTATTAGCTCTATACCTTGTCATTGGTCCTCCATGTATGGCTAATGTATCTTTAACTTGTTGGTTCATGTTAATGTTGGACTGTTGGTGCTTGGCCAATTGTTGAACAGCATGTAGCTCCTTATCATCTAGGTTCTTTGTGTGGTTGGCTCATTTAGGATAACCCACCACCTAGGACCATCACATCACTGAGTTTGGGATGTCAAAAATTGGTAACAGAGCTAAGGTTGTAGTTTGGGTAGGAGGATTATTCTATATTTGATACCACAAAGGTGGCATCAAAATCACAATTTAAGGAAAAGAGGACTAGTATGATTGAAAGTATAAGTTAGTTATATGGGATAAGTGGAAAAGTGTATAGAAATCCCATGGAGCTTAGGGACTTGCATTCAGCAATTGCTTATTCTAGTCCTATATGATGTTAGTAACTTGTTATATATTTATTTGTTTGAGATTTCAGGTGCAAAAGAATAGTTAATAAGATATGGACCCTCGAGAGAATTGGCAACCTTCATATGTACCTTTTGATTGGCTAATTCGACCTCCATTTTCTTATTCAACAGAGCCTACTATGAAATCCTATCTGGATCCTATTTAAATAGATATAATTGATCAAAATATCATATATGAGCATTTTCTAGATATGCAAGAGGGGGAGATCCCTTAGTTTTCTAGGAAGAAGTAGAAGTGAGGGCAAAAATGTTAAGAAGTTTTGCTATCCAAGTCATAAAATTTGCTAGGGATCAATGTGATGGGAATTTTAAGTAGTAGATGAAAATTGATTTGGGGAGAGATTTTGGAAATGATGTGCTATAGGTATGTGATTGGAATAATGAAACAAAATAAAATGAAAGCCCTAGAAGAACTAGTACAATCTCCTTGCTTGGATACCTTAGAATTTACACACTGCTTCCATAGGCTATGTAAGTATTTACCACCCCTTCTGCATGACACATCCTCTAGGTTGACACAATTCAAGAAAGTGTTATATCATACAATAGAAAGGAAAAGACAAAACAAAGTTAAAGAAAGAGTTAAAGAAGGCAATCTTTAGAACCAGAGTCTATTAGGCAATAAGGTTACTATAGCATGCTTCATTTATGGAAAACTTAGGCATAATGCTAGAAATTGTGAATGAAATAGAGATTCAACTGCCCAATCGGCTCATGATAGCAATAAGAGGAGACTTGTCTTTGATAGTGATCCCTGAGTTAGTTTAAAAAAAGGTGGTACTTATGGATTCCGTGTGGATGGAGATTTGGCACTGTAAACTAATATGAAAATTAGTATAGGTTCTTATAGCTTATGTATATATATACATGAATATGACATAAGAATAGTAAGGTACCTTCTATTTTATAAACAAGACATAAACATTGTAAGACAATGTATAGTTTTTTAAAATTATGTAATATAATGTTAACAAGTTTCATGCAAAGAAGTTTGTGAAGAGCCTTTGCGAAACATGCCTAAAAGTTTGTAAAATGTTAAGCACAATGAAATTCATGAAATATTGTTAGATACATATGAGATTATATATATATATACACTACAATACGAGATAAGAAAGGGTAACCTATATAAGACTACTAAAGCCATAAATAAAGAAAAGAAGAAAACAATAACATGAACTAAAAGAAAATAGAAAACCATAACCTAAAGCCAAATTTGTTAGTGGGGCATTTTAAAATTTGAGGATGAATTTCTAAAAGGGAAGAAGAGTGTAATACCCCGCTCCACATACGTATGATCGAAACTATGTTGGTTGGAAATTTATAAAATTCAAAATTTGAATTTTGAGGATAGACCCTAACTCTAAAAATAAAAGGCAACTTAAACCCTAAATCAATATATTCAAACTTAAAACCTTAGCTAAGCGAAATAAGAATTAAATTTGAAAAGGAAACCTAATTAGCTAATTTGAAATTATAAATGAACCTTAAGGAAATCCTATGATTGAACTTGATTAAAAAGACACAAGAAATAGTAGGGGTCAATGTGAGAAAAATAAAAAAAATAAAGGGGTCAAATTTGGGAAGGAAAAGGAGTTAATTAAATGACTAAATAAATAAGTGTGGGCCAAAATCTAAATAGCGGAACCTTAGGGGTTTCTTAGAAGATGAAAGGATGGAATTAATGGAAAGTTAAAAGATTATGGTGGAAAGTTTGAATTAGCAAAAACAAAAGGATAGCATGAAAGTTTTCCTATAGCCAATGAAAGAATGCCAGCCAAAATCTTCTTAAGCAAAAGGCTCAGGTCACCTTACCTTAATATATGTCACTAGAGAATGCAATTTGAAATTTAAGAGAAGAAAACATATAGACCTAACATAAAGCCACCGATATATCATTCACTACACTCCTTTGTTAAGATTTATTCACTCATCTCCTTTGGCCCATGAAGGAAAGAAAAACCTTGAAAAATAGATTGATTTCAATAAGAATAAAGACTTTATTTTCCCTTCTTCATATACTCTTTCTTTGTTTTTTCCATCTCTTAAAACCCATGGGGAATGATGGAGTTAAGCAAGTGAGAACTTGAACCCTTTGTGGATTAAAGAGCTTGAAGGACCAAATCAAACATTCTCCTTCTTCTTCTTCTTCTTCTTCTTCTTCTTCTTCTTCAACCTTTTCTCTAGGGGTTGTTCATCCAAGGTAAATCTTTTATCCTTGAGATTTAGTTAATGGAGATGATTGCTTAATAGTGAATTGATTACTAGGAAACCATATGTAAAAATTACCATTGGAAAACATGAAACCACACAGCATAGTTATATAAGATGAGTTGTGAATGATTGATAAATTTGACAGGAGATTAAGCTTAGTTAATTAAGGATTGATCAAATATCAATATTTAGAAAGCAAAGAGAAAGAATTTGGACACAAAAACCCCATGAAAATATGTTAACATTTGATATATGGAAGAATATGAACATATATGTTTACAAGCATTAACCTTGAAATAGGTCAGAAACAATTGAGAATGAATGCGTGAATTAGATTTGGAATCCTATGAAATTGATTTTGGAATTTTTCAGAAGCACAATTAACATGTTAAAAATGTTTTTAGATGCCTGAAATCATGTAAAAGTTAACGAAAATTGAAATGGGAAAAGGTTGGAATTGAAAAGGCTTGAAATTGTTGAGTTTCAGGAGGGGATAGCCTTGAAATAAAAGACATGCCCATGCAGATCAAAATAGTACACATGTGCATATCATTTTGAGGTTGCCCAAGATGTCCATAAGTGAATTTAATAGCACATTGATACTCCAAACCTTGGACACACCTGTGCCTAACCAATTGAGGTTGTTTTAGGTGAAAGTATGAAGTAAATTTGAACCATTTTGCATTTTGCATCCTAAGTACTAAACACTTGTGTAAACATTAATGAAACCTTAAAAACATTGAAAAGAGACTCTAAGATGGAATAAAAGATGAAGCTTTAAGAATCTTGAAGGTTAGGGCTAGTATGAATATTCATTTGATGATCCAATTCAAGATATTATAGGTTAAACAAAGTTTCAGCAATAAGAGAAATGTTCGCAAAAGGGAGTAAGCCTTTAAGATTTCATGTGATCCACTTTGAACATGTATTGTTTGTTATTTTCAATTGACCCTCTAAGCCATGACCTAGTTGTTATACATTTGTTTATATGTTAAGCTCTATTGTGAACCATACCTCCGTTGTGAATTTGACCTTAATTTGATAAGCTCTTTGCTATGGCCATTGTAGTGATAAGTTCCCTTAAGCCTTCTTTGTTCGAAACGTAATTTACTTGTCATTGCTCTCAGGATAAAAAGCCTACTAATGGGGGTAATTGTAATGGTCAAGATGTTAAACAGGGACGTTTTGATTAATAATGAAAACTTGATAGTGTACAGTGACCAAAGTATTGTGGATAAATGCTATATGTAGAGAAGAGTAAATTGTGTATCTTAAAACTTTACTGAAAAGAGTATTTTTACTGTTTTACGAGATGAAAACTCGATTTAAAATCAACGGTTAAGAATGAGAGTGCACTATAGTTATTATGAGCATTCCCTCACTAGATTAAAAATATTATATATATGTGTGTGTGTGTGTATATGTGTCAATTGTGTAGAATTTTCTTATTTCTTTCTTCCTTCTTCTCTCCACGCCACCATCACCAACACCACCAAAGTTTCTTCTTTCTTCTTTCTTCTTTCTTTCTATGATTTGAATCAAAACTAAGATAAGATTACATCTAAATATAAGTGTTGAGAAGATTAAGTTGGAAAAGTGGTGATTATCAACAAGGTATGTGCTTTTGATTTATACTTTGCAAAAATATGAAGTTTTATGAGTTTTAATGATTTAATTGAATGATTGAGTTATGTATGATGAGATATTTCTTGAAAATATTGATTAATTGTATTGTTGAGTGAAAAATAACCTTTATATGATGGTTTTGATTCTTAACTCAATCTTTATGGAAAATTGAGTGGTTTGATCATGTTTTTATCCATATGAAATGGTTTAACTAAGTGAAGGTATTTGATATGAATTCTTTTTATGTCAAAATATTGAGTTTGAAACATTATTATCTTAGATCTTCAATATGATTGTGTTTAATGAAGTTAAAAGTGCAGAATACATGAGTTTACTCCGAAAACAGTCCCAAAATCAATGTCACGGTCGTGGCAAATGAGTGCCACGACCGTGGGATTGAAAGTGATGCTTTTTCTTCAAAAAATTTTGATAAAACAGGGGAGTTTTATATGCCACGACCGTGGCCCTTGAAGGCCACGACCGTGGGGACTTTAAACTATTTTACAGCTTCATTTTGGATCCCACGGGCATGGGGTTGAGATGCCACGGCCGTGGGGTACCTAAATAATATTTTTGGCTTGTATTTTGTGATATACGGGCCTAGTATGGACTAATATGTGTATAATTCATACTTTTGTATTGAGAATTCATGTGTATGTGTTAAATATATGAAAAAGAGTGAGAAACTTTAGATAAGTGACATATATACTAAATGTTGATAAGAGTACATGATATAAATAAGTGAAATAATATAAACAAGTGTTTATATAAACAAGTGAGTGTTTATATAAACAAGTGAGTGTTAATCAATGACATGAGACTAATATGTGTATAGTCCATACTTTTGTGTTAATGTGTTAAACGTATGAAAACGAGTGATAAACTTTAGACAAGTGACACACATATATGTCCTACCAAATATTGATAAGAGTATAGTACCAATGAAATGAAATAAACAATGTAGTGTTCATCAAAATTAATGAATTGCCCAAATCATACTAAGTTTATATCTAGCATTGGATTGAATGGCTAACCAGAGGATGGATAGCCACAGTGATAGTGGGATCCTCGTGCCTTTAATGGACATAATGTGTTATCAGTGATAGTGGGCATAATTGCCATTATAAATTCTTGAGATTGCTACACTAACATGTTATCCAAACTTATGATCTAAGTTTAGTATGTATGGGCATAATTAATGAAAATATATGTGAACATGGTAGTGTGACTAATGAAAGAAATGTAAAATAATAGATAAGTCAAGTACTTGAAATTGAAGTATTGTGTTCCAGTATAAAAGTGATTGGTTGGCAATATATATATATTAATGCTTACACGTGAAAGTTCTAATGAACGTAATGGAAATGTTATGCTCAATGTATTGAATTAATCAAATTATTGAAAGTGTATATAATGTTGTGAAATACAAAGTGCTCTAAAGTATATCAAATGATTGAAAGTGTATAACATGATGTGGGATACAAAGTGCTCTAAAGTATAGTACTAGATGTAAGTGCTGAAAAGTATAGATTGAATAAAATGATTCTTAACAAGACAAGTTGCAGTACCGAAAGTATTGTATTACATGATAACTTTTATAAAGGTACAACTGTTATTTTGTGTAGTCAGCATGGTATGTTGATTTGTTACTGAAATTAGTTCATATATTGAAATATTTCTTAAAACTAAGTGTTATTACTATATTTTCATAAGTATTTTTCTTTAATATTAAGTGATAAAATATGTGTATACATGCACCACTAAGCTTTGCTTAGTGTGTTAGAATTGTTTTCTGACACGCAGGTATCAGGACATCGGAGCAAGATAAGAACAGATGAAGATCTTGTGTATGTTGTATTCATAAGTGATAAATGTATATAGATACTTTAGTTTGGCGATTTGAGAGATTTTATAAATGTGTAAACATAAAAGGTTATATGTATTTAGAGAATGAAGTTTTGAGAATTCTAGTGAATGATTATAAAAGAAAGGAATGTATTATTTAATCATTTGATTTGACAAATGTATGATAGTTATCTGATTTGTAATGGATTATTGAAAATTGGTTTAAACATTGGACCTATAAGTGTTGTAATATGCAGATTGTATTATTATTTGAAAATTTTTAATTATAAAGAGAGTTTTCTCTGAATTGATTGGAGCGTAAACAGTATATTGAATAACATTCTCTAATAGTTTTTATATAAGAATTGTCAGAGGATGTTACAGTAATACCATTAGATTGTGTGTGCATCAGTGCTCTTCCTAGAGAAGGTACTAACCCTTCGGACATGCACCCTGATCAAGTGTATGTATTACATTTGTTGTGATATGGTATGATCACTTTTGCTCTAATTCTAATTCTAATATATTGTGATCCAACATGATCACTTATACTCTAATTCTGTTTCTGATATAATGTGATATACTTTGTACTACTCTATTCTATTTTGTTTGATGAGGCATGGCTACCCATTAGAAAACTGATATTTGTTATTTGTGCTTGGAACCATTTCTGTTCAATTACTTGTTGCTAGTCATTTTGCTTGTGTTAATGCTATACTCTCATTATATATTACTGTAAATGATTGTCTCACTAAGATAAAAACTCACTCCATATCAACAACTAGTCCAGGCGCCGCATTGTCAGTGGTTTAGTTTTCCGATTAGAAGACCCCGACATATAGCAACTTCGTAGCATAGCTAAGGGAGAAAGGTCAAGATAAAAGAATTTAAATTTGCTAATAAGATATACAATGTAATTAAAAATAACAGTATAGCTATAATTTAATTTGATTTATTTGAAAAATGATAATATAAACACATGTATATGTATTTAAATTAGATTTTGCTCTAGCTTCTTCAAGTGGTTGGCTCCTTCTAGATAACCCACCACCTAGGACCTTCACATCCCTGGGTTTGGAATGGGATAGCATGGTTTTGCATAATATTGCCTATATCCACGATTTACTATAGCTCTTTCAATAAGAAGGGAAAATTGTATAAAAATATTTACAGCACAAACTCACAACCCAAAATCCAAGAATTTTTTTTACCAAAATTCTTTCTCAAAAGCTTTAAAGTTTTTCTCTCAGATATATACAAATGCTTTGGATTGATTTTCAAAACAAATGGGATGGGGTATTTATACCTTTTCTATATAATTTTCTAGCTAAAATATTAGAGGTATTAAATCATAAGGAATTTTAACCATCCAAAATTTTTACTATTTATATCTATAAACTAAATATATATATATGGTTTATTTTTAATTTTAGCTTTAATTTTAAACCATGTATAACATCATCAACAAAAGCCCCAAACCAAGATAGTGCCTTTCCAGAAGATGAATGTGATTTTACAACTGAAATGGACAAACTAGCAAGAGATAATACAAGTCCTTTGAATGATCTAACTGGCCAAACCGCTGACATTGACGCAGGAGATTTTGAATCGGATTAAGATATACTGAAATTAAACTTGTTAGATGAATCAAATTCAAATTATAAGGAAGTCTTGATAATTATATTAATTTTTTATTAGTGTAATTTAAATTTTTAGTAAAATTAATTATTATTTTAAAAATTTTAATAAAAAATTTACCAACCTAAAATTACCTACCTATTACTAATAAAAGTTAATTTTTTTTACTAAATAGATTAAAAAAATGTACCAATGGTTTACCAACAAAAATTTGAATACTTTGCCAACAAATTATCGATAAAAATTATTTTTTTGAAATTAACATTAAAATAATATACCTACTAAATGAGCGTTGAAAATTTACCGACATATAAGTATTCTCTCAGCTTTGTTAGAAGTTTTATGACCAAAAACTCTATCGATAAGTCACTGGTAATTACCGATGGTGCGTTAAATTTTATCAGGGAATATTTTGCCGAGAAGAAAATCAAAGACAGAAATTATATGTCGATAATTTTCTTTACCGACAAAATTTTTGGGTCACCGATGGAAATTTTCGTCAGTAATCAACGTATTTTTTGTAGTGAATAGCAATATGAAAATAATCCATAATGTATCAATAATAGTTGACATAACATAGAACATGAAACACATAATATATCCCATCATCAAACTTTTATAAGGAGGTTAAATATGTTTATTTTAGTAATATTTTAAGTCCTTAGTATCCAAATGTTCGAATCTAGATGTCCCCCAAACAACACAATACATAAACTTACATGTGCATGGGAAAGAGGAGCTCATGCTATTCTCGTTATTAGCATAACTGCCACATAAAATGGCGTTTCTGCAATAATTTTTGGCGTGATCGCCACTCACTATAAGGCTCTATGCAAGCCAATGACAAGCCTCCATCTCTTGGGAAGTCTTGAGGTCCAAGAAATCCATTGTCATGGTTGTAAGGTTTTTACAGTGTCCATATAGTTCCTCCATGTCAAGGTATGAGTTTTATCCCTTCTTAAGAGTTTGCCTTTTGCCAAGTTACCATTTTTATTGATTTTATTGTCTTATTCTTCATCTTTAGCCAAGTTTCGTCCTTTGTTATAGATCATGAGAGTTTGCATAATAAAAACACGCATAAAAGACAAGCAAAAGAAAGAAGAAGGAACAAAAGACAACAAACTTCAAAAAAGAAACAAAGAACTTCAAACAACAATGATGAGTGTAAGACATTCACACAACATAAACACATTGAAATATATCGAAGGATAGAACACGATACCTCCATTGTTGGCCTTCGTTGTTGGTTTCTTTGTACTTTAAAGATGACAATATGTATGGTTGTCCGCAAAGGATCTACCTTCGTGCCCCATTTGGGCTTCTTCTTCCAAAGTTAGTCTAGTAATAGTAGTTTCTAAAGGTTTGAATGAATCTGAATGGAGAATGGATCAAGGTATTTTATAGTTTTTATGTTTACTGTAGCAATAGGCTATTGTAGAAAAAACACACGTGAAATTAATAGTTACTCTGGATATTCCTCAAAGTCTATCTTTTGTCTTCTTTTGCTCTGGATGTTCCTCAAAGTTTTATCTTTTTTCTTCCTTTCACTTGCCAAAAGGATCCCTCCTTAACGCCCAATAACCCTATTTATAGAGGACTACTAATGAAACTTCTAAAGGAAGCTAAGTTTGCGGCATAACATTGATCATTGTGGTGTTTAGATGGGGAAAAGACGTGACAAGATGATTCCTGACACATAAGGGATGACATCCTGCCAATCCTTTTGGCGACCACGCCATAAGGAGCAGCGAGTAGCCTTTTTTTCTTTGCTAGCTTCATTTTCCTTTTGGGCTGGGCACTTAGAGGCCCAAACCAGCGAAATGAGTCCTTTTACTACTTCATATTTCCTTTATTGTATTTGGTTGCAAGAAAACTCTTGTTTCTACGAGGAGATTGTTGGTTTTGTTAGACCTTCAAGAGCACTAAGACAAGGGACCCTTTGTCGTCTTTCTAAATGCTTGAAGCTTTTGGAGAATAGGGGAGTCTTTGGAGTAATTTAATGAATTTTTTTTATCTTCCAAACGGCTCCTTTAGGGAGGCTAAAATAGGTAGAAATGCCTCTTGGGGATGGGATAATTTGGTTAAAGTTAGAGATTATATTCTTCCAGGATGTAGATAGCACATTAGAAGAGCAGGCATCACCTGCACTTTTCAGTCTAATCCCTTCAGAATTGAAGCATATGCAGAGAGTTTGGGAGTTTAAATTCCAGAAATACTTGTTTAAATATGATTGTCTCAGCACAATCCTACTAGCTCTCTCCTGAATGTTAAGTCTTTGGCTCTGAAGATTAGTAAGATAGCTAGTCTTTTTGAGCATTGTAAATTTATTTCTGCTCACTGTTATTATAATAGACTTCCTGACCGGCTTGCCAAAGCAGTGTCTTCCTACTCTCTAATTCAAATTAACCCTCCAAAAACTTTGGAGAAACTCATGTATGATGATTAATCGTTTTCATATATTTCCTTTGATGCGGCTACTAAAAAAAAGAAAAAAATTGCTGCTATCCGATTCAAATCTGTTTGGAAAATGAGCCAAACCTAAATACAAAGTGACCCAGGGCAGCACATTTGCCCCCTCGATTGTTTAGTTGGGAAATGAAGCGTTCAAAAGAATCGTTGATCTAATTCTTTTTCAGCAATGTGTATGATCAAAAAGGAAAAGGAAAAACATTTTCTTGTATTGTCCTAACATAAGTTTGCCATAAATAAAGTAGATACAAAGAAAGTCGGGAATAGCCATCATCCAACACTATCTTGTTAAGAGTTCATCTAATACAATCAGCAATAAACATAAAAATTGCACACCTCGCACCATCAAAAAATGTGAAATCCACCTAAAAATAACAAAGTAGGTCCCAGAAAATAATGTGAACGCAATCAATAATCTATCCTAGACATAACTAGAGAACTGGTTACCTAAAATAAAACTAGAGACCTAGAGAACTAGAGAATGGGTTTGATCTCAAAACTCATCA
Organism: Garcia nutans; assembly: GCA_947685225.1. NCBI lineage: Eukaryota > Viridiplantae > Streptophyta > Magnoliopsida > Malpighiales > Euphorbiaceae > Garcia > Garcia nutans. The sequence goes on along the minus strand of CANTUV010000035.1, from coordinate 24,872,748 downwards.
CTAGGCATTAGGGGCTCCAAAAACAGGGCAGCATAATTGCCAAAAATTCTGGATGCTAAAAGAGGGCAGATGCGAATTGCATAAAAAAGAAAAAAAATAAATAACTGCAACAAAACACATCAATAATTGCAAGATATTAGCAATTGAGAATAGAAATTCTCTATTAGCAATTGCAAGATAATAACAATGGACCCTGCTCGCAAAAATTGAAAAATAGAAAGGTAACAGTCTTGCTCACAAAACTTAACCATGAAATGCAAATCATGAAAAAATAAAAAGCATGTGCAAAATGCCCCAAGATCAAACCACGTAATGGAACTCGTGTCATAAAAATGAGAAATGGCACAGTATGAGGCCTGTATTTATGGGCTTGAAGCATTAGCTACAATGGGAGCAAAAGACTTGGAGATCCATGGAGATTCAATGATAGTGATTCAACAAGACATCTGAAAAATTGGGCAATTCTATTACCTAGATGCAGGCATAAATAACCAAGCACAAAAGTCTCTCAAACAAAAGTATATGGTAAAGTTGAAGGCTGGAGCTGAAAGGTTAGAAAATATTGATTCTAACAAATTCAAAAGCCTGTGATATAACATGGTAAAAAAAATGAATACCAAACACTGGAAGTCCCCTGTTTCATTTATCCTTCTGAAATTTCTCCACATATGCCTGCAACCCAAATAAATAAATAAATAAATAATGAAAAGATACAAAAACAGCCATTAACCATAAGGGAAAAAAAAACAATCGCATTGCCATATTCACATTCCCTGAGAAATACCATGTAAATGAATGAGAACCCACCTGTACAAGTTTGGTCAGCTTTGGCTTCGAAAAAGAAAGATACTGTTTAATTTTTTCCTGTGTTTGAGGAATACCAGTCCCCTGCATTGTACCAGTAACTTTATCAACTACTTTCTTCACTATGTTTTTGTAAGCATCTTTGCTCATTTGACCTTCCTTCCATGTGGGTTTCAGAAGCTCCTTAACAAACTCCACAAGTGCAAACTTAAAAGCCCGAATCCCCTTAACATCCTTGCCTTTTTTGCCCTCGTCAGTTTTTCCATCTCCATCAATGTTCTCCAAGGGACAATCCTCATCTACAGTCTCCTCCCCTGCTTTCCTGCTTTCCTCGTTCACCGTTATATTTTCCTTGGTACATTTGGAGTTGGAACCTGGTATCTTCTCATTTAACTGGTAACTCTTGCCATTTGGTTCTTGCAAATTGCAGAGCTTTTTACAATCAGCACCATTCTGTACACCAGTAGCAGATGGAGGAGATAAGCTTTTGGATGACATTTCTGGTTTTCCATCTGCAATATTTTTCTGTCTAACAACAGCTGGTGAGAAGCCTGGGGGATTATTATTGACATCATGCTGCTCAGGCTGAAAGCTGTCACATATAGGATCATACTTCTGCAATCCTACATTGTGATTTGATTGTATGGTGACTACAGAATCTAGTTTAACAGACCCATCAGAGTTGGTAAAGGAAGTTATCTCAGCTCTACTATTACCCTGCGAATTATGAACAGCATAAAGTTGTGGAAGCTGCTGTCCATTAGCAAGTAACTGAGCTAGAGAGGCTGAAATGTTGGTAAGCTGATTGAGCTGCTTGCTACTTACCATTTTCTGAGTCACTGGAAGTCCAGCATTCCCCTGGGACACATTTGTCTCTCCAATCTCTGGCTTGTTGATTATCATTCCTTCTTGAAGCAGTGTCTGATTTTGAATATCTAAGATACCTTCTGAGGAAGGAATTGTTACTTGACCTTGTCCAACAGTATTTAAGCCTGGAAGAGGTAAAGCATTTGCATTTGGACCATTCGGATTGAAACTCTGTGCAAATTTGATATCGGCAGAAATGCTATTATGAGAACTAGTAGATTTTCCAGTCACACTCTTATCATCATGTGGCAAAGCACTACCACCAACTTCCCTTAGATTGTAGTCATGTCGTTTGGTAGATGATTCATTTATCATCGGTGGCAAAGCTGCAGTGGCATCAGGCACCTGACCTGAAGCTTCTAGAGTTATACCATGATTGCAACTAGTTAAAGTATGCTCTTGTTTATCAAAATGGTTGGAAGGTTGGACTTTATAATTCCATTCAGGAGACATGTCCATATCTCCCAGCCAGTCCTTGTCAGGTCTTTGTTCAGAAGCAAGCATGTTATCACAACCATTTTTCGTCTTCCATGGAATGGGTTCTTCACTCTCAGCCAATTTCTGATCAGCTGAAGGGTCACTGCGTATCTTATCTTCCCAACTGCTCCATCCATCATGTACAGCCCGTGGGCGTCCCCGAACAGGGGCACCAATTGTCTCATTTTTATCCTCGCACAATTTTCCAGCATCTGAAGTACTTGTAGATCTCCATTTTGGACCATTCCACAATTTCCCCACATCATCAGAATTTTGGTCTAGCGAACACCTGGCATCCTGTGACCTGTCAGGGCTTGCATGTGCCTGAACCTGATGAGAAAACCTGCAATGTTTTCCATTCCGACAACTACCTGCAGCAAAAAATTTGCAGGGAACATCAGCTGCTCTACGGAATTCACGATCACCACGTCTCTCTGAAGACAAATCTCTATGTCTTCTGTCATTTCTTTCTCTAATTCCCTCATTAGAGGACCCTTTACCAGCCACATGAGAGGCGCCGTGATGGGGAAACCTGCAGGATGCACCTTTCCTACAGCTTCCTTCAAGGAAATCAGTACAACAGTCAGTTGATCTTCCGCTCCCTACAGGGTACTCTCTAGAATCACGAGAGATGGGATATTTTGATGCTGAAGTTTTTCTGGGTCTTTCCCAACCATCCTCATAGCTTTCAGGACCTTGGTGAAAAAATGGGCAATGATTGCCCCTACTGCATCTCCCAGCAGCAAAATCTTTACATAACTGAGTTGATACATCTGATCTGCTTTTACTTCTGTCATACAGTCCTGATTCTCTCTCAAAGCCATGGACTGGGCTTCTACTCCTGCCCCGGCTCTGGCTTCGACTACGACTTCTACAAATGAACCAGAAAACAGGAGAACTAAACAGTATCAACCATCTGTATCAACTCACTAAAGAGAAAGTGAAAGAGGAACATTTGTTATATTCAATCAAATAAAACAAAGCAGCAGCACTGGCTATCACTCCCTTTGCATGTCATGAATAAAAATGTATTATGCCAAGTACATGGGAAGAATGCAACACACAAAAAAAAAGTAAGGTAAAATCTAGCAAGACTTTAAAAAATTTTAGCTGGATGGCAAAGCATTTGCAGGTCTAGAAAAAGGGGAAAAAAAGCAACTGGTTGATTACTTATGCATAAGTGATTAGTACAAAATATTGCCATTATATAACACAAAGTGAAACAATGGATAAAAACAGGACATTAACTATAATTAGTACTTAAATCAGAAGAGGTACGTAGTCAAACCTTCTTGATCTTTTCAATTCATTTTTAGGAGAGTTACGATAGTTTTGCTGTCGCCATTCATCAAGACCAGGAGACATTCTTGTTCCATAACTCTCCTCTCGATCCCATGAGGGGTCTTCATCAAAGCTATCAGCCCTGCGTGAGCCTCTTCTCCCAGGCAAAGGCTCCAAAATAGACCAATTGGAACTATTACCACTAACTGCTTTAGGAGAAAGCCAGCCACGTTGTGATTCTTTATCGTGAAAACATAAGCCTGCTTTCCCAGGCCAAGCATTTTTTTGTATATTTTCAAACTGAAACCGAGATTCTTCTTTCAAATCCCACTTAGAACTGCTTCTTCGACCACTTCCACTCATTTTTCCAAATGCAGCACTGCCTTTCTCATTCAAAATGAGTACAATCTAAAACAAACAAGAAGTCCATTAGAAAACATTCGCAACATATAACATGATTGATTACTTAATTCTTCCTAAGTCTGCTCCTAGAGTTAGGGGCAAGAAAAAATTGTTACAAGTAGAGTCCAATATCAATGTCTAAGATGTTGCTCACTTAAACTAATGGTAAACATGTTGCCCATTAACAGAATACGGCATAAGAGTCCAGAAGGTTCAGTTTATTGTCACTAAGCATAGAATTAGTTAGAAGATAATGCAGTAAAGGCCTTTTCTTCTTCTTCCACCTAGTAAAAAAGAAGTCACCATAATCCAAACACCTGAAACAAATGAGTTTGACCTATGAATCATAATCCATACACAAGTATTAGGTAACTCAGATTCAACTAAAACAATTCAGTTTAATTCGTAATAAGACTAACCAAAACTATAAATGGCAGAAAAACCCAAACACAAAAAGAAAAGTATTTGAGAAAAAGATTAACAGGCAAAATAAAGAATTATAGAGGGATTATGAGAATAATGAACCTGACTTCAACGAATTGAAAATAATTCTTGCCAAAAACTTCCTTTTCCCTTCTAAATATTCAGAGTTTCAAACTCTGAAACAATATGTTCCATTTGTGTTTGAAGACTTCAAACTTTCATGATTTCTAGAGTTACCCAGCTCACAGGGAATCAAACTTTGACAGAATCGAACAAGAATTGGGATTTCGGGTCAAAAAAAATTGGAAGAGGATCGATCGATGGTGGCTTAGGCTTTTGCAAAGTGAACTGAAGAGGAGGTTTGGGACGATAATTTGGTCTTTGTATTTTGTTATTTTTTCTTTTTTAATTTTTTGGCTAATAATATAATACTATGATTTTTTTTTAATCGAAACCCTCGTGCGTTTGAGGTTTTTTTCTTTTTCAATTAGCTTGCTAAGATGGTTTTTTTTTTATCGGACGTCCCCGAGGGGGAAAATAGCTTACGAACATATTTGCGCTATAAATTAAACGTTATGGATTTTTTTTTTGGCCAGATTATGGATTTCATTTTTATATCATACCCGAACAAAATTAAATTAAATGTTATCAAAAAGTTTCGTACTCCTCCATTGCATGGGCTATAATTATTACTTTTTTATTAAATTTTATTGCAAATTAAAATTTTAAATGGTACAACATGCACGGGGGCTCTCAATGCAAACATATTTTTTTACAATAAACATCAAGTTTAACTTTTTTTTAAAATGTTAAAGGATGGAGATATTTACACCACTTAACAATATTAAATACACGACAATTAAATAAAATTTAAATATTATTTTTTATTAATACACCCCATAAAAAAAATATTGATACTCTTTATTTTATTATAGCTAATTTTTTATTTACATAACCCACTCATTATACCTAATTTTTATCTTCTTCCTTTCCCTAGCAATAACTTGTTCTTTTTCTTTCCATTCTCTCACAGTAACTCTTTCTTTGTCTCTCAACAACAAATAAGCATAATCATCATTCCTCTTTTGTGAGTTAATTTTTTTTACTCTTTTTCTTTTGCATAATGTGTTAGATTCGTGTCTTTTTTTTTTCTTTTTGAATATGAATATACAGGTTTTCTAATATAGTACTAGAACAAGAATGACGAATTTTTAAATGTTGATGCTGTAAATTTTTAATGGAATCGCAAATTCTTGTTCAATCTAGCCTATACCTCGAAGTTTTTTTTTATGGTTTCTTGCATTTTCTTCATAGTTTCTCACCTTTTCTTCATAGTTTCTTGCATTTTCTTATAGTTTCTTACAATTTTTTTGTTATGGTTATGATAACAGGGCATCTCAATTTTTTTAATTAATTTAGAATTTTGCTTTATGGAATTCTGTGAGCGAAGATTTTCATCTCCACTCTCGGTGGAATGATTCTTGCGACTTCGGTACTGTTAGGCTCAGGTCCTTAGAGAACACAGGTTTAAACTCAGAGAAAATGGAGTAGCTACAATGATGGGCTGAAAAAATAGAAAGGGATAGATGCCTCAATTCTTAATGAATTTTCAATCCCCTATTGGGTTTGAAAAATTAGGTACGTATAGGGAATGTGCGAAGTGGCTCAACACCCCATAACGCCCTATTCGTTGGAACAGTTTCCTTTTCAGGCCTAGATATTATTAAATTCTTAGATGTTATGATATTATCCATTTTACATACATTTTAAAAGGAATAAACATCCATCATTTTATTAAAATAAAATAAATAAAATATGCACCCATTCAAGAATGAAAACGTGCCTTTATAGTGATCAAAGTCCAAAATAAAGTAAAATAAATAAAATAGGACACCCACCACAGGTGAAAATATGTTATTTACAATAGTTTCAAAATTTTTAAACGATAAATTAAATTACATGATAAAAATTAAGACACTCACGAAGTGAAAATATATCTTTTACAATCTTAAAATCTTAATAAACAATTAACAAAATAAATTAAATTATTCAAACATAACAAATAAAAATAAAACATCCATTATAAACCAAACAAAATAAATCATCCATTAATAAAAAGCACGTAACAAATTCAATAATCAAAAATAGATTTTAATCTTAAATAAAGCATCAAATATATACAAATTTAGAGTTTTAATAAAAGAAAATTAAGATTAATCACGAAGAATTAAAATTCACAAATAAATATTGACCCCTTCGAAATTTAAGGTTAGGATTTTGATTTATTTACTGAAACAATTTTAAAATTACCAAACCTAAATATTGGATCAGTCAATTAATCAACATTCAATATTCAAAAAAAGGAACGTGGCTATCAATATTCAATATAAAGGAAATAGCATGACTACTGGATGGACAAAATGGATTGATTTTTTATTTTATAAAATATACAACTAAGGTCTTAGCAATTAAATTTCTGTGATCAAAATGATAATTAAAATAATTAATCAATATGTTTAAATAAAAATTCATCTATTGTATACTTAAACAATTGATCAAATCAAATTATGAAGCTATTGTAAATAAGAACAAGTTAATATAAAAACTCAAACCTCCGTTTTTGGTTCCACCACAATTTGATTCTAGTTGAACAATAGCAAAGATAGTATGTGCAGCCTTTTATGGATTGTTTGCTTGATCAACGTCTTTGGTTGTTGCTGGATGATTGCTTGTTGCTTGCTGCCTCTTGCTTCTTAATTCACAACTATCGATCCTTTCTTTAATGTTAAACATCAATATTTATAGGCATAATTAGGTTTAAACCAAAACCCTAATACACTTTTATCCGATGGCTAAGATAAAGTTAAAACCCTAATACACTTGATCCAACGGCTAAGACAAAGTCAAATTAATCAAAACTAATCAAAATGGTCGGATTAGTGGCCTGTGGCAAATTGGACACTCCAATTCGCCACAGGTGATGGGCTGGGCAAATTAGACACTCCAATTCGCCGTAGGCAAGTGCCTTGGGAAAATTGCCATGTCGTTTTGACAAAAATGTGCTTTAGGGCTTATACCAACTTGTCTTTGGATTTTAATATTGAATCAAACCCATTTTAGTCCTTTAAAAATTGAACCAGCTTAAATCAAAGCTATAAACTAGTTTTAAGCTTTTTAAAATAGAACTGAATTTGGCTTGACTTCTTTTAATTGGGATTGAACTAGCTTAGGGCCAATATTAGAGGTCTACATATTCAAAGTTAAGAAATAAATATAACTTTCATACCCTAATCCTCTCTCTCCAAACCTTAATTCTAATCATGGCAATTTTTTTTGCTAATTATCAGTTTTATGGTTCTTTTCATTCAAGAACAAAAAATAAATGATAGGAATTAAGGGTAGCAAACGGGTTTATACAACTTTAGAATATACAAGACATAATGGGGTGGTTATTTGCTTGTATGAAATGTAACAATTAGCATGTGGAAATTTTTATGATAATTAGTAGAATATGGATGATGCTTTAATTTTTGAATAGGTATGCTTTAATTTTTTAATAGATTTCCAAAATTACAATAGCAAAATTCTTGAAATGCCCTAAAAAAGTAAGGGACAAAAGAAAATTTAGCAAAAATATTCCCATATCTCGACATTGAATTTGATCATATTTATAAACAATCTCTAGATAAGCTGCTTGTAGAGTTATTGTTATAAGTATTAAGAGAAGGTTGCTTTTCAAGTAAATGTTTCATTTTCAAGATTGAAGTCAGTTTTGATAAAGACTTAAAGAGCAACACGAATTTCTATCTGAGAGTGAGTCTTTAATGAACAAAGCTAAGAAAAATGCAAAGGACATGCATGTTGTATAGAATAGAAAAGTAGAGTTAGAGAGATGTTTCTTGGACCTAATTAGTTTAAAGAATGTGTTAGACTTAAGTTGATTTTTTTCTGTGAAATTTTTGATTTTTTTAGAGTAAAATGAAATAGATGAACTAGTATTTAACAAAACTTATGTGCTACTCTTAAATGGATTAAAGAGTGTAGTTTGTGCTTGTTAACTATTTCAATTTTTTATAAACCATCCATAATTTTGTTTCACTAAATCACCCCAACAGTATTATTAGTTTTTTTTTTAAGGTGAAATCATTTTCTTTATATTATATTTCACTAAATCACCTCAACAGTAAATTTATTAGCTTAAATATTCATTTTAAAGTATATGTAAGTTTACTTTTCCAAGCTTTTCCCATGTATATATATATATATGTATGTATATGTATATGTATATACATAGTCCATATGATATATTCTTATAATATCACCTCAGCATTAAATTTATTAGCTTAAATATTCATTTTAAAGTATTTGTAAGTTTCATTTTCCTAGCTCTTCCCATGTATACATATATATATATATACATAGTCCTATGATATATTCTTATAATATTTTTATATTTATGTATGTAATATTTCTCTGATCAATTTGTACATCAACAATTGACTGAAGAATGTAATTTGTGCAACAGTTTTTAGCTGCATGGATTACATAATTCAATGAAGCATTGTTGTACATATTAAAATATTCAGTAGATAGTAACTAAACATTATTAAATGTTCACCCAAAAGATGTTGGATGATGTAAAATGTTAAACCACTGCCAACTAAATGATGTAAAATATGTGAATCATATTTATTGTGTTTGATTATGTTATAGTATTCTTAAAAATTACTCTCTAATTCTATCATTTTATTTTAACAGACATGACACATGGTAAATCCTCATGCATTCCTCCCACAACATCAGAATGACATTGTTGTATGCATAAACAAGTTGAAACAACATTTGACCAACCCATACAAAGATCTATTATAGTACATAGAAGAATTCATACAATAAAGGTTGAAGAAGAGGAATTTAGTCATATTTTATTCTTAAGGTGGAGAAACAAGGTATGATGTGGAAGAATTTTGTGATGGTGGCGATGGGGCAAATCTTCTAGCAATGAGTTAGAAGATAATTTTGATGGTTCTTTTCGCAGGGGACTTTAAAACTTATCAGTACTTATTGAATACAATTCTCAAATTGCACAAAATATCTAGGAGGGAAAGAACATACAAAGATAATGTATATATACTGGATATTTTATGTAATAATTTAGTTTATAATGCAAATCATTTTTTCCATGAATGACCTTTCTTAAAATGCTGCAACCATTATGATTTATTGTGATAATGGTTTATTATTACTCAATGTGGAGAAAATTCATTGTTCATTCAGCAAATTCAAAATTTTGGTTTAGGATAGCTTTACCATGGTACATATAGATATATTGATTGAGTACAAATATCTACATTCATTGAGCAATGACATTCAGAAACCAATAGCTTCCATATGTTGTATGGGAGAGATGATCATCACATTAGATGACATATTGACAATATTGAAAATTCCAATCAGTGGGATGCCTATCCATAAGCCACATGAAATGAATGATGTCCCAATTGAAGATTTGATAGACTTGTTAAGTGATGATCGTGAAGAGGTTATGGAGGAGTTGAAACAAAGGTGAGTTGACAACTTTTCTATAATTATCACTCTTTTCGCACACTAATAAGATTCTTGGTTGCCTATGCAATTAGAAAAATGTGGATCACTTAATTAAAATAACAATTCCTAATCTTTTAGCAATTTCATAAGCATATTTAATCATATTATCTTTACTTTGAAATACCTGCAAATAATTGTACAACCTAATACTTACACATTTTAAAACTATAAACTAACTTATTATTGTAAATTGAGTTATATGTACCTCTTGATTAGTGAAATGTCACACCCCAGATTTGGAGTGGACAATCCTGGGGTTTGGGTCAGTATAATATGCCACGACCACGTAGAACCCAGTTGCAGAACATAATAAATATTAAAATTCCACTAATTTTTTTCCTTATAGTTATTTAAAAAGACATTTTTCTTTTATTACAACATATATTTTTCCCAGATTATAATATAACTAGATTCTTTCCTAGTTGTCTTCCTTTATCACTCTTGGATACCATAGTGCCATCATTGCCAGAGTTCTATTACTTGTAAAACAATACTAAAAACAATAATAAAGCGAGGAATGAGTCGCAACTCAGTGAGTGTTAAGGCTTTTTAGGTGTGCTTTAGTATCCACTTTAAGTTCTTGATAGCTTATTAAAATTTATGTAGCTTCTTGTATTTTTGGATTCAATTTAGATATACTAGACTAATTCCAACCTCATATTTATTCTCATATTAAACTTACATCGTAACCTTAGGATTTCCATAATTTTTAAGAGTGCCATTTAGTTTAGATTACTTTAAAACTTATAGTATCTCTTCTTTCAAATTTTTGAAACTAATTTTGTCCTATCTCAGGTTAGCTTTTATTTCTTTTGAATAGTATTCTTTAGTTATTTCCATGTACCTTACAAGTGATGTAATTTATTCATTCTCATTCTTAAGTTACCTCCACTCATAATGTTTTTATCATATTTACTTATCTTTAAGTAAATACAAAGCATTGAAATTTAATTCATAAATTGTATTCCTTAAGAATCTTTTAATTCAGGAATGCAGATGCATTATTTCAAAAAAAATATCATAGGTCATTTAGGGCCAAAAATTTAGATAGTAATAAATTATTCCTTGGTAAGTACTCAATATAAATCAAATCAAAATAGAATTAATATTATTCACAGTTGTTTAGGTCATTTTTATACTAGTTTTTAGTATGATTTTATGTGTGTTTTAGTTAATGTTTTGATTGATTTTTGTTTTAAGTTTGTTTATTGTGTTTGTTTCTAGGTTTGAGAGTAAAAACACCCTTGGAAGATCAAAACAGTGAAAAACAGAGCAAAAATGAAGAGACACACCCAGAGACACGGCTAAGTCTCTGGCCGTGTCTTACCTGATGAGCAAAACCAAAGAACAGAGCAAGAAAGAGAAAAATCAAGCAGGAGAGGACACACCCAGGGGACACGGCCGTGTCCTTGGCCGTGTCCCTCCAAAAAGTTCAAACACGGCCGTGTCTCATCCAAAGCTTGGCCGTGTCACACACCCAGCTCAAAGAAAAGAAAGAAAGAGAAGAAAAATCACAGTGAGGGACACGGCCAATTGACTTGGCCGTGTCCCATGGAAATTAAGGGACACGGCCAAGCCAACCAAAGCTTGGCCGTGTCACCTAAAGAAAATCGAGGAAAAGGGCAAGAGACACGACCAAGCTCACCCAAGCTTGGCCGTGTCACCTGGATTTGTATAAAATCTTTCGCACGAAAAGGAAAAGGAAGAACTAGAGAGAGCGGCTAGGGTTTGGAGCAAAAAGAAAAGAAAAGAGAAGAGAGGGCACTCCTAACTTGGGATGAGGAGAGAGTGACACTCTCCTTGTCCCTCATCTTCATTCTCCATTGACAATCTTCAATTTGGTTCTTTGGGATCAAGTGGGTCAATAAGCTCTCAAAGGTTGAAGAAGCTCCAATTGAAGGAGTGGTTACTTGAGAAAGCTCCATTCCATCTTCCAAAGGCACAATCAATTGAAGGATTGGTGACTTGAGAAAGCTCCATCCACATTGCAAAGGGAATCAACCATTGAAGAGGCTTGAGTTCTTCATCAAACATCAAAGTGGAGCTAGGAGGAAGACTAGTAATCCTACTCTTGGCATCTTCACAAGGGGTTTTTCTATTCTCTCTTTTAATTCATTTCAATATTGTTTTTGCTGTATTAAGAGATTGATATTACAATTGAACAATTTGTATTTGTTTTATATTGAGTTGAATGAATGTTTTAAATTGATGATGTTGAGCTAAATACCCATGCCTGGGGTTTGTAGTATATTTGATTGAATGTCTTTGATTTGATATTTCCATTGATTACCTTGTTGTTGGTTGATTGCATTGGATTGTATGCTAGGTTAATAGATTAGCTACCTATTGATCTCTAGATATTGAATGAAGGACCGAGAGGTGAAATTTGGTATCGGAATTATGCAATCGACTACCCCATGAATGAATTAGAAATATAAGTTCTAGGGTTTTATTAATTTGCAAATGCAAAATAATTGGTTATTGCTATTTCATGAATGTGAGAACTAATGAATTGGTAATTGACTAATTAATCTTAAGAAACAAATTAAGTACAAGGCAATGTTAATGGATAATTGAGAATTGATCTTTGATTGAATGGACCTATAACCCTAGGCACTTTCCCGAGAACTGAAGTGATCTTGTGCACCCATTACACACATCAAACCCTACGTACGTTAATCTTAGGTTTAAATTATCTTTTACAATTCCAACAACAAACTTCTGCATTTAAATAAATTGTCAATCAAGCTATTACGAACCACACCTTCTTGGGGAAACGACCTTGGGGCGATCACCTTTGCTACAGCTACATTGTATACTTGCGAGTGATGCTTTGTAGTAGTACTTAATTCGAGCGTAACAAGTTTTTGGCGCCGCTGCCGGGGAAGGTTGTCGCAGTAGTAGTAGTTTGATTTTTATTTTCAATTTAATTGTTTGTTTATTTTCTGTGAATTGTTTGTTTGTTTAGTTTTATTTTCTTTCAATTTATTTATTTTTAAGTTGTTAAGTGCCTTCTTTAAATATGCAATTTTCAAGGTACTCAGGGGTTTACGATGATAGCTCTAACTCTGACATGGCATGGCATTTAGCAGAATTAACGAACCAACTTAAGATGCTAAATGCAAGAGGACAAACTCCTATGCCTACTCGTGAAGTATGTTCGGCATGTGGCATTGCAGGACATAGCGCAAACATGTGTTCATTTGGTTATGGACAATATCAAGAGAGGCAAGAGGAAGAATATGCCTATGAAATTTTCCAGCAAAGGGGTAGAAGTAACCCATATTCCAATCCTTGTAATCCAAATTGGAGAAACTACCCAAATTTTTCTTGGGAAAACCAGCAGCACATTCCACCTCCAAATTTTTTTCAACCTTACCAAAGAAGTTCTTACTCTCAAGAACAATATTCAAATCAAGAGTACCTTAAGGAACCCACCTTAAAAGATAGTTTGAATGCCTTCATTCAAATTAGCGCGCAAAATCAAAGTAAACTTAAGGAACCCACTTTGGAAGATAGTTTGAATGCCTTCATTCAAATTAGCTCACAAAACCATGATAAATTTGAGAAATCCATAGTGGAAGATGATTTGAATGCTTACCTTCAAACTAGCACAGAAATTCCGGAAGGAATCAATGGGAGGTTTGATTCTTTGAAGGAATCATTGAAGAGGGTGGAAATACAACTTGGGCAATTGGCACATCAATTCCAAGCACAACAAGAGGAGGAATTTCCTAGCCAATTGGAGCAAATAGAGGTAATCACAAATTTTAAGAATGAACAGGTGATATATAATTATTTTTGTGATTCCTTTGATGCAGGAACTAATAAAGAAGAAGATGGCGAGGAAATGCAATTAAACATAGAGGAGTTAATTCAATCAAAGGAGGAGGAGAATTTGGAAGCATCGAATTCGACAAAATTGCATGAACCTCCAAATCCTTGTATGCCACCAATCCCATTCCCAAGTAAGCTGAATGCATAGAAACAAGGTATGTAACTTTTTGAACTCCATGACATGCCCTATAGTGAAGATAGTGTAGATAAGCTTGAGGTGGCCATGACCATAAAAATAGAGCCTAATTCTTCCAAATTAGAAATTGATGAGAGCAATTTACTAGTGAATAATGAGATTGTTGAGGGAGAACTTCAAATTGCTAAAGAGAATGTAGAACACATTCAACCAAACTTGGTTGATCTTAAACAGACCCCAGGAATTTTGAAAGATGTTTTGGTTGGGGAATACAGTATGCAACAAATTATCATCTCTCCCACTCTTGGTGGTGAGAACAAGCAAAAACCATATAAAACCATGTTACAAACTGAAAAAGGTTCTTACTACGTCCCTATAGCATTAAAAAATCAAGCTAAGATAACCCTCACATGTTCTTTTTGGACAATTGCTCCCCTAAGAATGCTACCTAGGCTTTTCAATACATTGGGCACTTTTCAAAGTTGCATAGTGTTCATCCTCTTGGTCATGAGCTCCAATTGCATTATGGGTGGAAGGAGCCCCACACATCGTATATGGGAGCGATGGAAATCAGGTATCATCTAAACTCTCTCTATAGTATGCATGCTCACATTGAGGACAATGTGAATTTTTAAGTATTTTGCATTTTATGTCTTTACTTTTAATTGCATTTTGTATTTTTGTGTTTTTACCTTTAATTTGTTTTTGTTTAAGTTTACTTAATGTTTTTAATGTTTTTCATTGAATAAATGAGTTTTAGAAAGTTCAATTGTTATAAAAATTGTTGATAGATGACCTTTGAATTTTTGAAGCATGATTTGGAGAATTGAGTAGATTTGGTGCTTATTGTCAATTTTGTTGGTTTTTCTTTGCATTGCCATTAACCTAGTGAGGAATTGAGCCATCAACTTATTATTCTTGTTATGGGCGAACATCTTTGATTGATAAATTGCTAGAACTTGCTTTGAAATACATTTTAAGATTACATAAAAATTTCAATTTGGCATCAAGATGATTAAGGCAATTAGGTGAACCCACTTTGGCTTAAAAGACCAACCCTATATTCAACCTTAGTTAGCCAATTTTGAGCCTATTTTATTTTTCATTTTCTTTCTTTTGCACAACACCATTAGCTTGAACCTTGTTATTTAACTCTTATCCTTTCATTAGGTCAAGAGCATTTTAAGAGCGTTTATGACCGAGTGTTGTGCTGAATTAAGTGTGGGGTTAAATTTAGTAGGTTTAAGATTGCAAAGCAAAATAAAAACTTGTACAAAAACTTGTGTACAAGAAAAAGAAAAATATATATATATAAAAAAATAAAAAAAAAAGAAAAAAATAATTGTTGTTCTTGTTGACAGGGTTTGGAATTTGTTTGGGAATAATCATTGCAAAATGTAATAAGTGAGTTCCCTTGAAAAGCTCTTGAATGTCAATGGGTATATTAGAGGAAGGTGTTTTGGGATTGTTAGTTATACATATGATCGGTTACTTCATTCTTGAAGTGCTCTTGAACTTAATGATTAAGCTTACATTTCCTAAATGTCATGCCTTTACCTTAGCCCCATTACAACCAAAAGAAAGACCTTTTGATTGATGCTTGATTGAAATTTGGTGGTGGAGATTTGATTGATAAGCAAGCCTATGGTAATAATCTTTCATTGATTGTTATGAGTGTAAACACCACCATGATCAAACACTTGTAAGAGTTGGTGAGGGAGCGATAACATTGGTTATGCATAGAGAACCACTTAATTGCATGAGTGTCGATTTTGTTTGATTCGATATTGATTGCGGATTTAGGGATAGGGAAGTCTTGATGCATATTTATAACTCTTGAACTTAACAAAATTCATCTAGTTAGTGTGTAGTGTGTTTTGATTTTAGTCTTACTTGAGGACAAGCAAGGAGTTAAGTATGGGGTAGTTGTTTAGGTCATTTTTATACTAGTTTTTAGTATGATTTTATGTGTGTTTTAGTTAATGTTTTGATTGATTTTTGTTTTAAGTTTGTTTATTGTGTTTGTTTTTAGGTTTGAGAGCAAAAACACCCTTGGAAGATCAAAACAGTGAAAAACAGAGCAAAAATGAAGAGACACACCCAGAGACAGCCAAGTCTCTAGCCGTGTGTCACCTGATGAGCAAAACCAAAGAACATAGCAAGAAAGAGGAAAATCAAGCAGGAGAGGACACACCCAGGGGACACAGCCGTGTCCTTGGCCGTGTCCCTCCAAAAAGTTCAAACACGGTCGTGTCTCATCCAAAGCTTGGCCGTGTCACACACCCAGCTCAAAGAAAAGAAAGAAAGAGAAGAAAAATCACAGTGAGGGACATAGCCAATTGACTTGGCCGTGTCCCATAGAAATTAAGGGACACGGCCAAGCCAACCCAAGCTTGGCCGTGTCACCTAAAGGAAATCGAGGAAAAGGGCAAGAGACATGGCCAAGCTCACCCAAGCTTGGCCGTGTCACCTGGATTTGTATAAAATCTTTCGCACGAAAAGGAAAAGGAAGAACTAGAGAGAGCGGCTAGGGTTTGGAGCAAAAAGAAAAGAGAAGAGAAGAGAGGGCACTCCTAACTTGGGATGAGGAGAGAATGACACTCTCCTTGTCCCTCATCTTCATCCTCCATCTTCATCTTCTTCATCCTCCATTGACAAGCTTCAATTTGGTTCTTTGGGATCAAGTGGGTCAATAAGCTCTCAAAGGTTAAAGAAGCTCCAATTGAAGGAGTGGTGACTTGAGAAAGCTCCATTTCATCTTCCAAAGGCACAATCAATTGAAGGATTGGTGACTTGAGAAAGCTCCATCCACATTTCAAAGGGAATCAACCATTGAAGAGGCTTGAGTTCTTCATCAAACATCAAAGTGGAGCTAGGAGGAAGACTAGTAATCCTACTTTTGGCATCTTCACAAGTGGTTTTTCTATTCTATCTTTTAATTCATTTCAATATTGTTTTTGCTGTATCAAGAGATTGATATTGCAATTGAACAATTTGTATTTGTTTTATATTGAGTTGAATGAATGTTTTAAATTGATGATGTTGAGCTAAATACCCATGCCTGGGGTTTGTAGTATATTTGATTGAATGTCTTTGATTTGATATTTCCATTGATTACCTTGTTGTTGGTTGATTGCATTGGATTGTATGCTAGGTTAATAGATTAGCTACCTATTGATCTCTAGATATTGAATGAAGGACCGAGAGGTGAAATTTGGTATCGGAATTATGCAATCGACTACCCCATGAATGAATTAGAAATATAAGTTCTAGGGTTTTATTAATTTGCAAATGCAAAATAATTGGTTATTGCTATTTCATGAATGTGAGAACTAATGAAATGGTAATTGACTAATTAATCTTAAGAAACAAATTAAGTACAAGGCCATGTTAATGGATAATTGAGAATTGATCTTTGATTGAATGGACCTATAACCCTAGGCACTTTCCCGAGAACTGAATTGATCTTGTGCACCCATTACACACATCAAACCCTACGTACATTAATCTTAGGTTTAAATTATCTTTTACAATTCCAACAACAAACTTCTGCATTTAAATAAATTGTCAATCAAGCTATTACGAACCACACCTTCTTGGGGAAACGACCTTGGGGCGATCACCTTTGCTACAGCTACCTCGTATACTTTGCGAGTGACGCTTTGTAGTAGTACTTAATTCGAGCGCAACAACAGTCAAGCACGTTGAAGATATCTTTTCAGAAAAAGTTGTTATATGACATATCAGAACATATAGGTCAAAGACTATAACAGATAGGCCAAAGGCTGTAACACCCTTATATCCCATATAAGTATCATATATACACTCAACATATGTAAAATACATATATATAAAGTATAAAAATGGCACAATCCAGTTTAATAAAAATTTCACAATTTAAATTTAAAATTCCAATTACTTAAAATGTATATTTAAATAGTGAATAAAATATTCTTTCTTAATTATAAATTACAAAATCAGCATTTTATATGAAAATCTCTAAAAAAATTCGTTAGAGCTTTGTCTGTAATTTGGACAATCCCAAAAATTCAACAGTTACACAACCTGCACAAAAACACTCCCAATATACATCACACATTTCCCCAACATTTCTCAATTTCTCCATGTTTTCTTAAAACATTTATATATATATATATCAAAAACACATATAAAATTCCACTTCATACAAATTATCCAAAATATTTTTTATAATTTATAATATATATACTCCAAAAACATAACATAATATACATAATATCAAAATGTATTATAATATAAATATGTACATACTAGAAAATGGCTCTGATTTTGATATACCCAAAAATCAACTCAAAAAGCAATATGAAATATAGACCCGACCCAATCTAGAAGAACTCTCCGGCTCTACCGGATCACCCATGTCACTTGTGCGATGAATTATAATCGCTAAGCTAAAAGCCTAGCAGTACAAACTTTAATAATAATAAAACTATAAAACAATGTCAATGCATAATACCTTTATATGCTATGTCACAATGTGGCATATAAATTCACTTTGGAAACATAATATTTCATCTCTTATAAATCACATAAATACATACACAAAGCATGGACCTAAACAAACTAATACATCATTCAAATCCCAGAGTTACTATTTTGGTCCAAATTGAAACCAAGTATCTAGCCCCAAAGCCAAATCATATCTCAGTGACGCCAAGCGTTTATCTTCAAAGGCAAATCATATATCAGTGACATCAAGCGTCTAGCCCTAAAGGCAAATCATAAATTAATGACACATAGGGTCTAGCCCCAAAGGTAAATAATGAGGATAAACTCATAAGCATGCCACCAAATATAGAACTCTAAAAATTGAATAACATACTAGTCATACAATAATTCATATTTTTCATAATCAACTTTTTCTCATCACATTGTCTCACTTTCCATATTTCTCATCACATTACTTTATTTTTTCATTTCCCTCATTCATATCAACGTCAATTTAGCATATCTCATCATATTTTATCATTTCATCACAATGTATCTCATTTCACATAAATATCACATTACCCAAATATATTTGGGTCATTTTCATATAATGCATATAATACACATTTCATTCATTTTAGCCATCAATAATGGCTTTTCATAATTATATAATGCATACATAACAATTCACATATCATAGCACAATGTTCATGAATGTTCAATGTATCATGTAGCTTAACACATTTTTCATATAAAATGTGTTAAGCCCAATTTAATGCCAACATATCTAATTTATCAAAAGCTTATACTTACCTCACTAAGCATTCAAATGCAAGCTACATATCTAATCCAAACTCATTCCAATTATTAATCCAAGCTTATATCCATCACTTATATCATTAAAAAACATTATTTATGCATTAAAATCAAACAACTAATCATACTTTGAAAATTCCCTTTTCAAAACCCTAAATTCAACATTACCTTATTCAATCTCTAACCAAACTTAACCAAATACATTATTTGACTTTAAAATCATTGTTTATGCATTAAAACAACATATTTGGAATCAAATTGTACAATTAAAGCACATGAACTCAAAAGTCCATATGTTCCATAACACTAAATTCTCTCTCTTCAACCAACTCAACTTAAACTCAATCATTTCTTCAATCCAACTCAAAAATCATTAATAACTACTCAACATAACTTCATACAACCTCAATCAAGCAATTAAATCATTTTAATAGAAAATTCCAAACTCAACATATTCATATAACCATGGAATTCCATGAAAAAGTTGAAAAACTTACTATTTTAAGAAGAAAACACCAAAATTTTACTTAAATCTTGTTAATTCCTTCAATTAATGGAGCTTGGAAAAAGAAAAAAAATTCTTGATGCTTGGCTATGGAGGTTCAGCTACAAGGAAGAAGAAGAAGAAGAAGAAGAAGAAGAAGAAGAAGAAGAAGTCCAACTTTTTAAATTCTCTTTCTTTCCACTTTCAAAATTGTCCATATATAAAATATATTTTATTATATTTTTAATTAATTAATTAATTATTTAACAAAACTATAAATTACATCTTTCATTAAATAATAATTTATTTAAATTTATTTAAATAATTTTAATTTTTCAAAGTATATTTATAATATTGCCACTTAACCTTTGACTTTTCTTTTAAAATGTTAACTTTGAGTTGACTTTTATATATTTTATGTATATTTTATATATATTTCAAATATACATTCCATTTTCTCAATTAAAATCTTTTAATTTCTCATTTAAATTATTTATTTAATTTATCCAATTTAATTTTAATTTATTTTATTTAATTTTTAAAAATTACAGATGTTACAAAGGCTATAAAAATTAGGGTTGTAACTTCTCTCTTATGTGCATATCAGAATATCAGTGTTCACTGTCTAGTGGTTTAACCCCTATTAAAGTTGGGCTCTGCCAATATAAATATCAGAAAATCAAGCTAGGTCATCGGATTAGCCTCGGAAGACTCATTCAGAGGTTTTATCTCAATAAGTCAAGATATTTTTAGAGCATAGTAAAAATCTATAAATGCAATTATTTTATCATTTTCTTATTCCTTAAAATAACTATAAAATTCTTTATTTACCTAGATATTACTTCCTCTATTCTTAATTTATTTACTTGAATTTCAATTTATTTTCATATTATTTCCACTGAGAATAATGCCCATTCATTTTTCTAGATCTATCATTTAGAAATTTCTAATTTCATATCATATAATTCTTTTGATCATAACCTTTACTATATTTAGGATTTCAAATCCTAATAACATAAATATTAATAATCTATCTACTAAAATTTCTTTTCTCAATTTATTTGTTAGTTTAACTAACAATAACTATTATTATAGTGTTACTTAACATTTTAAGTAAACTTAAAATAATTTATTCAAACAAAAACTTAGTTTCTTTCCTTAAATATTATTTCATGTAATTACTCATAATTTCAGTACTATTCTAGTCTTGCAGAAAAAAGGTCTCTTTTTGTCCTTCATTTATTTCCTCTAGTCAACTATTACCAATTAATTAACCACTAATATCATATTATTACTTCATAATTTCTATTAACCTCGATCTTCATCATCATGATACATAACATTAATTTCATCATTCTCCACAAATATATGTTGGCTTATATTCCAAATCCATGAACTTAATTAAGGTTTTACTTAATTTGCTTGTTCTTCAATGATTCAAACAAAGCACTCTACTATTTGCACATCATTTGATATTTATAATTTAATATTCTTAATAAACCCATCTATTATGTAATTATTTAAATTAAAAATAAACTTCTTTATGTATATATACACACACATATATATACTCCAAAAATATATATATTTATATTTCTTCAAAAACTCATATCCTGGAAAAAAATCTCAAATTAAGTTCCTTTAAATTGTCTCAAACTTATAACCTTACATACATACATATGTACATACATGCATGCATGCATAAATACATGCATACATAATTTAAATACCAAAACTAATAGAAGATTCATAAAATTATTATAAAAATCATGTTTAAATCCAATAATAGCTGAATAAATATAAATTTAGTCACTTTCATATTTATGTTGTAAATAAACAATAAATATGAAACCAAATATATAAACTTGCATAAATTCTCTCTTTTTTAGATTAAAATTAAATTTAATCTCCTCTTTAATTTTTTAAAATTCATAAATTAACTATTAACTTTATAAAAAAATATGAATCCCTTATGAGCTGTTTAGATTATTTAGTTTAATTTACTTATAAAACCCTGATTAAAAATTTATTAAAAACTCCAGATTTGTTCTTAGAACATATATATGTCTACTTACAAAATTTTATGATTTTTCTTATTCATTTACTATTTAAATTTTCTATTATTTTCTAACTATTTAAATCTACCAGTTTTAGATTTCCCCTTATAGTCTTTCTTTTCTAATTTTAGTTCATTAGTAAATCTTCACCAATAATTATAAATTTTTAATCATATACACTAGACAAATATATGGACTAGTATTTAGAATTTTAGATTTTTCTAAGTTTATTTACTATATTTAAAAAGTAGAATTTTCAAACTTACAGACTCTGTTTCTACAATAACTTCTATAGGAGCACATATTTGCCAATTTTATTTAGGTATCAAACTTTTATTAAAACTTATAAAATTTTAACCATATAATAGGGTTATGTATATAGAAACTTATATCTAAAATTTTAGAATTTTATACATTAATTTACTATGTTTATAAATTATGTTTATAAAACCCTATAAATTCTAGTCTTGTAGTCACTACTCTTGCTGTTTCTCTTTCGATTTTATTTTCACAACCAAACATTGATCACAAATTATAAAATTTTAACAATATATCTTAGAAATATATTTGAGATTGTATTTAAAATTTCATATTTATTTGGGTTCATTTGCTATGTTTTTCAAAAAAAAAAAAAAAACCTACAGATTCTATCTCTACTAACACAGCTCTAGCAGTCTACTTTCTTGTATTTTTATTAATTAATAAATCAACTCTATAAATCATGAAATTTTACACATAAATCAGACACATACAAACATACTTTCAATTAAAATTTTATGTCCATTAAATCTCTCTAAGCATGTCTAAAAATTCAGACAACTTATCCTTACTATACAAATATTTAAATTCCAGTATTTAATGCCCAAGCTTTTCATAGTTTAACTTCGCATAATTAATCAATTAATTCAAACATCAATTTGGTTATTAAATTTTCTTTATAAAGCTTAAAATAAATTTTTTTTTTTGGAATACTCACCTTAGTTAGCCAATATATTTTGCTCTTTAACTTCAAATCCATACCTTTCTCCTTTGGCTTTTCTCTAGTGTTTGTTGTAGTTTTATTTGGTTCTGAGCAAAACTTTATCAATTTCTTATTTCCTTTCTCTCATTTTAAGAAGGAAAGAATCCCGAGTTTAAGTTTCTACTCTTAACACATGTTAGCATACCTGTCAAGATTTTAATCATTTATCCAACACTTGGTAAGTTCCTTGGTGCGAGATATTTTTCCATTTACCACTCTCTCATTTAACACTTGTAAAATCTTTACTTATTATAAGACATTTGGAACACCATCATCATTACTTTAAATTCTTCTCCACTTACACATTAAAAAGAAGAGAAGTTTGGGTTGTTTCTTGAACAACATTTGTCCTCTCATAATAACACTTGTAAAATAAAATCATTACCTTGACATGTGTTGGTTGCATGTTACACCAATATGCCATTTCTCTCATTTGCCTTTCACATATAATCATATTATATTTAGTAAATTCTTCTCCACCGAATTGCAAATTCATATTTCATATAGCATATTATTAATCTTTTGGTCCAATTAACAAATTATCATTTGATTAATTACTTAACAATTTTATACTTTCAAAGTTATTCATTCAATTAGTTAATAATCCAAAATTTATAACCATTGAGCAACAACTTAATTTACCCTACTTAGTTATTGTCATCACTAACCCAATTATCCAAATTAAATTAAATTTAAAGTTTCGGGTTCCTAAGTATGCTAGAATTAAAATTTTATATTGACACGTGTATATGTATTTTATAATTTGACTTCTTAAACTCAGATATATATATATATATTTCTAATATCACTATTCAGAATTAATTTCAGGTCGGGTTATTGCATAAAATGACTTGTATAGTCTATAACATTTGTTTCCTCTATTTCATCAATGTTAGCAACACTAGAGGAGTGCAAATTTTTTAAATCCGATTGAACCGAGCATATTTTGGTTGAATTTGATCAATTTATATTGTATACATGGATAAAATTAAATTTATATTTTTAAAAAATTTCAGGTTTGGTTGAGTGATCGGATTGAGATTTATTTTTTCACTTGAACCCAAACATAACTGACAAATATATATATTATGCATATATTTTTTTAATATACATTATGTAACCTGATCTGACCGAGCCCGACCAAACCCAAAAATATATAAAATATTATATATATTGAATATACTTATGATATATATTTACAATCTAATTTATCCCGATCGAATCCAATCGAACCCTAAAATATACGAGTCAGTCGAATATATGTATAATTTTGAGTGAAATTGGTTTGGAATTTTTAGTATTTAATTGGATTTGGTTAGGTTGAAATATATCCTAAACCCAACTGATGCTCACCCCTACCTATTATAATGTAAATAATAATAAATTTTTCTTCATTTAATTTCATATAGTACACATATATTGATATAAAATTTCAAATATTAATCACAATTGATGTGCAATTGTTCAACAATATCTTAGTGAATATAATCCCTTATTTAGTAGTGTAATAATGCATAATGATTTTTGTTCAGCGAGACAAAATTGTACAAAACTAATATTGCATCATCTTTCAACTAAACAATGAAATAATTTTAGCAACTGTAGCCGAATTCAATTATAATTCATCAATCCAAAGCTTACATTTGCATTTTTTTTATCACTATTTGATGAACAAACTAAGATATTCAATAATTTATAACTATATATATATATATATATTTAATTGTACAACTACTTTTGGCCGAACAAAATGAATTCCATAATCACTTAACTTTAGGTAAATTACTTTAGACTGCTAAATACTTGCCTTGTATTCTTCAAGAGACTCATAATCCATGTCTTTTCTCATGTTTTAGCTTTAAACAACAAAAGAGTGGAGTTATTGGAGTGAGATGGCGAGAGTGTTTAAAGTAGAAAAGTGAAAATATATGGATAAAGTGAAATAGATTGAAGTATTTTTAGGATTTAGGATGGGGTGTGCATAGTAACTTGAAGGGTGTGGTGTAAATATAAATGATAAAGTTGTAAATGTTGTAATTATAAATACCTTCTAATGTAATTTTGCTTAAGGGTATTTTTGAAAAAATATTAATAGGGTGTTTAGTATTTTTGAGGGGTGTAAATATCCCCACCCAATGTTAAAATATGTTTATATGATACCAAATTGATTATTTTTATTTATTTTTCTTATGAAAATCAAACCACTAAATCAAAATGGCTTATAACAGTTGCCACAATTTCAAACTACTAGTTTCAAATTCAGTTTTTTGGTCCATCAAAACCTAAGCATGAAAATCTAATTTGACTAGTTTCAATTAAAATTTTTATTTTAGTGATATTTTACTTTGCTTTATAGTTCATATTCAAGTTATATATAATTATAACTTTTATTCGGTTTGAGTAAATTAAGAAAAAATTATGAATTAGATTAGAAAAGGTATGATTTTAACATAAAAAAAGAACTAAAATGAAATTAAATTACACTGATAGTATATTTCAAAATATAGTTTCAAATTCATTACAAATCTAAAAAATTATCATTAAGGAGGAGGCACACAAAGAGGCAAGGTAGGAGATTATAGAAGTAAGAAACCCATAAAAAAAGACCAAAAAGAAATCATACACAACCCAAAGAAAAAGAAACCCAAAGAAAACCAAACACAACCTTGAAAAAGAAACCTTTAAAAAAACCAAAGTTAACTAAAAATCAAAGAAAAAAAAATTTTAAACATGATACACAAATTGTAACACCTTTATACTATATATATATATATTACATATATCTTGTGTATGTAGAATACGTACATAAGATACAAGAATGCCACCATTCTATCATTATAAACTTCTACATAATTTTAATAAAATAGATTATCCTTTATAACATACATTTAATATGTAAGTAAATTTATATATATTAATAATTAAATGTTGAAAATACCAAATTTAAAAAAAATCTCTAAGAAAAATTCTCTAGAGTTTTATTTGTAAGTTAAACATTTCCCAAAACAATCTAAAACACAACCTGCAAGAAATACACTCTTAATATGTATATATATTCATCCAATTCTCCAACATTTCTGTGAAAATATTTAACATTTCAAAATCACATGTTTATATTTTTATACAATATGTATTTCAAATATATATAATACTCAACCAAATCTTTAAGTTTACATCAATGTTATATAAGGTCATGATGTATGTAATCATAATAAAGTTAACAAAATAGGTATTTACATGCTATGCAGGCAAACTCTGGTCCTGTGGCAAACGAGCATACTTTAAGAACTAAACCAACCACCCAAACCTGGTAAGGTCTAGCAAGACTCTCTCAACCTCTATCTTGTCACCTGCGCGATAAAACAAATCATGCTAAGAGACTTTCTTAGCGATACATACTTTGATAACCATAGATAATAAAATATACAAAATTACTAAAACACATTATGTCCCATTGCCAAGTATTATACTTATAATTAGTTAATTTTTTATAGTCACTAACACACATTGGGCCTAAAATCCTTATACAATATACAAGTTCTAGAAACATTGCTTTAGCTTATCTCAACATCAGGGATCTAAGTGTCAAATACTGCTTGAAGGAGCATTCCCTAATGACATCAGCATGTCTCTCTGAAGGTGTAATCATGTCTGTGACACCAGTGTATCTCACTGTGAGCAAGGATTTTAGCCCCCACTCCTAATGAAATGGTTCTTGAGACTTTGGCATTATTAGACTTTGGGCCTTAGAGAATACGAGTCTAAATCCAGAGAATAGAAGTAGCCATCCGGATGGAGCAAGAAGAAAATAAAAGGGATGGATGGCTTAATTCATAAGGAATCCCCAACCACTACTGGGTTGCGAAAAGTTGGGTATGCATAGGGAATGTGAGAAGTGGCTCAGCACTCCCATAAAGCCTGGTTCATTGGAACCGGCCTCCTTTTCAAGTCTAAATATTATTAAATTTTTATATTTTTATAATATTATTCATATTACAAATAATTTAAATCAAGTATGGAATAATCATATTATAAATCAAATAAAAAAAGGGCACCCATACAAGGACGAAAACATACCCTTACAATATCTAAATATCCATAATACAAATAAAATTGACATCCACAAAAGAGTAGAAATGTGTCACTTACAACCCATTAAAATTTGAAATAATTAAATAAAAAATAAATAAAATCAAGGCACCCACAAAACCGTGAAACATGCTTTTTACAAGTACCTTAAAATCCAAATAATAAAACAAGCATAATTAAACAATCAACTCGCACATATAATTAAACATTGTATAAGCATATAAATAATCATCATACAAATAATTATAAAATTAGGGCTCAATTAAAAGAAAATTAAGATTAATCACAAAATTGGCAATCCACAAGCAAATCTTAAGTTTAACCCATTAATGAAATATAGGGCTCGACGCACACGGCGATCCCGCTAGCCAGTTAGTGGGCGAGGGTCAAGGGGGCAGCACCTCCAAAAGGTAAACAATTTACCATACTCATTGAATGAGTTACTGTGTCCATAATATAAATTAGGATATCATAATTTAGGGTTTAATAATGAAATTTAGCATGCAAAATCAATAAAATTAGGAAAACAGTAAATCAAGATGAAATTGCAAAATTAACCAATTAAGTGGAAGATTAAATTAAATAAACAAAGATATTAAAATTCATTACTGGCATTGTTGATTCCACTAAAATTATGTTGGTCCAAACCTCAAGGCAAGCACAATCCCTTTGTGAAGATTAATGTTGGATTCTGCCTTAAAATTCTTCAGTTGATTTGGATCAATTGTGATCGGTCAAACAATATTGTTCAAGGGCTATTGTGTTTTTCCTTTTCTACCTCTATATTTTTTTTGAGTTGTTGTGTGCCATCCTAAAATTATGGCTGTTTAATTGTTGATTATGGCCCTCCTTTTCTCCAGCTCTTGTTAATTGCCTTTTATAGGCAACATTAGGGTAAGCTGGATGTTAAACAATCCTAATTAAGTTAGAAAAGCCCTGTTTATCTGAGTTAATTTGAATTCTAGCAGAATTAGGATAGTATTTAGCTCGAACTAAAGGCTCATAATGAATTGGTTTGGCCAATTCATCAGCATAGCCAATTCGTCATGAGTTTTGGGCTGGTCCAGTTTCTCTAGCTTTTTAAATTGGATAAGAGTCAGTTTAGGCTTTTTTAATTGGATTCGAATTTTGATTGGAGCCTTTTGCTTGATATCAAATTTGATTCGGTCCTTTTATTTAGAATTTATTTCAGGCCAAAATTAAGGGTCTACACTCACCTGAATGCATATGGCATGCCAATCAACACCAAATACAACTTTTCTGGAACTAGGTATTGAATAAGACAACATGCATCACATTTTATCTATTTTCATTTCTTTTTCCATAATTATGTATTATTTCATCATTTTATCATAATCAATCATATATCTCATATTTTTAGTCACATTTACAATGTGACATTCCTTTCCACATTTCTTATGCATTTATTGCTCTTTTTAGAAATTACTCACAATATATACAATTGCCATTACTTAATAGCTCAACATAACATATTTCATGCATTTTACACTTTATTATACAAAACAATGCACTCAACATATGGATGTCAATAACAAAGTAGCTTAGCACATTCCAAAAATTATAATGTGCTAAGCCAAACCAAATACAATTTAAATACATGGAATCAAAGTATGTACAAACCTTTAACTTGCCAAAATCCAAGCCAATTTCTCCTCCCAACTCCAACTTTTACCAATGCCATTCACCACTTTGATTATGCAACTTGACTCTACTCAATTCCTAACCAAATTGCGAGTCTAAAAAAACTATTAGAAACATAATTCTACTCATTTTAACTACTCAAACTTAAATTATCACATTTCTACCCAATTTCCAACATTTGCACTAACATTCTTTAATTTTTGAAAATCTGCTCTAATCAATTCTAAATCAAGTTTCAAGTTAAATTATTTCATTAGAACCATATTCTAACACAATTTAACCATTCAAATACAATTTACTTTAATTCTTTACAATTTCCACCAATAACCCTAATTTTCCTTCTTCTTCTCCCAAACTTCAACCAAACTCATTCAAATCAACCATATAACCTGAAAATCATTATCCCCACATCAAAATAACATCATAAAAATTCATTCTAACAAATATTTAAACCTCCATCAAAAGTAAAATTTTCACTTAATCAATTATTCAAAGAAAAACTAGATAAATCCATAGAATCCTTACCTATCACTTGGAAATCCTTTAAAATCACCCCTAATCCTTGAAAATATGATGAAATATTGAGTATTTAGAAGAGCAAAAATCCTCCTTGGACTCCCATAAAAATCAGCCAAATGAAGAGAAGATGAAAAAGATAAAAAAGAAATTTTAACTTTTTTTTAAATTCTTTTTACCATATATATAATTAAATAATTAATTATAATCCATATTTTTCCTTTTACACATAAATTTAATTTAATTTCTATTTATTATTATTACTATTATTATTTTAACTTTTAACTTTTACTTTTACTTTTAACCATTTTTGTCTTTTTGTGACTTTTATATACTTTAGTTATATTTTACATATACCCAGCATATACATTATGTATATTTTCTCTTTCCAACACATTATTTGACCCTTTCACATTATTTATTTAATTATATTTTAATAAAAATACTGATGTTACACAAATGAATGTGAAAAAGAAAAAGAAAAAGAAAACAATAATTTTAGTCAAAAGAGATAAATCAAAAGATGGAGAGCAGACAAATGTAGAGATGGAGAAGAGAGAAAAAGAGAGATAGGGATGGAGTAAAAAGAGAGATAAAGATCAAAGATAGAATCATAAAGATTAAAAGAGAAATTGATATATGGAGAAATGGGAGAGTGAAGAGGCAAAGATGGAGAGTAGGTTGAGAGACAAAAGGAGAGCAAAGAGGAGGAAGGCATCATGTTGAGTGAGAGTTTGAGAGAGGGTGTTTTGGATAGGGTTAAGTTATTATCGAATTCATATGATGGACATTAGGCTGGCCAAGTTAGCCTAAGAAATTTTCACTCGTGCCCAAGGCCTAGTCGATATCTTGCTTGGGTTTGAATACTAAACCAAAGGCTAGGCTCAAGAACCCTTTAACCCAACCAAACTAGGTTAGGTTAAGTTGGGCAGGGTTGAGTTGCTTGGTTTCTAGGCCTAACAGCATAGACACCATTTTCCTTAATAGTAACTGGCATTTTACACATTTTGAATGGACATTATACTAGTCTCTTGTCCAAATTTGAGTCTTGACATGAATGAGCTTTATCATTAGAAACAAGTGATACTAAGGCCACTTGTAAGTATTGTGTTTTACATACTTTAGTTCTATGAAAGATAAACCAAAAATTTACTTGAAATAATAATTTCTCAAAGAAATACAACAAATGAGTCAAGAAATTTCTCTAAAATATCATTTTGTGCTTGAAAGAGTGAAAATAATCTTTGATGGGTAAAAATGAGTTTAATAACTAGGGTTAAATGGGATAAAATTAGACCAAGTTGGACTTAATATTGGATGATTAGGCTTAATTTAATCAACCTGGTTTTAGTTTAGGGCTTCATTAACGGTCAAAAGAATAAAAGAAAATGGATTTGGCCTAATCAACTTTGATTCATGCTGAGCTTGGATTAACAATGCCTCGACAACAATTCCTTTGAATCATCCACTCAGTAGTCATTAACCACTGCACATGTGTTCATAACCATCGGCAACAATTCCTTTGAATCAGTATACAAATAATTAAAGAAAGTAGATAAGCTTATCTCTATCTATTTATAAGCTATCTAATAGTTGTCAAACTCTATCCCTACTTGAAAATTTATCACTAAGAGTCTAAGGAGTGCCCATACACCACTTCACTTCTAAGTGTAACACCTCAAACTAATATTATTAATTTTGTTTAGTGATACTAGAATCCTTAGAAGAGTCAAGGGTTAGAAATGAAATTTATGAAATAACTAGTTAGAAAATTTAAAGAAAAAGATTGAAAGGAGAAATCAAACTTTTTAAGGTTACATAAAATAAATTACAATCAAGTCATAAAATTTGAGAATTAAGTAAATAAATAAAATCATTAAAATTTTAATAAGTGGAGGGAAATATAAACAAATTAAACTATAATCAAGTATGTAAAATTAATTATTAAAGTGTGTTTGACTATTTATTTTTTTAAATCAGAGAAAGCCAAAACTTTAGAAGAGAGCCAACCAAATTAGGAATGGAAAACAACTACACTAGGGAAGAGGAACTCTAGCAACCAAAATGCATAAGTATATGTGTGATTCATGCATGGAATGCATGAGAAATGATGAATTAATACACCAACACATGGAATTAATGGCTAATAGCTAGCCACTAGAAGTTTACCTAAACAAAGAAACTAGGAAGTTGGATGGTGATGGGATAGGAATTTCACTAAGCCACCTAAACCCATACTTAGTATGAAGAAGATGAAGTTAAGCTGATTTGTTGATAGGTGTAAGAGCATATGGAGAGACATAGCTAGTAAATGAAGGAAAAAAGAGGGAATAATTTATAGGAAATGAATAATAACAATCGGCAAAAGGTGGGTTGTAGGCTTGCATGGGAAGTGCTTACACATGCATGACTAGTGATGTGTTAAGTTAGCAATTAAAAGAGATTAAAGTAACCTACCGCATGCCACCTTAATTTTTAAACCAACACTTGTTAAGCTAGCATTTA
This sequence comes from Garcia nutans, assembly GCA_947685225.1. Lineage (NCBI taxonomy): Eukaryota > Viridiplantae > Streptophyta > Magnoliopsida > Malpighiales > Euphorbiaceae > Garcia > Garcia nutans. Next base: position 24,841,297 of record CANTUV010000035.1, on the reverse strand, counting down.
AAAGAGATTAAAATAATCTACCTCATGCCACCTTAATGTTTAAACCAACATTTAGCCATTGAAGTAGATGAAAATAAAAACCAAATAAGTTAGAAAATAAAAACTAGTTATTTGCCACCAAAACAACATGAAAAAGAACGAGAAAGGAAAACCAAAGGGAAAGGAAGAAGAGAAAGAGAAGAGAAAATAAAACTCTAGAGAGATGAGGGCTTAAAGATGCAAAATAGGTGCAACAAAAGGTTGTATTCCAAACTTAAACTCAATTAGATTTAATTAAAAGCTAAAGAAAATGAATTAAAGGAATTGAATTCAAATATATGATTAATTATATGAAGATAAATCATGAAATACAAAAATGTTAGATGTTAAAAATCTATACGAATGCTTAGTATGCTTAAGTTTTCTGAATTTTTAGACCAATATTGGGAGGCTCAATGGTCATGAAATTTTATTTGAAAACATATGTATGTCTATAATATGTGTATAAAATTTCATAATTTTTGGACTTAGTTACTATTTAAGAAAAATAGGAGAAACTCATCTATCGGCATGTGTTTTTGTGACAAAATCTAAAGGTCTCAAGAGACTTAATTTTTAAACATACTAAATAAAATCCAAAAAATTCTAAAATTTTAAACATAAGTTCACGGTATGCCAAGTCGTGTTGTTTAAATTTCATAATTTTTTTTATAAAGGTTTAGTATTAAAATAAAATTGGTAAATTGATGCTGCTAGAGTAGGTGTGTAGGAGGATAAGATTGAGAGACTTAAGAAACATAATTTAAACACATGGTAAACAAACCTAGAAAATTATGAAAATAAAGACATAAGTTCACACAAATGTTTAAATCATGTGGTTAAAATTTTATGGTTTTTTTTTGTAATGATTTATCAATCTAAGTAAAATTGGGAAAGGACACTACCAGTAAAAGATGAAAAACTGGCAGAATTGGAAAGTTGAAAAAAAAAATAGAAATTTAAGTACTAAATTAATTAGAAAAATTAAGAGATACTATATGTAAATTCATGTCAGTGTTAATAGAAAATCTAATTTTTTTTATGAATTTTAAAGATAGTTTCATTACTTAAATAAATAAAAGAACTTAAATTGAAAAGTTAGTTGAAATCTAGATAAGTTAGTTAGGGGTTGGGTTTTAATTTTATGTTCATGTATGTTATGGATGGTACAAGGATGACATGATGTAGTAACACTAGGTAACAATACACATAAGATGGAAATAAATATTTTTTATGCCACATGTGATAGAGATTGGTGATAGATAAAGATGGTTGGTGAAGTAGTGAAACATGAAAACATAAGGAGGTTGTAATGGAATAAGAATAAAAGAACAAAATTGATCGAGTCGTATTTTGACTATTATTTTGGGTGATTCTAACCTCATTTTTAATTAATTTCAATTAAATTTGATATATTTTCTTTGTTGGAATTAGAATTTCTCTAATTTTAGTTAAGAAGGTCAGGATACAAGTCTTTAATTAAAAGTTGTGCAAAATTGAAGGAAAATGAGCAAAAAGGCGAACCAAGTCAATGCCACAATCATGGCCTCAAAAGCCATCACCATGGGCTCCATTTTGCGACTGCCAAAGGATGGAAGAGAATAAAGGAAGGAGATCTGGAGAAGAATCAAAAGCCACAATTATGGTAACCACTAGCCACGACCATGGGATCCATTTAAGCACTGCCTAGATATTTGGAAAAAAGCCATTGGAACACCAGAATCAAATTAAAAGCCACACCTATCGTAATTGAAAGAGTCGGCAGGAAATGCGATTTTCAAAGGATAACTCTTAAAATTTTATTCCTTCCTCAATCAAAACACCTCTAAGCTTACCTTAACCTTTTCCTAGTGGTATTGGATGATGTTTAACCCCTATAAGTACCCTAGTTAGCTCTCATAGCTTGTACATTAAATTTTATATTAATTTTCCAGATTTTTAGGTTAGAATTAGCTTTGAAGAGAAAAGAGAATTTTTTTTAAGATTAATTCAAGTTCAAGAGTCTTCCTTCTTTTCAAAGTTTGATCTTTCTAATTTGTTTCCCTTGTTTTTTTTTAGTTTTAATTTCAATTATGCCTTCTATCTTCTACTATTTCTTTTTAGTTTTTATTTGATTTATGAGTAACTAAAAATCCTATTAGGGTTAAACTTTTGTTTTTTAATTTATCTATGGAGTAATAATTTAGTTTGATCTTATTTATTTTGTTGTCTTTGATCTCGATGCTTTGATTATCTGGCCAAAATTGATTGATCTAAGGTATTGTGTGATGCAGCGAGAGTGAAAGTACAATATTAGTTAAAGGAGATAACAATTTTAGGTTAAAGTTTATGCCTAGAGATAAGGTAAACACTTAAGAGGTTGACATAAAAGTTACTCACAAATTACAAATCTTAAGAGGCAGACGCAAGGTTAAGTTCAATATTAGGTTTATTACTCGAAAGAGATTAAGTCTTAATTTAGAAGAACCCAACTAATAATTAAGAGTAGATTAAAATTGATTCAAGACCTTATGAAGTCTACAGTTAATGAATTAGGATATGTTTAACCCTAATGCCAAAAAATAAGATTTAATTCCAATTTAATTTAGCTTTAATTTTAGTTAACTTAGCTTTTAAATCTCTCCAATTAGTTTAATTGTTTAGTACTAATGATACTCTTTCTCATGGGAATGATACTATACTTATCACTCTATTGCTTAATAATAACTTGTGCACTTGCAGATAGTTAGGCTAGGCCCTCCCAAGTTTTTGGTACTGTTGTCAGGGAAGACGATAATTCTAATATTAATAATATCAAACTATTATTATTCTAGATATTTATTTATTTTTCTTTATTTCTTTGAAGTTCTAAGTTTATATGCTTTGTAATCCAAACACACAACTCATAACATATAATCTTGAAATTGAAAAAATTTGTCGCAAGCAAATCAAGAAAAGGAAGGAAAAGCTTAAAGAGGAAGTAGAAGGAACTTCGACTAAAATTTCCATTGACAACCCTCTTAAGATGATTACCTAGAACCTTCCTTCTACCATATTTCCTTCTTCTTAAGATGATTACCTAGAACTCTCAAGGACTATGGTCTACCCATTGTTGACATCAGATCTAGCATAGCAAGACCATTTGTACTAGCTAATAATTTTAAGCTTGAGCCTTCATTGATCAATCTAATTCAACAATCAACTTTTCATGGGTTCGACAACAAATATGCCTACACTCACATCACCGCCTTCTTTAAAATGTGTGATACTTCAGAATGAATGGTGTTTCTAATGACTCCATTTGTCTAATTCTATCACACCGACCCTCGATTTGGTTTGGGGAAAGCAGGGCATGACAGCCATAGGGTTTGGGTTAGCTTAAAGACACAAGATACCATAAAAAATATTTTTTATAATATTCTTAGATCATTTAATATATTTACAGAAATATATATTAATATAGCCTTCTTTATATTTTAATTTTACAGACATAAGTAATACTATTACATTGTACCCAATGGAGAACTACTAAACAAAAAAATTTTATAGTCTTTATTTATTATTACATAATCTACTTATAACACTAATTAAAAGAGTGAGCAATTGGAAAGTGGAAATCAAAGTACTGCAACCTATAGATCACTAACATGAAAAAAATGGCGATGAGGGGTGAGCCATCAACTTAGTGAATCATAACTTAACATGCGGTTAGGTAGGATAACCACTAAAATACTTAAGCAGAGACACATGCAAAGTGAGTGAAAGAGTGATCAGTGGAACAAGAGTAGTTAAATCTCAATAGACAAGGAAAATCTCAAAAGAATAACATATAACAATAGTTTTATAAACAGATACATGTCATGACATTCAGAACAGAGGCATCTATTTATTGTAAATTAGGGTAGTAACTTTTTCCTTTAGTGCATATAGAACACCAGTGTACACCATCTAGTGTTTAACCCCCATCAGAGTTGGCCATTTCATAATAGTGAAAGTCAAATAATAAGCTCATCAAGCAATCTCATTAGAATAATTAAAAAAATTTAATAATTAAGGATCTCAGATCAATAGAGAAATCAAAATTAATAATAATAGTAAAAAAATAAACTTAATAGAGGAATCAATAGGTTAATAAATAAATAGCTCAACAGAGAGTCAAAAATCGATAAAAATCTCAATAACAATTTTGCTAAAGGAATCAATTATAAAGTTAAGATATAAACGAATAATTAGAAGCAGATATTGAAACAAACCAATTAATAATAAATAAATGGCTTCTTAAGAAAATAGAAAGCAATTCAGGTAATAGAAACTGAGGTGTAAATAAAAATAAGATACTACTTAACCAGGGTTAAGCAGTGCCATTTAGAATCAGACAGGTCGGAAAGCACATTGGATTATCACTCACCTATAGCCTCTTGTGGTGTCTTGCCCTTTAAATCAGAAGGTTCTCCTATTTCTTTTCTTCCTACACAATATCACCATTTATTAATATGTAACCCTAATCATGCATATTTTATTTTAAGGTTACAACAAATTTAATTCCATACATTTTATTATATATAGTTTTTATTTTTCTTTTAATTAATTCCAGTTAATTACACATTAAGTAATAATTCAACTTATTGATATTATTTCACCTTTGTTTTTACTATACTTATATAAAATTCTAGCTTTTATTCTTATGCTACTTAAGTGTTACTTATGGATATATCTAACTCAATTTTGATATTAACATAAGTATAATCATAATCCATCATTTTTTCTAAATAAAGACTTGAATTAAATTCATATTTCCAAGATAAAAATATGGTTTAATTAATTCAAACAAGTGCAGTATGTTTGTACTAAATTTCTATTACTTCTTACTTTAATCAATAAATTTTGATATCTATAGCAATTAAAAAAGTGATTACAGTATATCATTTCCTTAATTTTCTAACTATAGCCCGAAAATTAATTTAACAAAATAACAATACATATCTTTTCCTTTGATTTCAGTTGCACCAAAAGTTTTTTAGAGTTTAAATTGGGTCCAGGCATTTATTATTTAACTTAATGATTGATGATTGATGCTGGGTTTTAAGCATTATTATTACCTATCTCCTCTATAGACATATATATATGTTTATAATTTGGTTTGAAGATGAGAAATTGGATTGAAATTGTAATCCTTTGAAATCAACATTTGTCAAATACTAACCTTAATAACCCAACATTTGTCATATTTAAGTTTATTACTCATCTTTATTCCATGATGCTTGTCAAGCTTAACTCAACACTACTCAACAGTTGTCTTCACTAATCTTTGATGTGTTTACTCAATAGTTGTCTTCACTAATCTTTGATGTGTTTAAGTCTTCCATTTTCATCCTACACATAATACATGACCAAATTGATACTATGGTTTCTTTGGAGACACTTGTTAATAAAGGATCACGCATATAACCACTTATCATCTCCTTTTTCCTTTCCTTCATATGTAGAAGGTGATTAATTACCATTTATTTCATTTCATTTATTATTATTATTATTATTATTATTATTACTATAACGATTACATAGATTCGTTAATTATTGTCTTACAATGATGATGTTTCCCATGCATTCACCATCATCATTCCTATTTCTTTACTTAACACATTACAAGTCCTTTGATTATAAGCTTGGCACTTGTACTTCTTCCCTTTTAATTTCTAAACATATGTTAATTATCATGCATACAAGTTGCCACCTCTTTCTCACTTTCTTCTTTGATTTACATGTAGAAGATGATTCATTCATCTTCAAATTTGCTTTGATTTTATTTTATTGTCTTGTAATAATTACCTAAGGTTTAGGGTAACAATTAATCTCAAAAATACATTCCCTTTCTTTTATGTTTCTTACTTGTTTTTTTTGTTTATAATTATTATTATAATATAAAATTCGTATAAATTTATATAATTTAACATTTAATAAGAGTTTTAATTTTTGGCCTAATCACCATATTATAAAATTTGACTATCATTGGTTATTAATTTCCAAGTATAACTTATATGCTTGGCTTAACTATTATTCAACTATGAAAAATTCTACCCGTTCAAATTTAGAATACAACTTATTTAGAATAATAAGTATTATCACTTAGTATCATATTTAGGCAGAGTAATACAACTAATCTAATCACTCAAATTTATAAAACCAATTTTTATTTATATAATGACATGTTATATGATGCGAAAACTAAGGATCTTTTCCTCAACTTTTGGTCATCAACTCCTGCTAAACCCAAGTAATAAAAAAAAAAGTTTGTCAAAACACCCTTGAAACACGTTTCAATTAAACATAGGACTGAAACCCAAACCCAATTGACAAAGTTTTCAAAAACATTTTAAATAGGAAGAATCAATTATGTTTATCAAGTTTAAAACTTAATTAACAAGTTAAAACACCTTAGCATATGATTAAGAAAGACAAAGCTCACTTAAATCAAAAGAGAATTTTTTTTATTAAAATTTGTTGAATCTCTATAAATAATCTGAGTTAAGCTATGATAATTCCTAATTTAAAGGAAAAAGAAATCCTAACCTAGATAGGTTTAATATTCGGTCAAAGACATTGCTTTCCTTTGAAACTAAAATTCCTTATTAAGATAGGAAAAATTAAAAGATAAAAAAGAAACAAATTCCTTAAAAATAGGCAAAAATTCGACTAAGACAAGAGGGAAGCTTCTTGTTCATCAAGCAACTTGAATGTAAGCTATAAAGAAGCTACTTAAGGCCCAATCAAATATAAATGGGCTGATCATAATGAAAATAAGCTTCTTGGAGCCCAAGTAATCACAATGATGAAGTTAAATTCCTTGTATAGTTGGCCTAATGTATTATGCAAGCCCATTATCTTCTTGAAGTTCAAATCACATAGAATGAGCTTGTAATTCTCCATCCAATTTAGCTTAAGTAAGGTCATGGGTCAAAGGCCCAATTAAATGCACCAAATTGAATTCTTGGACATTGTCTCCATAACTCGACCAAGAAAATTAGAGATCATCCTCTGGATTTAACTCTGAATACTGGTCTTCAATTACTTGGAATACTTCTAGTAATTGGACTAGGCCTCAATGTTGGGCAATCCTATTGATCTACCTTGATATCTATGTCATTCCCCCTCTCCTCAAAAGCATTTGACCTCGAATGATAATCTGCAATATCAAAGGCAGATAGATCAGAAACATTAAAAGTAGCACTAACTCTATACTCACTTGGCAAATCAATCTTGTATGCATTGTCATTGATCTTCTCCAACACTTGAAAAGGACCATCACCTCTAGCATCCAACTTAGATTTCCTTTGGGATGGAAACTTCTCTTTGCGAAGATGCACCCATACCTAATCTCTAGGTTCAAATTGCATTGCACACCTTTCTCTATTCTTTTGGTTAGCATAGTGCCCATTCTTCTTCTCAATTTGAGCTCTAGCTTTCTCATGAATGGACTTCACCAAATCTACCTTCTTCTTACCATCTGTACTAAAAATTTCTTTCAAAGGTAAAGGCATTAAATCTAATGGAGTTAAAGGATTAAAACCATAAAATATTACAAATGGTGAATAACCAGTAGAACAATGAATGTATCTATTATAAGAAAATTCAACAAATGGCAAACAATTTTCCCAAGATTTCATATTAGAATGCACCATAGTTCTCAATAGTTGTCCAAGTGTTCTATTAACAACTTCAGTTTGACCATCAGTTTGAGGATGACAAGTAGTAGAGAACAATAATTTGGTTTCAAGTTTAGCCTAAAGAACACACCAGAAGTGTTAAAAAAACAAGAACAATCTGAACTAAACAAAATTCTTTTTTTATTGAATAATAGATCAAACCACACACAAGGAAGAACACAAGGAATGAAATGCAATCGATAGAAAAGAAAGGGATACATAACCACTTGATTGAGCCAAAACTCTAATACCAAGCTGATGCAGAAGCCAAGGATATTTTCCTCAACTTCTGGTCATCAAGGTACTGCCATCTCCTGCTAAACCCAAGTAATCAAAAAAAAGGTTTGTCAAAACACCCTTGAAACACATTTCAATTAAACTTAGGACTGAAACCCAAACCTAGTTTATAAAGTTTTCAAATCATTTTGAATAGGAAGAATCAATTCTGTTTATCAAGTTTAAAACTTACTTAACAAGTTGAAACACCTTAGCATATGATTAAGAAAGAGAAAGCTCACTTAAATCAAAAGAGAATTTTTTTTTATCAAAATTTGTCTAATCTCTATAAATTATATGAACACCCATATATATAGGGCTAGGGTTCAGTCAAGCTATGATAATTCCTAAATAACAAATTCCTAATTTAAAGGAAAAAGAAATCCTAACCTAAATAGTTTTAATATTAGTCAAAGACATTGCTTCCCTTTGAAATTTAATTCCTTATTAAGATATGAAAAGTTAAAAGATAAAAAAAAGAAACAAATTCCTTAAAAAATAGGCATAAATTCGGCCAAGACAAGAGGAAAGCTTTTTAGTCAGCAAGCAACTTGAATGTAGGCTAGAAAGAAGCTACTTAAGGCCTAAGCAAATTTACATGGGCTAGTCATAATGAAAATAAGCTTCTTGAAGCCCGATGAATCACAATGATGAAGCTAAACTCCTTGTATAGTTGGCCTAATGTATTGTGCAAGCCTATTATCTTCTTGAAGTTCAAAACACATAGAAAGAGCTTGTAGTTCTTCATCCAATTTAGCTTAAGCAAGGTCATGGCTTAAAGGACCAATTAAATGCACCAAATTGAATTCTTTATCATTGTCTCCATAACTCGGCCTAAGATAATTAGAGATCATCCTCTACATATGGCTCTGAATGTTAGTCTTCAATTGCTTGGAAATACTTCTAGTAATTAGACCAGGCCTTAATGTTGGGCAATCCTCTTGATTTCCCTTGATATCTGCGACATGTCATAAGAATTTAGTCAAGCTAATCTTATTTTTATTAATTTAATAAATAACTAGTTAATCATATTATAACCCTTTTTCTTAATTAATAGTTTAATTAATTTTTCAAATAGATTTTGCTACATACCTTGTAGTGATCACCTATTTTGGGATGGGGTATTACAAAGTCTCTTCCCTGTCTTACTGAAATACAAAGCAAAAAGATGGATCCTCTCCAAAGCACTGCTTATATTCATAAATTGGGATTAACTAGCCTAAGCTTTCTTGGCTAAATGCTTTCCACTATCTAAAACTACTAAGCTGAGGAATGATATCACCAGCTTCATACAATCTGATAGAGAAACTTTATATGAAGCTTAGGAGAGGTTCAAGGATCTTTAAAGGAGATGTTCCCACCATGGAGTATCATATTAGCTCTTGATTCAAATATTCTACAATGGGCTAACACCTTTTATTAAGAGTACAATTGATGTAGCAGTCGAAGGTGCTATCATTAATAAGGTTCTTATAGATGCCCTTGAGTTAATTGAAGAGATGGTAACAAATAATTATCATCGATTTTGAAAAAGGAACAATACAAGAAGACTTCCTGGCCTTCATAAAGTTGATAATTACTCACTTGCAACCAAGGTATATGCACTTACTAAGAAGTTAGAACAAGTTAATTTGGCATCTTCATCATCAACTTATGAAGGATGTGGCGGAAACCATGATGATGTCGATTGCCGAATTATGGATCAAGTGCTGTATGTGGAAAATCAAAATAGGGGCTTTAATTTTCCTTAAGGTAACAATTACAAGCCCTCATGGAGAAATCATCCAAAATCTATCTTGGGCTAATCAAAATAATCAAAAAGTACCCTATCAGCCTCCTTTCTTAAGGAACTAAAATCAAGTACCACAACCCAAAAAGCAATATTATGAGTCCGTCTTGGAGAAGTTTATTGGAGTTGCTTCTGAAATACTTGATAAAATTGAAAAGTAAAGTACTAAGCTTGAGTGAAAGATGGAATAACTTTCAATCCAAAATAGAAATCTTGAGACACAAGTGGGGCAAATGACAAGTTCACTTAATTTTCGCAACCAAGGAACACTTCCAAGCCAACCAAAAATTAATCCAAAAGAATATTGCAATGTTATTTTCCTAAATAGCATATAACTTGAAGGTTCTTCAGAAGAGACCCCAATTCTACAAATCCCTTCTTCTGAACCTAAAATCAAAGAAAGTGAAGTTGAAACAAAGGAGGCACTTGTTAAGTAAAAGATAAAACCTTACATGCTACCTATCCCTTTCCTCAAAACAAATTCCCCTTTAAACTTAAGGATTTATGGAGTTTTTCTATTCCCTGTAAAATTAGTGACATTAATTTCATAAATGCTTTTATGTGATTTAGGTGACAGCAATAGTCTAATGCTTTTTTCTATTTTCAAGAAATTAAGATTGTCAAATATGAAGCCCACAAAAATGTCATTGCAACTTGCAAATTACTCAGTCAGATATCTTATGGGGATTATATAGAATGTACATGTTAAAGTGGATCACTTATGTACTCCCACTAGTTTTGTGATCTTAGATATGAATAAGGATATAGAAATTTTATTAATCTTGGGGAGACCTTTCTTAGCTACTGTAAAAACAATAATTGATGTGGAAGGTGGTAAGCTCATTTTAAAAGTAGGGGATGAAAATATAAAATTTAACATTAAAAAGACTCCTCTTTTACAAAAAAGAATCTCCAAAAAGAATATGCAACTCAAGAATACTACAAAGAAGATTCTTCAATTACAACTTGCCTAGTTCAAAACTCCACTATAAGGGATGTCAATAAAGAAGTAGCTAATTCTCCCATGACTTTTAAAATAATTCCACAAGCACCATTTGAAGGGTATGAAGTGTTTGGGAAATATCACTTAGCAAGCAACATTATGGGCAAAGAAATTAGTTATGATCACCAACTATAAATTAGCGTTTATTAGGAGGCACCCCAATTGATTTTATTTTATTTTCTTTAATATTTTTGAGTTTTAACTAGTTGTTCTTTCATTATTTTTATTAATTTTGCTTGAAAATTTGTTTTTAGGTAATTGGATTAGAAAACAGGGGAGAAATAGTGGCTAAATGAATGCCACGATTGTGGTATCTCAACACCACGAGCATGGGATCATGTAAAGAATTGTAGAAAAGAGGCAAAAAGGAAGAAGAAGAGAGGCATAAGCAAACTGAAGTCCACAGCCACAATCCTTCATTCCCACGATCATGGGAATTGTTTCAATTATGGGAAAATCATGCAATTGTTTTGAATAGAAGTGGCAAATTCAATTTTAATGCCACAATCATGGCAACCTAACCCCATGGCCATGGTTTTCGTCTCATATCTATGGCAGATGTGATCTTAATGATGCTATCAATTTCCATAGTCATGAAATTCATGGCCACAACCGTAGCAGCTTTGATTTATTTAAACTTCTTTTTCTCTCCTTTTTCATTTTCCTAAACCCTATAGCCGAGCAAATTCAAAACTCATGACCATTTTTTCTTAACCCATGCCCACTCTAACCCAAAACCTCTAAATTTAACCAAAATTCTTAATTTTCCATCAAATTAATCAAGAAAAATGAAAAGAGAAAAGACTTTGGCAAGAAAGTTGGGAATTAGAAGAGGTGAAGGCTTAAGGAGGCAATATCAACACAATTCTACCTTTGCAAAGGATGTGAGAATCATCATCATCTCTACAACCACAACCACCTAACATGTATCCACCAATTTAGTTTAAAGATTAAGCTCAAAGAAAAAGGTACCATGATCTCTACTATAGAGAAATAGTACCTTTTAGGTTTATAAATGGAGAGGTTATAAAGAAGTTAGGTTGGAATGATGATTTCTTGAAAATGTTTAGTGAGATGGAATGGTTTATGTTTGCATTCATGCATTTTGCCACTTATTTTGAAATTACTCTAGAATTTATAAGCTCTTTTAAATCCACACCACTTGATAGACATTGTTCTCATAATGGAAAATTTGATTTTAGATTGATTAATTTTATTATAATTGGTCAGTGATTAAGGCGCTAGTGAAAAAACTAAAGGTTTTGATGAATTGAAACTTGGGCTAGACTGAGCGGTTTATGCATATTCAATAGTAAAATTTCAAAAAGCTTCAAAATTTACAAACTCATTCTATAGATATATTCATGTTGTCTTGGCTAAAATTATTTTTAGAAGAGGAGAAAGCCAAGGAACTATTAATTCAAAAGAACTATTTTTCTATTGTGCTTTAGAGAAAAAGGTTTTTAATTCTGGTTTTTGGTTTGCCAAAAGATGTGAGGAAGTTGGAAGACAATTGGGGAAAATCGTCATTGGGGTATATGATTACAAAAATTATAGATTATTTAGGTATCCACTTTGACAATCTTATGCCTATCCTTGGAAAAATAGGAATTGATATGGCCATTGTTTTTGCAATGAAAATGGTAGAGAAAAGAGGGCATATGTATTCGTTAATTGCTCCTTGTGATGAAAATTTAGAAGTAGATGTTCATGATTTATTTAGAGGTGAGGGTGATGGAAGAGAAGAAGAGGAGACTGTAAGTATAATATTCTCCCTCACCAGTCAGAGGCCAGACCCTCCATTCCTTTGAATTCTTTTGAATCTTTGTCTAAAAGGATTGATGCTTTTGAGTAAGAGATGAATAGCTGTAATGCAACTAGGGACCAGTGGTTTGATAAATGGAGCAGTAGTTTAGAGGCATGGAGCAAGAGGTCTACACGGTTTCTAATCAAATGACTGGGTTGAGAGAGTATATCACAAGTATCTTTGCCAAATTTAGCCTCCACTACCTTCCACCACAGCAGCCCTCACCACCACAATGTGAAGGAGACCACTTAGGATAGTAGCAAGCTTCAAGTTTAGGGGAGTTTAGCTCTAAAAATTTAGTAAAGTATTCTATTTCCTTTTGAACTTATTTAGTTTTTCATAAATTTTAGGAAATAGGATACCTATTGAAAGATTTTTATGGCATGATGGGGAAAATTTTAAAATTTTTGCTTGAAATCTACACTTGAGTAACTACTTTTGCAATGGGCCAAAATTTATAAGCAAATTCTATGATGGTTACCTAATTTTTGATATGCTTTAATATTTCTATTAAAATTTTTGAATTTTTGGTTAAAAGTTTAATGAAATTCCATATTTTATGGATTTTGATCTAAGTGAGTTCTTGAGTTTAGTTAAAAGTAATCATATTATGGATGCTTACTTAGAGAGGGCTGCTGTTTTTCCTCATCTATTTTGAAATTTATTGTGCCTAAGCCTAGAACATGTTTAAATAAATTTTCAAGGCAAAATTAAACCTTGATAGCAAAAGGCAAAGATGATTTAGGTATTATTTATTGAGTATATTCTTACATTTACCTATTAATAGACATTACCTCTAGTTTTTCCCATTGAGTCAAATTGAATTAATTTTTAGTTTTCAGTTATTTTCAATTGAAATAAGCCCCAATAACTATCTTTTTGGGGTCAATTATCTTTTTCTTTTGTTTTTGCTTATTATTTATTTTCCATCTCCTATTTATTTGGACTCCTTTTTTAAGTTTCAAGTTTGGGGGAAATCCATTTATTTTTTTCAATGTATGTAATGTATATAAATAAAAATATAAAAAAAAGAATAAATGTTTATATATAAGGAAAAGAAATAGAAAAGAAGAAAAATATATGAAAAAGAAAAAAATAGTAATAATAAATAGTATCAAGTTTATTCTCTCAATATAAGCACATCAAGCAAAGAGTAGCAAGCTATATCAAGTGAGGAGAAAATATGGAAACAATTTTCATCATCAAAGAAAAAAGCTATTGTAACACCCTTATATCCTATATACGTATAATATATACACCCGGTATATGTACAATATGCATATAGAATACAAGAATGTCACAGTTTTCATTATTACTAAATTTTTATAATTTCAAGAAAATTATTTTATACCATAAAACGTTCTTCAATAATCATATATAAATATTCATTAATAGTTTAAATTACTAAAAACACATATTTTAGAGGAAAATCTCTGGAAAAAATTCACCAGAGTTTTGTCTAAAATTTTAGTAATCCTAAAATTCAAGCATACACAACCTGCACTAAAAGTTTACACTCCCAAAACATATTGTCTCATTCACATCTCCAAATAAATATTTCCATAATCCAATATCAATGGTATCACATGTTCATTTCATTACACAAATGGTGTTTTGAAGATTCATATTACTTAACTTACACTAAACTTATAACAATTTAATAAGATCCATAATGTATACAAAACATAATATGTTTATTAAAACAAATAAACATCAACATGCTATGCAACGGCCTCTGGTCTGATGGCAACTTGATAAACTTTAAGAATTATCCAAAGACTCCAGATCTAGTTAGGTCAATTAAAGTTCTCCGCCTCTATCGTATCACCTACGTGATAGACAATTCACATAAGCTTTTTGCCTAGTGGTGCATACTTTGATAATAGTGAAAACTTAAAGACAATAATATAAAATGCTTTTCTTTCATAAATCACAATATGACATGTAACTACACTTTAAATCTTATGCATTTTTCATCTTAAATCATCACATGTCACATTCACATGTGTTGGGTCCAAATGACCTTATATAATATTCAAATTCCAAAGATATTGCTTTGTACCATTTTTGACATGCACCTAGTGTCTTGCCCGAAGGCAAATAATAATGACGTCTAGTGTCTGGCCCAAAGGCAATATATATAATAGTGACACTCAACATCTTACCTGAAGGCAATAAAAATAATGATGCCCAGCATCTAACTTGAAGGTAATCATCAGTATACCATAACACCAAACACAATACTCTGAAAAACTATATTACATAAGGTTTCACACATATCATATATAATTCACACTTTTTTTAATACTTTGGCAATTATGACATTTTCCATTCTTTTTGCACTTTTTCCATCATTTTATAAAGGTTTCCATACTTTCTCACTGTTTTCATCAATTTCTTGGTATGGACAACTTGCTCTTACTCAATGCCTATTCAAAATATGAATGTTTATAATTATTTAGAATCACATTCCTTAATTTAGGCTATTAAATAACAATTAAACATCATTCCCTCCATTTTTCAAATTTTAACCTGAACTTTCTTTGATTTTTGAAACTTCCCTTTACTCAACCCTAAACCACATTATAAGTTCCAATTTAGCATTATAATCCATTTAAATTTACTTTAATCATTCAAATACTATTTATATCAATTCCACCAAGAATTCCACCAAAATACTATTTTCACCATTACTACAAAAATACTATTTTTACCATTACTACCTTACTCAAACTTTATTCTATCAAGCTGATTTTTAACATTTAACTATAAAAGCATCACTTATACATCAATATAACATTAAAATAATTAACTTTCATAATTATGAAAATCTTTTTCAAAAATAAAAATTTCACATAATAGGTCTATAACCCTAAACTTAACCAAACTCTTCTGCAATAAATTTCTAATAATAAAATTATTACATAAATATTAAAATATATTAAATTCATCCATTACCATACTTATCATCATCCATTCTAGAAACCCTATTTACATATATATTCATTACCAACATCTAGTTTCATCAATCTTGTTTATCTCAATCAATTACTCGTTAAATTACTACATATCCATCATATTAACTTCTATTGTATCAATTTAACAATTTTAAATCAACTTTGTCTCTCTACCCTTATCAATACATAACCTAAAAATCCATTAAAATAAAGCTTAAATAATAAAAACTTACTTGAAACCTTAATCTTTCTTCAAAATTCTTTTAATTCCTTTGAAAAACTTGATGAACTTGACGAATTGGAGAAGAAAATTTTTCCCCTCTTAGCTCATGGAGAAATACATTTTTTTAAAGAAGAAGAAAGGAGGAAGAAGAAGATGAATATGTTTTATTTTTCTTCTTATTTTACTATCCACATATTAATATTATTTATTATTTTAATAATTACTTATTTATTATTTAAAATTCTAATTTCTTTCTTCCATTCAATAATAATTTAATTCTAAATTATTTTAAAACTTTAATTTTCTGTCTTCTATTTAATTTTCATATTTATCCTTTATATATAATAATTAATTAATTCCTTAATTCTCACCAATCATATCTCTTTCTTCTTTGACTTTCCTTCTTCTCTTATTATCATCATCATCATCATCATCATCAACAATAACTTTTTCAACACAATTTATACTTGATATATATGCGTGGTATATTATATATATATATATTTCATATATATTTTGCTTATATATTACATATACCTTTATGTACATATTTATGTAATGTATATTTAAGGTATATTTTACACACATATATAAATAATGTGTGTCCTATGTATACATCAAGTATACCTTATATGTACATCATATATATTAAATATCATATATATACCCAACATATATAATAATTATATGATATGTATATGCTATGTATACACTAGGTATACATTAGATATATACAACACATATACCTCTAAATAATAATTTAATTTCTCCAAGATCGTGGATATTACATCTTTTCCCCTTAAATAATTTTATCCTAGAAATTACTTACTATAGTAATCAAACTCCACTAAAATTAATCACCAATCTTCATTTTTTGTATAATTAACTACCAAATTATTGTTACAACTTATCACTATTACTAACCACATAATCTTTTACTCTCTCCCTTACAAATATTCTTAATTATTTTTACAATTACCATTGTAAAGATCAATTATAATTATAAATTCCCACTTACTTATATCCGAAGTACATATAATTTCTACTTCTCCAAAAATACAATTAAAATTTCAAATCCGTACTTCCCTTTATTAATCAATTATCGGTAAATACTTATTATTAAGTATTTATCTATTATTAACTAAATATTTATATTGTATCTATCAACTCAGAATTCTAACAAAAAAAAAACTCAGCTATGTCAATATAACAATACATCCATGCATTTCAAGTCATTTCTATTAGTATCTTTCAAATTCTTTAATTATGTTATTATGCACTTATATATATATAAAGGTCAAATTCTCCTCATATAAATCTTACTTTTCAAAATCATCCAATGAATTATTCTCATTATTATCTTTGATAATCAGATATCAATTACAAGTAGTCCTAAAATTTACTCATCATATTTTGTTTAATTTTATCCACTTAAATCAAATGGATTATGTCTCGATTAACCAACCAAAGATCATTCATAAAATAAATTAAAATTCATTTATTATGTAATCATTATATAACCATTATTAAGTTTTTACATCCAACTTAAATATCCAAAAACATGTTTATTACTTTTCTCATAACTTCCACTTCTACATAGAACATTAACAAATACACCTCCGTCATGCAACAAAATATAGATTGCATAACCTCAACTCACTTTAACTTAGTAAACCGTTAATATAAAGTCACATTTTAATTGCTCATAATAAAGAACAATATTTTAATTTTAATTTTTTCATAGAAAAGGTTAACAAAATCAATACTATTTATCTATTTAATAAATTTTCAATGTACTTCCATAATAAATAGATTTGCTAATATATACTAATTCTCCCTTTAATTTTAATTTTAAACTCTTTCTTCTAACTTATTAAAACCTCCACATCCCTTCTTCATACAACTACCAATCTATATGTAAATTTTCATAATTTTCTTCAATCATTTGTCATTAAAATTAATTTATTTTTCAATCTCACAAATCTGCATAACTTCCTAATTTTCATGTCAATCTCACTTTTTACCTTTTTATTCATTGCCAAACCTTCACTAAAGATTATAAAATTTTAACCATGTTTACTTGACATATATGTGGACTTATATTTAAAATTTTAGAGTTTTCAAGTTGATTTACTATATTTAAAAATTAAGTCTTCCAAACTCACAGAATCTCTTTCTTTGATAATTCTTCTGGCAGTACTTATTTACCCGTTTACTCAAGATATCAAACTTTAATAAAAATTTATGAAATTTTAACCACATGTTCCACAAGTACATATGATATTACATATAAATTTTTAGATTTTCTAGATTTGTTTGCTATAGCTTTTAAATATGTTTCTCAACTTCTATAGATTATGAGTTGCTGGAACTACTCCAATAATCTGTGTTCTTCTATTTTTCTTAAATAGTAATTCATCTTTAAAAAAACTTATGATATTTCATACATTACATTCTAACACATAGACAAAATTTCCATTAAGCATCATTCCCTTCAATTTTCAAATTTTAACCTTAACCCTCTTTGATTTTTGAAACTTTCCTATACTCAACCTTAAACCACATTATAAGTTCCAATTTAGCATTAGCAATCCATTTAAATTTACTTTAATCATTTAAATACCATTTACATCAATTCCACCAAGAATTCCATCAAAACACTATTTTCACCATTACTACCTTACTCAAACTTCATTCTATCAAGCTCATTTTTAACATTTAACTATAAAAGCATCACTTAAACATTAATATAACATTAAAAAAAATTCACTTCCATAATTATGGAAATCTCTTTTAAAAATCTAAATTTTGCATAATAGGTCCATAACCCTAAACTTATCCAAACTCTCCCATAATCAATTTCTAATCATAAAATTATTACATACATATTAAAACAACATTAAATTCATCCATTACCATACTTATCATCATCCATTCTAGAAACCCTATTCACATATATTCATTACCAACATCCAGTTTCATCAATCTTATGTATCTCAATCAATTACTCATTAAATTACTACATATTCATCATATTTACTTCAATTATATCAATTTAACAATTTTAAATCAACTTTCTCTCTCTACCCTTATCAATATATAACCTAAAAATCCATTAAAACAAAGCTTAAATAATAAAAACTTTCTTGAAACTTTAATCTTTCTTCAAAATTCTTTTAATTCCTTTGAAAAACTTGATGAACTTGTTGAATTATAGAAGAAAAAATTTCCCCTCTTAACTCATGAAGAAATATGTTTTTTTTTTAAAGAAGAATAAAGAAGGAAGAATAAGATAAATATGTTTTATTTTTCTTCTTATTTTACTATCCACATGTATATATTATTTTATTATTTTAATAATTACTTATTTATTATTTAAAATTCTAATTTCTTTCTTCCATTCAATAATAATTTAATTTTGAATTATTTAAAAACTTCAATTTTATATCTTCCATTTACTTTATCCCTTATATATAATAATTAATTAATTCCTTAATATCCACTAATCATATCTCTTCCTTCATTGACTTTTCTTCTTCTCTTATTATTATTATTATTATTATTATTATTATTATTATTATCATCATCATCATCATCATCATCATCATCATCATCATCATCATCATCATCATCATCATCATCAACAACAACAACTTTTCCAACACCAATTTATACTTGATAAATATGTGTGGTATATTTTATATATATGTATATGTCATATATATTTTACTTATATATTACATATACCTTTGTGTATATATTTATGTAATGTATATTTAATCTATATTTTACTCATATGTATATATAGAATGTATGTCCTATGTATACATAAAGTATACCTTATATGTATATTATATATATTAAATATAATATATATATCCAACATATATAATAATTATATGATATGCATATGCTATGTATACACTAGGAATGCATTAGATATATTTCACCTATACCTCCAAATACTTATTTAATTTTACCAAGATCACGAATATTATAGCTATACTTAAGGGATTGGAAAGTAATTTAGAAGATGAGAGACCTAAATTTATGGCTTTATTTTACCCTAAACCCTTTTGACCCTATTATAAGCTTGAAAAGACCTTTTGATTTTCTTTATATAAGTAATGTCTATTAGTGGAGAATATTTGTTTAAGCATGCATATAAGGCGAGTGTTGTACTCTAACTAATCTTGAATGGATGCAAAGAGGTATGTACCTATCTAAAATGCAACAATTGATAGCAATTAACTAAATTTCTTGAGTAAAGGAGGAGATAATGAATGAGGTAGGGATATGGAATTGAACTTTGGCTAAAGATTTGATGATTTTCAACTTATTAAATTTTTGTATATCAAAACACTAAGAATATTTATCATATGATGAGGCCTATTGTAACAGGAGCTATTTTTGTTACTTGAGGATAAGCAATGATTTAAGTTTGGAGGGAGTTGATCAAGTCATATTTTGACTATTATTTTGGGTGATTCTAACCTCATTTTTAATTATTTTCAGTTGAATTTGATATGTTTTCTTTGTTAGAGTTAGAATTTCTTTAATTTTAGCTATGAAGGTTAGGATACTAGTTTTGAATCAAAATTGGTGCAAAATTGAAGAAAAATAAGGAAGAAAGCCATGGCCTCCGAAGCCACCATGGATTCTATTTTGAGACTACTAAAGGATAGAGAAGAATCAAAAGCCATGATTATGGCAACCATTGGCCACAACCATGGGATTCATTCCAGCATTGCCTCGATATTTGGAAAAGAGCTGGAACTCCATAATCAAATTAAAAGCCACACCCATGGAAATTGAAGGCCACACCCATAAGATTTAAAGAGTCAGCTGAAAATGCAATTTTTAAGGGATAACTCTTAAAATTTGATTCATTTCTCAATTAAAAAAAAAACCTCTAAACCTATCCTAACATTTTTCTAATTGTATTAGATGATGTTTAACCCCTATAAATACCCTAGTTATCTCCCATAACTTGTACATTAGATTTTAGATTAAATGTCTATATTTTTATGTTAGAATTGGATTTGAAGAGAAAAGAGAGTTTTGTTCAAGATTAATTCAAGTTCAAGAGGCTCCCTTCTTTTCAAAGTTTGATCTTTCTAAATTGTTTTCCTTTGTTTTTTTTTTTAGTTTCAATTTCAATTATGTCTTATATCTTATACTCTTTCTTTTTAGTTTTTATTTCAATTTATGTAACTAAAAATCCTATTAAGGTTAAACTTTTCTTATTTGATTTATCTATGGAGTGATTATTTAATTTAATTCAATTTAAGTTTGCTCTTGATTATTTTGTTGTCTTTGATCTTAATGCTTTGATTATTTGGCTAATAATTGATTGAGTATTATGTGATGCAGCAATAGTGGAAATACTATATTAGTTCAAGGAGGTAACAATCTTATGTTAAAGTTCACGCCTAGAGATAAGATAAACACTTAAGAGGTCGAAACAAATGTTACTCATAAATCTTAGTGAGATGACTTAATTTGCTTATGATCACGAGATTAGACGCGATATTAAGTTCAATATTAGGTTAAGTACTCGAGAGAGACTAAGTCTTAATTCAGAAGAACCCAACTAATAATCAAGAGTAGATTAAAATTGAGTCAAAACATTAGGAAATCTATAGATAATCAATTAGGATAGGTTTAACCCTAATGCCAAAAATATTAGATTTAATTCCAATTTAATTTTGCTTTAAATTTTAGACAACTTGGCTTTTAAATCTCACCAATTTATCATCCAAATAATAAATTATTTAATTGTTTAATATTTAGGATCCTCATGGAAACGATACTCTACTCATCACTCTATTATTTGATTATGACCAGTGTACTTATAAATAGCTAGGCTATACCCTAACGGAAATCTTTTGTGACAGTAGATGTTAGCATACTAAGATATATTTTATGCATTTGCACTAAAACTTGGGGAAAAAAAGAAAGTGGATTAATAATAATTTTATTCGTACAAGTATATTTTAAAGTTTTTCCTAAATAATTATGATGATGGTTGGAATTAAGTAAGTTTTTCTATGACTAAAGTTTTAAGTTAAAGGAATTAAGTAAGTTTTTCTATGACTAAAGTTTTAAGTTAAAAAGTTTACTACATACATGGATAAAAATTATCTTCTAAAATTATCTATTTATTTAAATTATAAGATTTTATCAAATTAATAAGATAAATTAAAATTTGATTTAGAAAGACTTTCTTGGAGGCTTTAAAAGAGAATCTTTATACATACATACATACATACATACATACATACATATATATATATCTAAGCTTGGTATTCATTGTTACTATCATAATACTATTTTTAAACATAAGTGAGTTAATACCTTAAGGAAAAAGGAAGGATTTTAAAATATAAATTTAAAAGGAATTTTATGATAAGGTATATTTAATTTTAATTTTTGGTTTATATACATAATATGAATATACAATTTTAAGCTATTAAATTAATAGAATTAATCTATGAAATTTTACAAAAGATATGAAGTCATGAAAATAAGTTACAAAATATTTCCAATATAAATAAAATGTTCAAATCCTAGGAAGTTGGGATTTATTTATTAAACATAATAACACATACCAAGCCCTGTATATGCACATGGTACAAAGGTGATAGTTAAGAGTAAGAAAAATTCAAGTTATGAGTTTAAATGGAAATAGGCAAACTAAGTAAGGAATTAAAAATTGATATATAAATATGCATATTATTAATGGTTTTTAGGAAAGGATGGATTCTTATGTATTGGTAGTTAGATAAATTGATATATTACTTAATTAAGGTATCCAGACATTAAGGGAAGAAACTAGATTCTTAAGGTTTACTTAAAGTGAAGCAATATTGTGTTAAAAGTTATTATTTACTGCGCTAACTAATAAACTAAAGAAGAAAATAAAATAAGTGGACTATTAATGATTATACTAATAGAATGTGAAATCCCAAGTATAGCAAAGGCTATTATAGACAAAATAACATATTTAAAGAATAGAAATTTCTAAATGAAAAATTAGTAAAATAAATATTTTTGTCGGTGCAAATAATTTTTTAAGTAAATAAATTAAGCATAAAAGAAATAATATTAAAAGAATTTGAAGAATTTTATAATTATTCTGAGGAATAAGAAAATATTAAAATAAATAATAATTTATTACATTTATACATTTCTACTATGGTTTGTTTTTCAAATTCTAAAAATACCCGAATTTTATTGAGATAAGTGTAGACCCCCAAATTTGGCCTTAAATGAGCTTAGTTCTAATTTAAAAAACCAAACCATAGCCAATCCAATTTTAAAGGCCCAAGTTAAATCAAATTCAATCTTAAAAGCCTAAATCAAAATCAAATCCAAATAAAAAGGCCGAATCAGTTCTGGTTAAACCCAAAACCCAAAATAATTAAGCTGACCTAAGCTTCATGTCGAATTATTGTACCAATTCGACATAAGTAAGGCTCATATCGAATTGGCTTTATACCAATTCGACATGAACCTGACGTCGAATTAGGTACCAATTCAACATGAGCCAATTTGACATGAACCTAACGTCGAATTAGGTACCAATTCAACATGAGCATAGGCTCATGTTGAATTGGCCTCATGGCCGGCCCCGTTTGAGGAATTTGAGTTTAACTTGGACTTAGAGGTTTCATGGCTTTCCTTAGTTAATTAGGAATAATTGCACTAGTTTCCCTAATAGGTCTATAAAAGCCAACTAACAACAATCAACAAAGGAAGGAGCCACCTTTAACATCAGAGAACCACGAGCAATTGAAAATAGTAAACATGCATAATTTGAAAAACAATAACTGAGAGCCACCTTTAACAAATTAAAGAAGAAACAGAAAGCCACTATGAAGAACCAATACAAAAATAAAATAAACTTAGAAAGTGAAAAAGAAATAGAAAGCAAGAGATATAATATTAAAGCTTGTTCTACTCAAGCAAATTACACAGAAGCGAGGCATAGTCTGAAGGATTGTGTTCAAGCTTGGATCAATGCTATTATCTAGTGGAAACAAAAAAAATGAAGGTATATTTTTATAAGATTAAATTCATATAATTAATCATCTTTCTTCATTTAATATTTATAAATATGTTATTAATAGTTTTTAAGATGATTAATGTTGATGTTAAAATGTTTATTTTCTAAAACTGTAATCCAATCCTGTGTGACATAAGATTAGGATTAAAACCTAGTTTTGTACATCAAACCCTAATTTTGCATGTTAAGCCTTTGATTTAGGATTAAAACCCTAGTTTGTATGCTAAAATCCTAAATTGTGTGATAAAACCCTAATTTTAGAATCAAACTCTAATTCCACAATAGCGAGACCGCCATATGCATCATGCCCTATAATTCATTAATGGTTTAATGCTAAGATGTGTCTGTTTATTTTCTTTTTAATTATTTGACTATTTAGATATATATATGTATTATTTTCTTATTTTATTCTTTTCTTTAGACTTATATATATTTTTAAAGAAAATTGTAAAAGGCATGTTTCCATACTGTGTGGATGCCTTATTTATCTAGTTTGTGCAAACTAATTTATTTTAAGAAATTTTAGGAATATTATAAAGGAAATATTTTCACCAATTGATGGGTATCCTATTTTATTCATTTGTATAGACATTGGGACATTGTAAGGGCATGTTTTCTTCTTCGGGGGCCTATTTTGTTGGTTGTTTTGATTTTAGTACAATGATTATTTACTTTCTACAATTGCATATAATGTGAATGGTATTATAATAATCTAGGAATTTAATAATATTTAGACCTGAAAATGAGGTCAGTTCCAATGAACTTGGCTCTATGGGGGTGCTGGGTCATTCTTATCTTTCCCATGCGTACCCAACTTTCCAAACCTAATAGAAAGTTGGGGATTCCTTAGGAATTGAGTCATCCACCCTTTTTTTTTCTTTCTCGGCCCATCCAGGTGGCAACTCCATTTCTCTAGGTTCAGGCCCGTA
The DNA here is from genome assembly GCA_947685225.1 of Garcia nutans. Taxonomy (NCBI): domain Eukaryota; kingdom Viridiplantae; phylum Streptophyta; class Magnoliopsida; order Malpighiales; family Euphorbiaceae; genus Garcia; species Garcia nutans. The sequence continues at coordinate 24,816,545 of CANTUV010000035.1, read as the reverse complement.
TTCTCTAAGGCCCCAAGCCTAACGGTGTTGAAGTCGTAAGAACTATTCCACTAAGAGTGGAGGCGAAAATCCTTGCTCTCAATAAGCCTTCCTAGTAATGCCTTCTGAGACTAACTCGATCAAGCTAATATGACAAAGCCCAACCCTAATAAGGGTTAAATCACTAGGTTGTGCGCATACTGATTTCTATTATTGTGCAGAAGGGGGAAGTTACTGCCCTATTTAATATACTTATATGCCTAAGTGTCATATGATGGGAGCCACCTTTAAAACGAATTGGACTAAGTGTTATATTGTGGGAGCTACCTCTAGAACCTGTATGCTTATTTACTTTTGCCTTTGCTCTATCTGTTGTGACTTATGGCCTAAATTATAATTTCTTCTAAATTGTAATACCCTAACCTAATTATAATTCTGAATAGTATTATTATAAATTATTAATCTAAATAAGTTGGATTTTGAACCTAAAAGGGTAGAAAATTACAAGTTAATTTTTATAATGATAATAAGCTAAGAATTAAAGTTATCATTGAGAATTAAAAGTTAGGCTAATTTATAGTTAAATATTATGCTAACTTAGTAACTAATTTTTAAACTATATAAAAAAATGATTAGAATTTTAAAATTTTGGTATAAAATACACTTGTAACTAGCTTAGTTAATAAAGAAAGAAGAGATGAAGATTAATTTGATGAGTTACGTAAATGTGCATTAAGCTCCACTTTTTAAGGTAATAAGATAAAAAAAACAATTGTCAAGTTTATGTTACAATCTATGCAATATGTAAATGAATATAGGGACAAATGAAATGATGATGATGGATAGTTGGTGATTATTATGTATGGGAATGTAGGGAACAAACTAATAACCATCATGATACAAGATTTTAATATGATAATTGTAACAACCATATACCATATATATGTACAATACATATATCCTATATATGAAAGATATGTATCTAGAATATAAGAGTATTACAGTTATTAATTATAGAGATCTCATATTCTTGATATTAAAAATAAATACACTTTTAAAAGACCAATATAATAAATAAATACATTTATATTTAGTAATTCAGTAAGTATTCATAAGAAAATTTCTAGAGAAAATTTTGCTAGAGTTTTATTTCTAATTTTAATATTTCCCAAAATTCATAAAAATGCACAACCTGCATAAAAATAGCACTTCTAAAATCCATTCTTATTTAAAATACAACAAAGATCCAAAATACTCAATTGTCCTCATTTCATAAATTTACATTTATATACTTCATAATTAGAAACCTCAAATATTCTAAATTCATATTTACACATAACTTATCCTAAAAATTCATTTAATATGCATATGTCTTATTAAGTATGCAACTATCAAAGTACATATTAGTAAATATTGAACATGAATGCAACACCTTTAGAATGGCCTCATAGCACACACAACTGTAAAAATCTCAATCTTACTCCTGACCACACTGCTCCACAGTCCTCACACCTATGCAATACAACCAACCACGCTAGGCTTTGGCACATATTTAATATTAATAATATTCAAATCAAATACACAATTATAAAATATAACATGCATTATTTTAACTAAACCCTCATTAACTTATATAATTCACCAATAAGTCATTTTCACACACATACACACACACACATTGGACCCATCATACGATTTAAAGTGACCAAAAGGTTCAACATTATGGACACAGTGTCACATTTCACCCATAGCCTATCCCCTATTGACGTCGGAGGCAAGTGTCAAATATCACCCGAAGGCTGCCTCCTCTCAGCATCGAAGGTAAATTATCAAATATATTATCCGAAGGCCACCCTCTGTCGACACCAGAGACAAAGTGTCTATTATCACCCGAAGGCCACCCTCTATCAACACTAGAGACAAAGTGTCTATTATCACTTGAAGGCGACGTCCTTAGTACAAATATACTCGACAACACTTTCCATGACCATTTCCACATTATACTATACATAATCATGAGTCACATTACAATGTGACTCATTCCCCCACATTTCACAAACATAACAAGTGGTTGAATAGGAATTATTATGATGGCAAGTATGAAATATGTGTCAAAGAAAGAAGAGATGTAGGAGACACTAGTAATGATGATGTTGAGTTGTAATAATGCTAACTAGTAATTGACAATGATTATGGATGAAGATGATGATGATGATAATAATAATAAAATATGTAGGAAATGTGTCTTATAACACACTTTTATCCTATATACATATAAATATATATATATAATACAAAAGTGATACAATAGTTAACTACAAAAACTCCCATTTAATACCAAATTATGAATCTATTACAAATATAGCTTTGATTAAATTAAAAATATCTGAAAAATTTTGCTAGAGTTTCATATATAATTCAATAATACCCAAATTCAAATGTACATAACTAGTATTAAAAATACACTTCCGATTTATAATTTTGCAAATATGCCATTTCTCTATCTCATAACCAACATTTAACACATATAAATAATGTACCACTTTAACAAAATATAAATTTACAAAGCTTTATAAAACCTTGAAAGTTATAAAATGTGTTTATAAAATTTTATAATATACATAACCATAATATATTAGAACAAAAATATATACATGCTATGCAGTGCAGTGCCGGCTAGACGGGTCTCATGGTAAATGACTCTAACTTCAATAATAGCCTTAATCTTATACTTGTTTTGATTTGTCAGGTGCTTCATCACTTGTGTGATACAAACTAATAGTGGGTAGCTTTAAATTTATCCCGATGTAGCATTCCTCCTCGGCTTTTTCATAGGTCGGGAAGGGGTGTTACAAAAGTTGTATGCTAATCTAAAGAAATACATCTTTTGCACTAATGAAATTACTTTTCTTGGTTATGTTGTTAATGATAAAGGAATACATGTTGATCAGGGAAAAGTGAAAATAATTAAGGAATGGCAAAAGCCCACTAGTGTCAGTGATGTAAGAAGTTTTCATAGTCTTGCTCACTTTTATAGGAGATTCATTAAGAATTTCTCTACAATTGCTGCACCTTTAACTGAATGCATTAAGAAAAATGTGGGATTTAGGTAGGGTAAAGAACAAGATGAGGCTTTTAACTTGCTTAAAGATAAACTTAGTTCAGAACCTTTACTTATTTTACCTAATTTTTCTAAAACTTTTGAAATTGAGTGTGATGCAAGTGGCATAGGTATTGGTGGAGTCTTAATGCAAGAAGGTAAGCCAATTGTGTTCTTTAGTGAAATATTAAGTGGAGCAAGTCTAAAATACCCTAGATCTGACAAGGAATTATATGCTTTGGTGCGAGTTTTGAATAAATAAGAGCATTATCTTTACTACAAAGAATTCATAATCCACACTAATCATAAGTCCTTGAAGTATCTCAAAGGACAAGGGAAGATGAGTTAAAGACATGCAAAATGGGTGGAATTTATTAAATCCTTTCCTTACATCATCAAGTACAAACAAGGTAAGGAAAATATGGTTGCAGATGCTCTTCCTAAAAGGTATACTTTAATTTCTAAACTTGATGTAAAATTATTAGGTTTTGAGTACATTAAAGATTTGTATAATTCTGACATTGATTTTGCTAATGTTTATGGGGCATGTGATAAAAGGTGGGTTTGAAAAATTCTATAAGCATGATGGTTTTCTTTTTAAAGAAAACAAGCTATGTGTTCTTAAATGTTCAATGAGAGAATTACTTAAGAGGAAAGCATATAGTGGTGGGTTAATGGGACATTTTGGAATTAAAAAGACTCTATGTGTGTTAAGTGAGCATTTCTTTTATCCACAAACAAAAAGAGATGTTGAGAGGATATATGAGAAATGCATTACATGCAAACAAGCTAAATCTAGAGTAATGCCTCATGAGATGCATAACCCTCTTCCTATACCTAATGTACCTTGGATTGATATATTAATGGACTTTGTCTTTGGTTTACCTAGGTCTAAAGGGGGAGAGATTTTATTTTTATTATTGTGGACAGGTTTAGCAAGATAGCACATTTCATTCCATGCAATAAAATTGACAATGCAACACATGTTGTGGGGTTATTCTTCAAAGAAATTGTAAGATGAGATGGCATCCTAAGAACAATTGTGAGTGATAGAGATGTGAAGTTCCTTAGCCACTTTTGGAAAACACTTTAGAGCAAGTTGGGCATAAGGCTATTGTATTCAACCACTTGTCATCCACAAATAGATGGACAAATAGAAGTGGTAAATAGGATCTCATCAACACTTTTGAGGGCCATAATATAAAAAGAATTTGAAGAATCAGGAGGAATGTTTGTCACATTTGGAGTTTGCTTATAATCGCCGTGTGCATGCTACAACAAACCATTCACCATTTGAAGTTGTGTATGGGTTCAATCCATTAACTCCAATGGATTTCCTACCATTACCATTTGAGAAAGCAAATTTGGATGGTAAACAAAAAGCTAACTTTGTTAAAGCTTTGCATGAAAGGGTGCACACACAAATTGAAAAGAAGACTCTACAATATGAGAAGCAACACAACAAAGGCCGAAAGAAAATAGTATTAAAACCTGGAGCTTTGGTTTGGCTACACTTAAGGAAGGAAAGATTTCCTAGCCAAAAGAAAGTCAAAACTAATGCCTAGAGGGGATGGCCCATTTTGAGTCCTGATAAGACCATATTTTGCATATAATTTTATGATTATTCTAGTTATATTTTTATTATTATCAATTGACTTTGATCAATTTTTGTTGTAAATGCTAGAATATTCATCATTTCAAGTATAAGGTTACAAGTATGAAGAAATAGCATATTTTGGCAAAAAATCATAAAAAAAAAATGGAAGAAGAATAAAAAGGATGTCAAAACAAGCTCAAAAATGGAAGAAAATGAATTTAAATGGTCTTATAAATCATGATACATGATTTTGAACATGAAAATGGAATTAAAGATGAGAAATCAAGAGGTCTAGATTCGTTCTGAATCCCAGGGCCATGGCTGTCAAAAAACCATGGCCATGGGATTTGATTTGAATCTATCCAAATTTTTTAATGACAGAAATTGCAAGGGCAGATGCATATTAAAAGCCATGACTATGGGGCTCAAAAGCCACGACCGTGGCATTGATTTTGGCATTGTTTTAAAGAGATTTTGCATATTTCAGAAGCAAATCAAAAGCCACGACTGTGCACTCAAAATCAATACCGTAGGATTGATTTCTCTACTGCCTGAGCCAAGAAAGAGAAGAAAATTCAAAGTTGGCAGCCTCCACTTATATGCCACGATTGTGGTATTGAAAAGCCACGACTGTGGCCTACCTTACCGACTATTTACAGCTGTAAAGTGCTCAAACCATTCAATCCAACTCAGGCCACGACCGTGGCACTTAAAAGCCATGACCGTGGGGCCGAAATGCATGACCTTGAGCAGAAAATTGGCTAAGTGGTGAACCAAACAAGATGTGGCCTAACCTTTTTAGTTTTTCCCCACTAATGAAGCTTTCAAACACTCTATTTAAACACACTTCCTCTAAGGTTTCAAGATATGAAAGATTTGCAATAATTAGATTAGATTCATTTAAGAAATAAAATGTAGTTTAGAGTTTTCGCAAGGAGGAGAGTGAAATTCTGGTTCAAGAAGAAATTAAAGTTCTAAGTCAAGTTCTTCTTCAAAGAAATAGAGTTTGATATTTCATATTCTTTAAATTATGTTTTTAATGTCTTTCTTTAATATTTTCAATGTTTTTATTTTAATAATGAATAATTAATCCTCTTTAGGGTTGGTCCCTTATCATAGAGTTATAACTGCCTATTTGAATTAATTTAGTTTATCCTTAAATTACTTTGTTATCTTTACTCTTAATGCTTTAATTATCTGACCAATAATTAATTGAATTGAGGTATTGTGTGATGGAGCGAGAGTGAAAGCATAACATTAGTCCATAGAGGTAATAATCTTAAGGAAGTTTTTCACTTAGAGATAAGGTTAAACACTTAAGAGGTTAATTCAAAAAATTCTCACAAAACCTAATGAATTGGTTTAATTACTTGTGATAATGAGAGTAGACATAAGGATTAAATTGATATTAGTTCTAGTACTTGAGAAAGACTTGAGCTTAATTTAGGATAATTTAACCATTAATGAAAGGAAAACTAAATTAAATCAATAATTTAGAAAACCCATGATAAATCAATAAAGGTGACTTAACCCTAAGTTTCATAACATTAGACTTAATTCCAAGTAATTTGTTTTGCTTAATCATAAATCGAATTTTATCATCCAAATAATACTTAGTTTTAATTGATCAGTGCTTGGAAGAAAACTTCCCCGTATGAACGATACTCTACTTATCATTATATTATTTGTTAACAATTTGTACACTTGCAGATAGCTAGGCTGAGTCCACAACAACCTCCATACATGAGAAATCAAAACCAAGTTCTCCCTCCTTTTGAAAAACCATCATATGAGTCTACCCTTGAGTAATTCATCGAAACAACATCAGAAAGGTTTGATAAGATGGAAAAATAATATGATAAGCTTGAATCACGGATGGAACAATTTGCGGTCCAAAATAGAAACCTTAAAATTCAAGTTGGTCAAATAGCAAGTTCTCTTAATACTCGACCACAAGGAGCTCTTCCAAGCCAATCAGAAATTAATCCAAGAGAACATTGTAATACTTTTTTTTAATAGTATACAACTTGAAGATTCTTCATAAGAGCCCAAAATTCGACAAATTTCTTCTTCTAAAATGAAAGAAAGTGAAGCTAAACAAGTGGAGGCACTATTAAAGCAAGATGTTAAACCTTATATGCCACCTATTCCTTTTCCTCAAAGGCTAAAGAAAAAGATGGAAGAAAATGCAAAAATTACACTTACTGAGGAGTGCAACAATCATCTTCAGGATATGATCCCTTCCAAACTTAAAGATCCAGAGAGTTTTTCTATTCCTTGTAAATTGGTGAAATTAATTTTCAAAATGCTTTATGTGATTTAGGTTCTAGCATTAGTCTAATGCCTTTTTCAATTTTTAGAAAATTAAGATTCACACAAATAAAGCCTACAAAGATGTCATTGCAACTTGCAGATCGCTCAGTTAAATATCCGATGGGAATTGTGGATAATATACGAGTTAAAGTGGATAAGTTCTATATTCCTATTGATTTTATTATCTTGGATGTAGAAAAGGATGTAGACATTCCACTAATTTTGGAGAGATCTTTCTTAGCTACTACAAGAGCTATAATTAATATGAAAAGTGGCAATCTTATTTTAAAAGTAGGAGATGAATACGTAGAATTCAACATGACAACATCAAAAGACCTTTCTTTTATAATTCAAGGCCCTACTAATGAAGCTGATAACAAGGAAGTAGATAATTCTCCTATTACTTTTGAGGCAATTCCGCAGCCATCACTTGAACGATATCAAGAGTTTTGGAAAGATTACACAACAAGCAACATCTTGGGTGAAAAAGTGATTTGTGATCTTCCACCTTGAGGATTAAAAATTATAGTCAAGCTAAAAACTATAAATTAGCGCTTATTGGAAGGCAACCCAATATTTTATTTAAATTTTTGCTTTTATTTTTATTTTTTATGTTATGGTCTTGTGTATTTTTTTTATTTTAGGATAAACTTGGATGAAAATGAGCTTTTGGATGGATTCTTCTTGCAAAGGAAAAATAATCAAGAATGGACATGTACACCCCCTTCTCCACCTAATATTTAAACCACTGAGGACAATGGTAAGATTCAAGCTTGGGGGAGAGTTCAACATAAGAAATTTAGTAAAGTATTCTATTCCTTTTTGAATTCATTTACTCTTTCATAAATGATTGGGATATAGGGTACCTACTGGAATTTTTTTTTCGAGCATGGTAAAAATTTTTAAAACATTTTGCTTGAAATCTTGCACTTGAATGATTGAGTTCATGAGAGGCCAATACTTATTTGTGATTCATTGATGTTATTAAAAAAAATTGAGACAAAGATTTTATAAAGTGTTGTACTTTATGGATTTTGACCTGAATGCATTCTTGATTTTAGTTGAAAGTAATCGATTGTGTATGCTTACTTAGAGAGGGCTCCTACTCTATTGTCATTTATTTTTTATTATCTTATGCCTAAGTCTAGAACATGTTTAAAAGAACTTTTGAGGCGAAATTGATCCTTGCTAAGCAGAGGAAAAGATTATTTAGGCATTGTTTGTGTAATCGAATTCTTATATCCACTATATTTAAACATTGCCTTTTGTTGTCCCTTTAGAGCCAAAATTGAATATTTTTAAGCTTTCAGTTCTTTTCATACATTTAACCCTAATAACTACCCTTTTGAGGTTGATTATCTTTTGATATAATTTCTTACTATAAAAGTATTTAAGCTCAACTTCATTTAGATAATATTATTGATCCTAAAAATAGACCTTCTAATCAAAGCTCAAGTTTGGGGAAAAAATAAAATAAAAAAATAATAATAATAACAAAGAAATATGTATATCCCCATAAGTAAAGTATGGGAGGATAAATTAAATTAAGAAAAGGAACAAACCAAATGTAACTTACAGTTGGAAGATATTCAAAGGATGAAAGACCAAATTATTAAACATCACTATAGCCTTAACCCTTTTAGACCACATTATAAGCTTAAAAAGACCTTTTGATTTTTCATGAGCTAGTGAGGTCTATTAGTGGAGAAAGTTTGATTAAACATACATATGAGATGGGCAAGTTTCTATGAACTCTATAAAAATCTTTAATGAATGCATAGAGTATGTGCCTATCTGAAGTGCAATAATTGGTTGCTATTGGCTAAAACTTCGCGAATACATAAGGGAAAAATGATGTGAGTACAGTTATGGACCTTAATTTAGAATTGAATTTTGAAACTTTATTTGTTTAAACTTTTATATATAAAAATCCTAAGAATTCTTAACATAAAATGAGGCCTACTGTGAATGAGATTGTTCTTGTCGCTTGAGGACAAGCAATCATCTAAGCTTGGGGGAGTTGATAAGACCATATTTTGCATATAATTTTATGATTATTCTAGTTATATTTTTATTATTATCAATTGAATTTAATCAATTTTTATTATAAATGCTAGAATATTCATCATTTCAAGTATAAAGTTACAAGTATGAAGAAATAGCTTATTTTGGATAAAAATCTTAGAAAATGGAAGAAGAATAAAAAGGATGCCAAAACAAGCTCAAAATGGAAGAAAATGAATTTATATGGTCTTATAAATCATGATACATGATTTTGAGCATGAAAATGGAATTAAAGATGAGAAATCAAGAGGTCCAAATTCGTTTTGAATCCCAGGGCCATGGCTGTCAAAAAGCCATAGCCATGGGATTTGATTTGAAGTTGTCCAAATATTTCAATGACAGAAATTGCAAGGGCAGAAACATATTAAAAGCCACGACCGTGGGGCTCAAAATCCACGACCGTGGCATTGATTTTGACTTTGTTTTGAAGAGATTTTGCATATTTCAGAAGCAAATCAAAAGCCTCGATCATGGCACTCAAAATCCACGACCGTATGATTGATTTCTCTACTGCTCGAGCCAAGAAAGAGAAGAAAATTTAAAGTTGGCAACCTCCACTTACATGCCATGACCGTGGCATTGAAAAGCCAGGACCGTGGCCTACCTTACCGACCATTTACAGTTGTAAAGTGCTCAAACCGTCTAATCCAATACAGGCCATGACCGTGGCACTCAAAAGCCGCGAGCGTGGGGCCGAAACTCATAACCTTGAGCAGAAAATTGGATAGGTGGTGAACCAAATAAAATGTGGCCTAACCTTTTTAGTTTTTCCCCACTAATGAAGCTTCCAAACACCCTATTTAAACACACTTCCTCTAAGGTATCAAGATATGAAAGATTTATAAGAATTATATTAAATTCATTCAAGAAACAAAATGTAGTTTAGAGTTTTCTCAAGAATGAGAGTGAAATTCTGGTTCAAGAAGAAATTCAAGTTCCAAGTCAAGTTCTTCGTCAAAGAAATAGAGTTTGATATTTTTTTTGTTCTTTAAATTATGTTTTTAATGTCTTTCTTTAATATTTTCAATGTTTTTATTTTAATAATGAATAACTAATCCTCTTTAGGATTGGTCCCTTTTATTGAATTTATCATGGAGTTATAACTGCCTATTTGAATTAATTTAGTTTATCCTTAAATTATTTTGTTATCTTTACTCTTAATACTTTAATTATCTGACCAATAATTAATTGAATTGAGGTGTTGTGTAATGGAGCGAGAGTGGAAACATAACATTAGTCCATAGATGTAATAATCTTAAGGAAGTTTTTCACTTAGAGATAAGGTTAAATACTTAAGAAGTTAATTCAAAAAAATCTCACAAAACCTAATAAATTGGTTTAATTACTTGTGATCACGAGAGTAGACATAAGGATTAAATTGATATTAGTTCTAGTACTTGAGAAAGACTTGAGCTTAATTTAGGAGAATTTAACCATTAATGAAAGGAAAACTAAATTAAATCAATACTTTAGAAAACTCATGATAAATCAATAAAGGTAACTTAACCCTAAGTTTCATAACATTAGATTTAATTCAAAGTAATTTGTTTTGCTTAATCATAAATCAAATTTTATTATCCAAATAATACTTAGTTTTAATTAATCAATACTTAGAAAACTTCCTCGTGGGAACGATACTTTGCTTATCATTTTATTACTTGTTAACGATCTGTGCACTTGCAGATAGCTAGGCTGAGTCCACAACAAGTCCTTAAAAGAATAAATGACAATGCATATAAGCTGAAATTGCCAAGTGTGTATGGTAATGTTAGTGCAACCTTCAATATTTCTAATTTGTCTTTGTTTGATGTAGGTGAAGAAGGATCATATTTGGGGACGAATCCTTGCGAGGAGAGAGGGAATGATGAGGAACTACATGCTAATCAAAAATTGGCCAAGCACCAACAGTCCAATGATGACATGAACAAACAATTCAAAGATCCATTAGCCATACATGGAGGACAAATGACAAGGTCTAGAGCTAATAAGTTGAAAGAGACTTTAATTTTCTTCATGGATTAGATTTGGAGAAAACAAGTTGCTCAAGATTTGTTTAAGGTTGATCCATGGATACAAGAAGAGTTTAAGTTGGTCAACATAATCAAGCAAGGTCTAATCTTAAAGGCCCAAATCCAGGCTTAAGAAAGCAAAGATTTAGGTCCATTTTGAATAATAAAAGGTCAATTGGCCATGGTCTTGAAGTCTAAAAGTCCAATGGCCCAAGACAAACTAATAAGCTGTTTAAGACTATTTGTGTTTTAATTCTGTATTTTGACTTATATTAGGGTTTATTCTTATCAAGTATGAGTTACAAAGGTTGAAATAAAAAGAAAAAGAGTTATAAAAGCCAAGGAAATAAAGGCCAAACGTTCATATTGAGTTGGGAAAGTCATGGGGCTATTTATTAGGTGTAATGGGGTTGTCAATTAATATGGGAGTTACATATGAACTTAATTCTGATGCTCTCTTTGTACATGGCCTTCTTTTATATAAACAAGACGGATTTCCTTTGTAAACATACATTTGAAATATATAAAAGTTATTTTGATTTCTTATGAGTGTTTTGTCTTAAGTATTTGCATGAACTTTTAAACTTATCAAGCTCTTTATTTTGTGACGTTCAAATTCCAGAATCTTTACTTTCATTCTTAACTTATCAAACCTCTTTGTTTGTGGCATTTTGAGGAAATCAAAATGCTATTCTAATTACTTAATCATCATTCCATTAATATAAGTTATTAGATTAATTATTCTTACTTCATTCTTGAACGATCCATATTTGATTCAACTAGTTGGAGGGTATTAATTTGCATTACATATGCATCATGGTTCTTTAGCTATTGGGGTGTATGGTTGCTAAATTGATAATTTCCATCATTTATGTATAAGAGAAGCAAAGGGAGTTTTTGTATTTAAAGCAAAGATAGTCATCTGTGTCTGAGTATGAGAAGCAGTTCACTCAGCAAATATTTTCCTAAATTGGTTTCATCAGGAGAAGAGAAGTGTAAACGGTTTGAGCAAGGTTTGAACAGTAAAATCTAGGTGTTTTTAGTGGCTATTGAGAATCAAAGAGTTTTCTACTCTGGTCAATGGAGCAATTTCCAATGAGAATGAAACTAAATAAGAGCAGAGAAGAAGACAATAATAGTGTAAGGGATCTTCTAGTGAACAGCAACAAGGGTCAAAAGAGATAGAGAAGTGTTCAAACACAGACACAGGGCTCTAGTAGAGGAGGTCATATAAGTGGAACAGATTTTCAGAGATCTTGAGAAGGTAAATCTAGTGCTCCTGTAGGCTTATCTTCATGGGCAATTTCTACACCTTGCCAGCATTGTGGCAAGGGACATGCTAGTGATATTTGTTGGTATCAAAGTGGAGTTTGTCTAAAATGTGGCTCCAAAGAACATAAGATTAAGGATTGTCCTTTAATAAAGGGATCTAATGTTGTTGAAGGATAGGATTCTATACAAAGATCACAGGCGGGCCGTAGGTCAGGCAGAGGTGGTCGACGTAGTGCTAGTTAACAAAGAGGGTCTGAGATTGTTGATAAACCCCAGACACGGGGTAGTGTTCCATCCAGGACATATGCCATGAAAGTAGTGGAAGATCGGGATGCTCCAGATGTTGTTGTTGGTAAATTCTCCTTACTTGACTTTGATGTTTATGCATTATTAGATCCTGATTCTACACATTCATACATATGCACAACTATAGCTTCAAGGAAGAACATGTATGATAATAGACTTGAATATGATATAGCAGTTACTAATCCATTGAGCCATAGTGTGAGAGTAAATAAAGTGTATCAGGATTGTCCGATTAGAATCCATGATATAGAACTTCCAGCCAATTTGATTGAACTTACATTCTATGATTTTGAGATGATATTGGGAATGGATTGATTATCATGACATCAAGCAGTCATAGATTGTCATAGAAAAGTTATAACTTTTAAGGTTCCAGGACAAGGTAAATTTGTTGTTCAGGGAGAGAAATAATTTTATCCTTTTAGTTTGATTTATGCTGCTAAGGCTAGAAGGTTAATTAGTAAGAAGTGTGAAGCTTATCTTGCATATATTATTAATACCCGACATTCAAACAAAGTTTGGGAGACATACCTACAGTGTGTGAATTTTTGGATGTCTTCCCAGAGGAAGTACTAGGGGTACCGCCATAAAGGGAAGTAGAATTTGTTATTAATATAGTTCCAGATACTGGACCAATATATATTCCACCCTATAGAATGGCACCTCAGAGCTAAAGAAATTGAAGGTGCAACTTCAGGAATTGCTTGATAAAGGGTTCATCAGACCCAGTGTGTCACCTTGGGGTGCACCTATTCTCTTTGTGAAAAAGAAACATGGTACATTATGGTTGTGTATTGACTGCCGACATTTAAATAAGGTGACCATCAAAAATAAATATCTACTTCCTCAAATTGATGACTTGTTTGATCAACTGAAGGGAGCAGGTGTTTTTTCTAAAATTGATCTTAAATCGGGTTATTATCATATGAAAGTTAAAGAAGTAAATGTTTCGAAGACAGCTTTTAGAACCCAATATGGACATTATGAATTTTTGGTTATGCCTTTTGGTTTGACTAATGCTCCAACAGCTTTCATAGACTTGATGAATCAGGTCTTTAAGCCTTATCTAGACCAGTTTGTGGTTATTTTCATAGATGATATATCGGTCTATTTCAAGAATAGGCAGAAGCATGATAAACATTTGAGGATTGTGCTACAAACACTAAGAGAAAATCAATTATTTATTAAGCTATCAAAATATGACTTCTGGTTAACAGAACAGAGGTGGCATTCCTAGGATACATGGTATCAGCTGATGGTATTCGTGTGGATCCTAGTAAAATTGAAACTATTTTAAATTGGCAACCACGAAAGAATATAACGAAAATTTAAAGTTTTCTTGGCTTAAAAAGTTATTATAGAAGATTTGTACAAGGATTCTCTAAGATAGCACTTCCTCTAACTAAACTGCTTAAGAAGGAGGCTAAATTCAAGTGGAATGATCAATGTCAAACTAGCTTTGAACAATTAAAAGCTATGTTGATAAAAGTGCCTATTTTGACACAACCAACTCTAGATAAAGATTATGTGATTTATAGTGATGCTTCTCATCAGAGACTTGGTTGTGTATTGATGCAGGAAGGCAAAGTGATTGCCTATGCTTCTAGGCAGTTGAAACCACACGAGTTGAATTATCCCATACATGATTTAGAGATTGTAGCCATTGTATTTGGTCTAAAAATTTGGCGACACTACTTGTATGGTGAAAGATGTTATATTTATATTGATCATAAAAGTTTGAAATATTTACCTACCTATAAAGAACTTAACTTAAGGAAGAGAAGATGAATGAAATTAATTAAAGATTATGACTGTTGTATCATTGATTACCATCTTGGAAAGGCTAATGTGGTGGTTAATGCTCTAAGTCAAAAGACTTTGGCAGGTAATAAATTATTATGTTAAAATTAAACATAATACTTATGTTATATAACCAAAAATAATATAATATGTTATATTGACATAACTGAGAATTGAGCCAACTCTTAAGCAGAAAGTTATAGAGGCCCAACAAAAGGACCAAAAGCTGCAAGAAGTAATGGAACAAGTACACCAAAGTGAAAAATTAGATTATCTTATTTTGGACGAAGGTGGTTTGTACTATAGGAGTTGATTGTATGTTCCTAATGTGAAGGAGTTAAAGGAGAACATCCTTAGAGAAGCTCACAATACCAAATATATTGTGCATCCGGGAAGCAACAAGATGTATCAGAATTTGAAGCTTTTCTATTGGTTGCCTGGTATAAAGAAAGACATTACTGAGTATGCAACCAAATGCTTAGTATGTCAACAAGTCAAAGCAGAACATCAAGTACCATCAGGTCTTCTGTAATCCATCACAATATCATAATGAAAATAGGATAGAGTTACTATAGATTTTGTGACTGGTCTTCCAAACATTCAGAAGAAACATGATGGAATTTGGGTGATTGTTAATAGATTAACTAAATTAGCCTATTTTCCTCCAATTAGAACTGACCATTCATTAGATAGACTTGCATAATTATATATAAATGAGATATTTAGAGTTCATAGAATGCCAGGGTCTATCATATCGGATGGAAACCCATGCTTTACTTCAAAATTTTGGGAGAGTTTCCAGAAAGCTTTGAGTACTCGACTCTATTTCAGCACTACATTTCATCCACAAACTGATGGCCAATCGAAAAGAGTGATACATATACTTGAAGATATGCTTAGAAGTTGTGTTATTAATTTTGAAGATAGTTGGGACAAACATATACCATTAGTAGAATTTACTTATAATAACAGCTACCAAACAAGTATTGGAATGGCACCACATGAAGCACTATATGGAAAAAATGTAGAACTCCACTTTGTTTGATAGAATTGAGTGAGAGTAAGTTGGTCGGACCTGATCGCATCAGACAAACTGAAGATAAAGTTAAGCTTATAAAAGATCAGTTGAAAGCTGCAGTAGATAGACAAAAGGCCTACGCAGATTTGAAGAGAAGGGACATTGAATACAATGTGGGGGATAAAGTATTTTTGAAAGTGTCACCATGAAAGAAAGTTCTTTGTTTTGGCAAGAAAGAAAAACTAAGTCCTAGGTTTATTGGGTCATACGAGATACATGAAGGTGTGGGTCTAGTAACCTATAAACTAGCAATACCTCTAGAACTAGCCAAGATACATAATGTATTTCATGTATCAATGCTTAGAAGATACAGATCGAATCTCTCACATGTAATATAAGAAGAATCCATTGAAATGCATCCAGATCTAAGTTATGAAGAAGAACCAGTGGCTATTTTAGCTCGAGAAATCAAGAAATTGCAGAACAAACACATTTCTCTAGTAAAAGTGTTATGGAGAAACCACTCAACTAAAGAAGCCACATGGGAAAGTGAAGAAGTAATGATACATCAGTATCCTCAGCTATTTCAAACATCATGAACAGGTAAATTTCGAGGACGAAGTTTCTTAAGAGGAGAGAGTTGTAATGTCTAAAATTTTTAAAAAATGACTTTTTGAATTATACCGATATAGGGCTATGTATAATATAGAGAGTGACTTGGGTATTTGTAATAAATGAGAAATAGGGTTAGTTAAGTCTTTAAAAATTAAAAATTTAATTCGAATATTGACTTAATTGGTATTTTTGTAAAAGAATCTTTAAGTGGTAAAACCGTACGAAAATAATTTTTTGACTCCAGAATTGGATTTTTACTTAAATTGGGATGTGAAATATGAATAATAGAACTTAAAATTACTTAAAGAAATTATTTTTATAATTTTATAGAATTAAAAGTCAGATTTAGAAATAATTAAGAAAGTAGATGCACCAAAGTTACGGTGAGCACACCTTATACGAACAAAATCCTAATAAAATATATATAAATAAATAAAAATCATTTTTCCTCTTCTTCCTTCCATCAAAACCGACCTAGCCCCTCCACCTTATTCAAATTTCATATTTTCTTCTTCCATCCATTAAACTTAAGTGAACAATTAAGGAAAAATCACATATAACCTAAAATTCTTAGTAGAATTCATTAGAATAAGTGAAAAACTCTATACTCATCACCATAAATTCAAGAAAAATTAAGGAAAAGAGAGAAATATCTACTTTAAAAATAGGTTTGTGCTTGTGTATTAATAGTTGCTATTATTTATTTTTTTTATTTTTAATGTTATGGAAGCTAGTTGAACCATAATTGAATTAATTGTGAAGTGTTTTGTCCGAATTTTTAGACTAACCTATAAAGGTTTAAAAATTATGAAATTTTACCTGAGAGTTTATCTATGTGTTACTAGATAGTTTATAAAAATTTATAATTTTTAAAGATGATTTATTATGAACGAAAAATCAAAGAACACAAGTTGCCAAAAACTATGTCGGCAGAGCCAGAATTTTAGGATTTGTGAAACTTAATTAGAAACTATAATACAACAACCCCGTAAAATCTGAAATTTTACATATAAGATCATATATATGTTTAAGATGCATGGTTAAAATTTTATAAATTTTAATAGAGGTTTATTTATAAAATAAAATAACAAATGAATATGGTAGGATAGTGACTGTAAAACCAGAATTTATAAGGTTAAGTAAACATAATTTAAAAACAAAGTAAATGAGCGTATAAAAGTCTAAAATTTTACAAAAACATTCCTATATATGTTTTTGTTATATTATTAAAATTTCATGAATTTTTATAATGATTTGGTACCTAAATAAAATTAAAAAATGGATATTACTAGTAAAGTTATTATAAAAACAGAATATATAGATTTGGAAAACATAATTTTTAAACAAAGTAAAGGAACTCTGAAAAAATATGAAATTTTAAATATAAGTTTATGTATGTTCCTAAGACTTATATTTAAATTTGAATAATTTTTAATGGAGATTTAGTACTGAGAAAGAATTGAAAAAGAGAGACTGCCCAGATAAAGTAAGAATCTTGCATATTTTGAAGAGTTGAGAAATAAATTAAATTTTATATAGTAAATGGAGGAATTAAAGTTTATTAAATTAAAATTTTAAAGCTTTAATGTCAATTGTTTAATAAGAATAGTGGTTTTTATTTTAAACAATTATTAAAAATATTATTACTATTGATTGTGAAATTAACTAAAAATGAGAAAATAACTGAATTGTCTAATTATATTAATATTAAACCTAGCTTCTTGATTGAATGGATAGCCAGAGGGTGAACATCTATAGTGATAATAGACACTTTATATCACTAGTGACAATGGGCATCCGTGATCAAAGGACACTTTGTATTATTAGTAATAGTGGGCATTCGTGTTATCAATGAGCCATTAGCCATATTCATTATAGTGAGTATTTACTTATCATCAGTGACCCCGTTATCTGAACCTAAATTTTTAAATTAGTATATGAGGGCAAATCAAATAAAACTTACCAAGATAAATTAATCATTCAAAGTGATTATCCATTAACTAAACATTGAATTTATTTATATAATATTGAGTTAATTTACATTTTAAGAATTTTTTTCATATGTTTTCTTAGTGTTCTAAAGTGATAATTTATAATTGATATTTTAATATGACACTTCCTAATTGGTATTTTAAAGTAATTATTTTATTTTATTTATATAAAATATTAATATTGATTTTCTTATGTTATAATTATTAGTAAATTATGAATATGTAAGCACCACTAAGTAGTAACTTAGCGTGTTAGATTTATTTATAAAGCGTAGATCAAACAGGCATATTGAATCTAGAAGAGTGAGATTTTAGAGCCTCAAATTAATTGCATCAGAGAAGGTGTTATATGCAAAATTATGTATATTATATTTTATTCAGTTCACATAGCAGTATTTAAATTTTAAATGACAGTTATATAATTATAGATAGATAGAGATTTTTAAATATTTTGTTGTATGAGTTATAATTTATAAATTTCTTGAAATATGACTTTAAAAATACATTGAGAAACATGATACATGTTTAATATTAAAATATAATGGTAAAAATTTAGATGTTTAAAATATATTATAGATGATTGTTGGAGAGTTTGAAATTGGAGTTGAGATTTAAAAATAATAATAATAATTGGGAGTATTTTTCTTTTGCAGGTTGTTTTTTATTGATGAGGATTTTACAGTGTCAAATTTTTAGGAAAAATTCTACCAAAATTTTTATTGGCGTTACTTTAATATTATTAAATAATAATAATAATTGAATAAGTAAGTGTATAGGCATTATGTGACATCCTTTGTTAGTTTTGTTTTTATATAGGACTGTCAATACCTCATTAGTTTGATCATCAACATCTCCAATAGCCATAAAACAAAGATTTGCAATACCTTGCTCTTTCCCTTCTTCTTCTTCACTTGAAGAGTCATCATCCCATGTGGGCTTTAAGAGATTTCTTCTTTTTCTTGTCCCATTTCTTCTTGTTCTTCATTTTGAAGCAATCCATTTTGATGTGACCCATCTTACCACATTCATATCATTTTACTTCATTCTTCTTTTCTTTGTCTTTGAAAGAGATTTTGGATGAATTACCTTTATTTGTTTGCGATATCCTCTTTGTTTTCCATTCACTTACTCTTTTAGATAGCATGGTCATTTCTTCATTATCATCACTATCTTCTTCACTTGAGCTCTCAACTTCTTTAGTAACTTTGAGAGCAATGGCTTTCCTCTTATTCTTTTCACCTTTGTCATCTTTTTTCAGTATGCAATTCAAAGGTGAGGAGTTTTCCAATTTGCTCATCGGTTCATAGTGTACTAAGATCATGAGCTTCCTCAATTGAAGAAACTTTTGTTTCAAAGCTTTTCTTGACTCTAAGTATTCTCAATATTTTGCTATTGACATCAACTTGATCATAGATTTTTCCATTGCTTTAAGTCATTGATAATAGCAAGTAATCAATTCATCATTTCGGTGACATTTTCATTAGGCTTTATTTTGAAATTTTCATACTCATGCATAAGCATTTAAGTCTTGGTGAACCTCACTTAGGTGGTATCCTCATGATAATTTTCAAAAGTTTTCCAAATGTTATGTGCACAAATAAGATGTTGAACTCTTTGTTAATAAAATGTCAAAAATGAAGGTGTCTAACTTAAGTGATAGTGGTAAAAAATGGAGGTGCCTAACTTAAGTGATAGTGGTCAAAAATGGAGGTGTCTAACTTAGGTAAAAGAGATACCTAATCTTTGACAAATCTCACCAACCATTATGTTCACATGTTATAATTTTCCTATATAAATGGCACTTTGGCCATTGTTATGAATGAGAGAAAATTAGAGAGAATAGAAAGAAAATTAATAGAGGAAGATCAGAGCGAGTCAAGCAAAAATTAAATCAAGTAATTTTTGTGCTCTTGATCACGTCTATTAGAAAATTTCTTTAAAATAATTTCTGTTAAAATTCTTGGGGATAATTGGGTGTGAGGTGTGAGTATTTGTAAACACGGTGTATTTTCTCCTTAATAGAAGTCTGCAGCAGCTCCGGAAACGTAGGCATAATTGGCCAAACTCCGTTATCAAATTGCGTGTTATTATTCCGTATTTATTTTTCGCTTTCCTATTAATCTGGTTTAAGGAAAATAAAGTGATAATATTCATTTTCCAACAACTGGTATCAGAGCCAAGGTTCGAAATCCGGCAAAAGTACTATTTATCTGTACGAAAGTACTATTCACTGTAGAAAATTTTTTTTTGGAATCCAAATTCGAGTGGGAGCGATGGCCGCTGACGAAGGAAAAGTGAGAATTGAAAAGTTCGATGGTGCAGACTTTAGTTTTTGGAAGATGCAGATTGAAGATTATTTGTATCAGAAAAAGTTGTATCAACCTCTTTCACAAACGAAACCAGAAGGCATGAAAGAAGAAGATTGGAACCTTCTCGACAGACAAGCCCTTGGAGTTATTAGATTAACATTATCCCGTAATGTTGCTTTCAACATAGCCAAGGAAAAGACCACGGCAGGTCTTATGGCGGCTCTCTCTAGCATGTATGAAAAGCCATCGGCCACAAATAAAGTTCACTTGATGAGGCGATTATTTAATTTACGAATGGCAGAAGGGGCATCGGTGGCCCAACATCTGAATGAACTCAACACAGTCACAACCCAGTTGAGTTCAGTGGAAATTGAATTCGATGATGAAGTTCGGGCTTTAATTCTCTTATCATCTCTACCAGACAGTTGGAGTGCTACCGTTACAGCGGTCAGCAGTTCGTCGGGAAATACCAAATTAAAATTCGACGATGTACGAGATCTGGTATTGAGTGAAGAAATTCGACGAAGAGAATCAGGAGAAAAATCAACCTCTTCAGCTCTACACACAGAGTCTAGAGGGAGAACTTTAGACAGAAACTCAGACTCAGGTAGATCAAGATCTAGAAGGGGCAAATCTAGATCAGGGAAGAAAGATTTCAAGTGTTATAATTGTGGCAAGAAGGGTCACTTTAAGAAGGGTTGCAGAGCTCTGAAGAAAGATACCGGCGCACAGGAATCTGTAAACGTGACCAAGGATGCAAGCGATGCTATGATTCTAAGCATTAACAGTCCGATTGAATCATGGATCTTGGATTCAGGGGCATCTTTTCACTCCACTCCATGCCTAGAAATCATGGAGAACTATGTCAGTGGTGATTTCGGAAAGGTTCATCTAGCCGATGATGAAACCTTGAAGATCATAGGAAAAGGAGATGTCAAATTAAAGTTGCCAAATGGAACTGCCTGGAAGCTGCAAGGAGTGAGACATATTCCTGGTCTCAAAAGAAATTTGATCTCTGTGGGACAACTTGATGAAGAAGGTTATTGTACGACCTTCACAGATTGTGAATGAAAAATTACCAGAGGAGCACTTGTCATTGCTCGTGGTAAGAAGACCGGTACTCTCTATGTAACCTCAAACATAGAGAACATCATCGCAATAGCGGATGCTGATTCAAATCTATGGCACCAGAGGCTTGGCCATATGAGCGAGAAAGGGATGAAGGTACTTCTATCAAAGGAAAAATTGCCATAACTTAAAAGTGTAGATGTCGGTCTATGTGAAGACTGCATCTTTGAAAAACAAAAGAATGTCAGTTTCACGAAAACTGACAAAACACCCCAGGTAGAAAAGCTCGAGTTGGTACATATCGATGTATGGGGACCATCTCCAGTTCCATCTCTTGCAGGCTCATTGTATTACGTCACCTTCATTGATGATTCAACGAGAAAGGTATGGGTGTATTTTATGAAGAAGAAATCAGAAGTCTTTAATACATTCAGAAAATGGAAGGCCATGGTGGAAAATGAAACTGGCTTGAAAGTCAAGCGATTGAGGTCTGACAATGGAGGGGAGTACAGAGATAGAAGGTTCAGAGAATTTTGCGCAAGCAGCGGAATCAAAATGGAAAAAACAGTTCCTATGACACCGCAGCAAAACGGCGTAGCTGATCGCATGAATAAAACTCTAAATGAACGTGCCATAAGCATGAGAATACACGCTGACTTGCCCAAGAATTTATTAGCTGAATCTGTCAACACCGCGGCCTACCTGATCAACTGTGGGCCTTCAGTACCTCTGGATGGTGAAATACCAGAGGAAGTATGAAGCAAAAAAGAGGTAAACCTTTCACACTTAAGAGTGTTTGGTTGTATCTCTTACATACATATATGGAGGTGCCTAACTTAAGTTATGGTGGTCAAAAATGGAAGTGCCTAACTTAAGTGATAGTGGTCAAAAATGGAGGTGCCTAACTTAGGTAAAAGAGATACCTAACCTTTGACAAATCTCACCAACCATTATGTTCACATGTTATAATTTTCCTATATAAATGGCCCTTTGGCCATTGTTATGAATGAGAGAAAATTAGAGAGAATAGAAAGAAAATTAATAGAGAGGAAGATCAGAGCGAGTCAAGCAAATATTAAATCAAGTAATTTTTGTGCTCTTGATCACGTCTATTAGAGAATTTCTTTAAAAGAATTTCTGTTAAAATTCTTGGGGATAATTGGGTGTGAGGTGTGAGTGTTTGTAAACACGGTGTATTTTTCTCCTTAATAGAGTCTGCATCAGCTCCGGAGACGTAGACATAATTGGCCGAACTCCGTTATAAAATTGCTTGTTATTATTCCGCATTTATTTTTCGCTTTCCTACTAATCTGGTTTAAGGAAAATAGAGTGATAATATTCATTTCTCAACACTCTTCCACCTTTTTCTCTAGACAAAGAGTTCACCAAGATGGAGACAGCCCTATTATTCTTGTAGAAAGCCCTTTCTTGAGCATCAGTCCACTTTTATCTAGGAAGAGGCACTTGAACACTATCAACCTCATGAGTAGGAGGTTTTTATTCATTTTTCACATATTTCTAAAGCTCAACTCCCTCACTATCAATGAACAAGTACATCTTATATTTTCAATAAGAGTAATATGTCCCATCAAAGTAAAATTTAAGATAGAAATTGAGGTTTCTATGAGATGAAAAGGTTAAGGTATTGGTTGGAGGAATGGCTATCATGATTGATCAAATTTCACAATTAAGCTTCTTGAAATTTAAAGGCTCTGATACCAATTGTTGTCCCAAGATGGCAACCAGGAGAGGGTGAATTAGTTATTTTGAACAAGTGATTGTAAATTTTAAAAAATTTAAAGCAAAACAACAAGGAGAAGAATAGAATAGAGAAGAACAAACATAAAGAATTTATAGTGATTCTAATTAACTCAATCTTACATCCACTTTCTCAACAACTTGTTAAGGTTCAACTAATTTTGAGTTTTACAAGCTCAACTCTAGCTTGGTGTTTTCACAAGCTCACACCGAACTTCTACAAGGCTTGAGTATCTTCCTCACAACCTAAATAAGAGTTTTTCTAGGCTTACTCTAAAACCTAAGTGTTTCAAAGCTCACACTCAAACTTACAATGGTGTTTAATGCTCATACTCAACACTCAATGAATACAAATATAAATTTTGATGCAAGAAAATAAAAGATGTTTATCTTAGCAATTACAATCAGAATCCTTTTGAAAAATGAAATTTCTTATACCCTATATACGTATAATACATACATCTCGTATATATAAAATATGAGTATAAGAATGTCACAATTTGGTTTAATAAAAATTTTCTTATTCTCAATTTAAAATTTAAAACAATTAAAATGTATTATTTATTTTTTTATACGCAAATGAAATATTCATAATTAATTTTAGGCACCCAAAATAAGTATTTTATATAAAAATCTCTGGAAAAAATTCGCCAAAATTTTATCTGTAAGTTGGACATTCCAAAAATCAACATTTACTTGCATAAAAATACACTCCCAATAAAAACAAAACATTTCAGCTCAACTTCTCAATTTCTCCACATTTTCCTCAAAATATTTAAGTATGTACATATATATTTATAAAATATATATACAATCCATTATTATAAAAGTAGTCCAAAAATTTTTTATATTTTACAATACTCCCAAAAATATAAACATAATATATATATAATTATATCGTATTTTATAAAATAAAATATATGCATGACAGTAGCCAGCTCTGATCCTGTGGCAGCAAAACTCACTTCAAACACTATCGACCTCTAGCCTAGACCTAACCAGGTCTAGATGAACTTTCTAGATCCACTAGACCAACTCTGCCATCTACATGATGAATTACAATCGTACTAAACTAAAAGTCTATCGGTACATACTTTGATAATAATAAAATTTTAATACAATGACAATGCATAATGCTTTTACATGTTATTTCACAATGTGGCATACAATTCCACTTTAAAACATAATCTTTAAACTTTTTATACTTCACATTTACAAATACACAAGCATGGGCCCAAACAATCTAATATAATATTCAAATCCTAGAGTTAATATTTTGGCCCATATTGACACCCAGTATCTAGCCCGAAGGTAAATCAAGTGACGCCCAGTTTCTAGCCCCGAAGGCAAATCATATATCAGTAACGCTCAACATCTAGCCCTGAAAGCAAATAATGAAGATAACCTTATAGACATGCCGCCAAACACAGAACTCTGAAAATTGAATAACATACTAGGCATACAAATAATACATATTTTTCATAATCAATGTTCTTATCACATTGCATCTTTTACTCATTTTTCTCATTGCCTCTTTTTTCCATTTATCACATTGCCTCTTTTTTTATACTTTCCAATCACATTATACAATTATAGGTCACATTCACAGGTAACCCATTTTCACATATCATCTTCGTGCTCACATTTCATTTGTTAATTTCTCATTAATTCATAACAATGTCAAATCACTTTATCATAATGTATATCAGTTAGTATTTCAATTATATTACCCAAATATTTTTGGGTCATTTACACATAATACACCTAAATCACATTTTACTCATTTTAGCCAATAACAATGGCTTTTCACAATACATATAATGTATACTCATCACTTCACATATCATATCACAATTTGTATGAATGTTCAAATAGTCAAGTAGATTAATGCCTATTCAAAATGTGAGTAAATACAATTATTTAAGACTACATTTTGAGGCATTTTAAACATAAAACCTTAATTAAGCCTCACTCCAATCACTTTCCAAAAAAATTTTCCTTATCGTACTTTAACTTTAGAATTTCATTTTAATCCATTTTATTTGGTATTTTAATTTTATTTTATCATTAAAAACCACATTAACACATGTTTTAACCAATTAAATCTAATAAACACATTCTTTAACAAAAATCCTAAAATATACCCTAGGCCTCTTTATTTCTAATTCTTCATTCCAACAATTTCCAATTATCAATTTGAGTCCATTTTCATCATTTAAATAATTAAACAACATGATTTAAATTATGAAACCAATTGAACAAGCATTCTTTAACAAAGCCCTTTTCCATAACCCTAAACCTTACTAACCAATTCCAACTTCAACTTAATCCAAGCTAATCAATTATTAAACCATAGAATTATTGTTCACTCAACAAATAAACATCATACATGTCAATTCCAATAATTATAACATGCTACATCAAATACCCAAACTTCACACAACCATAAATCACCTTCTTCATTCAAACTCCTTTTAATCTTAATAAGATACATCATTTAACTATAGAATCCTTATTTAAGCACCAAAACAACATCTTTTATATCCATTCAAATAATTAAATCATGCTTATTCAAAAGCTCAATCAACATATATTCATTATTTTTAAAGAAACTTGAAAATTCAAGTAAGAAACTTACTTGTTGAGAAATCACCAACTTTACTATTAATTCTTGAAAATCTACTTAAAATTTTGTATTTGGAAGAGCAAAATATTCCCTTGCATCCATGGAGAAAATCGGGTTTGGGGTGAGAGGAAGAAGAAGAAGAAGAAATAGCTTTTTAAATTTTTCCACCTTTCTTTAATTTTTCCTAACCATATAAATATATATTATATTATAATAATTATTTATTTATTTATTTTAAAAATTTTTAATTTCCAAAATCCTTTCAAAAATATTTTCATTTCTAATTATTTTATTAATTTTAATTTTACAAGATATATTTACTAAATTGTCAATCTTTTACTATTTAAAATTTTGTCTTATTCTCTCTTACAATTAAAATTTATATGTTTTGTATATTTTCTTTACATTTCACATATACATTTGTTAAATTCTCAATTTTAATCCTTCAAATTTTTATATAAATTATTTATTTAATTCATTTAATTTAATTCTCTTTTTTTTTAAATTGACGGATGTTACATCTTCAATTAACCGTTTGAGATGGGAGCTAACATGTTAGATTCTTGTCTTCCACTTAAATTACTTTTCAGAGCAAGTTCATGGTCGGACTGTCGTTAGTTTGATCGGCTCGGGCTCGACACGATCAGACTGAGCACTAGTCCAGTCGTGCCATTTTTCTGATAAAAGTTCTTCAACGGCTAGTACATTCGATCAGACTTCTCGTGGTGTGATGAGATTTTAGGAGTACCAGTGACTATGAACTATACTGAAACTTTGTTGTATTTTTTGCTCTATCTCAATCCGGTCGAACTGCATTAGGTCCGGTGGTGCCAGGCATGGTATTATGAAATCTTTGGAGTACTAGAGATCGTGATCACTACTCGATGTTTTGAGATTTTAGCTCGTGCTCGATATGATCGGACTGATAGGTGGTGCGGTCGTGATAGATAGTCCTTTCACAATGTGGGAGTGACATTGAACGTGAACTCTATTGGATATTTTGGCTTAAGTTTGGTTTGATCAGCTCATGCTAGGTTTTGGCAACTAAGGCTCGGTCCAGGCGTACTAGCTTTAGTCTGGTTAGCTTGGTTTTAGAACGTTCGTGCTCTTGTCACTTCGTTCGTGGAAAGCTCGTCAGCTCAATAGTGGTGCGGTCATACTTTAGCTTGGTATGGCTAGCTTCTCTTGAGTCCGGTCGGCCTGGCTGTTGGTCCAGTTGAGTTCTTTGAGATTTCTTCAGAAAATTAAAGTCCTGCATAATGTAGCTTGATACAAATATTAGTCCTATTCAATTTGATTGCCTAAGATCAAATAGAGACTAATTGTTTGGTTAACATCTCAAGTAGGTCATCCAATGTACTTGTTCATACTAACAAGCATCCATATACTAACTCTAAGCATCCCTATGCCTACATCTTATGAGAACTACTGCTCAACCTTGTCAAGAAATTTATCATGTGCTAGTCTACCAACATTAACAATGTCTCATTTTATTAATGATATTAATAGGGATAGTTTAGGTACAAATACATTTTCATGCAATCAGAATCTCACATCATGATCTTATCATGATTTTCCTTATACTGTGTTTTATAATAGAGACTTTATTAACTAGTTTAAGATATTTAGTCAACAAACAAAGAATGTGCATAATAAAGAATGCATCACATGAGTAATAAATAATAACGAATGCCTCCATTGGTAAATGAAATGTGCATAATAGAATCTAAAGTGATTGCCTCTGGGCATACATAACTAACATAAGAAGGGGATCCTTATGATTAGCAACTTCTGGGATAAGGTAAACGCCCAAGGAAGTAAGGTGGAGAGCATTGTCAATAAAGATTCTTTTTGGGATCAAGAAGAAAAGGTGCAAGTAACTAGGTTCGGGAGGCTATATGCTTAGGACCTAGAGAAGATGAAGGGACGAGATTTGAAACAAAAAGAGAGTGAGGCAAAGCTAGGGAAGAATAAAAAGAAGGCGATAAAGGATGATTTAGTGATGAAGCAGTTGAAAAGAACACAAGCTAGTGTTAATATTTGAGACCTGCTAATATCTACTCACAAACACAGGGAGGCATTGGCTAAAGCATTAGTCGTTATGCATGTTTCATCTTTTACTACCCCTTGAAGAGTTGGTGTGGTTACTAAATGAAAAAGAGTACAGCGTTGCTATGCCAGAGGTAGCATCTCGAGTGATTACTTTTTTGGATGATGATTTGCCAAAAGATAATAGAAATCACATTCGTACTCTATTTATCAAAGTGGAAGCAATGTGAAAAAGGACTATTTGTGTAATGGTTAATGATGGATCAACCATCAATGTCTATCCAATGAGATTACTACCCAAGTTATCATTGACTAATTGATGCAACAAAGGACCAACCCACATTAAAAGGCAAAGTACCTACCCAATGGACCGGTTACAAGAGGACATCCCAACAGTTCAAGGAAGCCTTCCTTACAATGATCCAAGGGCTATTGAGTGATTTAGCTACAATTGAAGAGTGCGAAGAAGACTCCATCTTAAAGTTTGGATTCTGCAATCCACACAAGATTTGATCCAACTTTGTGTCGTCTAGGAGGGTTGCACTAATGTTATCACAGTCGCTATTCTTATTTACCAGTCGTACCTTTGCGAAAATACACATATTGTCACAGTAACATTGAAAAAAAAATGTCATGGCTAACCTTCTTTATCAACCTTTTTTATCATGAGCTTGCGTTTATGAAACATTACAGCATAAATATACAATCACGGGATTGACTTCTAAGTTTTATATCAGTATGTGCTTTTATTTTTTTTATAGTATATTATTGTTAGTATATTTATAGTACATAAAAATTTATTAATTATTTAGTTTGTATATAATAATCTCAATGTAATACAGTAAGTATAAATCCAATATATACTAAATATAAATTTATTATAGCTTTTTAGTATTTGATTTTATTTAATAAAAAATCCTAATATTTTAAAAAAAAATTAAACTGATATTTTTGTATATTAAGGGTTTTTTTTAGCAAATTTATAAAAAAAAAACCGATGGAATTTAGGAATTTCAAATAAGAATTGAAGATTTTAAATTTGCACTTGAACTCAAATTATTTCTTTTTGCCCCTAATGCATACACTACACTTAAGCGGCAAACTAAATTAAAAACAAATTGAACGCTTGGTCTTTTTTTTTAAGAAGAAATCTCCAACACTTAGTTTAAAAAAAAATTAGTTTTGTTATTTTAACAATGGAAAAAATGGCAGTATACATATATACACCAATTGTTACAATAACATTTTTTTTTTTTTAAAAAAAAAAAGTCATATCCAACCTTCCTTATCATGAGCTTGCATTTCTGGAACACTGTAGCATAAACATACAACCAAGAGATTATCTTCCAACCATAAAATTGCAATAGCACATTGCTCCTAAATGCACACAACATTCACATATGATATAATCTTTAAAGTGAAGGCGGCAAAGTGAAACTCCAACATTCAACCACTTAATTAATTGACTTCAACATCTTTTTATACTGCAGTTAATCAACAAATCACACACTATTGTTGCCAACCATACCGCTTGATGCGGCTGGGCCAAGCACTTTCCAAGAGGGCACCCATCCTAGTACTGACCCTGCACCAGCACTTTGATGCGGCTAGGCCAAGCACTTTCCAGGAGGTCACCCATTTTTGTACTGACCCTGCTCCAGCACGCTTAACCGGAAAGAACGCTAACCATTTCTACCAAAAGCTTAAGCTGTCAGTAGAGGCGCAGCATTTTCTTTATTTGGATCAAACATGGGCTCACCAGTCTCTTTCGACTTTATGTGCCACTTTTGTCGAACCTGATCCACAACCCTCCAGACCCTCGGACATATCATTCCCTCCCTCTTTAAGGAGGTTCGTCCTCGAACCTAGAGCAGTGGGACCAGACCCGATAAATAGGCTCTGATACCAAATGATGCGGCTCGGCCAAGCACTTCCCAAGAGGTCACCCATTCCGGTACTGACCCTGCACCAGCACGCTGATGCGGTTGGGCCAAGCACTTTCCAGAAGGTCACTCATCCTAGTACTGACCCTGCACTAGCACGCTTAACAGGAAAGAACGCTAACCATTTCTACCAAAAGCTTAAGGTGTCAGCAGAGGCGCATCCATTTCCTTTATTTGGATCAAACATGGGCTCACCAGTCTCTTTCGACTTTATGTGCCACCTTTGTCGAACCTGATCCACAACCCTCCAAACCCTTGGACATATCACTGCTGGTTGCGGTTTCCACCCATCATATTTGAACCACGACCAGTACCAAAACTGCCATAAGGAGCACCTTGAGGATAATTTGGAGCACCAACTCCATATCCGCTTCTTCCTCCACCACGTGGAGCACCAGGCATACTACTTGAACCATAGGGTGGTCCACGCCCTTGTGGTGGGTATGGTCCACTTCCATAACCTCCACCTTGAGCTCCACGATTTGGATGGTTGTATCCTCCACTTGTACCACTTGGGGGGTATCTGCCAGGTCCACCAGTAAGTCCACGAGGCTTCCCATAATGATGGCTAGGGCCTGTAGCAACTGAGGGCTGAGAATTATGCATGGGCTGATTAGGCCCTGATCTCATTTGTGGATGTACTTGACCAGACTGCTGAATGGGTGGAAGGCGACCGTGTTGTTGTGGATGTTGTAGCTTCTGAAGCTTAGCATTTTCTTTGTGTTGTCTTTGTTGTTGGCACTTTTTCTTTGTTTGAAATTCGTGGGATGATTCATATTCAGGTAAGCTAAACTAAGAAAAAAAAAGCGCCAGTGAGAAAAATTAGATAGCATTGGTTATAAATATTGTGTTATGTGACTCAGTCAAGGCAACCAAGTAGCATGCCAAAACCTCTTTGGGTCGCAAGGCAACGGGTCAATCCAGAAATACTTTGCATCAAGAGCATCCTTGGCAGATATTCTCTGTTTTTACAATGAAAAACAATAAAAACCTGAGAAATATAGTTGAACATAGTCTATATGATGCAGTGCAAATTGAATATTGAGTTTTGCATCCAAAACACCAAATGTTCTCCAGAAAAGATTATAGGGGCTCTACCCTATGCACCTTTCTATCTCTCCAACTTTTTTCTTTTTTCTTAGAATAGTTTAAACTTATCCTAGATTCGAAAAATAGTTTAAACTTATCCTAGATCAGATAAATAGTTTAAACTTAACCTAGATCCAATTGTAAATAATATTTAACCATGATCTGAATTTTTAGCACTAAGTTTCACCCAGGGTTACATCATAACAATGAAATCCTCGTACAAATGCTCAGCAGATATTCATGGCTCATCCATTACTTTTAAAAAGGTGAAAAATGCCATCCTCACAACACTTAAAACAAAGAACACACAAAATGCACACATGCAAAAACAAGGTACACACTCAGAAGAAGCATCAAAACAGAAGGAATGAGAAATTAAATAAAGCAAATACCATGAAATGCACTAAGCAAATATCACTATATACTTTTTCCTGGTGTTAAAGCAAACAACTTTCTTCTCTCAAGGAAACTGTTGTCATGGATTCATCCTTGGAATGACAACACAAGACTAAAGTATCTTCATTCATACATTCATTTGCTTTTGAGCCGCGTAAAAATTCAGTCTGATGGGAGCATATGCATAGTAGTGAGTTTTACAATTATTTGACATCCCTCATAATATTTTGAAAACTATCCTGGTCATTGAATTGGACAAGTAAAAGAATGAAGGGTCAAAAAGTTCAACTAGTGTTAACCCTTGGCAATGTCAGCACGACATAATAACTACAATTTAGTTGACAAATAACTCATCTTATTGATATAAACATTCAGATGCCACAGAAGTAGCAGAACATATAGGGAAATTATGCTAAGTCATCATATTAAACAATAAAGATATTACATCTTATAAAGAGATACCTTAGAGGGATCAAGAGTCAACATTCTCTCCAATAACTCCAAAGCATGACGGTCAAAACTATGAGAAAACAAAAGGAGATACAATGGCAGATGAAAGATGGGAGGTCAAACGTCTAAATATTAAAATTCTAGCATACATTATCATAACTCTAACTCCTACGTTTTGTAACTTATTGTCTGAAAACCTCTCTGAGACGTCTCTTCATAGGCCTTGTTGGTTTAAAATTGTTGTACCAGGGAATCTTGGAAACCCCAGGCCAATTAACTTCATCTGGAGCTCCACACAGCTCAAAAATTTTATTCAGTTTTGGCTACAAAAGTCCTAAAAAGGATATTGCAACGTTATCTATTCAGCAAATACCCTTCTTATCTAATAAAATCATTATTGAGAAGGAAAGAAATGAGTGTGCAACTATGGAGGACAGAAAATCCTCCTATAACTCAAAAAAACAACTAGAACCAAGAAACATAAAACAAAAGCTAAATAGTAAAGCTCTCTAGTTGAGTTGGATAACAATCAAAGAGACTCTCTCTGACATATGCTCTCCTGCTCTTTCTTTTCTGCTGCATTTTACCTAAATTATTTACTCTAATTATCCAATACAGTTGAGTGATCTGTGCTAGTTCAATACAGAGATACTATGCACATGGTGGGTGCTCAAATCTAAAAAGAGAATAGCATCCTAAATCCTCATGATCTGCACTCTCCCAACCTATGAATCATGTAAGTGTGTTTGGATTGATATTTCCACATGTCAGAAATGGAGACACAGTGAAAAGGGCTTGTAACTTTCAAGCCAACTTCTGTGATTAAGAAAAATTGGGAAATGCATTTCTGTAACGTGTTTCTTAGCTTAAAAAGCCCACTCTAAGAGTGAGCAAAAACAATAAAAATGTGTTGCCTTCTCTTGTGAACTCTTGACTCTCTCCATTTCTCTCACGATTCAACAATCAGCAGTGGCAGCTGGGCTTGCTCCACAGCCATCTTGCTCTT
The DNA here is from genome assembly GCA_947685225.1 of Garcia nutans. Lineage (NCBI taxonomy): Eukaryota > Viridiplantae > Streptophyta > Magnoliopsida > Malpighiales > Euphorbiaceae > Garcia > Garcia nutans. The sequence goes on along the minus strand of CANTUV010000035.1, from coordinate 24,783,787 downwards.
CTCCTGGTGCTTTTTTTCCCATAAAGTCAGTTGGCTTCTCTCTCTAGGCAGCTGGGTTTGATTTTGACTCCTTGGTTGATGAGGGATTTAAAAGAAAGTAAAGATAAGTTTTTGAATTTTAGTATGTATTTAGATCAGGTGGATTTGTTAATATATTGTTTCCATCATTATAATAGTTAGAATGACTATCACAACAGCATATAAATAAAATAATGTCATTACTCAAATTGCTTAATCCATACCTTATATTTTCTTTACCATTTACATTATTTTTGGATGGAGGGGATTTAAAGCCAGAAGATTTGAATTTTATCCATTATTATAATAGTTAGAATGGTTATCACAACAGCATATAAATAAAATAATATCATTACTCAAATTGCTTAATCCATACCTTATATTTTCTTTACCTTTTACATTATTTTTGGATGGAGGGAATTTAAAACCAGAAGATTTGAATTTTATAATTACATAATCTTTCATTAGTTAAATTCATTATTGATTGCTCAAAATAATATTTTTAAAATGCTTCTATATTTTTATATGAAAATTAATATTTATCAAAATGCCCCAATAGTTTCCCCCATATTTTTAGTTCCTATATTTTTGACAGATGCCACTTCCCGGTGCCTGTTCACATAATCTTCGTTTTCGTGTTTCTGCCCCTATACTACCTAGGTTCTAACTAGTAATCGAATAAAGAAAAATATCAAATTCTGACACAATGACGCCTATTAGTCAATCTATCATCTTAGATACAGAATCAACAATGATAGCTAATAGTTTATTTCAATTTCAGCCGACTCAAACATAAGTATAACTATTGAACTCATGGAATATTCCTACCATTCATTCTAGAATTTTAGTCAATGAATTGTTTTCCAAATATCATCAATATTGTTGGTTAAAGAAGTCTTGAGAAGGGCAAACAAGTTATAAAATTTATAATTATTTATCTGAGAAGTTACAAGGCAAATTATGAGTCAATTCACCTAGAACTATAAACCAACGGGGTCGATGCCTGAAAACTCCCACAGCACTTAATCTCTTATCTCTCTTTACCACATTTGGTAGGGAAGAATCCCTCTTTCATCATTTAAATAAATATATGGAATAACTTTGAATTTTGAACAACTTGAATTCTTACTTTACCATTATTCGTAGGGATAAGTAATAGTTAAGGGGTTTAACATTTGACCCTTGGGGTACAAACTCTGTTAATAATAATTGGTGTTATATATAGAATCTCAACTATCAATACTACTGCAGCTACAAAATCTAGTAACTACTGTCACCATACAAGTAAATTTCATATCACCCAACAAAATGAAAAGTGAACGCTTAAAAGTCATAGTAATATCCGTTTATTTAATCCTATAACATTTTATCTCTATTCCTTTAACTCCCATACCAAATTGGAGCACTTTTCTTGTACTTATCCATAACCAATTAATATAACATACTTATAGAAGGCATTTATCAACAGCTTACCACAATAACCATAGCACGGTATTATTAATCAGCTCCAATCACATAATCATCATGCAAACCAAGCAAATTGGGAAACAGAAGACTAATAGGTACTTAACCTTCTTTTCTGTTTTTGTTCATTCTTTTTTTTTATACTCGAAACCCTCATTTTGAATTCACAGTAATGATATTTTTTGGGAAGTGTTTAAATAGCTTGATTAAAAGTCAGCATTAATTAGATCATGAATAAGGTAAGATTCACAAGGCAGAGAACTTATTTGAGATAGATTTTAAATAAAACCTTTTATGGGTATTCCGAAATCATATTCATGAACTTCGTTTCGTGAATGGATCAATAGATGGAACCTACATATTATCAAATTTAAACATCAAAACTTCAAATCCCTCCAGACAAACGCAAGGTAATGCATTCATGAATCACGAGTCATGCAACAATCAACAACAGCTATAATCTACTTACCTCATCTTTTCTGGGAAAAATTGGTTTCCCATGAAGAAGTTCAGCAAATATGCAACCGACAGACCACATATCAACGGCTGGACCATACTTTGTTGTTCCAAGCAGCAATTCTGGAGGTCTACTCAAAATTAAAAATAAGCTTTGATGATTCTTTTTGACTTATTCATGTTTCATACCCTTATTATTTAGGGAAGGACATGGTGAATTCTCTCAAACAGAAATGAAGTTTAGGTAATCAAATCTTAACACCATTCAGAGTATAAAAGTTCACCTGTACCATAATGTAATAACACGATTCGTAAGATTTGCATTGTGATCATTCGAGAACGATCGGGCAAGCCCAAAATCTGCAAGCTTTAAATTACCCTTATTGTCTATGAGAAGATTAGAGCCTGCGGTTGAAACAAAGTTCAGCTACCTAATGTCTTGTGAAATGAAAAACAACATTGAATAGTAAATTATTTACTTTCTTAATAACCTTTGATATCACGATGAAGTACTTGGTTTACATGACAATAATGAAGCCCAGTCAAAAGCTGCCTCCTATAACACTTAAAGAAAAAGAAGCAAAGAGTTAAAGATAATGATGAAGAAAAGAAAAAGGAAATTACCAATGTGAAGCATCAAAAGTTTCATCTGTTACCTTAATTTGAGGAACTGAAAATCTCATCCCAGGACGATTGGCAAGACCTGTCAAATCATGGTCCATGTATTCAAAGACCATGTAGATTATTTGTTACCATCTGTAATCCACGTTATAGTTGTCAGAAATCAACTGTCCTCAAACAAGCCATTCATTCATGAAAAGCACATTTTACATGAATAGTACAGTATGCACTTGCATGGACATGCAAATGCACACATATAAAAAATAGTAACCATTCAGCAACAGCACATGCAGAATATACGACTTGCCTGACCTCCCCTGTTCATCTTTCTCGGGACCTAGACAAAACAGTCCCAAGAAATTCAGATATAAAAACAAGAAGACTCCTATGTTCATACTGTGAGTAAAGACTACAAGATAAAGTGCAATGCCTCACGCGCACAATTAAAAAAAAAAAAGGTTAACAGCATTAGCAGGAGATGTCACAATCTCTTTCAACTTAATTACATTTTCATAATGTAGCTTCTTAAGAATTTTTATTTCACGTATTGCTGTGATGGGAAACTGCAAAAAACACAAAACTAATCTTAACAGCCAAAAATATAATATCATTCCATGTTGCTGAAAATCCATTTTTAACTAGCTGAATTTGGAGACAGTACATGGAAAATACAAGACTACTAAAAGCATTAACCAGAAACATGGACATATTGATCATCAACCCAGTGATATATACAAATATAATAAGCAAGGGCATAAAAATACCCCCTCTCTTTCATTGTCCATTCTTATTTTCTTCAAAGCAACTATTTCACCCGTCTTTATTTCTCTGGCCATGAAAACTTGACTGCAAGAAGAGAAGCAAAGCACACAAACACCAATCAAATTTGTGCTGCCATATTCAAAAATCACAAAGGAACAAATCCAGAGAACAAGGTTTCTATAATGTAGATTAGAAGATCACAAGCCCCAGAAAAGTACTGTCTAATTTTCTTCATGCTTCATGGCATTTAATAATTTTAAAATGCACAAGATCCAGACAAAACTTTTATTATTATACAAGAAATATAATAGCTTTGAAGCACCATTATATATATATAGTCATGCACTGAAATTAAAATGGCAATCAATTATCAAAACTAGTAATTGTAAGCTTAGTTCCTCTAATTAGTCCTAAATCTCATGTCATTAGCCAATACAAGCCAAAATATCAGAAATTTTTATGCACTATTAAATCTCTCAAACAGGTTCCAGATCTCAACTTAAGTTGCTGCATCTAAACTTTCTCCTAAAATACCATATAATTCAAGCCACTGTACAGCCATTTTTTCCTCTTCAAACATCCATCCCTCAACAACAAATTAATTCACAAAACCCCAAGACCATCTCTTCTTTGATGTAAAACCTAAAAGGCTAAAATTCATCAAGTATTCAAATTTCCCCCACCTAAAAAAGCAATGTTACACAGATTACTTCTTCTGCATTATGGTACATAGCACATAAACAAACATGTGTAAATACTCTTCAGAATTCAATAACACTGATATCTTTTTCTTTGAATACCCAACTTAACTAGTTTTGATATTTCCATTAAAATTCATAGTTTACAATGCAATACATTAAATTAACCTCTATATTGATGTATATAGAGAAAGTAACTCGAAAGAATATGGGATTTCCTAAATCACTACAAAAAATTATAATCAAAAGAAGTAAGCAAAAGCGAACAAGAAAAACTGACCCATAAGTGCCCTCGCCAATCTGCTCCAATTTTTCGAAACAATCAACGCTTCTGGATCCCCAAGAGGGTGTCACCACTCGCTAACGTTGAGCTGTCCATTGGCTGATATAGCCATTGACATTGTTTACTCCTCCACTCTTATTCTTCTTTCTTTTGATTTTCTAGCTAATTTAGCATCAGCAAATTTCTTTCCACTTATATATACACAAAGAAAAAAGCCAAAATCAAAAGAAAAATAAGAGGACAAGAACGAAGCAGCGAACCGTCTCGACAGCGGCTGTCAAGCCTCGAACAACTCTCGGCCGACTTTGGTCGATAAGGGTTTTTGCCTTCGGGAGAGGAAGAGAGCGCGCAAGACGAAAATATATATATATATATATATATATATATAAATATAAAGAAAATGAATGAATGAAAGAATAGAAAACGAAATCGATTTAAATTAATGACGTGGACTGGGTCAAGGGTTTATAATAGGGTACAAGCACATAATTTTTTCTGTATATTAAAAAAATGAAACTTTTAAATGGTTGAAAAATAAATTAATTTTAAAAATAAGGAAATTTATTAGAAAAATACCTTGGAGATTTGCATTAGTCCATTCTAGATCTCATTCAGCATATTCAAATCTTTTCTAACATTTATACTATTAATTATTCTCCCAACTCAACTCATTTTTTTCTTTCTCTAGTCCCAATTTGCTTTCACCATAGATCTACTGTTATTCTTTACAATATTGCATTTATCTCAAATATCTGTTATACTATTAGTGTCACCTATAGATATGTTATATTATCATTCTCAAATATAAGCTATCGAATTCAACTACTTTCTTTTTCCATTATGTCAACATAATATCAAAATTTTTGGGTTAAATAGTAAGTTTAAGTTTTTTCTTTTGTTATTTTGCAAAATGCATATGCATTTAGTTTTTGTAAAAATGGGTTTTGTATAAATAATAGCTATTTGGGTACAAATGTTTACTTGTTTTGATGTATTGTATTTTTGTAACACCCTTATACTTTATATATGCATAATACATACATCCAATATATATAAAATATGCATATACGGTATAAAAATGTCACAAACCGATTTAATAAAAAAATTTTACTTTTCAAATTTAAAATATTAAATACTTTCAAACGCATATTTAATAATAAATAAAATATTATTATAATCATATGTGCTAAAATAAGTATTTTTCATAAAAATTTCTGAAAAAAAAATTTGCCACAATTTTATCTATAATTTAAACATTCTCAAATTCAATAAACAACACAACCTGCACAAAAACACTCCCAAATAACCTAAAAAAACATTCCATTCATCCTCCTCAATATCTCCACATTTTTTTCAAAATATTTATAAACTTTCATATATCTACATATCAAAACATTCTATTTAATTTATAACATATATATACTGGAAATATAATATAATGTACATAATCTCCAAAATGCACGATAATATAAAAATATATACATACTGCTGACAGTGTTTCTGATCTTGATATCAATTCTACAAGCAAAATCATAAGTCTAAACCCGACCTGGTCTAGACGAACTCTCTGGCTCAGTCGGATCCACCCTGTCACCTACACGATGAATTTCAATCACACTAAACTATAAGTCTAGCAGTACAAACTCTGATACAAATAAAGCTCAAATGCAATGCAAATGCACGATGCATATGGATATGGATATCATATCTCAAATTATTTCATTATAACATATCTTTCGATTATTTCATAATTCACAATTTACATACAAGAAAATACAAGCATAGGCCCAAATAATCTAATATGTTATTCAAAATTCAGAGTTACTGTTTTGATTTATATTGACACCCAGTGTCTTGCCCGAAGAAAAGTGATGCCCAGCGTCTAGCCCGAAGGCAAATCATTGTGATGCTCAGCATCTAGCCCGAAAGCAAGTAATGTCCAACATCTAGCTCGAAGGCAAATCATAACCGCCCAACATATAGCCCGAAGGCAAATCATAACCGCCCAACATATAGCCCGAAGGTAAATAATGAGAATAACTTCATAGGCATACCGCCAAACACAAAAATCTGAAAATTGAATAACATACTAGGCACACAATTAATTCGCATTTCTCATTATTAATCTCTTTCTCATTTTCTCATGATCAAGATAGACACATTGCCTCATTTTTTTAATTTTCTCATTTTATATCATTTTCTCATCATTGTCTCACTTTTCTCATTTTATATCATTTTTTCACTTATAGCAATATCATTTCATCATATTCCATCCTATCATCACATTACATTACATTTTACTTTAAAAATTATCACCCAAATATTTTGGGTAATTTTACATAATTCACATATGATTCACATTTGATATATTTTAGCTATTACCAATGACTTTTTAACAATGCCCTAAATGCATACATAATAAATAGCATCACCCAAACACTTTAGGTCATTATTACATAATATACATATTTCACATTTTACACAATTTAGCCATTAACAATGGCTTTTCACAATGCATTTAACAAATATATGATATTACACATATCATAACACATTATTCATACATGTTTCATGTATCAAGTAGCTTAACACATTTTCCAATTCAAAATGTGTTAAGCTTAATATAATGCAAATATAACCAATTCATCCAAAGTTTGTACTTTCCTCTGAAGACAACCAAAAGCAAGCTTAAACACCCTCTAATCCTTCTCTTCCAACTTGCCCTTCAACACTTGGATGGGGCAAATCAGCTCTCCTCATTGTCTAAACCAAATGTGATCATAAATAATTATTCAGTACCATATTCTAAGGCATTTTCAATCTTAATCCATAATCACTCACATGCTCAATATACATTAAACTATCAATATCTAAGCAATCCTCATTAAAATTTCATTTAAACTTTAAATTTCCAACTTACTACTTTACTAAAACTTCAATATACTAATCTTATTTTCAACATTTAACTTTAAAATTATTATTTTTATAATAATATAACATCAAAATACATCACTTTTATAATTATGGAAGCCCATTTCAAAAATTCAAATTTCACATATTGCCACCATTAACATGAGCTTTAACAACACTTAAGCATATCACATTTCTAGCCTTAAAATCACAACATCTGCATTAAAATAACACTAATACATCTCATTATATTAACCAACGAACCAACATTCTACCATATTCTCTTTATTTTAATATCAATTTTACTTATTTAAACAATTAACCATCACTTTCCCTCTCTAGCAATCCATACATAATCATCAAATAAACGAAAACAAAGTTTTAGAGAAGATGTGCTTACTAAATATGGAGAAAATCCCTAAAAATCTAACTTGAACACTTAAAATCTTTCAATTAAATGAGCTTGGAAGAATCAAAATTCTCTCTTTGAAGCCATGGAAAAACGTTCTTGAAGGAAAGAAGAAGAAGAACAACAAAAGTGATTTTCTCTTTCTTTCCACTTTCTTTTTAAACCACATATATATATATTATTTTAATAATTTAATAATTAATTTATTTATTAAAACCCCAAAATGTTGTCTTTCATCCAAAATTATTTATTTTTAAATTAATTTAATAATTTTAATTTTTAAAATTTATTTACAAAAATACCCTTGACTTTGATTTTTTTTTTAAAAAAGTGTTGACTTTTTTATTGACTTTTATATATTGTATATATTTTATATATATATCACATATATATTGTACTTTTTCATTTAAAAATTCTTCATTTTTTATTTAAAATTATTTATTTATTTTATCAAATTAAATTATAATTTATTTTATTAAATTTCCAAAAATTAGGAATTTTTTTTCAAGAATAATTTTGGAATATTTCAATTATAGATGTCAATAATATGGTCATGTCTAGAAATGTCATGGCCATGTATATTTATTGTGGTATACATATGTGATACTAAATTGACGTGTTTAGTGATCAATGACTATGCTAAACTTGTATGGTAGATATAAATACCTATTGTCATGGGATTTAAACAAACATAGCCATGTCTAAGTATTATGGTACATATATAATTTACAAACTACCTATATGCCATATATAATTTATAAATTCTAGTGTATAATTATAAAATAGTCATATTTAATTATTATGGCATATATATATATGTCAATTCAATTGCTAATAATATATATATATATATATTACAATGAATATGTTTACATGGATGGAAGTACTTATTAGGTTATTGTATGGAGGAAAACTAAATTGCAAAATATGTGAATATGTTGGTGGGATTGTTCATTCTTGATAGTTAATAGAGAAACTTACTATATTGGCCTAAAGAAATTTGTGGCAAGGAAGTTAAATATTAAAAAAAATGAAGCAAATATTTAAAATTATGCCAGTGACAAAAATTTATGATATTGTTGATGATAATTTAATAAAGACATTCCATTTCAATTCTGATGAAAGATAGAGTTAAACATCCCTTGATTGTTACAATTAATGAGAAAAATTATAAGTCTGGTAAATCTAGTCATGGCAGGAGTGATCTAGTAGAGCCAAACACAACAAAGGGAAAAAGAGATTGTGGAACTTGATTCCATGCCGATACTTAAATTGAAATTAGACAAGGAAATACATATCTTTTATATATGAGTGAAATGAATTGTGAAGCATTTGAATATGATTTGGTTTGGCGAATTCTTATAAGGATAATGACAAGGACCATGCTTACACACTTGATAAACATTTATCATAGAAAGATTTGTCAAAAGTTGCACAACTTGTGGAATCATTTAATGATCATCCTCCTAATGTGCAAGCTTCTACTATTTCTCCTATACGTACTTCTATCAATGATGATAGTGTTACTATTGGTTCAAGAATTACTAGTGAATTGCATGGAGAAAATTTTATATATGAAACCATTAAAGAAAGAAAAACTTTTTAAATTAAAGAAAGATTTAATGACCACCTTATTTGTAGTAGCAATGAGAGAGAAATTTCAATTCAAGGTTTTCAAGTCAAATATATCATTCATTGTTGTCTATTACATTGATAAAAACTCACACGGAGAATGAAGGTGAAGAGGCTAGCAGAAAGTGACTTTTGGATGGTGACTAAATTAATGACCAGTCACACTTGAGTAGCTTAATTTAATTAAAAAAAACAGAAAAGACAGATAAGCGACTAGTTGGATAGTCATTGAATGTATAAAAAAGAGATTAATAAATCTAGGAAGGGTATTCAAACTAAGGGATATTATAGATAACATGCGCAAGGAATTTGAAGAGTAAGTTAGTTACAATATTTTTTTGGAGGGGACGGAAGTACACTTATGAGAACACTTGTCTGAGCATTCTAGAATAATCTTTCAATATTCTACTTGGATATTTATACATGTTGCAAGAAAACAATCCAGGTACAATATTCATCTCAAGTGTGATGATAAAAATAGATTTCGAGATCTTTTCCTTGCTTTTGATGCTTCAGTGAAAGGTTTTAAGCTCCATAGGCTTGCAATCAATATTGATGGCACTCACATAAAAAAGAAATATCCGGGGGGGGGGGGGGGGTGGAGGTACTTTTTACAACTATGTGTAGCGATGCTACTTAACAAATTTTTCCTTTGGCATATGGAATTGGATAATTGGAGAATGATGACTCATAGACGTAGTTTCTCATGAGGTTAAAGGAAGCTTTTGGTGAAAAACCTAGGCTTATCGAAAGCAAAACAAAGAAGTTGATAAGCGTTACTTTCAAACATGTAAAGAAAACAAAATAAATGATTTTGAGTTATTTTCGGGTCATTTTGTACTTTTTTCTATTTAGGCATATGTGTTGGATATACATATATTAATGCGTTAATAGTATAGTGATGCAATAGTTACATAGTGTTGCAAATGGTATGAGATACTTACCTTTTGAATTATGAATAATTTGTTGGGTTCCCTTAAGGTTATTCTTAAGGAAATTGGACATTATCCACTAGGAGAACTTCTAACGAGTTCTCTCGAATTGACATGTAAAATGACACGCCCAGGTCATTGAGCGTATCAAAGCTTCTGTGTTGTGAGTTTGGGGCACGGTCAGGGACACGCCCGTGTTGTTAAGCGTGTCATATGTTGAGTTTGCCCTAAATAGTTATCTTTCTTATTTTCTTATGTGTATCACTAAGTGAGCATTTATAATCACCTTTGGTTAGGTTTTGAAGAAATTTGAGTTATCCGAATCCAAGTGTTGAGGGATATCTTGGAAGAGGAGGTTGAAGTGGTGTTGTTGCTTTTAGAGGTAAGTACAAACTTTGAATGATTGCATACATTTACATGACATTGGGACTTAACACATTTGATTGAAAAAATATGCTAAGTTAATATATTGTTGATGAATGAAAAATATGTTATGATATGTATAATGTGAATTATGTTGATGTATCAAAGAAATGTGAATTAATGTGATGAGATATGTGAAAGCATAATGTAATAAATTTATATTGATATAAAAGAGAAGAATGAGAAAAGTGAGAAAAAGATGTTATCATAAGGCAATGTGCCTAGTTTGATCATGAGAAAAGTTTTGATAAAGAAATTATGAAAGAATTTGATAATGAGAAATATAAATAATTTATGTGCTTAGTATGTTATTCAATTTTCAGAGTTCTGGGTTTGGCAGCATGCCTATGAATTGCTAGGCAGGTGAAAAGACCGGGTCATAAGCCAGGCTCAGCTAATAAATGTGATATTTTTGGGGTGAAAAGACCGGGTCGTAAGCCTCAAAAATAAATCCTTGAAGCTAGACTGAGTGAAAAAACCGGGTCGTAAGCTCAGATCTAATTGGATTATCCATGGATATATATATTGTCTACGGGGCTTGACATAAGGTGTCATTATGGACCAAAATAGTAACTCTGAAATTTGAATAGTATATTAGATCCTTTTTGGGCCCATACTTGTCTTTACTTTAATATGAATTATGAAATGTGATGCAAATGATTAATATAATGAGATATAATGTTATGAGCTGTGATATATATATGTTGTGCATTAACATTTCATTTGGATTGTATTATATCAAAGTTTGTACCACTAAGCTTTTGGCTTAGCGTGATTGTAGTTCATCGTGCAGGTGACAGAGTAGATCCGGTTGTGCCGAAAAACTCATCTAGATCGAGTCGAGTCTAGGCTTGAGACTTTGAGATCAGAGTTGTTAGTGGACATTAAGATAAGAGACGAACTGCCAGCATGTATATATTTTAGATTTTTGTATTTAAATATTGATTTTGATGTATATAGAAATGTATATTTCACTTCCGCAATCAAAAATATTTTGGATAAACTTTTGGGTAATGAAGATATATATATATATATGCATTTTAATAAGGAATATTTTATCTATTACTTTCTATAATATAAGTTAAATATTTTAAGTTTACTCAGATTGTAGAAATGATGATTTGATGTTAAAGTTAAAAATTGGTTTGTTTAATATGGATTGTGACATCCTTGTATCCGGTATACGTATATTACAGATGTGGGTGTATGTGGTGTGCGTATATGGGATACAAGGGTATTACATTTATTTTAGTATTAGAGCTTAGGTTTGAGGTTCTCAACCTAGGTGAATTATAAGAAAAATAAAATAGAGATTTTTAAATGGTTTTTAAACAAGATACATGCATTGGCACTAGCAGTTTCTGATCTTTGATGATGTAAATTTCTGCTGTATTTGCAGATATAAGTAGTTATAGCATCTCAAGCACGCTAGTCTGTAGAGGGTAGTGCTGAGAGTGTAGCTCCTGTTGAGGGTAGAGATGGAGCTAGAGTTGAGATAGCTGAAGAGGCATCTGCTCCTATGCCAGAGAGACCAGCAGTTGATGAGATTCCGTCGGTTTGGTTACGGCATATAGTAGAGTTATTGAGGCAGGCTCCAGTGCAGCAGCCGCCACCGCAACTGCAGTCATAAGTACTGATGAGACAATATGATAAGTTAAGAAAGTATGGAGCGGAGGACTTTATGGGTACTAAAGATCCCGTTGTAGCTGAGCAGTGGTTAGATAGAGTTCAGAGGGTATTTATCCAGTTGCAAGCTACTCCTGAAGAAAAATTTGATTATGCTAGATTCCTTCTACAGAGAGATGCATATGACTGGTGGAAGACGGTTCCACATGCGATGGATGATCCATCAACCTTGACTTATGATGATTTTCTACAGGAGTTTGAGCAGAAGTATACTCTGAGGGAGTATAAAGATGCGAAGAAGATGGAGTTCCTGAATCTGAGGCAGGACAACCGGACAATGATAGAGTATGAGATCGAGTTTATTCGATTGAGTCATTATGCTGGTGGAATTATTTCAGATGAGATTGACCGATGTCGGAGATTTGAGGAGGGGTTGAGACCCTCTATTATGTGTATTATTGCAGGCTCCCGGTACCAGGATTTCTCCCAGCTGGTTGCAGCAGCCAGGAGTATTGAGAGAGCACAAGGTTTGGCAGCATCTACTAGAGATGAGGAGACCAGAGTTAGGAGACTTCAGAGTGAGGCAGGATCTTCATCTATGAAGAGAGGTCGGGGAGGATATTTTTCGAGGTTCAGTAGGAGCCAGAGGCAGTCTGGTAGGTCAGTTCAACAACAGAGGCAGATATCGAGACCTACAGTTTTTGTGGCTAGTGCACCGACCCTAGTGGTTCAGAGGTCTGCTCCACTATATGTCCATTGTGGTAGAGCACACGGAGGTGATTGTTGGTAGAGAGGTACTTCGGGAGTGTGTTTTAGATGTGGGTCACCAGATCATTTCGTCAGAGATTATCCAGAGTCACCAGAGGATAGACAGGCAGATTCTACAGCTTCTCGACCCAGTGTTAGAGGAGGTCGATGGGGCAGAGATTTTAGTAGAGGTGGTCAACCTGGGTTTAGTCAGAGAGGAGGCTCTACATTCGGAGGCAGTAGACCAGATGAGGCAGGGCCATCTCAGTGGGTTTATGTTATGCAAAGGCAACCGGATGCTTCATCCATCATTGCTGGTATATTTTCTTTATTTGGTACCTCAGTTCTTGCTTTGATTGATCTTGGATTGACGCATTCATATATTAGTGCATCTATCTTTCCTGTGACTGAATTGCATTCTTAGTCCCTAGGATTTGATGTTTTGGTGACAAATCCTTTAGGGCATAGTGTTGTAGTTAGCATGGTGCATCGTAATAGTCCGATTTGTGGTCCAAGATGAGAAGTTCTTGGGTGATTTGATTGAGATGCCTTTCAAGGAATATGATTTGATTTTAGGAGTGATTGGTTATCCAAGCATGGAGCTATGGTAGACTGTCAGAATAAATGTGTTACTTTGAGAATCTGTGATGGTAGAAGTGTTATGGTATCTAGTGAACAGAGACATCTTGCATCCATGTTTGTTTCAGCTGTTGTAGCTAGGAGGTTGATTCGGAAGGGATGTGAGGTTTATCTTGCTCATGTTGTAGATACCAGGGTAGTGGATTCTTAGCTTGACAGTATATCCACAGTTGCTGAATTTTCAGATGTTTTTCCTGAGGAGTTGCCAGGGTTACCCCCTGAGAGAGAGGTTGAGTTTGGTATCAATTTGTTGCCTAGTACCACTCTCATCTATGTTACTCCTTATCGAATGGCACCTGCTGAGTTGAGAGAGCTGAAGGTGCAGTTGCAGAAGTTGTTGGATAAATGGTTTGTTCGCCCTAGTGTGTTACCATGGGGAGCGCCCGTTTTGTTTGTGAAGAAGAAGGATGGTACCTTAAGATTGTGCATTGATTATCGGCAGTTAAATAAAGTGACCATCAAGAACAAGTATCCTTTGCCTAGGATATATGATCTCTTTGATCAATTGAAGGAAGCAGCAATATTAGCTAAGATTGATTTGAGATCAGGGTATTATCAGTTGAGAGTTAGAGAGAAAGATGTCCTAAGACAGCTTTCCGCACGAGGTATGGGCATTATGAATTCTTGGCGATGCCTTTTGGGTTGACGAACGCACCAACAACATTCATGGATTTGATGAACAGGGTGTTTAGACCCTATCTAGATCAGTTTGTGGTGGTCTTATTGATGATATTTTAATGTATTTGCATAATAATGAGGATCATGATAAGCACTTGCGGATTATATTACAGACTCTGAGAGAGAAGCAGTTATATGCAATGTGAGTTTTGGTTTGATCAAGTGACTTTTCTCGATCATGTGGTTTCAGTAGGGTGTAAGAGTTTATCCGAGTAAAGTTAAAGCTATTTTGGATTGGAGTTCACCGAAGACTGTGACTGAGGCTAGAAGTTTTATGGGCTTGACAGGCTATTATCGACGTTCTGTGAATGGTTTTTCTTTGATAACTACTCCACTCACCAGATTACTTTAGAAGGGAGTTAGATTCGTGTGGACTGACAGGTGTTAGGCGAGCTTTGAGCAGTTGAAGGAGATGTTGACTCAAGCTCCTATTCTTACCCTGCCTGTAGAAGATAAACCATATGTGATATACAGTGATGCTTCACATAGTGATTTAGGTTGTGTTTTGATGCAGGAGGGTAGAGTTATTGCTTATGCTTCTCGACAGTTGAAGCTGCATGAGCTGAATTACCCGACACATGATTTGGAGTTAGCAGCTATAGTTTTTACTTTGAAGATTTGGCGACATTATTTGTATGGGGAGAAGTGTTTTATTTATACGGATCACAAGAGTTTGAAATACTTGGGTGTTCAGAAAGAGCTGAATCTTCGGCAGAGATGGTGATTAGAGTTTATTAAAGATTATGATTGTTTAATTGACTAACATCCTGGTAAGGAAAATGTTGTTGCTGATGCCTTGAGTCAAAAGTCTTTGGCATGTTTGATTGCTTATTTGCTCTCGTTGCTTGTTGAGTTGAGAGCGTTGCATGCTAGTTTTGAATCATGTGATGATGGTGCTTTGTTGGCTCAGTTGCAATTGAGACCGGTGTTGTTGGATCAGATAAGGGAGGCTCAATTAGCAAATGTGAAAATCCAGAAGATTGTAAAGGAATGCCAAAAGAGCAAGAGCCGAGATTTTCTTATGAGAAATGATGGCAGTTTATGGTACAAAGATAGATTGTGTGTTCCTGATGATGCAAGATTGAAAAAGATAATTTTGGGGGAAGCACATCAATCAACTTATGCTATGCACCCTGGGAATACCAAGATATATCAGGATTTGAAGCAATATTATTGGTGGTCAAGTATGAAGAGGGACATAGCGGAATTTGTATCCAAATGTCTAACTTGTCGGAGAGTGAAGGTCGAGCACTAAGTTCCTTCGGGGTTGCTCCAACCTTTATCAGTGCCTGAGTGGAAATGGGAGCGTGTAACGATGGATTTTGTGACTGGGTTGCCGTTAACTCAGAAGAAGCATGATGCAATCTAGGTGATTATTGATCGGTTGATGAAGACATCTCATTTTCTTCCAGTTCGGATGGATTCTCTTGAGAGGTTGGCCAAGCTGTATATCAGTGAGATAGTGAGATTACATGGAGTCCCAATTTCTTTGGTATCTGATCGAGATCCCCGATTTACTTCAAGGTTTTGGAAGAGTTTGCATAATGCTTTGGGTTCTCGATTGCATTTTAGCACTGCTTTCCATCCTCAGACAGATGAGCAGTCAAAGAGAGTGATATAGCTTTTAGAGGATATGTTGAGAAGTTGTATCATTAATTTCTCTAGGAGTTGGGATAGGTTCTTACCACTGATGGAATTTGCTTATAATAATAGTCATCAGTCCAGTATTGGGATGGCTCCTTATGAAGCACTGTATGGTAGAAGATGCAGAACGCCTCTATGTTGGGATGAGGTTGGAGAAGGTAAGTTAATTGATCATGAATTGATTAAGAAAACGGAAGAGAAAGTGAAGATAATTTAGGATCGTTTGAAAGCAGCCTCAGACCGACAGAAATCATATTCAGATTTAAAGAGAATAGACATAGAGTTCAATGTAGGAGATAAAGTATTTTTGAAAGTGTCTCCTTGGAAGAAAATTTTGAGATTTGGCCGCGAAGGAAAGTTGAGTACTCGTTTCATTGGACCTTATGAGGTACTGGAGAAAGTTGGACCAATAGCTTATAGATTAGCTTTGCCTCCTGATTTGGATAGAATTCACAATGTCTTCCATGTCTCTATGCTTTGGAAGTACAGATCAGACCCATCACATATTTTGTCAGTGGAGTCCATTGAGGTGAGTTCAGATCTGACTTACGAGGAAGAACCAGTGGCTATTTTGGCACATTAAGTGAAAGAGTTGAGAAATAAGAAAGTGCCACTGGTGAAGGTTCTTTGGAAGAATCATGCTAGGGAAGAAGCAACATGGGGGAGTGAGCAAATGATGCAAGATCAGTATCCTCAGTTGTTCCAGACTTGAGAGCAGGTAATTTTGAGGGCAAAATTTATTTGTAGATGGGGAGAATTGTAATATCCCATAAAGTACCCCAAAATTTTGAAAATACTAATTGTTGAAAATTAATTAAAGGATTTATAAGTGTATATATTTTATTAAGTGAAAAGATAAGAGGAAGGAGTGTGTATATGTTATGTATATGAAATATATACATTATATACAAGTTGATATCTTAATAGGTTAAGAGATATTTTAGTTATTTATATTTTAATTATTGATAGTGGAAGATGACATATTTGGGATTATTATTATATTAATTAATTGCTTGGTGGAGAGTGATTTAAGAAAATGTGTTTGATTAAAAGAGAAATGTTTGGTGAGTGTGGTTGACTATTTGCATTTTCATCTTCTTCTTTCTTCTCCATGAGAGCCAGCCACCATCTTCATCCAAAGGAAAAGAGGTTTTGCTTTTTCCTAACTCAAGCAATTGAAAGATTTCAAGTGATCAAGTTGGAGTTTTAAGGATTTTTTTCATATTTGGTAAGTTTCCAACTTGTTTCTTTGATTTTCTTTGAGTTTGTGTATTTGAGTTTGTTGGATTATTTGTTGTAATTGTGTTTATGGATGATTTTGGTATGTTTGAGGTTATTTTGTCTAGTTAACTTTGATTTTGGGGTTGGATTGAAGAAAAGGTTAAGTTGGTGAAGAAAACAAGAGTTGTGGATTGTGTGATTTTTGAGTTGAGAAATATGGTTGTGATTGTGTATTTTTGTTTGTTTTGAGTTGTGTGGATGTTATGCAAGTTTATTATGGTATTATGATAGTTTTGGTTGAGTTTTTTTGGAGTTTAAAAGGGTAAAGAAAGATGATAGTTGGTTGTGTCCCTGACATGCCCAGTAGCACGGCCATGTCTTTAGGCATGTCATTGGTTCTGTTTTCAGTGTGGGTGACACGATCAGTGACATGCCCATGTCACTGAGCATGTCACAGCTTCTGTGTTGTTGGTAGATTGACACGTCTAGTGACACACCCATGTCACTGAGCATGTCATAGCCACTATGTTGAAGGAGAATTGACACGTGCAGTGACACACCTGTCACTGAGTGTGTCAAAGCTTCTGTGTTATGAGTTTAGGGCATGGTCATGGACACGCCCGTGTTGTTGAGCGTGTCATGTGTTGAGTTTGCCCTAAACAGTTCTCTTCCTTATTTTCTTATGTGTATCACTAAGTAAGTATTTATAATCACCTTTGGTTAGGCTTTGATGAGATTTGAGTTATCCAAATCCAAGTGTTGAGGGATATCTTGGAAGAGGAGGTTGAAGTGGAATTGTTGCTCTTAGAGGTAAGTGCAAACTTTGAATGATTGCATACATTTACATGAAATTAGGACTTAACACATTTGATTGAAAAAATGTGTTAAGTTACTTAATATATTGTTGATGAATGAAAAATATGTTATGATATGCATAATGTGAATTATGTTGATGTATCAAAGAAATGTGAATTAATGTGATGAGATATGTGAAAGCATAATGTAATGAATTGATATTGATATAAAAGAAAAGAATGAGAAAAGTGAGAAAAAGATGTTATCATAAGGCAATGTGCCTAGTTTGATCATGAGAAAAGTTTTGATAAAGAAATTATGAAAGAATTTGATAATGAGAAATATAAATAATTTGTGTGCCTAGTATGTTATTCAATTTTTATAGTTTTGGGTTTAGCGACATGCCTATAAATTGCTGGGTATGTGAAAAGACCGGGTCATAAGCCTCAAAAACAAATCCTTAAAGCTAGACTGAGTAAAAAGACCGGATCATAATCTCAGATCTAGTTGGACTATCCATGGATATATATATTGCCTACAGGGCTAGACACAAGGTGTCATTATGGACCAAAGCAGTAACTCTGAAATTTGAATAGATCCTTTTGGGGCCCATGCTTGTCTTTGCTTTAATATGAATTATGAAATATGATGCAAACGATTAATATAATGAGATATAATGTTATGAGATGTGATATATATATATATATATATATGTTGTGCATTAACATTTCATTTGGACTGTATTGTATCAAAGTTTGTACCACTAAGCTTTTGGCTTAGTGCGATTGTGGTTCATCGCGCAGATAACAAGGTAGATCCGGTTGTGCCGAAAAGCTCGTCTAGACTGAGTCGAGTCTAGGCTTGAGAAATTGAGATCAGAGTTGTTATTGGACATTAAGATCAGAGATGAACTGCCAGCATGTATATATTTTAGATTTTTGTATTTAAATATTGATTTTGATGTCTATAGAAATATATATTTTGCTTCCGCAATCAAAAATATTTTGGATAAACTTTTGGGTAATGAAGTATATATGTATTTTAACAAGGAATGTTTTAACAAGGAATGTTTTATCTATTACTTTCTATAATATAAGTTAAATGTTTTAAGTTTACTCAGATTATAGAAATGATGATTTGATGTCAAAGTTAAAAATTGGTTTGTTTAATATGGATCGTGACATCCTTGTATCCGGTATATATGTATATTACAGATGTGAGTGTATGTGGTGTGTGTATATAGGATACAAGGGTGTTACAGAGTTTTCTTTGCAATATTCATTGTCCAAAAATTCAACATTTTAATACAACTTGCAGAAAGAATACTTCCAAATACCTTTCAATCACTCTCAACTCCAATAAAACCAATATCAATCACAAACCAAAATAAAATACTATTTACATATCAATCCTTAAATATAAATATAATATATTATCAGAATTAAAAATCATTCACTAAAACTTATAATTGCAAACTCAAATTATATACATATATTCTATCCATTTGCAATTAATACAATCTTCGAATTTAGCTACAATAAATTATATAATGTACATATTTCTCATTATTGACTAAAATTATAAATTTATTATTTACATCATAATATCACTATGTGAACTGTAATTAAAAATATTTAATACAAAATCATTATCATAAAACACCTCCAGTGTTGCAATTGATCTTTGAAACCCTAGCTCTTCAATTATCAACACTACTCTAGTCCATCTTATTTAAGTGTCAGAAATATCTAACTCTCTGAGCATATTGTTTAGTGATACTTGTATATACTTAATTTGTACTTAATATTTAAAGAAAATTAATACAATAATAAAACTAATTACTAAATCTCAATATTAACAAAAAACAAGTCAATAAATCAAATATTTTCAATTTAATTTATTTTTTTCCAAGTAGTAAGTTTCAAATTCAATATAATTAGTAGAACATAATCTCATTGCGAACATTTATTAAAACATTACTGGTCTTTGCACTATTTGTATTTTTACAGTTCAAATTCAATTTAATTAAATAAGATATAACTATAATACATTTGTTTAACAATCTTTACAATTATGAACTTTGCAATTGTAACAATTATATTTTCAACTTATAATTTATATTTTAATTTTTTTTACAGTTTATATTTTCCATTTATAAATTATGTTCTTCACTTATAATTTATTATACAATTCATAATAATGTTCATATTGCACTTTACATATTTATCAATAAGTTTTACTTATAAATTTAATACAATGAACACTTCCATTCAGTTTAGGACTTTAAACACATTTGTACAATTTAACACTTTAATAATGTTATAATTAAACTTTTAGTTAAACTGTAGTAAGTTACACTTTTGAGTACAATTTAGTATAAACATTTGTTATATATATATATTTAATATATTTTAGTAAGCTTTATATATTTTTATATTTTTACCCTTGTATACTTGGTATCAACCCTAGACTTAAATAACTGGTCACTAATAGCAAATAAATATCCACTTTAAAGTTTAAATATGGTCGGTGACCCACTATGACATAAACGCCCAATGTAAATAGTGACATAAAGTGTCCACAGATGACACAATATGCCCACTAACACTATGAATATTTACCCTTTAACTAGCCATTCAAATTGATAACTGGGCTAATTATAAGCACAATTGGACAATTCACTTATTTACTTATTCTGATATGTTTCACAATTATAATATTAACTTTAAATAAAACATTTCTTTCTCACTAATTATTAATCTTTTCCACCTTAGTGATCCAATAAAATAGTCTTTATTTCAATTAATTCTAAAGATAATTCTTAAATTATCTTTTAATTCCAATAATATTACTTTCAAGTACATTACAAGTATATACACATATATTTTCAATCTTTCCATTTGTGTCCACTCACTTCTTATTACACTTATTTATTTATTTAATTTTCTTTTTGAATTACATTACACATCTTCATAAGGTTTATTTATCATAGATAATTCTTTCAATTTCACTTGTCATGTATATTAAATATATATATTTTAGAATAATTTAACTAACTTTGTTCTTATATTAATTTTTAATTTTTCACACACACTTCACATTCTATAATTCTATCTTCTTAATCTCACGTTTCACATTCTACTTATAGTAATCCAATTCTATATAAAAACTCCAATTTTTCTTAAATAGTTCTTTCCAAATATATATAAATTATACAATTATCATCTTTATTACAAAGAAGGATATTTTACATATACACTATACATATTTCTTAAGCATTCTGTAATTTATACTTTTCCCATTAAAATTTTATTATTCCCTCATTTTACACTAAACACAATCTTTAAGTATCTTTTCCTTTAGCTCCGATAGTAACCTAACACACTAATCTTGGTATTCATTAGGTTTTATCTATATACAATCACTTCTTCTTCTCAAACTATTAACAATCAGTATAATTTAGCTTTCCAACACTTCCATGTACAATTTATAAATTATCTTAAATTACTAAATATTATTGTTGTCAGGTATACAAAAGGTATGATTGTATATTTAACATTATTTATAATCTTTAATTACTACAACTTATTTGATCCTTCACTTCTTTCTTTTTATTTTCATCATCTCCCCTTTCGAACTATTTTGAATCACTAATGATCGATCATCTTATCAACTTTCTTATTTTGATTCTCAAATTAATTTTATTTCTCCAAGAATATTTCAGTATCCACTAATCACATAAAATTATCATTCATCTTTTTTTTAACTGTACACCCATTTTAAATATCGAATTACATATATCATTACTTTCCTCAAGTTTTTCTCACTTCTAAGTCTCACCATCTATTAAATTAATCTCACTTAAATCTTATAAACAAACTTTCATTAATTACAAATACTTTTAAGATTTGATCAACAATTCACACTATTAACTCCACTCACTTAAACCAAATTAATAATATCTAGCACTTTAAGAACACAATTAAATTCAAAAATAAACCTCCATATGTAAATCAATTAAAAATAACTCAATACACTTACACTATCCTCAATTAAACTTTATACTAATCTTTTTCCTCCTCAACATAAAAAGAAGAAGTAAAAGTCAATTTGGCTTCTTTCTTCTTCTTTTATTTTCTTTTTAAGCAATATTTATGGTTTTGTACTATATGATGCTCACACCAAAACTTTGGTACATCTACTTTCTTTAATTATTTCCTAACCCGACTTTTAATTCCATATAATCTTTAAAATAATTACTTTAAATCAATTTAAATCTCTATGACCCATATCTCTTATCCCAATGATAGTAAAAACTAATTCTAGGGTTATATGAGCATTTCTGTAAAATTTTACTGCTTAAAGATTCTTTTTCAAAAATATTGATTTTGTCCATACCTGAATTTAACTTTTAACTTTTTAAGGCTAACCAATCCTATTTCTACCAATTACAAATACTTAAACTGCACATAATATCACAATCAATCCAATATATATATATTTATATATACACTTAAAATAGAAAATTATTGCTTAAAATTTTCAGACATTACACTTTAGGTTTTGTAATGGATCATGATTTAAGTATTGACTTAATCTTGCAATCATTGCCAAATAGTTATTCACAATTTGTGCTTAACTATCACATGAATAAGATATCCACCATAATTCCCAAGCTAATCAATATGCTTAAGACAACGGAGCATTTTACTAACAAAGAATAGAAAGTTGTGCTCTTAGTGGATGCATCTAGTTCTTCTAAGAAGAAGAACAACAACAAAAAGAAAATAGACAAGTCCAAGCCCACTAAGGCCCAAAGAGGAAATGCCAAAAAGAACCAAGGAAATTGTACCTAAAGGGACTTGTCATCATTATGGCAAAGATGACATAAGAGAGGAATTACAAGGCTCACTTGGAGTCCTTGAAGAAATAATGAGCATTGAATGTTGTTGCTTTAGCTTTTATTTCTGTGAGGCCTCCCTCGATCAACTATCCGATCCGTGGAAGAATCAAAATGCTCATTTGGGTTTGGTTCATGAAAAATCGCCATGTTCGGTTCCCTTTGTTGGTAAGCATGGGTTTTGAAAGAGAGTTGCCACTTTAATTTCAGAGGGAAAATATAAAGTAAAACCTTTAGGATTCTATTTTTAAAAAAAACACGATGGTAGAAACCAAATGATGGGTTCGATACTAGGTTTTTATTTTAAGCAAATAAGTCCAGTCCTAACATAAACTAAGACTTATAAAATGGTTTCATGATGACTGTTTATAATATGCTTAACAATCAATATGATGCATGAACAGTTGCATAATGCATGACATTCATGCATCCAGATCCACAATAAAGTAAGAACAAAAGTAAAAGTATAATAACATGTTACATTCCAAAACCAATCATGTGAGGATCCCAGATCTAGCTCTTATGGATACTAGGATGGGCACACATTCCCCAAAGAAATACCAAAATACAATGATAAATAAATAATACGATACATGAGATGGACCTAGGTTGCTAAGTTGTGGGCTTGATCATTCAAACTAAAATTCCAAATAAGCTTGCATATCCTTTTTTATTGGAATTAGTCATACAGTTTTATCCACTCATGAGAGTGTGAAATGGAGTGGGCGACCTAAAGCTATAGTCTTGGTTGACTTAAGAATGAGGACTAGGTTAACATAAGGTCTAGGTTGACCTAGAATTGATACAAACTGTCTCTATTTTTAGGTATATAAAAGATTGATGATTGCTTGTATGAGTTGATCGTAACCTAAGCTTAATTATAGGCTCAACTTGGCATAAAGATTCGTTAATGTGAATTGATAATAACCTAAGTTTAATTTTAGGCTCAGTTTGACACAAATGACTGATGCAAATCTATAACTATTTTTATATTTGAAAATGATTGATTGATTGATTATGATTAACATAAATAATTACTGTCTTTAGATTTGAAAAAGATTGATTGATTATGATTAATATAAACCAAATACTATTTTAGGTTTGAAAAAGATTGATTGATTACCTAAAATTCATTCTAGGGTTTAAGAAATGTGCTAAACATGTATCAAAAGCATCTAAATGGATGGGTTTAAGAATTATATCTTTTTAGAGCATGCTTTTTGTGGTTGTTATCCCAAGATAGCAACTATGAGGGGGGGTGAATTGGTTGATTTGAAAAGTGATGGTAAATTCAAATTTCAAAAAATAAGAAAAGTAGAAGATGTAGAAGAACATTGAGTAGAGTATAGAAGAAGGAACACAAAAATTTATAGTGGTTCAGATTTACCTTGATCCAACATCCACTTCCTTAACAACTTGTTAAGGTTCCACTAGCTTTGAGTTTTTACAAGCTTAACTCTAACTTGGTATTTTTCACAAGCTCACACCAAACTTCACAATGGTTTGAGATCAATCCTCACAACCATTACAAGACTTTTTCCAGGCTCACTCTAACAACCTAAGTGTTTTCAAGCTCACACTCAAACTTTTGATAGTATTTAATGCTTGCACCCAACACTCAATCAATACAAATATAATTTTGATGCAAAGAAAATGAAAGTTGTTAGACTTGGCTATTTCAATCAATATATTACATTAAAATGAAGTTAATTAAGGTATTTATAGCCTTCAATACTTGATATAGCCATTTGGGGTAGGCCAACATGTTTAATTTTTGTCTTCCACTAAATTATTTGCAGAGCATTTTCATAGTCAGACTAGCCGTGGTCCTGTAGAAATTTCATAAGCCCGGTCGGTATAATTGAAGTTTGGTTAGAATATTTAAAATGCTGACTAATGCTCTTCCAACCGTTGATCCATTTGGCTTTCACTTATTGAGTGGAGATGCAATGACTTTTGATTTGAATAATTTTTAAAGAATCCGATCGAAGTTGCACCTGGTCCAGTCAGAACTTTCATGGTCCCTTCAACTTTGGGGTGTACCCTTGGTTAGGAACTCTGTTGGATGTTTTGGATAATTTTTGCTTTAAAGGTCCGGTCAAAACTTCATAGGGTCTGGTCGGACTTCTTTAGTACTCTGAGAAATTGGGAGTACTTTTGACCATGAATCTCTTTGTGTGAATTGCCTCTTTTCGTAGCCAATAGTTCGGTCGGACTTATTCATGGTTTGAGCAGACTGAAGGTGGCACGGTGAGTTTTTGGGAGTACTCTCTACCGTGAAATCTTTTGTGTGATTTCTGCTCATTTGAGCATCAAGGGTCCGGTCAGGCTTCTTAGTGGTTCGATCGGACTTTTCAAGGCCTCTTCAAAAAATTATCTTCCTGCAAAATGAAAATTAACACACATATTAGTTGAATTCAATTTGATTGCCTAAGATAAAAAATAGAATAATTGTGCCAAGGTTTTGGCTAACAATCTCTCCCTTTTTGACTTTGGCAATTAAATTGAATTTAAAGTGTTTAAGGATTGTTTGAATGCAATTCATGCAGATTTGCTCCCCCTTAATAAGTACCTTTTATAAATTGATCTTTCAATGTCAATTTTAATTGTTCAATTCAAGACAATTCTCCCCCTTTGACTAAGTCAAAAAGAATCATGCAAAGTAAAATTTCATTGAAATAGAATATGATTTCATTAATAATGAAGCATTAACAAAAATAAAACAAAATACAACATAGAAAACAATAGGCAAACACAAGTACAATGAAATTAGCAAAATTAAGAAACTATGCCTAATCATCATTGTTAGTTTCTTCATCCTCTCCTTCTTCTTCATCTCTTTCTTCTTCTTCATCCCCTTCTTCTTCTCCATGTTCCCTTTCTTCTTCCCTTGGTTGAGAGACAACAACTTCTCCTTCTTCATCTTGAGGATAAGAACCATGGATGGAAGGAGATAAACGTGGTTCATCTTCAAAGAATTTTGGTAATCCCAAAGCTTCTTATATAGTTTGATTGCCAAGAAGAAGAAGAGATATTTGGTTGGTAAAACTATCAATTCTTATACTCTGGGAGCTCATTTGTCTATGTATATCTTGAAGGAGTTGGGGGATGGAGGATTGAAGTCTTGGAGTTTAAGTTTTAGGAAATTCCATTTGAAAAGTCTCTTCACCCTCTTCAACAATCCTAGGTCTCTTCCTTTGTTGAGCCTTAGCACCTAGTGCTCCTAAAAGATAGACATAGTTTCCATCATCATCCCTAATACATTTGGCATGTTTGAGATAGCCTATGTTTATTGATTTTTTGGTGGGATCAAGAGGATTGGAGAGAGTTGTTTTGTTTGTTGGTGTAAGTGAGCCAACATATTTAGCAATTTGTATAATTTGTGAAGAGAGTAGAATAAGACTGGATTTGGTTTTCCTAATGTGTAGGAATGTGTCAATGAGGAACCTTCCAATTTGAATGGGTTGACCTCTAATTAAGCAAAAAAGAAAGAGAAGATATTTTTTGGTAACTTTTTCATTGCTTTCTCCCCTAGCGTTAACGGTGTATGTGACAATCCTATGCAATATCCAATAGGTCAAAGTCCTAACGTTCTTGGCATTGGATTGTTTGTGAAGAGAGGTTTCTATGGACATTTCTTTCCAAAACTCCAACTAAACTTCCGGAGTGAGGACGGGGTTTGTGATGTGAGAGATACCTTCTAATTAGAAACCCTAAATGGATAAAAAAATTCTCAAATGTAAGGCCATATTCTTGATGGAATAACCTAAAAGATATCCCATAATAACCTAAGGGATTAGTGCTCTTTTTGCTCACAACCAAGGTAGTGAGAAACTCTTTTGTCAAGCTCTCCTAACCAAGGTCATCATGCTTTAAAAAATAAACTTCTCCCAACCTCAGGTTCTAAGACAACCTCTAATGTCATTCTCAATTTTTAGAGACTTTAGAGTTAGGGTAGAGAAGAGACGGTTTGGTTCTACAGTTTTATATTTAAGAATGCCAATCCTCTGTCTTTCTTCTTCATCTTTGAATCTAATCTCGTGGCTTCTCTTTGGTGGTTCTTCTTATTGAGAAAAGGGCAGCAATTTCTTCCCTTTCTCAGCTCTTGAGGCTTTTCTCTTATGTTCTTTAGGAGCCATTAAGTTTTGATCAAGAAAATAGATGAAGGAAAGAAGATGTTTTGAGAGATTTTGTGTGTTTTGAGTGTTTAAGTGTTTATAATTTGATAAAAAGATGTAAACATTGATATTAGAGGGTATTTATAGTGTTTGGTTAAAAACTAGTCGTTTATAGATATTGGAGATAAAATTTGCACGTTTTGATTGAGTTTCAATGACTAGAAATTTTTGAATCTAGAGAAAAAGTCCGGTCAGACTACTGTGAGTGTAGTAGTGAAATTTGAAAAATAGAGAAAGTCCGGTCGAATAGAGAAGGGCCGAATAAAATTTTGGTTTTAAGAACAACGGTCATAAAATTTTGAAAAATATCGATCGTACCATAGACGGTATGGTCATACTTTTACAAAAGATTTGAAATCAAGAATTTGCAAATAAGTGAGGTCAGACTGTTAGTTGGTCCGATCGAAAATTATCCAAAAATCAAGATTTTTAGGAAAAATTGTATGTTTTTAATTGAAAGTTCCAATGTTTGATAAAAAAATATTTATTAATAGAAATTTAGATAAATTAAAATAAGTTTTCAAGCAATTCCAAGTCTTATAATAAGGTGTTCCCATCCATCATTCCTAAATGTTATTTTATAAAGTTTAGCCTTTCTTCATTTAAGGGTTTTATAAAGGTATCAGCAAGTTGGTTTTGTGTATCTATGAATTCTAAGACAATATTTTAGTTTTGAACATTGTCTCTTAAGAAATGATGCCTAATATCTATATGTTTTGACCTAAAATGTTGAATTGAATTTTTAGATAGATTGATGGCACTTGTGTTATCACATCTAATAGGAATGTGTTCAAAAGTTTTTTACAATCAAGCAATTATTTTTTTATCCAATGTGCTTATGTACAATAAAAACATGTAGCAACATATTCAGCATCTGCAGTAGATAAAGCAACCGACACTTGTTTCTAGCTAAACCAAGAAACTAGGCATTCACCAAGAAAAATGACATGCCCTTGTCGTACTTTTCCTATCCAAAAGACTACCGGCATAATTCCCATCCAAAAAGCCTAAAATGTCAAATGATGTGTTTCTAGGATACCAAAGTCCTAAATGCAATGTGTCATTCAAATATTTCAAAATTCTTTTAGTGGCATTCAAATGTGATTTCCTAGGGCATGATTGAAATCTAGCACACAAATGTATATTATACATTATATCGGGTCTAGAAGTGGTTAAGTAAAGTAGTGATCCCATGATACCTCAATATTTCTTCTCATCTACTACCTTACCACTTTTATCTTTTTCAAGTTTTAAGGATGTGCTCATGGGAGTCTTACAAATTTTGCATCCATCTATTCCAAATTTCATGAGGAGTTCCTTTGTTTACTTGATTGGTTGATGAAGATCCCATCCTTGCATTGCTTGATTTGTAGTCCAAGGAAGAATTTGAGTTCACCCATCATACTCATTTTAAATTCTTTGGTCATACAAGAAACAAATTCCTTTCACAGAGATTCATTAGTGGCACCAAATATAATGTCATCAACATAGATTTGCACAATCAAAATGTTATGCATTTTCTTTTTAATAAAAAAGTGTTGTGTCAACTTTGCCTTTTGAAAAATCATTTTCAAGCAATTATGCACTAAGTCTATCATACCAAGCTCTTGGAGCTTATTTCAATCCATATAGTGCTTTGCTAAGTTTAAAAACATGATTTGAATTTTCAAAACTGTGAGGTTGTTCAACATAAACTTTCTCATTAATAAACCCATTTAGAAATTCACTTTTAACATCCATTTGAAAAAGTTTAAAATTCATGTGATATGCAAATGCAAGTAATATCCTAATAGCTTCTAATCTAGCAACGGGGCAAATATCTCATCATAGTCAGTGCCTTCTTTTTTGTTATAGCCTTTGGCTATCAATCTAGCTTTGTTTCTAGTAATGAGACCATTTTCGTCAAGCTTCTATATATCCATTTATATAATTGACTCACACTAAGCAAGTTATTTTTCAACCCATCAACAAGCCACACATTTTTAATCAAATTTTTACCAAGCATACCAATGGAACTAATGCCAATAATTTTACCTTTAGCATTATTCCCCAAAATAACATTACCTCCATGCTTGTAAATCAGTATTGTGAAAAACTTTGCATTGCTCG
Source organism: Garcia nutans (assembly GCA_947685225.1). Classification (NCBI taxonomy): domain Eukaryota; kingdom Viridiplantae; phylum Streptophyta; class Magnoliopsida; order Malpighiales; family Euphorbiaceae; genus Garcia; species Garcia nutans. The sequence continues at coordinate 24,754,642 of CANTUV010000035.1, read as the reverse complement.
CCATATGTCTTGGGCATCCACTATCCACTAGCCAAGTACTCTCATTGATAGTAGATTTTAGGCATACCAATAAAACAATAATATTCATCTTCTTTTAGGTACCCAAATGAAGTTGGGTCCTTAGAGGTTAGTAGTAGAAGGATCCTCTAACTTGAGATAAGCCTTCCTAATACAGAAAATTGTGCTTTTATGTCCAAATTTTATACAATATATGCATTGATACAATATTTTATACTTATGCACTTTTATATTGAAATTCAATGGACTATGCACACAATTACAAGTATGTGTTTAATGAGTTTGTTTTTGTGCATTTTTATGTTTATATACATGCCTAGTATACATGAATGCATGATTTTCTCTTGGAATTTTAGTTCTAGAGCCTTGTGTACCCAATGTAATCCTTTTAGAATTTTCAGATTTGTTTTGTGCATTAGAGTTCTTTACAACTTCAATACTAGAGGTTTGAGTTGTAGATACTTTTACAAATATTGGCGTATTAGATGTAGTGATAGATGAGCCATTGAATCCTAAACCATGTTTCAAAGAGGATGACCTTTGATTATCTATCAATGTTTCTAATGCCTCTTTTCCCTTATGAAATTGATTCTTTTAGCTCTTTTAGTTCATCCTTTAAAATTTCATTTTCCTTGATCACATTTTCTAAGCTATGTGAATTTTTATTCATATCATCAATTGATTTTAGTTATTGTTCATTTGAGGTATTTAATTCTAATGTAGAGTTTTTTAAGCACATAAAATCCTTTTCTAGCTTAGAACATTTATCCTTATAAAATTTCATCTTAGAAAAATACTTTTCTACTCTAAGGTTCATATGTTTAATTAAATCACTATCATCTAAAGTATTATCAACATCATTATCATATGCAATTGAGTTCAAGGAATGAGTACCTACCTTATTGGAGTTATCCTCAATAGCCATGAGACATAGATTAGTGATTCCTTCCTCCTCCTCTTCTTCTTCTTCACTTGAGGAAGAATTATCCCATGTAGCTTTGAGTGATTTCTTCTTTTCCTTATCCCGCTTCTTTTTGTTCTTCAACTTGAAGCAATCCAATTTGATGTGACTGAATTTTCCACCTTCATAACATTTCACTTCATTCTTTTTATCTTTATCTTTGAAAGAAGATTTAGAAAAAGTACCTTTGTTAGCTTGCAATCTTCTCTTTCTTTTCCAATCACTCATTCCTTTTGAAAACATAGCCATTTCTTCTTCATCATCACTATCTTCATTACTTGAGCTCTAAACCTATTTGATTGCCTTGAGAGCTATTGCTTTTCTCTTATCCTTTACACCTTGTTCCTTTTCTCTTTTGGTGTGTAACTCGAAGGAGAGTAGTTTTTTGACAAGTTCATCGATTCTCAAAGAGCTAAGGTCATGAGCTTCTTCAATTGAAGAAACCTTAGACTCAAAGTTTTTCTTTGCTCGAAGTGCTCTAAATATTTTTCTATTGGCATCATCTTGATCATGTATCTTGCCATATTTCTTTAATTCATTAACAATGGCAAGCAAGAGGTTTGTTAACTCGGTGACAATTTCATTGGGATTCATCTACAATAGTTCATACTCATGTACATACATTTGCTTTATAGTGAGTCTCACTTGGGTAGTACCCTCATGATAGTTTTCAAGAGTTTTCCAAATACAATGTGCAAAAGTGAGGTGTTGAACTTTCCCACCTTATTCTCATGATATTGAATTCATCATTGAACCGATTCTCTTGAACTATTCTCTTGATATTGAACTTTCCCACCTTATTCTCTTGAACCGATTTCTCACATTGGCACTTTGTCATTGTGATTTAAGAGGAGAAACTTAGATACCATTAACCTCATGAGTAGGAGGCTTCCACTCATCTTCAACAAAATCCCAAAGCTCAATTCCTTCACTATTTAGGAATAAAAATATTTTGTGTTTCCAATAGGAACAATCCATTCCATCGAAATAGGGTCTAAAGAATGAGTTTAGGTTTCCATGTGTAGAGGTGTTTGTTGGTGGAGTGGTTACCATTTTGGATTAAATTTCGCAATTAAGTTTAAGAAATTTGCAAGCTATTATGCCAATTGTTGCCCCAAAATAGCAACCAAGAGGAGGGGTGAATTGATTGATTTGAAAAGTGATGGTAAATTCAAAATTCAAAAAATAAGAAATGTAAAAGATATAAAAGAAGATTGAGTAGAGAATAGAAGAAGAAACACAAAGATTTATAGTGGTTTAGATTTACCTTGATCCTACATCCACTTCCTTAACAACTTGTTAAGGTTCCAGTAGCTTTGAGTTTTTACAAGCTTAACTCTAACTTGGTCTTTTCACAAGCTCACACCAAATTTCACAATGGTTTGAGATTAATCCTCACAACCCTTACAAGAGTTTTTCCAGGCTCATTCTAACAACCTAAGTGCTTCCAAGCTCACACTCAAACTTTTGATAGTGTTTAATGCTCACACTCAACACTCAATCAATACAAAAATATAATTTTGATTCAAAGAAAATGAAAGTTGTTAGACTTGGCTATTTCAATCAATATATTGCATAAAAATGAAGTTACTTAAGGTATTTATAGCCTTCAATACTTGATATAGCCATTTGGGGTAGGGGCCAACATGTTTAATTCTTGTCTTTCACTAATTTATTTGCTAAAGCATTTTCATGGTCGAACTAGCCTTGGTCCGGTTGGAATTTCGTAAGCCCGATCTGTATAATTGAAGTTCGATCAAAATATTTAAAATTTTGATTAATGCTCTTCCAATGGTTGGTCCACATGGCTTTCACTTATTGAGTGGCTTTCACTTCTAATTTGAATAATTTTTAAAGAGTCCGGTCGGACTTACACCTGGTCTATTCAAATTTTGGGCGTACCCTTGGTCGGGAACTCTACTAGATATTTTGGATAATTCTTGCTTCAAAGGTCCGGTCAGAACTTCATAAGGTCCAATCGGACTTCTTTGGTACTCTCAGAAATTAGGAGTACTTTTGACCGTGAATCTCTCAGTGTGAATAGCCTCTTTTCATAGCCAATAGTCCAATCAAACTTGTTCATGGTCCGAGAGAACTGAAGGTGAAACAGTGAGTTTTTAGGAGTACACTCTACCGTGAAATCTTCTGTGTGATTTTTGCTCATTTGAACATCAAGGGTTCGGGCAGGCTTCTTAGTGGTTCAATCGGACTTTTCAAGGTTTCTTCAAAAAATTATCTTCCTGCAAAATGCAACTTAACACAAATGTTAGTTGAATTCAATTTGATTGCCTAAGATAAAAAAAATAGAATAATTATGCCAAGGTTTTGGCTAACAGTGGTGAAGGATCTTCCAATGCCTTCTTGCCAGATCGAAGTTCCATCTTTGAATTGTGAAATAATTTGATACAAACTTGATGATCTTGAAACATGAAAAAGATCTGGATGAAAGAACTTGGTCGTCTTGATGAAAGGACTTGGAAGGTGTCTTGATGAAAGAACTTAGTAATGTTGATTTGATAAAAAAATTTAGAAAGAAAATTAACAATGAGCTATTACGGCTTTAGTGGGCATTCTCTGGTGTGTTTTTTAGTGTTTTTCCTATGTGTTGAAATGGTGAAAGGGACCTTACATTTATAGGCACAAAAATCGAGACGTATGTGACTAGAGGGTAGCTTAGTGGTCACAACCAACATAGAGATCACCAATGACAAGAGCACTTACCAATGACTTGACTGGTCACTAGTCAAGGGTCTAGTCACTGGTCACCAAACCAATGATAGGGGAAGACAGTGATCACTAGTGACCTAACATATGATCGCTTGGGCTATCGATGACCGCCAAGGTCACCGATCCTAGCTTTTCATGTGGTTGATCTTTCGATGCTCATTTCAAGGTTGTTCGACATCTTATTAATGCAATTCTTAATTTGTTAGAATCAAGAAAGAATGATGGGCTGCAAAAAAAAAGGGTTTACAAGTTCCCCCAATCACTTTGGGTGATGAGAACTCAGTTAAAGTGATGGTAGTGAACCAGGTGGTACAACTATTAAATTGTGGTACAACTATTGAATTAACTAAAAAGGGTCATAGTCTTGGTCATCTTAATGTGAACTACCTTTGTGACATGGAATTCACTAGATTTGGGCAAATTTTGACCCTATTTTCCTATATATAGTCTGCAAATTTTGTTATTTGCATAACAACGTTGCCCCCCATCATAAGAAAAATTAGAAGAATGCTTTAAATACTCCTTAACACAAGAGATTTTTTTGTTGTTTATTATTTAAATGTGATAATGAAACACAAATTTTGCCTTTATTATTATTATTATTTCTTTTTTATTATATTATTATTATTATTTATTAGTTGGAATTAATTTTTGTTTGAGTCGCCATTTTAGGTTTTTAACTCAATGGGCCTGCCTTAACTTTTTCTTGGGCCACCTTTTTAGATTTTCAGCCTAGCGAGCTTCTTTATTTAATTTTATTTTTTTTCGGTAAAGTCATGTGAAGACCAAAAAAATAATTTTATTAATAAATGGAGTCAAACCTAAATATGAGCTTCCTACATATCTCAAATAAGAATTTGGTCATCGTAGAAAAAGGTAAGAAAATTAGATAATATATTGCTTTAATTGATCCAAGTTATAGGGACTAGTAAACTCAATGTCGTCTAAATATACTAGAATAGTTGAACCTTTTGAAAGGATCTTCTTGAGGATGTAAGGTCCACTCCAGTTAAGTCAAAACTTGCCACATGGGTCATGTATCAGTGCTCAAATTTCTTTTAATACTAGATTTCCTTCCTATAATCCTCGAGTTTTAACCTTCTTGTTGAAATGATAGGCTAACTTCTGTTGATAGCCTTGAATCTTATAGAGAGCATCCATCCTCTTTCCTCAATTGAATTTAACTGATCATGGTGTGCTTGAGCCCATTATATCTCATTAAGCTCACTTTCCTTTATGGCCTTTTCAAATTGCACTTGAATTTCTATGGGTAAGACTGCCTTCATGCCATAATCTATAGAATATGGGTTGCCTCAGTTGGCATTCAAATGGGCATTTTGTAGCCCCATAGGGCAAATGGTAGGTGTTCATGCCAGTTTCTGTGCTTATCCACCATTTTCTAAAGAATCGTCTTAAGAGTCTTATTGGCAGCTTCTTGTTGCGCTCGAATTAAGTATTACTACAAAGCGTCACTCGCAAGTATACGAGGTAGCTGTAGCAAAGGTGATCGCCCCAAGGTCGTTTCCCCAAGAAGGTGTGGTTCGTAATAGCTTGAATAACAAGTATTTAAATGCGGAAGTTTGTTGTGCTGGAATGTAAAAGAACAATTTAAACCTAAGATTAAGGAGTGTAGGGTTGATGTATGAAAGTTGTACAAGATCAAATCGATTCTTTGGGAAGGTACCTAGGGTTATAGGTCCATTCAATCAAAGCTCAATTCTCAATTATCCATTAACATACTCTTATAATTAATTTGTTTCTTAAGGTTAATTAGTCAATTACCAATCCATTAGTTCTCACATTCATGAATTAGCAATAACCAATTATTTCACATTATCAAATTAATGAAACCCTAGAACTTATATTTCTAATTCATTCATAGGGTAGTCAATTGCATAATTCCGATATCAAATTTCACCTCTCGGTCCTTCATTCAATATCTAGAGATCAATAGGTAGCTAATCTATTAACCTAGCATACAATCCAATGCAATCAACCAACAACAAGGTACATCAATGGAAATACCAAATCAAAGCATTCAATCAAATATACTATAAACCCTAAGCATGGGTTTTTAGCTCAACATCATCAATTTAAAACATTCATTCAACTCAATATAAATCAAATACAAATTGTTCAATTGCAATATCAATTCTCTTAATATAACACAAACAATATTGAAATGAATTAAAAGAGAGAATAGAAAAACCCCTTGTGAAGATGCCAAGAGTAGGATTACTAGTCTTCCTCCTAGCTCCACTTTGATATATGATGAAGAACTCAAGCCCTCTTCAATGGTTGATTTCCCTTTTGCAATATGGAATGGAGCTTTCTCAAGTCACCAACCCTTCAATTGATTGTGCCTTTGGAAGATAGAAAGGAGCTTTCTCACGTCACCAATCCTTTCAATGAAGCTTCTTCAATCTTTGAGAGCTTGTCAACCCACTTGATCCCAAAGAACTTCAAAGATCTTATCAATGGAAGATGGAGAAGATGAAGATGGAGGATGAAGATGAGGGACAAGGAGAGTGTCACTCTCTCCTCATCCCAAATTATGTTTGCCCTCTCCTTCTCTTTTCTTTTCTCTAACTCAAACCCTAGCCGTCACCCTTTCTTTTTCTGTCGTGCGAAATAATTTCTATGTTTTTTTGGTGTGACACGGCCAAGCCAAGAGTGGCTTGGCCTTGTCTCTTCTTCTTTTCTTCCTTTCCATGAGGTGACACGGCCAAGCCAAGGTTGGCTTGGCCGTGTCTCTTGATTTCCATGGGACACGGCCAGGACAGTTGGCCGTGTCCCTCACTGTGGCTTCTTCTTTCTTTCTTTCTTTTCTTTGTTCTTCAAGGAGGTGACACGGCCAAGCCAAGAGTGGCTTGGTCGTGTCTCATGTGATCTTCATCTTTTCTTTCTTCTTTGGAATGGTGAGTGACATGACCAAGCTTAAGTGAGCTTGGCCGTGTTTGACATGCTTGGAGGGACACGGCCAGTGGCTTGGCCGTGTCCCTTGGGTGTGTCTCTCTCTGTTGCTCATTTTCCTTCTTTTCCTTCTCTTCTTTGGCTTGTTCTTTGATTTGCTCTTTGAGTGAGACACGGCCAGAGGCTTGGCCGTGTCTCTGGGTGTGTCTGCTTCTGCCTTGAATTTCTTTTGAGGGACATGGCCAAGCTTGCTTTGGCTTGGCCATGTCTTGCTTGGTTCATGCTTTTCTTGCCCTGTTTCGATCTTCCAAGGGTGTTTTTGTACCTAAACCTAAAAACAACACTTTAAACAACAATTAATCAAAACATTAGCTAAAACACACATAAAATTATACTAAAAACTAGTAAAAAAATGATCTAAACACTTCTACAACATATTGGTTTGTGGTCAATAAGGTGAGGACCGATGATGTTGAATTTTATGCTTATTCAGCAGAGTTGATACCTACCTCTAGAAATGGGAACCATTATCTAAAATGATTTCATGAGGGATTCAAAAGCTACAAAGGATGTTAGTATGGATAAAATGTGCCACTTTCTTGGAGTTTAACACTTGGTAAGAGGCTAATCTTCTGAGGTAATCCACTACAACCAATATGTACTCATGTCCATTTAAAGATTTGGGACTAATCTTCCTTATCACATCAATACCCCAAACTGAAAAAGACCAGGGGTATAGCCATCGGTTGAAATTGACCTAGTGGTTCTCGTATGATCTTGGCATGGATTTGGCATTTATGCCATTTGCACATAAACCTTGCACAGTCTTGGCCTATAGTTGGCCAGTAAGAATCTAGTCTAGTGATCTTCTTTATTTGTATTCATATGCATTCCTTCCTCACCATTATTAACCTATTCCATGGTTTGTTATACTTCATGTCTAGTGACACATCTAAGATGAATTCCTTCTTAAGAGCATTTGTACAACACATCACCATTTAGAATCAAATTGCTGGCTAGTTTGCGTAAGGAGCATCTCCTAGTCGTACCCATTCCATAAGCGTATCTCTCATATTTGATAAAATTCAAGATGTCCCAGTACCATGTTTTGGTTTTCATTGTATGAATATTCATATAATAAGAAGATTGTTCCCATACTTTCACATTTATTGGCCTGATTACAACATTCTCATTCATATCTATCATAGAAGCCAAGGTTGCCAAGGCATACGCAATTTGATTCTAAACATTGATGGTAAAAAACCAAATGTTCTTCCCAAATTTTCAACTTCCTTAAAGCTTGAGAGACATTGAGACTGGAGTCCCCATACACATTTAAATTTTAATCCCTAAATGGAGAGCAACTTCCATACTAGTTATACATGCTTTATATTATGCTTCATTATTTGTGGCCTCAAAAGTTAACTTGACAGCCAGCGAGATTTGTTCCCCCTCGAGAGTCACTAACACTATACCAACTTCAAACCTTTTACTATTAGCAACTCTGTCAAAACACATACTCCAATCTTGCATGACCAAATATAGGATATAATCATCTAGGAATTCTGGTTCACCTGTTTCATCATGAATCGGGGTTGTCACTAACTGGTAGGCTATGATTCCTCCTTTCACTATGTTATGAGGGATATATTTGATATCAAAAGTTGCAAGTGTAACACCATTATATCCTATATACGTATAATATATATATACCAGTATATATAAAATATATGTATAAAGTATAAAAAATGCCATAACTCACTTTAATAAAAATTTTCATATTCCTAATTTTAAAGCCCAAACACTTTAAAATGTATTTTTAAAAAAACTAATAAAATAATCTTTATCACTTTTAGGTTCCCAAAATAAGTATTTTATATAAAAATCTCTGAAAAAATTCGCTAAAGTTTTGTCTATAAAACGGATATCCTAAAAAAAATCAACATTACTCAACCTGCAGAAAAATACACTCTCAATAATAATATCAAACACTTCACCCCAACTTCTCAATCTCTCCACATTTTCCTCAAAACATATAAATATGTGTGTATATATATATAATATATATATATATATAACATATATACAATCCCATATCACAAAATTAGTCCAAAAATTCTTTATAGTTTACAATACTCCTAAAAACATAAACATAATACACATAATGATGAAATGCACTTTAGAATAGAATGTATACATAGAAACAACTAGCTCTGACCTTGTAGCAGCAAAATCACCTCAAGCTCAACCAACCTCAAGTCTAGACCTAACCAGGTCTAGATTAACTCTCCAGATCTATTGGATCAACCCTATCACCTGCGCGATGAATTTGAATCATGCTAAGCTAAAAGCCTAGTGGTACATATTTTGATAATAATGAAACTTGAAAAGAAATGACAATGCATGGTGTTGTTTCATGATATCTCACAATGTGATATGCAATTCCATTTTAATTCACAGTTATCATTCTTTCTAAGCATCACATTAACACATACACAAACATTGGGCCCAAATAACCTAGTACATTATTCAAATCACAGAGTTGCTATTTTGGTTTATTTTGACACCTAGTGTCTAGCCCGAAGGCAATACAAGTAACGCCCAACATCTAGCCCGAAGGCAAGTCATAGTGACAACCAACGTATAGCTCGAAGGCAAATCATATATCAGTGACGCCTAACGTCTAACTCTGAAGGCAAATAATGAGAATAATCTCATAGGCATGCCACCAAACATAGAACTCTGGAATTGAATAATATACAAAGCAACACACAAATAGTACATATTTTCCATAATCAATTTTCTTATCCCATTAACTCTTTTACTCATTTTTCTCATTCATAGCAATGCCAAATCACTTTAATTCATTATATCTTATCACTTTATCACAATTTAGTCATTTAACATTATAATCATATTACCCAAATATTTTTGGGTTATTCTCACATAATTCACATAAACCACATTTTACTCATTTAACCATTAATAATGGTTTTTCATAATGCATATAATGCATACTCATCATTTCACATGTCATATCACAATGTACATGGATGTTCAAATATCCAAGTAGTTTAACACATTTTCTATCCAAAATTGTTAAGCTAAATCAAATACAAATATATTTATATTATTAAAGTATTGCATACCTCAATTTAACACTCAAACCCAAGCTAAAAATATCTCTTTAAATTTCACTTCCAAATTGCCCTTCAGCACTAAGGTTAGGCAAATTGCTTCCACTTAATGCCTATTCAAAATGTGAGTAAATATAATAATTTAGAATCACATTTTAAGGCATTTTAAATATTAAACTCCAATTAGACCACATTCCTACTAATTTTCCAAAATTTGCTTTACCTTACTTTAACTTTAGAATTCTATTTTAATTCATTATAAATGGTGTTTTAAGTTTAGTTTTATTACTATAATTACATTAGAACATGTTTTAACCAATTATATCAAATAAATACATATTCTTTAATAAAACCCTGAAATGTGCCCTAAGCCTCTTCATTCCTACTTCTTCATTCCATTCCATTCCAAATGTTAATGTAAGCCCATTTCCATCATTAAAATCATTTAATAATATGATTTATGCAATAAAATAAACTAAACATACATGCTTTAAGAATTTTCTTCCAAAACCCTAAATTTATACTACTTCTCCCAAACTCATCTAAACTTAATCAAATCCATCATTTGAGTTTAAAATCTTTGTTTAAGCATCAAAATAACTTCTTTTATATTCATTTGAACAATTAAAACACATAATTGCAAAATTTCAAATTACACATAACCCTAAAATTATCTTCTTCATCCAAACTCAACCCAAACTTAATCTTTTCTCCTATCTAACTTAAAAATAATTACTTACTAATCAAAATAACATCATACACACAAATTTCAACAATTATAACACACATACTCAAAATTCCAAACTTTACATATTCATAGTTTTTTATAAAACTTGAAAATTTAGTAAGAAAACTTATCAGTTGATGGAGCAACAACCAATTCTCCACTTAATTCTTGAAAAACCCTTCAAATCTTGATGTTTGGAAGAATAAAAGACCTCTCTTTTTCTCTAATGGTGGTTCGGCTCTTGGAGAAGAAGAAGAAGAAATGAATTTTGATATTTTCTCTTTCTTTTCCTTTTTTAATTTAAGACCATATATATAATATAATATAATATAATATTAATTAATTATTTATTTATTTATTTTAAAAATGATAATTTATCTCTTCCATCCATAAATAATTTATTTTTTAATTTTTAATTAATTTTAATTTTATAAGGCATATTTACAATTTTATCCTTTGACCATTTGACTTTCTTCTTTAATGTTGACTTTTGTATATGTTTTATATATCATATATAATTAACATATACACTTTATCTTCTCACTTCTAACCCTTACATTTTTATTTAAATTATTTATTTAATTTATTTAATTTAATTTTTGAAAAATTAACGGATGTTATAGCAAGCACCGCCAACCATCGCGACATTTTGTTATTGGGAACTGACTTTTTCAGAAAGAATGTAACACCTTTATACCCTATATATACAATATGTATATCTCATATATGTAAAATACGCATACAAAATATAAAGAGTGCCACGACAAACTCTATAATAAAAATTCTCATCTTAATTAATATAGATAATTATTAAGAAATATATATACTTAAGTAGTAAATTTTTAAAAATACAAATTTATAAAGAAAAATCTCTAAAAAAAATTGCCAGAATTTTATCTGTAATTTTAATATTCCCACAAATCAAAAACCATAACCTGCATAAAAATTACACTCCCAAAATATTATTTACAATTCATCCTCCAAATCACTACTACATAAATTCAAATCCATATACATACAAATCGTTTCCCAAAACATGATTAATACACATATTCTATGATCATAATTTAATACGTATATACATATATACAAAAACATCTCAAATCCTTAAAACAAACACAAGTTTATTAATCTAATATATATAATTCAAAATGGATAAAACTATAGCTATACATGTATGCAGATGGCATTGTTGGTCTTGAAGCACCCCCGAAACTCCAAATATTGCCCACAATTTGAATCTCTCTGACCGGCAATTTTCTCACCTGTGCGATTCATATAACCGGCTTAGTAGTACAACTTAGTGGTACACATTTAATATTCATAAATATATAATTCAAAGATATTCAATTCCATAATACAACATACATTATTTGCACAAACCTTCACCAATGCTTATGGTTTCATAAACCATAAATAACATCACATGACCATGACAACACACACATATTCACACACACATTTAGACATTGGGCCCAACCACCCTAAAATAATTATGAAGTCCAGTTATCACAATATTAATATCATGACCTAACTTTACTAAGGTCCATAATCAGTCTCAATCTAATGACCTAGCTTTGCTTAGGTCAAGATCTAACTCTGCTTAGGTCTATCAACATGTGCATTATCAATCTCACTTCACTAGACAAGTAATTGTTTAAGGCACAAACACACAGTATCACTATACACAATCACACACTTATTAACTCTTATCAACTTTCCACACTTTCTTAGTGATCAATCTTATCATGATCACTGTCGCATTTTCTCATTCACATTTTCCATTTCCACCTTTTTATCTCATTCAATTACATATCCATAAGTTACATTTACAATGTGACTCAGTTTTCATATTTCCTCACAAGTCACAAATATGTCCATGGTGGACATCATACCACATATATACATAAATCTACATTGAACTATTGCCAATGTAACACCGATTACATAACTATGCCACATTGCATAGATTAAGTGCATATCCAAATCTTAAAGCGCCATTATATATGCATAATGCCCATTCTTATTTAATGTAAACACAAGTTATGGAATATGTACTAACCTTGTTTCACTTTCCAAGCCTTATCTTTGATAAAACTTCACACTTTTATCAATATGGCCTACACACACATAACCCAACAATAATTAATATTATTCACTTAAATTCATTTTCATGCTCAATGTACATTAAACTATCATTATCTAAACAATTTTCATCAAAATTTCATTAAAACCCTAAATTCACCATCTACTATTTTGCTTAAACTTCATCCAACCCAACTCATTTCTAATATTTAACCATAAAATTATTACTTACATACCAAAATAATAATAAAACAACTCATTTCTATAATTATCTCAACCTCTTTCAAAAACCCTAATTTTCATATAACATGGCCATAACCCTAACTTTATCCAAACTCACCCATAATCAATTTCTAACCATAGAATCATATATATATATATATATATATATTAAAATAGCATTAAATCCCTTCATTACAATAATTAAATTCACCCATACCAAAATCCTAATTTAGGCATAATCTACCCATAACCCTATTTCTATCATTTATGCTCATTTCAAAAAATTAACCAACAATCATCATATTCTCATCATTTCTATATATTTTAACAATTAAAAATGACTTTCGCTCTCTACCCAAATCTTATATAACCTTCAAACTAAAGAAAATAAACGTAAGATATAAAATACTTATTTGAATCTTTAGTACATTTTCAAAATCATCTTAATTTCTTTGGGTTTCTTATAAAATTTAAAATATTAGGAAGTAATTTTCTCTCTCTCTTCAAATTTGGGTAAGGCATGGGGAAAGAAGGACAATTTCCCACTTTGCCCTTCAGCTTTTCATATATTTACAAATTATTTATTTATTGAATTCACTTTAAATTCACACCACTAATTTTCTCTCTTCTTTTGACTTTCTTTCTCTCTCTCTCTCTCTTTTATTATAAATCTCCATCTCCCTTCCATAATTATATGTATATATGCCCTTTATATGTCACGTATATCACTACAAGATTCTGCCAATTTAGAAATGGAATTTAGGAAAAAAAAATAGTTTCAATATAGAAACGGTTTTGAAACGGAAATTGAACAAATAGTTTTTGAACAATTTAAAAATGAAATTGCAACAGATTAAAAATGGATATATTCATTTCTATATTTTGCGGGAAGTTTTTTACACATTTTCCAAAAATGGCTCAGAAATGGATCAGAAACGGATTGCTGAAATGGATTTTAATCAGTTTCTATGTAGTTGGAGGGAAAAATGTGCTAATAATTTTAGATCCTCAAAAACAAAATACATAATACGTTTTTCGAATTTAAATGGAATACATACTATTTTATTTATATTTATAAATCCATCTGTGAGTCCGTTTTTATCTTTTTGCAAAATAGTCAGACTTAATTTCTCTATTTTCATTTCTCTCTGGCCTCTCTCATCTCAGACTCTCATTCTCTCTCGCTTCAGTTTATAAATCTCCATTTTCAACTACACCCAACACTTTTCACTTAATCTCACATAACTCTCTCTCAATTTCTCTCTCATGTAACTCTCTCTCAGTTTCTCTCTCACGTAATTCTCACGATTCACAAACCTATCAGAGTCAAAGACCGAAGAAGCAAAAAAGTGTTGCTCCATTTCTTTATTAGTGTTTCTTGATTTTAGATAGAAAAAAGGTATTTATTCATCTCTGTGTATTATTTTCTTTATTATGAGTTTGAGCGATTTAGTGTTTTTATTGAGCTAGGGTTTCTTTTTCTACGCTTGCATAATTAATTTGTGCATTTGGCCAACTGATGTTTGCATTTACTACATTTTACCTATCGGTTATTGCATATGCCCAATTTTAATTGTATTTGAGCATTTGGGATCAATTTGCTGCATTTTCATTGTTATTAGTAGATATATATATATATATATATATATATATAATAGACGACACACCAAGCATTTAAAGTTTAGCTGTGGTTGAAATTTGCAGCAGCGAGACTATCACCAGCAGATATAAATGAACCGCAAGGATTCGATTCACGCTTTCCCTTAGGTATTTTCCTTTCTTTATCATCTTTCTTCAAGTAAATTCTATTCTCCTCAAATTCGAATACATGCCCTTTGTTTTTTTTATTTTTGTATTTGATTTTCCAAGAAAACTAAGCTATATGTGTTGAATATTTTGGCAAAATTGGTAAAAATTAGTGGTAAATGTTGGGAAGGTGTTGGCAAATGGCTTATGGTTAATTTATCTATATATTTAATTTTGTTTATAGGTATCGAGTAATGGATATGCACACATTCAGCCCATGGCGCACAACCTGTAGTTTAATGAAAGGTTTATGAGAGAAAACATGTTTTTATTGATTGACTATTTTTTTTGCTGTGTTTGTGATTGATTTCATTGATCTTTGTGTGTATTTACGAAATGAATTTGATGCTATTAAGTAATTTCATTTTAAAATAAATTTTAAAGGTCAAACTCGTCCAGAAATGGACTATGTTGAATGGGAAAAGATCATGAATTGGCTAAATGAATAGCCTAAATCTTCTGTTTTGTTTTTATATTTTGGAAGTGCTAGTGCTTTTAGTGCATCTCAAGTGAAAGAGCTAGTAGCAAAGTGGGTATAAATTTCTTTGGTTAATGAGAGTTCCTCAAATACAAAATGAAGATGTAATGAAATTCAAGAACCCAGAAGAAATGTTACCAGAAGGGTTCTTAAAAATGGTAGGAAAAAGAGGCAAAATTTGTGGATGGGCACCACAAGTGGAGTTGCTAGCCCACAAGGCAATTGGTGGATTTGTATCTCATTATAGGTGGAATTCAATCTTGGAAAGTTTGTGGTTTGGTGTGCCAATTGTTACTTTGCCAATTTATGCAGAGCATCAACTTAATGCCTTTACTATAGTGAAGCAATTGGGGTTGGATGTGGAGCTAAAATTGGATTACAAGCCAAAATGTGATCGTGCCACATCAATAGAGGTGGCAAAAGCTGTGAAATTTGTAATGGAATGTGATAGTGAAGTGAGAATGAAGGTGAAAAGATATGGAAGAAATGGCAAAAAAGGTTGTGATGAAAGAAAGGTCTTCATTCAATTCTATCTTAAAGTTCATTAAAGATTTGAAAGGTTGAAAATTTCTACGACTAATTATTAGTTTAATTTATAATATGAGCAATTGCTGGCTTTGAAATATAAAAATAAGTAGATTAAAATATGATTGTAGAAACTGATTAGAAATATGAGCAAGAAACAAATTACTTTGACTCTACACGCAAATTTTGTTACGTGAACAACATTAGTGAGATTAGATCGAGTTACTTTTATTTTTTAAGTATGATCTAAAATTTGAAAACATTTGGCACAAAATGTGAAATCATTAGTGACTATTGTAATCTTACATTTTCATTTTTATGGAAGTCAGATTATTATATAATAGGTATGTGATGGACTGCCTAGCTAGTTTGCATTATATTGTTGATTTTTATCTTTCTATGCTATTATTGGTTGTTTCTTGCACAAACCCATGTAAACCTGTACGTATACCACATCAACTGTCACGGGCATTTATTTATTGCAAAATCCTTAGTCTCTATTTGGTATTGATTTTGACTTGTCTTTCAAACTATATTTTGACTTTGCTTAATTGCTTTTGGTTAATCATGGTTTGGGAAAAACTAAAAAAATAAAATTATAATGATAGCATGTAATGCATACTGAGTTAAATGGTGAAAGTAAGCACTAAATTGGCATTGTTCTAGTTCATTAGCAATCTCGAGATTGGCAATGTTGATGGGATGATTAGGAATTATTCACAATAACCAGGAATTAATAGATTTGCTACTTTGCAAGTGACTTTAAGGTTTTTAGAATCTTAATTTTAGCTTTTCTTTTTTTTTTTTAAAGAAAATTGATATAATTTCTGCTATTCAAAACGCAAAAGAAGCAGCTCAATGGCCCTTTCTCTCTCATTCTTGGTCAAAACGTTTTGTCTTTCCATAATTTCCAAGAGGCAAATATCCTATTGACATTCATGTAATTTGTAGTGATTCTAAATAAATATGCTATTTGAATTATAAATTAAAAGAATGCTAAATTTCGAAGGAATAAAAAAAATTCATGATATTTTTCTATGCATTTTTCTATTTCTAAGCCAACAATTGATTGTAGAAACTGTTAATTTGATTGTAGAAAATGAACAGGCAGTTAGACACTGCTAAATTATAAAATCTAAATTTTTTTAAGCTGGAAATAGTCATTAAGTTTTTAATAAACAATGGTGTGGCTAGCTCATTTATTTGTGTTAGGCAAGGTAGATTGTGGAAGTTTTTGATAACCTTTAGCAATTACAACTCATTCATTGCAGTCAACCACTACTCATGAGAGTTTCAAGGAAATTAATGTAAACTCATTTAATTGTGTGTTTTTTTATGTCTTTTGTAAAGCTTATGTATAGAGGCTGATTTCTTTGTGTTCATCATCAACTTTTGTATTCAGATCAATATCTTCAATAAAGAGAGGTTTTATAACTATCTTTTGTGTTTTATGCTGGTGTTTGTTGATTTGCTTAGGAGTTTTCTTGGCATAATAAATTGAATTCCTATTTTTTTTATTCTTGTGCAATTCGATTTAGGGTTTGGATATTTTGAATTATTCAAGTTCTTAAACTTATTTTGTATAATTGGGTGAAGAAACAAACCAATATTGCTAAATTGAGCTTGGGCTATTTACTACTTGATTTGGGGGTTTTTAAGACCATTTCGTTCTTGGGGGTTTTCATGTCTCTAGCTTTAATTTATTTTCCATGTAAGATTAGGCATCCTAATTATGTTTAAACTCAAAACTATTTGAATAGGCAGAGGGTTTTTGAATTAGATTAGGATTGATGAGCTAAAAGTCGTCCTAATTACTGTTTATAAATAAGAAGCTACAATAACCAAAGTAATTGAAAACACAGAAACGGAGAGATTAAAAAGTAATTTAAGCATAGCAATTGAAAAAGAAAGCACAGAAATGGAGAGACAAAAAAGTAATTTAACCAAAGGAGAACAGAAAGTAAAGAACCAAAAGAGAGGCAGTAGCTAAGGCAGCAAATAATCTTTGAATTATTTAAACATCAACTAAGACTTTAGTTGATCCAGACTGTCTAAGGCAATTGTGCAAACAATCAAGATTGGTTCGACAAATTCATCTTGGAGGTGCCAACAACGCAAACATGACTTTTCATTAACTAATTCAATTTGATTTTTTTATATATTATCTTCATTGTGAGCTTACTGTGTTAAATTATAAATTTGAATTTGCACATTTTATACAGTAAGCCATAGAAACTTAAATTGAATTTTAGCTCTATAATTTTAAACCTTAATTAGTATGGTCAAATTCTATTTTTAAGAAAATCCCTAATTTATATTCTCATGTCCTAGCTTTGTATGCTTTAACCCTAGTTTAAGATTTAAATCCTAATTTGCATCTATAAAACCCTAACAAATCAAACAACAAAAACTCTAAGCCACAATTCGCTAAAAAGAGAGTAGCAACCAAGGTTTTCAGCAATTGAAAAAGAAAGCACAGAAATGGAGAGACAAAAAAGTAATTTAACCAAAGGAGAATAGAAAGCAAAGAATCAAAAGAGAGGCAGTAGCTAAGGCAGCAAATAATCTTTGGATTATTTAAACATCAACTAAGACTTTAGTTGATCCAGACTGTCTAAGGCAATTGTGCAAACAATCAAGATTGGTTCAACAAATTCATCTTGGAGGAGCCAACAACGCAGACATGACTTTTCATTAACTAATCCAATTTGATTTTTTTTATAGATTATCTTCATTGTGAGCTCACTGTGTTAAATTATAAATTTGAATTTGCACATTCTATACAGTAAGCCATAGAAACTTAAATTGAATGTTAGCTCTATAATTTTAAACCTTAATTAGTATGGTCAAATTCTATTTTTAAGAAAATCCCTAATTTATATTCTCATGTCCTAGCTTTGTATGCTTTAACCCTAGTTTAAGATTTAAATCCTAATTTGCATCTATAAAACGCTAATTTAGGAAGAAATCCCAGTTTGCATGAATAAAACCCTAATTTAGGAAAAAAAATCTTAATTTTGTAATAAAACCCTAATTTAATGTTTATTTATCGCTGTTTGGATTTTAAGAGAGATGTAAAAGATATGTTTTTACTTTGTGGATGTCTTGTTTTAATTATGTATTTTATTTTCAAGGATTTTGGACTATTGTAAGAGATATGTTTTCACCAATCGATGGATGTTCTATTTTATTTATTTATATGGATATTGAGACGTTGTAAGGGCATATTTCTATCTTGGGTGCCCATCTTGTTTGGTTGTTTTGATTTATTATATGATGAATGTCTATTTATTATAATTGCTTGTAGTATGAATAATGTCATGATAATGAGAGAATTCAATAATATTAGGCCTAAAAAGAAGGCTGGTTCAATGATCCGAGGATGTAACACCCTTATACTCTATATACGTATAATATATACACCAGTATACGTAAAATATACATATACGATATAAAAATATCACATTCCGATTTAATAAAAATTCTTCACTTTTCAAATTTAAAAATCGTAAATACTTTAAAATGTATATTTAAATAATAACTAAAATATTATCATAAATTATAAGTACTAAAATAAATATTTTTCATAAAAATCTTTGGAAAAAATTGGTTAGAGTTTTATTTACAATTTGGATATTCTCAAATGCAACAAACAACACAACCTGCATAAGATAACACTCCCAAATAAATATCAAATCACCATTTCACCCATACTCCTCAATATCTTCACATTTTCTCAAAATATTTATACATTTCCATATATCTACATATCAAAACATATACAAAACCCACATCACAAATTTTTATCCAAAACATTCTTTTTAATTTATAATATATATACATTGAAAATATAATATAATATATATAATCTCCAAAATATACGATAATATAAAAAATATATACATGCTGGCAGTCGGCACTGATATTAAAAAAGCAGTAAAATCAACTCAAACAAACTCAAAGCTAGACCTGACCCGGTCTAGACGATCTCTCCGACTCTAACGGATCTACCTTGTCACCTGCACGATGAATTTTAATCGCGTTAAGCCAAAAGCTTAGCAATACAATCATTAATAATAATAAAATTCAAATGCAATGCCAATGCATAAGGATATTATATCTCATATTATTTCATTTTAACCTATTTTTCAATTGTTTCACAATTCACAATTCACAATTCATATAAAAGCAAATATTAGCATGAGTCCAAAGGATCTAATATACTATTCAAATTCAAGAGTTACTGTTTTGGTCCATATTGACACCCAGTGTCTAGCCCGAAGGCAAGTGATGCTCAGCGTCTAGCCCGAAGGCAAATCATAGTGATGCCCAGTATCTAGCCTGAAGGCAAATGACGTCCAACGCCTAGCCCGAAGGCAAATCAAATAGTTGCTCAAAAGTTAACCCCAAATGAAAAATGAAAAAGAAAGAAAGAAAAGAAAAAATGAAAAAAAGTTCAAAATTGGCTAACTAAGGTCAGATATAAGGTTGATCTTTTTAAGTTATAATGGGTTCACCTAATTGCCTTAATCATATTGATGCCTAATTGAAATTTTTATGTAGTCTCAATGCATGTCAAAGCAAGTTCTATCAATTCATCAATAAAAAATGTTTACACATAATAAAGAATAATAAGTTGATATCCAACTTAATATGCTCAATTCCTCACTAGTTTAAAGGTGATGCAAAGAATAGCTATTAAAATTTACAATAAGCACCAATTCTAATCAATTTTAAAATTCATGCTTCAAAAATTTAAAGGTTATCTATCAACAATTTTATAACAATTGAACTTTTCAAAATTCATTTATTAAAAAAAACATCAACTAAACTTAAACAAAGATAAGTTAAAAGTAAAAAATGCACCCTACACTTAAGGATTCACATTTTCCCAATATGAGCATGCATAAATTAAAAGAGGAGTTAAGATGAAACCTAATTTTCATCGTTCTCATATGCGATATGAAGTGTTCCTTCCATCCTTAATGAATTTGTCACCCATGTTTGAAAAAATGAATAGCATGCAACTCCGAAAGGTACCCAGTGTATTGCAAAGCCTAAATAACATCCTTTGAAGAGCAAATGTCCAAAGGGAACATGTGAAGGTTGTCTTGGGGTGATCCTCAAATGCTATAGGAACTTGGTAGAAATATTTTTCAGTTTGCAATATGGTTATATTCATTTTTTGCTCTTCCTCACCACTGAGAGTGGAAGAGATGATCATTGGTTGCATACTGTTCTCTCCAACCAAAACATATTTCAAAAGTTTTGGGGTCTTTTTAAGTTCAACCAAGTTTGGTTGAATCTCTTTCTCATCCTCTTTAGCAATCTGAAGTCCCCTCTCAATAACCTCTGCCTTTAATATTAACTTACACTCCTTAATTTCTGAATTAGAAATTTCAAGCTCTACTTCCAAGGTCATGGCTATCTTAAGCTTATCTTCACTATCTTCTTTAGATGACATGCCATAGATTTCAGAAAGTTGTTTACCTTGCTTCTCATCCTTCAATATACTTGAGAATGAAATTGGTGGCATATAATGATTTGGAGGCTTATGCAAATTTGGTGAGGTTGGTGCTTCCAAATTCTCCTCCTCCTTTGATTGACTTGGTTCCTCTATGTTGGGTTATATCTCCTCGCCATTTTCTTCTTGATTAATACCTGCATTAAAGGAATCACAAACTTTGTTATATATTACCTTTTCACTCTTTAAAATTGTGATTGCATTGGCTTGCTCTAATTGGCTAGGAGATTCTACTTTTTGATGTGCTTAGAGTTGATTTGCCAATTGCCCAACTTGAGTTTCCACCTTCTTCAATGATACCTCCAAAGAATTAAACCTCTTATTGCTCCCTTCCTGATTTTGTGTGAGCATTCAAATTATCTTCCAATGTGGGTTTCTTGAATTGATCTTGAATTTGTGTGCTAATTTGAATAAATGCATTCAAATTATCTTCCAATGTGGGTTTCTTAAGTTGATATTGATTTAAAAATTGTCCTTAAAGGAAAAACTTCTATAGTAAGGTTGAAAAAATTGTTGAGCTGGAATTTGTTGCTGATTTTTTCAAAAACAATTTGGATAGTTTCTTCAACTTGGATTATAAGGATTGAAATATGAGTCATTTCTACCCCTTGGCTGGAAACTTTCAAAGGTATATTTTTCCTCTTGCTTCTCTTAGTATTGTTTAAAATCAAATGAACATATATTTACACTATGTCCTGCAATGCCACATGCTGGACATACTTCTTGACTAGGCATAGGTGCTCTTCCTCTTGTATTTAGCATCTTAAGTTGACTTGTTAATTCTGCTAAATGCGATGCCATTTTAGAATTACCATTCACATCATAAACTCCCTCGTGCCTTGAAAACTATATTCTTACAATAAATACTTAGTGATTAAAAAAGAAACACTTTAAATAATTAAACAATTTAAATAAAAAATAAAACTACTAACAACAATTGCCTTCCTCGACAACGGTGCCAAAAATTTGTTGTGCTCGACTAGCACCACTACAAGCGACACTCGCAAGTATACGAGGCTATTGTAGCAACGGTGATTGCCCCAATGTCGTCTCACAAGGAAGGAATTATTTTGCAATAGTTTGATTAACAAATAAATTGAAAAGCAAGAGAATGATATGTTGGAATGGTGAAAAGCAATTTAAATTTAAAAGTAATGCATGTAATGGTTGTACAAGATTAATTCAATTCTAGGAATGGTGTCTAGAGTTATAGATCAATTTAATCAAAGCTTAATTCTCAAATTATCCATTAATATAACTTTGTATTTTAATTTGTTCCTTGAGTTTAATTATTAATTATCAATTTATTAGTTTTTACATTCATGAATTAATAATAACAAATTATTTTGAAATTGCAAATTAATAAAATCCTAGAACTTATATTTCTAATTAATTCTTAGGGTAGTTGAATGCATAATTTTAATATCAAATTTCACCTCTCGACCCTTCATTCAATATCTAGAGATCAATAGGTAGCTAATCTATCAACCTAACATTCAATCCAATACAATCAACTATATCAAATCAAGTCATTCAATCAAATCTACTACAAATCCTATGCATGAGTAATTTAGCTCATTATCATCAATTTAAAATAAATAGTCATCTCAATATAAATCAAATCACAATTGTCCATTAAAATATTAATGTTTTTAACAAACAATAACAATTTAGAAATGAATTAAAAGAAAGAATATAAAAATCCCTTTGAAGATGCTAAGAGTTAAACTTCTAGTCTTCCTCCTAGCTCCACCTTGAATATGATGAAGAACTAATAAGCATTCTTCAATCAATGACTCTCTTCTTAAAAGATGGAATGGTAACTCTCTCAAGCCTCCAACTCCTCAATCAAGCTTTCTTCAAACCCTAACCTTCACAAGAGCTTGCTCATCCAATTTTATCCTAAAAATGTAAGAATTTTGTCTATGGAAGAAATAGAAGATGAAGATGAAGGTGATGTTCATGGTCTCAAGACCAAGAACAAGAGGATGAACTAAGGAATAAGATGCTTAGCACCAAGCCCCCCAATGTGTATGTATATCTCCACTTTCCATTCTTTTTAATTTCTTAAGACACAAAACATGTCTTGATAACTCACACACTCCACTTTGTCTCCCACTTTTTTCATTATTTAAATCTTCATCCCATGAGTTAGGCATCCTTTTTCTTCTTTTATTATTTCTTTTTAAAAGATGGCACTTGTTGTCTCCCACTTTGTCTCTCATCTCATGTAAACAATTTGAAAGAATTCTCAGAAGACATAGCTAAGTAATGAGTGACTTGGCGGTATCACTCATTTTCTTATAGACACGGCCAAGCCATGTGGCCATGTCCATGGCTGCCTCAATATTTTCCAAGTGAGACACAGCCAAGGCCCTGGCCGTGTCATGGCCAGTGGCTTGGCCTTGTCTCTTGAGTATGTTCTCTTCTGCATATCCTCTTTGCTTCTTTTTTATTTTGTTCTTCTGGCAAGATATGACTAGTGGCTTGACCATGTCTCTTGCTTATGTATGTCTCTGCCAAATGTTCCTAAGGGACACGACCAAGATGACTTGACTAGGCCGTGTCATGTGAGTGATTCATACCTCTTGCCTTGGATAAGGGACATGGCCAAGCCATAAAGTGTCTTGGTCGTGTCTCATATTTTTCCACCTCATTAATCCATCAATTGAATTAAAGCTATATTATTTTGTTCTTCAACCTAGATCAAATACTTCAAACAAACTTAAGCAAAAATTTAAAGAAACATCAATCAAAAGCCAATAAAATTACCCTAAAAATACATACACAAATGATCAAAACACTAACCTTTCTCCAAATATCACCACTTCATTAATTACATATCCAAAGGTTTTATATTTTAAACACATTGTTTATCTTAAGTACGTATATACACACATAACATTCCCAAAACTTATTTAATATATATATAATGTGTTCAAAATGTACAAAACCAAAGTACATAGTAAGAAAAATTATATATATATGCAACAACGTCCAAGTTGGTCTTGTGGACAAACTCAACTCCAGAAATCAACCACAATCTGGACCACTCTAATCTGCAGTCCTATCACTTGTGTGATACAATAAACCATGCTAAGCCCTAACGCCTAGTGGTACATAATTTGATAACATAAAATAAAATACTTGTAAAATCAATACATGTTTCCATGACTCTTAAAACAGTACACTACCAACACAAGCAATACTTTTAAACACTCATTTTTCATCTATTAACTCATAATATTTATAACAACATTCAACAAACATACACATTGGGCCCAATAAATACCTACATAAAATGCAAGTTCCAAAAATATTAATTTAGCTAATCGTGGCCTGAAGGTCCGACACTTGACACTGGGGAACTAAGTGTCATAATATACCTGTGAGCAAAGATTTTTGCCCCCACTCCCATGTGGAATGGTTCTTGTGACTTCAGCACTGTTAGGCTCAGGAGTTTTAGAGAACACGGGCCTAAACTTGGAGAAAATTGAGTCACCACCCGGACAGGCCGAAAAAAAAGGGGTGGATGACTCAATTCCTAAGGAATCCCCAACTCCCTATTGGGTTCGAAAAGTTGGGTACGTGTGGGGAAGGTGAGAATGACTCAACACCCCCACAATGCCCTGTTCATTGGAACCGACTTCCTTTTTAGTTCTTAATATTATAAAATTCTTAAATATAATGACATTATCCATACTACATGTGATCATAAGAATAAATAAATACTTTATTAAAAATCATAGCAATGTCCAAATGAAACAAATAAATGAACGCCCATCCAAAGATGGAAATATGTCCTTACATCGTCTAATGTCTAAAACTAAATAGGACACCACCAAAAGGTGAAAATGTATCCTTTACATTAATCCCAAAAAATGAAAATAATTTAAATTGCATAAAATTTAATTAATGAGGTATCCACAAGGTGGAAACATACCTCTTACATAATGACAGATAAAGTAAACCAATAACAACCATTCATTATGCAAGTAAAGCATTAATTATAAGCCAAATAAAAATCCAGATATGAAGATGTAAACGAAGTATGTAAAGTAGGATTCAAATAACAATTAAAGACCAAATATATAAAATAGGATTTTATGAATCATGGTTTACGAAACTAGGGTTTATGGTTTTAAATTATTGAAATTAGGGTTTGGGCCTAAATTTAAAAATTGAGCCATTGGAATTAGGGTTTTAGGTTTTGGGGTCTTAGTTTTGGGAATCACAGTTTAAGGATTTTAAGGTTCCTTGACTAGGGTTTGGGAAAATTGGGTTTTGGCATTTTGAAAATAAATTAGGGTTTTCTTTTTAAGTTTATTAGATTACAGTTTTGGTGTTTTGGGTAGAATAATTTGAAGGATAAGTTTTAAAAGAAATTATGGTTTAATTTGTTATTTACAAAAATAGTGATTTGGGGAAATAAATTAAGGTTTTGGAAAAACAATTAGGGTTTTGGGATTTGATGAAATAGTGTAAGGTTTTGGACAAAAATAGTTTAGGGCTTTGAGTTTTAATAATATAATTTAGGGTTTTTGGGATTATTTAGCTACTGGAACATTAGGGTTTAAGAGTTTTTAGGAATTAAATGAGGGTTTAAGGATTTAATGAATTAGGGTTTTGGTTTATAAAACATGTAATTCAGATTTAACAATTTTATGCTACTGAAAAAAATTAATATTAAAACTCATCAACATAACATTCAAAAGGAAGCATGTTATGACTACTGTGAATATAAGAAATTATTGATTAAGATCAAACATTCGTTGTTGGTTCCACCACAATTGCACCATTGGAATTCTGGGGAAACTTTGATCAAGACAACACTGCCTTGTTGCCTTGTGGTTAGAAGGGTTCTTTCTGCTCTTGACTGCTTTGGATTGCTTTAAAATTTGAAAGTCCAATTGTAATTCTCGATTAATTTTGGTCATCCTTCATTCAGTGTCTAAAACTAATATTTATAGATATTTAAAGTAAAACCTATTATCTTAAGGAAGATCAAACTATTTAGGAAATTTATTGACGTTTTCGAGTAAAAATTAAATTTTAGTAAAAATTGGCCAACACGTTGGCACAGGTTGTTGAGATGCGAGCAATAGGCTGGGACGCAAACAATTGGGCGAGCGCCTGTGAGGCGCTGCCTAATTCGCCGCAGCAAGCAGCTGCGGTGAATTGGCCTAAGCCAATTCACTGCATGCCCTTTCGGCTTGCGGCGAATTATCTTGCCATGTGTCAATCATCGATTGGTCCGTCCAATTTTTTTATTTTTAATATATATATATATATTTTAAAAATAAATAAAATAAATAATAAATAATAAAATAAATAATAAATAAAATAAAATAAAATAAAAAATATCACAAAAATTATTTTGAACTGACATTAAAATATAGGACTGAACTTGGTAAAAAATTAAGGGTCTATAGTTTGCCCCATGCTTGAATGATTTGAGACTTTTAGTAGAAAAGAGTAAAAAACAACATGATTTTGAGCAGATAAGGATGGGTTCTGAACCCGGTGGTGAGTTTGGGACTCAAAATATAATTTAGATTTTAGACCCAGTGGTGAGTTCGAGACTTAAAAATAATTTGGATTCTAGATTGGTGAGTTCTGGACTCGAAAATAATCTGGACTAAAAAATAATTTAGATTTTGTACCTGGGATTAAATTTGATTTGGATATTTGGACCCGAGACTGGGTACTTGAACCTAAGATTGAATTTGATTTGGGTATTTGGACTCAAGACTGGATACTTAGACTCGAGATTAAATTTGATTTGGGTACTTAGACCCGAGACTGGATACTTGGACCCGAGGCTGGATTTCGTTTGGGTACTTAGTTCCGAGATTGAATTTGATTTGGTACTTAGACCCGAGATTGAATTTGATTTAGGTACTTAGACTCGAGACTGGATTTGATTTGAGCACTTAGACCTGAGACTGGGTACTTGGACCCAAGACTAAATTTGATTTGGGTACTTGAACTCGAGATTGAGTTGAATTGGATACTTGGACCCGAGACTGAATTGATTTGGTTACTTGGACTTGAGACTAGGTACTTAGACTCGAGATTGAATTTGATTTGGATACTTGGACCTGAGATTGAGTTTGATTTAGGTACTTGGATCTGAGATTGAAAAATGATTTGGGTACTTAGACCCAAGACTGGATTTGATTTGGGTACTTGGACCCTAGACTGGATATAATTTGGGTATTTGGACCCAAGACTGGATTTGATTTGGGTACTTGGACCCTAGACTGGGTACTTGGACCCGAGACTAAATTTGATTTGGATACTTAGACTCGAGATTGAATTTGATTTGGGTACTTAGACCTGAAACTAAATTTGATTTGGGTACTTGGACCCCAGACTGGATACTTGGACCCGAGATTGGGTACTTGGATCCGAGATTGAATTTGATTTGGGTACTTGGACCCGAGACTGGATTTGATTTCAGTACTTGGACTTGAGATTGGGCACTTGGACCTGAGACTAAATTTGATTTGGGTACTTGGACTCGGGACTAGATTTGATTTGACCTTTTATCAGTTGAGAATTATGGTTGTTCCATTCTTTAATGAATTGTGGGTCTTTACCCACCTAAAGTGGATCTTCATCATTTGGAAATCGGGTCTTAACCCTTTGGACATTTGTCCTATATTGACTTTAGCTCTTTTAGCTGGACTGATCTTTTGTTTTTTGCATTTTCATTCTTTTGAGAGTTTTAATTTTCTTCTTTTTTTCATTCTCTTTGTTCTTCCTTTGCACTTTTCCAAAAAACTTAGCAAAAAATTTAGCCATTTTTTAACTGGCCCCTTATATCTTCTCCTTGCCTCTTGCATGGCAAAATTTTAAAAGTGAGTCTAAAAATATTTTGTACATGCAAAAACTCAAAAAATTGAAAGGAGAAACTTTGCTCCTGTGCAGACTCAAACCCATGATTTTTTCTATGCAGGTTTTGGTTGATGTTTGTAGATTGTCTAGTTCTTCAGACAAGCATGTATTTCTTCTTTTGCAAATTGACTGGAGCTTTTGCAAGCAATTGGCCTTCCATGCCCCCTGATTCATATTCGCTTCATATTTGCTTCATAAAGGATCTGTTGTTTACTTTGACTAAGAACAGATAACACAAGACAAAAATGCAGTGTGATATGCTCATGTATGCATGATATGCATGGATAATTCTTACAATGATTCCATTGACTCACAGATTGAGGTGATTAGCTGAAGTGCTCTCACTAACTCCTTCCAGATGCCCATTCAGATCTTGCATTGGAATGACAAAATGCTTCGTATTTATGGCTTCTTCTTTAAGATGTTGAAAGCATGAGTAGTGGAGACCCCGAGCAACAAGATACATCCATTTCAAATTATGATTCAGTATACCAGTTGGTAGCTTCTTCATAACCTTGCCAATAATCACTTACCTTGCCCCAATGTGTCTTTCGAGGTTTGACAGTTCAACATACTTCCCTTAACTTGAAGGCTTTGTACGAAATATTTTTTATTTCTTTTTTTTGAATTTTGAATTTTGAATTTTGATTTTGAAATCAAATGTTGGCTTTGCCAAATCAATGTCAATTTACCTCAGGACTTGATTTTTAAATTAACATATCTATAATATAACAACCCTAGTTACCGTACTAAACTCGGGAATCATTTCTATTTAAGCAAGGACTGTTGCACTTCAGATAGACACATACACATTACCTAGCCAAAGGTCTCATCGAGTTTAAATATTGTTTATCTCATATGCATGTCCAAACTATCTCCACTAATAGATTCTACCTACCAAGAGAGATCAATATGTCTTTGATAGGCTTAAAACAAGATCTATAAGAGATACGGGTTTAAGTGAAGGCCAATTGTAAGTTAGAGTCATTGTGATACTATAGGCAAACCCTCATGCTGCAAATTTCTTGTTTAGAGAGTTGGAAGCATGAAAGGATAGAGCTTCAACATTCTTCTTTATTCGTTACATGAATCTTGATTTTGATTAGGACAGTTTGGTACCCATATTCCTTTCCTTTTCTTCTTTTCCTTTTCTTTCTTTTTTTCTGTTTTCTATTTTTTTAGCTTCTTTATCATTTTGTCCATCTTCCCTATGGGATTGTCAAGTACTAGACTTTCAAGAACTAGATGACCTTTATTCTATCTCTCTAATTTTGGTTGAATTTCTGGTTGGGTTGGACCAATTTAAGTTTTGCCTTCTACTACTTTAGGTAAAGGAAAACTCGGTTGACTTTCTGGACTGCCATTTGTATTTTCTTTTCCTTTTGATTTCGCACAAACTCAGGACCCATTTTTTCTTTTTTCTTTTTGCTTTTTCTCTCTTTCACTTTTCCTTTTCTTTTACTCTCTTTTTGTTGGGTCTTAGCTACAAAAGGATTATCTCGCTTGCACCATTTTATACTTCTATTTATGGATGAGTGGAGTAGAGTGAGTCTTATTTCAACAAGGATAAATCATCTTAATAAATTGGAGATATTAGGTCTAATATCAGGTGAACTTCAACTACCCTTATGGTCTTGAGAACTTCAACTATCCATATGGTCTTGACTATGCATTCCTTTCGTTTATCTTCTTACCTTTTCACCTTAGTGATCATTAGATTTGTCATAAGTGTAACAACAACTCAGGGTAGGTCATTGGGTTTATAAGTCAATAAAGAGAAAGCTAAAATCTCATAAAGGCTCAAAGAGACAACTAGGGATTGATATTTAATTGGGTGGATACTAGTTGTTGGCTTACCAAATAATGTCTTGATCATCTCTCTCTAAAATAAGCAGAGTTCAATTTTACCTCGAAAGTCCGTCAAAGCATGTTCTAAGACTGACTAAGATCTAGACATAGGTCATTATGTAAGAGCCCTCTCTAAGTAAACATTCACAATTCTATGTTGTAGAATAATTCTCTTACCTAGTAAAGCCATTCAAATTATAATGCATAGATATGCTAATTTATAAATATAAAGCTAGATTCGTCATCGGTTGAGAAATATAATAAACAAAGACCATGAAAATTTTGATGAAAATAATTTATTCAAACAAACATAATTTGAAAAACATAATTGTTCCAATTAAATATTAAAGAAAGCAAAATAAAAAGAGCAACACTTCAAGCTAAGGAAAGTTCATTGAATAAAATTTCTCCTCATTCTGCATCTTCGACATTCCAGTCTTGAAAGACAGAATCTTTCTCCACTCCTCCTCCTACCATGAAGGTTGCTGGCGGAGGTACTCTTCCAAATTTAGGCAAATGATTGCTCATGGTATTGGGCTTATCAGACGGTAACTTTTCACTATCAATTAAATTTTGAATCTTATGCCTCAACTTCATATAGTTATCCGTTTCGTGTCTAGGCCTTTGATGGAATTAGCAAAATACCTTAGTATCAAAATTAGGTGGAAGCGGATTAGGCAGAGGATGAGGAGTCAAGGGTTGTAATAATCTCTTCTTTTATAGCTTATTGAGAACCTAAGACAGTGGCTTTTGAAAACTGCCTCATTCCTCCTTGACCAGTGGCATTAACATTAGCTTCCTTTTATGTACTTTTATTACTAGGCTGATAATTCCGTTTTGCAGAAAAATGGTTCTTCTCTCTTTCTCACTCTTCTATTTGCAATCCCGCTTGGAGAAGATCTCTGAAATCCCTTATAAGGGTGTAAGATAGCCTCTCACGGAGATTGGGCAGGATGCCTCTAACTATCATCCTGATTTGGTTCGACTCATCAAGCCTCCTTTTGAGAAGTACATCCTTATTTCTCCACCTTTTTACATAATCAACAAAGTTCTCGTTTGGTTTTTGCCTAATGGTCTCCACCTCCATCAAGGTAACTTTCAGCTCGACATTGTACCCATACTGTTGAATGAAAGCTTTGTATAGCATATTTCAATCTTTTTGGGTACTTTTCTCTAAGGTGTTGAACTAGTTTTGGACATTAGGGTCCAATGAGAGAATAAAATACCTTAGAGTTTGAGCCTTTATAGCTCGGGCGGATTGCATAGCAGTGATGTACTGTTTCACATGGAGATGAGGGTTTCCAGTTCCATCAAATTTGGAAAAGGAAGGCATCTTGAACTTGTATGGGACCTCTTCGTCTAGCTCGAACAACTTGTCGACCTCAGACATCTCTTTGGTTTTCAACTTCTTTTCAAACTTCTTTTTCCAGGTCAGCGATCAACTTCTCAACATCTGAAGTTTCAGTCTTTTCCACAGATGTTCTTTCAACAACCTTCGGCCCTTTCTTCTTGTCTTGAGGATCTTGAAAGTATTGAGCCTAATCGTCATCATCATCAACGACTACCTTGTCATCATCAAAAGCTACTTCACCAACTTTAGCCTTTCCTTTGTCTTTCTCAGTGCTTGCGGATGCTTTAGCAGGGTTCCCAAATATTGTAGCCATTTGACTCTTCATGATCTCAGGTAGGGCCTTCTTTAATTCTTCCATCTTGACTTCAAGGGCATCATCCAACATCTTTTGAATCTGCCTAGGTTCCATTGCTTTTGGTGAGAAGCTAATTGAATTGCTGCTGGATTCTTCATCACCTGCATAGGTTGGATTGTCGTAGGCTTTTGAACTGTTGTAATATAGGGCTGTGAGCCAGAAAAGATTAATGATATGAGATGCAAATATATGTATGCATGTATACATGTATGCACAAATAACAAACAAAGGTATACCGTCCCTTCTAACCTTATAACTTTCACACATAGATAACGAGTCTCTTTTCCTAGGTATATAGTTAACAAAATGCCAACATGGGGTATCTTGTTTTTGAATAATTCTCTTGGACGTTTCAAGCAATAGTTATATTTTTGAACATGGAAAGCAGTTCATGATAATTCCCATTAATTAGATTTTAATCCATCCAATCAACTAAAGCAACTTTTATGCTATATTGGATTAAAACTAAATTAAGAGGTTTATTATAAATATATTTTTCACTTGAAAAAGTAACTAATGATTCATGCCAAAAATAAGCCCATGATTAATAATTCTTAGTATAAACTAGGCTCACAATTGATTTTTGGTATTTTCATAATTGACCTAAATATTCGTAATATCTTTTGAAAAGTTTGTGAAAATAATTTTGTTTCTAAGCCCATTGTAAAAAGATTTTAGAAAAAATATATTTTGGGCTTTGTATTTGGGTCATGAGAAAAGAATTTTTGACTTATTTTTAAAAAAATTTTATGTCCAAAGATTATTTCGAAAATTTTAAAAATACTTTTGGTCTTTTGGATTTAGAGGAAAAAATTATTTGAGCTTACAATGTAATTAGGTCATATTAGAAAAAGAACAAACCAAATAAGCCATGATTTAAACCAAGATAAATTAACCATAGTCAAACAACAAGCATTTGAGATAAGAATATAAGAAAAGTTACTAGGCCAATTACATAAGCTTAAGTCTTCGAGTTGAAAGGTTTAGGCTCCCATAACAAGTATATACCAAAAGGTATAAGGCTATGAGAGGTTATGCCATGCTCGATCTCCATACCTTGAGTGAGAGTATGGTATCCCTTACATAACACAACACGGGTAATACAAGCATCCTAACTCACGCACACGATGCAATTTAATATGATACAATGGATAATATCATGACAAAAAAGAATAGAATAATATAAAGACCAATGGAATTAACTTCACTTATCCCCAGTAGAGTCGCCATTGTGAGCGGAGATTTTTGCCCCCACTCCCATGTGGAATTATTCTTGCAACTTCGGCACTGTTAGGCTCAGGGGCCTTAGAGAACACAGGCCTATACTAGGAGAAAATGGAGTCGCCACTCGGACGGGCCAGAAAAAAAAAGGGGTGAATGACTCAATTCCTAAGGAATCCTCAACCTCCTATTGGGTTCGAAAAGTTGGATATGTGTAGGGAAGGTGAGAATGACCCAGCACCCCCATAATGCCCGATTCATTAGAATCGGCATACTTTTCAGGTTTTAATATTATAAAATTCTTAAATATAATGACATTATCTATACTACATGCGATCATAAGAACAAATAAATATTTTATTAAAAATCATAGCAATGTCTTGGCCCGTCCGGGTGGCAACTCTATTTTGTTTAGGCTCGTGTTCTCTAAGGCCATGAGCCTAACAGTGCCGAAGTTGCAAGAACCATTCTATTGGGAGTGGGGGTAAAAATCTCCGCTCACATTGATGCAGTAAAAGATGGACATTAGAGAAAGGCAATAAGAAAAGGAGATATAGGCTCTCGAGGACAATGGAACATGGATAGTGGAAGACTTCCCTCTTACAAAGAAAGAAATTAGGAGTAAATGATTTTACAAGATCAACTATAATTGTGGAGGAAGCATTGAGAGATGTAAGACAACTTTAGCAATTCTTGGAAATAATCAAGTCGAAATGATTGACTATAATGAGACTTTCACCCCAACAATAAAAATAGCCTCTATGCAAACACTCTTTACTGTTGTAGCTGCAAGGAATTAGGAGTTGCATTAGATGTATTTGCATAATGCCTTCCTACTTGATGAGTTATATGAGGAGGTATATATGAAAATGCCACCTAGTTTTGCTTCTTGAACCCCTAGTAAAGTTTGCAAACTTCATAAATCATTGTATGGTCTATGGCATGCTCCCAAATGTTTTTTTGCCAAGTTAGTTGAGGCATTGAAGACTTGTGGATTTAAATAATCATAATCTAATTACTCTTTATTTACATATAAAGATCGACACATTTACGTTAATGTTCTTGTATATGTTGATTTAATTGTTTCTGGAATGATAAATCACTGTTCATAAGTTCAAAGATTATCTATTCAGGTGTTTTCATATGAAAGACCTAGGGAAATTGAAATATTTCTTAGGGATTGAGGTAGCTTAGAACTCAGATGGTATAGTTCTATGTCAATGCAAATACACACTAGAGATCATCTCTAAGATTGGTCTATTAAGAGCTAAACTAGCTAGTACACCTCTCGGACAAAATAATATATTAGCACTTGTTGAAAATGGTGATTTCCATGATCCTAGTAAGTATAGATGACTGGTAGGCTGGCTCATTTACTTGACAATTACTTGGCCTAAACTCTCTTATTGTGTACATCTACTTGCATAGTTTATGCAACAACCAAAGGAAAAACATTGGGAAGCATCTTTGAGAGTGGTTCATTATTTGAAGGGAAATCCTTGTTAAGGAAATCTCTTATGGGCAGATTATGACCTAAATTTGTGTGCTTATTGTGACCCAGATTGGGCAAGTTGTCCTTTGACTATATGATCTTTGATTGGTTATTTTGTTCTTTTAGGCAATTTCCTAGTCTCTTGGAAGACCAAGAAATAGTAGACAATATCTCGATCTTTAACTGAAGTAGAGTATAGGTATATAGCTTCAACAACATGTGAATTGAAATGGTTGAAAGGATTACTGTTTGATCTTGGCATGTTGCACTCTGATTATATGCGTCTACATTGTGATAGTCAAGTAGTTTTGCATATCGCTTCTAATATGGTTTTTCATGAAAGGACAAAGCATATTGAAGTAGATTGCTCTTTGTTCATGATGAGATACAAAATGTTACTATTACAACTGAATATGGTTGTACTTCATTACAGATTACGGACATTTTTACTAAGGCCTTACGGAAATAATAGTTTAATTTTCTCATGTGCAAGTTGGGCATTCTAAATCCTCATGCTCCCACTTGAGGGGGGTGTTGGAGATTGTGCTAATCAAACCTTGGTTTTAGACATCATTTTTAGTAGGAATATCAGCCATGATTTTAATGTAATTATGGGAAGTGTATGTTTGTAAATATTTAGCTCTTAATCAGGTAGGAGCTAGGATTCTTTAAGAGCAACTCAGTTTCCAAGTTTCCTTGGATTTTGAGTTTGCTTGTCCACCAAATTCATAACTTATATATATACATACATATATATATATATTTATTTATATCTTCATGGTATTGTTAATAAAAACAAGCCTTTAAGCTTCCAAGTCTTCATATTTTTACAATGTTTTTAATCATTGATGTGAATTGTTATTAGTGGTGGGAATTAGCATTAGTTCCAACGGATTCTTTCTTTCTATTTTATGAGTTTGTACATATATTCATGTTAAGTTGGTGAAATTGATTTGATAGGGAAAATGAGCAGTTGTACTATCAAAGGTTGTATATTATGAATATATGGCAAATTTATGTTATAAGTGACCAATTTTGAAATTCTAATTCTGTTCCTTTAAATCATTTTCCATTCTAATTCATTATTCCAAAATCTCTATCCATCATGCCTCGATGATAAAGACAAAACGGGAATGGTACTTAAAAATTTTTGAGACAAAATGAGAATGGTACCTAAAAGAACATGGAATAATTTTAACATTCTGGAATTTTCGAAATGGGTTAGAATTTAGCCAATCCCAAACCATCTCATCCCATGCATACTTTCAAATCGCAAGTTTGAGCTCGTTACCAACTTTATTAGTTATATTAAATTATGATTTTATTTACACCATACATATAAATATATACAAGGGAATTAATCCCAAAAATACCCTTGAATAAAAGAATAAGAAATTATAAACCCCTGTAACCTTAACTAGACTATTAATGATAAAAATGCCCTCTAAAACTAAACACCCGCTCATCTTGTCTTGCCAAAATTTTGTATTTCAAATTGAAAGTTTATGTTTGCTTTTGCAATTACATCTTTCTAAAATCCTAACTATTTGAAATAAAAAAAAAATTGTCAATTTGGAAGCAAAACCCATAGATTTGAGAGAGAACTCTTTGGTTAATCAATTTAAAAAGAGAAAGAAGGAGATTTGTAAAGGTGAATCAATTTAAAAGAAGGTGGCAGAAGGAGATAAGCCAAAAATTGAGTTGTTGGTAAAAGCTCCTCACCGAAAAGTTATCTTCTCATCTGAGTTGTAACCGAAGCTTATTCAACTTTATTGAGGTTAGTATAAAAAATAAAAAAGGTGAAACTTCCTCTGATTTTATTTCTTGAAAAATTTTTGCAGTTATAGAAGGTTCATTTTGTTTGCAACTGAGTAAAATGCGAATTTTTAGTTTAGGTGGATTTGTTTTTTTGCCTCTGCCTTTTCTCATTGATACTTTCGCTGCTTTGGTTTTGATGTTGTTTGAGTTTGATGATGTTGTTTGTTGGTGGGGCTGAGTTGCCCTTATCGATTGGTGAATATTGACTATGGTTGTGCAGGCAAAAGGTTAAGAGAAATGCTATGCAGGTGGTGTTGTGGCTTAATGTTTGAGCTTGTTTTTTTTGCTGATATTCATTGTTGAATCATTTGGATGAGTAATTCTTGGTGTCTGATAGTTATGACTATTGTAAATGTTTTTTTTCTCTCTCTTGTTTTTACAGTAGATATGAGCTATGTTTGATGTCTATTTTTGAGTTGTATTCTCTTGAAAGAGAAATGACATGTTATTTTTCTTATAAATTATGGTATGTGTTATAGGTAATTGGTGATACTTAAGAATTTTTTTGTTGGCAATTTTATGTCTTCTGTAATGTGTTGATTTTTTTTGTTCAATTCTTATGCATAAGTATTATATTGAAATTAAAAATTTTTTGTAATGAATGTAGTAAGTGTTGTGAATGGTATTGATAGTTGATGTTGATAAAGAAATCTTTTTATTAATATTGTGTTCTCTATTGGATGAGGCTTGATAGTGATTTATAAGGGATGATATTATGGCTTGTTATAGGATGATCAAGGCTATTATAAGATGTTATGGTATGTTAGAAGTTATTAGGATCTATTACTCTAATAGTCCATAATTGTCTCTAACATCCCCTAATATCCTATAACAACTTATATAACATATGAAAATATTTTTTGAAGGATTGTTGGTTATTGGTAGGGGATGATAAGGGCTGTTACGGGCTGCTACCCCATTAATCCTTAACAACCCCTAAAAACCTATAGCAACTTATACTTACATTTGTAATCATCATTAAAGGATTTACATGGGTTGTTAGAGGCTATCAGGGGATGATATGGGCAGTTAGGGAGTTTTAGGATAACAACCCCTAACATCCCCTATCAGCCCTTATCATCCCCTAATAATAACCAACAATCATTCACATAATGTTTGCAGATGTTAGCATTAGTTGATATAGGCTGTTAGGGGATGTTAAAGACAGATGTTGGGTAACAAACCCTAACAACCCCTGTTAACCCCTAATAGCCCCTATCAAGCTCTATCTTTATTAGTTTATTTGTTATAAGTTTATATAATGTTTTAAATTTCTTTTCCATATTACATGGCTTCAAATTTCCCTTTTAGCAGTGAGCAATCTCCTCTTGCCATAAAAGAAAAAATAGATATTCAAATTATAAGTCCAAGAGCTTTATCCATTACCGCAAGGCATATAATACTTAAGCGGAGAAATGTTGAGGGGCCACCGAAAGAGGAGGATAATAAGAAAAAGAGGTTTACAAGATTGGAATTACGCGATAAAGATAGTGATGATATTGATAATGATGACAAACTTGCATCTGGTGAAGAAAATTAAGAAAATATGGGTGTGAAGGATGTAAGTTTAAATTTAGTTAATGGTTGAAATGAATCATTCTGAGTTCTTAAGTAATTTATAAATGCCTTACATTTCACAAGATTTGAAATATGTCATCCCTCAGTCTGATTGGAAGTACCACCCAGTTAATTCTGTGTCAATGGGTTTGAATATTATTTGTGATATACATAATGTTTTTGGCAAGGATGAGCAGAAGGTATATTATGCTATATTGGTTTGAAATTATAGTCACATATTTGTGTTATCCTTAAATATCTGATTATTCACTTGTTCTGCTTTAATTTTGTGCAGTTGGCAGCATTTTGTAAATACAAAGTTGGGGAGTTTCTCAAAATAGATGAACATAGATTTGTTCATTGATTTGGCTTAATCACATATATGTTCTTACGTCAAGTGCACCATCCAGTGACTGACGAGTTATGGTTTAAAATAGGCAATGATGTGCTGCGAATAGGAGACGGCAAATACTGCTTAATAACCGGCTTGCCCTACATTAGAATAGAGAGATTGAGGAGATTGAGGTGGCCAACACACCCTAGTACAATAATATGGGACATTTACAAGGAGAAGATTGTTGGATGCATTCCATGAGGCACGAGATAAAGATCTTCAAGTCAAACTAGGAGTTGCTTGACTAATGGAGCTTCTAATAATTGGAAAATCTAGGGGTTCAAAGGTTAATCCAACCATTCTATCACTTATTGATGATGTGGAAGCATTTAACAATGTTGAATCAGGAAAACTTAGTTGGAAGTTATTGTGCTTTAATTAGAAAGATGTTTTAAAGAAGTTGAAGATGAAAAAAACTGAAGGATTCTCGTTGAGTGGGTTCTTCGATGCAATATTAATTTTTGTGCTGGAGGTTCTTTCAGCATTTGAATGAGTTAGTGCAAAGAGAATATCCAATGGGTCTTCAAGGATGCTGAATTGGAGAACATACTTAACGAAAACAACGCCGTATCAAAATATTAAAACTAAGCTTCTAAATCACTTATCTTAGGTACTGTTTATATAAATATGTGTTGTGTACCTAATGTATTATATTATTAAACTTAATAATATTTTTATTTGAATAGTATTTGATGACTACTCCAATGCATAAGTCTGACAAAAAAGTGAGTAATATAACCTTTGAGTGAGGATGTTAGTTCACCTGATGAAAAGGTGGAGGGGACCCAAAAGTAGAGAATAAGGTTCATATTGTTGGAGATTTGAGCATTCTTGCCTCTGACATAAGTAAAATCCTTGACTGAATTACTCTTCTTGAGGCACGATGTAAAGAAATGGAAGATAATAATAAAGTACTTTTGGAACAAAATAAAGTATTGAGACAGAAAAATGATGGGCTTCATACACGCTTGCATGATTAAAATCAAGAGATCCTTATAGAAATGAAGTCTTTAATTGTGAGAATGAAGAATGTCAAGGGCAAAATTAAAGAGAATGAAAATGTAATTTTCACCCATGATCTTTCTCACCAAATTACACCTCATGAGACACCTTAACCTCCGTACGTATTATTACATCAGTTTTTTTTCATATTTTTTAAATCCTACCTTTTTTTTATATATTTTTTTCAATATAGATTTTATAAATATGCTTTATATTGTAGAAAGGACATCACAGATTCTGGCGGTGATGGTGATGCACTTGCTTATTCACTTATGATTGTAAGTAAAATTGCCTTTGAAGTGGGTGTTGCATAGAAGAGGAAGATGATTCCCAATCCAAAATACCTAGGAGGTCCTTGGACTTCCGGTGGAAGAAAATGGGAGAGATGTGAAAATTCCCAAATAGTCTTGTGAAAGATAGAACATGACAAATCTTATACTCATGTGCTTCAGGTGGACCCACTACAATCTCCTTCTTCCACTGAAATCACATGTTTTGAAGAATGGTGGACAAATAATTTCCAAGATTACAAATAGTGAGATCCTATGAAGCAATGTTTACAATTCTTTATTCCGTACACCAATTTACTAATATTATTGTATTAATATTATTATTACATTAAATGCAGTGATAAAGATATTGATCAATTGCTGTCTGGAGGTGAGACATACGACTTCACTGTTCATAAAGTTGTAACTAAAGATTTCTAGTATCGTATGCAGACAACCGACGTTTGTCTAACAAATGATGTAAGAATCAACATATAATTAATCATAATACTATTTTAACTCACAATATTAGTACATTGCATTATATAATATAATTGTTATATGAAGTTTTATTTTAGGATATCGATATTATCTTACATTACCTAAGGCAAAAGCAATATTATATTAAAGATGAATTTGACCAGCGTAAGACGTATAGTGACTGATTATGTAATTATTATTTTATATCTGAATATGTTGCATTTAAGGAGAAGATAAAGAAAAAACAAAATTGGGAACCTTGGTACAACATCTTAAAGTTTTTAAGAGGTGATTTGCGATATGGAAAGCCGATGCACAATGTAGACACTATTTATCTCCCAATAAACCAACATAATGCACACTGGTTTCTTGTTGAAATTTAGCTCACACAGTGGATAATTAATGTTTTTGACTCACATTATTCTCCAAACCAAAAAGGTGTAAGACAACAGTGCGTGGTCCCAATTATAGAAATGCTTCCAGTAGCACTTGACCATGTTGGCTTCTTTAACCATAGGTCAGAATTG
Source organism: Garcia nutans (assembly GCA_947685225.1). NCBI lineage: Eukaryota > Viridiplantae > Streptophyta > Magnoliopsida > Malpighiales > Euphorbiaceae > Garcia > Garcia nutans. The sequence continues at coordinate 24,714,305 of CANTUV010000035.1, read as the reverse complement.
GAGAAGAAAAAGAATAAGAAATTTAAAATCGTCTACAACCATCACAAATGTCCACAACAGGATAGGTAATCTTTTAATAAGGTGCTTAATTCATATTAAATATATATGATATAGTCTCATTGATAAGATTTTAATCTCTAATCTTTTTGGTTTACAGTATGGATTGTGGTTAATTTGTCGCCAAATTCATAGAGTTTTTTTTATGATTGATGAACATGATATTTGAAACTGCAACCAAGATCGCATGGTTAATATGAGATACAACACAACAGTGAGCTTGTGGTACCATGCTGCCAATAAGAACATGGGCTCTTGGTGTAGCGATGCCAAATGATTCATACTTTATGCTAACGTTACAATTTAATTTTAATCTACATACTTTTTATGTCCGTATATAAGTTTCATTTAAGTTAATTATTCAAAGATAATCTAATTATTTAGTTATGGTTTATAATCATTTTACCGTTATTCAGGTCTGATGTCCATTAGTACTTGAATTTTGAAACATGTGGTGTTGATAAATTTTTCTAATATTTTTGAATAGAAATTCTCTTTTGTATTCATTGTTACTTAGTTTGTGGATGATGTTTGATTGCTATTATGTGCCTCATCAGGTCTGGTGCTGATAGTTGATTGTTGTCATAAGCTGATTGGGGCTAATATGGGCTGATAGGGGCTGATAGGAGCTATCTGGGTATGCGTCCACTAACAATCCCTAACGACCCCCATATCAGACCCTATTAGCAACTTAAGTTTTATCCAAAAGATCTTGCAATTATGTCTTCAATTCCTTTAACTTTATTGGAGCCATTTGATGTGGAGGAATAGAGATAGGTGTTGTACCAGGTAGCAAGTCTATACTAAACTCTATTTACCATTATGTAGGCAAAGTAGTTAGATCATCAGGGAATACATTAGGGAACTCTTGTACTATAGGTATCTAGTCCAAATTAGGGGATGCCATATTTGTCTCTGACATGGGCCAAACACCATACATGCCCTTTTCTTAATAGTCTTTTAGCATTAACTGTTGAGATCACATTATTTAGCACTCCACTCCTATCTCCTTGAAATTAAAAACTTCCCTTAAAGGGTTATGAAATATAACCTTTTTTCCCATTACAATCTAAAGTGGCAAAATACTAGACAATCAATCCATTCCCAAGATAACATCAAACTCTAACACTGGCAATTCTATCAAATGAGCTTTTAGAGTTTTGTCATCTATCACTACCTCACAATAAGTGTACACATTTTTAACAATGATTTCTTCCTCTAAAGGAGTAAACACGATGAGCGAAATATCAAGCAATTTGGAAGGTACAGGTAATTTAGAAGCAAAATAGGTGGACACAAAAGAATAGGTTGCCCTTGACTTAAATAACACCCTTCCTTTAACAGATTGGATGGAAATGATAATTGTAATAGTTACATTTGATGCTTGTGCCTCTTGAGGTGATAAGATATACACACACACTTTATCTACCTCTACCTGATGGTGGATGTACTCTAGATCTCTCAGTAACACTATCTCTTCCAGAACATTTTCCAATACCATCAAATCTAAGACCCCTTTCTACCTGCACTGTGGTCTAGGATGTCTGAGGTCTTATTTCAACTGTAAGCAAATGACAATCTTTTATCATATGATCCCTTTGCCACATTTAACGCATGCCCTAATCTCTTTATAACATTGACCTCTTTGCATCTTCCCACAGGTCAAACATGGACTAAGTATAGGAGGCCTTTGAATAGTAGTATCTAGAAATTCAAAGTTAATAGTCCCAGATGGTCTTCCAATAAGTGGTCTAGATAAAGATCCAACCGATGTTCTTGGTGGATTGGTTCGAGGCATGGATTGTGATTGTTGTCCATCACCAGATGTCCCTGTCCCTACCTCTTTGTCTAATAAAACCCTTGGTTTTAGCATTCTTCTATTCTCGAGTTGCCTGGGCTTCCATCTCTATATTTTCTATTATTATTGCTTTATCGACTAATTTAGAGTAAGAATCATAATCATGAGCAGCCAAAATCATATATAGTGAATTAACGAATCCTCATCTAAATCAATGTATTCTTGCTACATCATTTTATACTAGAGCAGGTACATATTTTCTCAATTGATTAAACCATCTTTCATATTCAAATACTGTCATACCTAGGGTTTGCACCAGTCTTTCAAACTCAATGGCATTGGCTTGCCTAACACTTTCAGGTAGAAATTCTTGCAATACCATCTTTACAAATTGGTCCCAAGTTAGAGGAGCATTTCCTTTTAGTAATCCAACCACATCTCTCTTGTACCAGTCCTTCACATCACCCCTCATCTGGCATCCTGTTTAGATAATTTTTGTACTTGTTTTTAGTGTGATTTTATGTGTTTTTAGTTAATGTTTCATTTGATTTTTGTTTAAAGTTTGTTTTAGGTTAAAGTGTAAAAACTCCCTTGGAAGATCAAAATAATGAAGAAGGAGCATAAATCAAGCAAGACATGGCCAAGCCAAATCAAACTTGGCCGTGTCCCTTAAAGAATGATGATGGCAGAGCTTGACACGGCCATGAGACATGGCCAAGCCACTGGCCATGTCTCACTTAAAGGCCAAAACCAAAGAAACCAAAGAAAGAAAAGAAAAGAAGGGCAGAAGCTGACACAGGCATGTGACACGGCCAGTGGAGCTTGGCCGTGTCCCACCTCATGCCTAAGAACAAAAGACAAGTAAGGAAGAAGTAAAATGAAGAAACAGTAGGTGACACATCCACATGACACGGCCAAGCCATTGTGACACGGCCACAAGCTTAGCCGTGTCACCTCTTGAGAACAAGGAAAAGAAAGAAAGAAAGAAGAAGGCAGTGAAGGATACGGCCAGCAAGCTTGGCTGTGTCCCAAAGAAAAATGAGAGACACGGCCAAGCCAAATCAAGCTTGACTGTGTCACCCTTAATATCTATTTAAGTTCTTTCATACGAAAGAGAGAAAAGGGGGGAGAGATGGCTAGGGTTTGCAAAAGAGAAAAAAGAAAAGAGAAAGAGGGAGGATACACGATTTGGGAGAGGAGAGAGTGACACTCTCCTTGTCCCTTCATCTTCCTCCTCCATTTCTATCCTCTCCATCTTCTCCATCTTCCATTGACAAGCTTCAATTTGGTTCTTTGGGATAAATTGGGTTAACAAGCTCTTAAGGGTTGAAGAAGCTTTATTGAAAGGTTTGGTAACTTGAGAAAGCTCCATTCCATCTTCCAAAGGCATAATCAATTGAACGTTTGATGACTTGAAAAAGCTCCATTCCATATTGAAAAAGGGAATCACCATTGAAGAGGGCTTGAGTGCTTCATCATACATTAAAGTGGAGCTAGGAGGAAGACTAGTAATCCTACTCTTGGCATCTACAAGGGGTTTTTCTATTCTCTCCTTTAATTCATTTCAATATTGTTTTTGTTGTATTAAGAGAATTGATATTGCAATGAACAATTTGTATTTGTTTTATATTGAGTTGAATGAATATTTTAAATTGATGATACTGAGCTAAATATCCATGCCTAGGGTTTGTAGTATATTTGATTGAATGCTTTGATTTGATATTTCCATTGATGTATCATGTTGTTGGTTGATTGCATTGGATTGTATGCTAGGTTGATAGATTAGCTACCTATTGATCTCTAGATATTGAATGAAGGACCGAGAGGTGAAATTTGATATCGAAATTATGCAATCGACTACTCTATGAATGAATTAGAAATATAAGTTCTAGGGTTTCATTAATTTGCAAATGTAAAATATTTGGTTATTGCTATTTCATGAATGTGAGAACTAATGAATTGGTAATTTACTAATTAACCTTAAGGAACAAATTAATTTACAAGGTTATGTTAATGGATAATTGAGAATTGAGCTTTGATTGAATGGACCTATAACCCTAGGCACCTTCTCAAGAATCGATTTGATCTTGTACAACCTTCACACACCAACCCTACGCACATTAATTTTAGGTTTAAATTGTTCTCGCACCATTTCAAAACAACGAACTTGCTTTTAATTTAATTGCTATAATCAAGCTATTACGAACTACACCTTCCTTGTGAGACGACCTTGGGGCGATCACTTTTGCTATAACTACCTCGTATACTTGCGAGTGACGCTTGTAGTAGTACTTAACTCGAGCGCAATACATCCTGCAAATTCAATTGCTTTCTTATATGGAGAATGGAGTATTTGAGTTTTTTATTCCATTTTCTCTAAAAACTCTATAGGATCTTATTCTCTCCCCATTATAGATAGGAGGCTTAAGTTTCAACTAACTCGCTAATAATTTCCTTTTTTCATCTGTTTCCATATGTGGTGGTAGAGGTGAAGGAACTTGGACTTCAAGGATAAAAGCCTATTGTTGTTGTTGTCTTTGATTTATTATCATTTCTATCATCAACTCATAATTTTTCTATAATTATTCAAGTCTTTCCATCACCCTGACTATTCCGTCTTTAGTTGCTGGTGGTTATGGGGGAGGAGTCATTACATTCTTAACCCTTTGCACATGTTCTTTAGAAGGAATATCTCCCTCATATTTAATTGCCCTAGGTCTTCTTCTAGTTGCCATATCTAAACTATAAGAGGGAAAAAGAATTATTTAGTTAGTGCATGAATTAATGCACATCTAGATAACAACGAAAATAAGATATGACAGAGTAATCCGATGACCCGTAGTATTCTTACACATTCATGCTTTTGAACCTTTAATTTACATATTATTATAAACATAGGCTTTGATACCACCTCTGTCACAACCCATTTTCAAAAGTGTAATGGTCCTAGGGTCTAGGGAGGCTTAAGGTTACCAGGAACTATGTAGAACCTAACTAAACCAATGCAGTCATACATATTGTTTATCTTTATTAATTGCTCTAGTGGATTAAAACTCCATTTAATAACTTTTATTAATTTCCCATAGTCTTATAATATATTTTTACACAATATTTTGATGTTATATATATCACACACATATATCATATTATCTACATTATAGTTTACCTCCACATTCTACTAAACCACTCATATCAGTACTATGAAGCAACTAGAATATAGTACAAACTTAACACTTTAATTACATATATAAGTTATTGGTTAATTACACTATCCTAAGACTTCTTGTTGGAAGAAAGAAATCAAGAAGCTGATGAACCTGGATCACTTCTACCGGAAACCACAGACACTTAGGTGAGTCACAAACTCAATGAAATTATAGTGCCTTAAAGGTAAGATATACAACAAAAGTATTTAAATGTTCAAGAATAGTAATAATACAAGGTGGTTGTACAACAAATTTACATCAATAATATGATACATAAACACATAGCAATAGCACCAGAGAAAACATATCACTATGTACATTCCAGTGCTATCACATATCACACGCATAAGGGTTTTAGCTTTAACCCTTTTTATCAAAAGTCTATATGTGCACATAGCCTAATGGTATAACTCCCATCAAGTTGTAGTTTTGTCATATTAGCTAAACAAATGGCTTGGTTGATGAGATCAACTTTATACTTGTTTTTAGTATGATTTTTATGTGTTTTTAGTTAATGTTTCATTTGATTTTTGTTTAAAGTTTGTTTTAAGTGTTTATTTTAGGTTAAAGTGCAAAAACTCCCTTGGATGATCAAAACAATGAAGGAAGAGCATGAATCAAGCAAGATATGGCCAAGCCAAAGCAAGCTTGGCCGTGTCCCTCAAAAGAATTGCAAGGCAATAGCTGACACGGCCAGGAGACATGGCCAAGCCACTGGTCGTGTCTCACCTAAAGGGCAAAACCAAAGAAACCAAGAAAGAAAGGAAAATTTGGCAGAAGCTGACACTGGCAGGTGACGCGGCCAAGCCACTGACATGGCCACAAGCTTGGCCGTGTCCCATCTTAAGCCAAGAAATGAAGGACCAAAAGAAATGAAGCAAAATGAAGAAGCAGTAGGTGACACACCCATATGACACGACCAAGCCAGTGGCCATGTCACATGACACGGCCACAAGCTTGGCCGTGTTACTCCTTGAAGAACAAAGAAAAGAAAGAAAGAAAGAGAGGCAGTGATGGACACGACCGACTAGCTTGGCCGTGTCCCAAAGGGAAATGAGAGACACGGCCAAGCCACTCATGGCTTGGCCGTGTCACCTATAAAACCTTGAATTCTTTTACACGGATTGAGGAACGAGTGGGGGACAAACAACTTGCTTTTTGTGAAAAGAAAGATTAAAGAAAAGAAAAGCTTGCCTAATTGATGGAAAGAAAGATTAAACAAAGAGAAAGTGGGAAACAAGGGAGAGTGGTGTGAGTTGGAAGGTATGAGTTTGAGCTTTGAATGAAATAAAAAGAGAGGAAAATGCAAGAACCAAGAACAGACTTGGAGAGGAGGAGGCTTTGGGCAGACACGGCTTGGGTGAGGGAGAGAGTGACACTCTCCTCAGCCCTTCATCTTCATCCTCCATTTCTATCCTCTCCACCTTCTCCATCTTCCATTGGCAAGCTCTTGAAGGTTGAAGAAGCTTCATTGAAAGGTTTGGTGACTTGAGAAAGCTCCATTCCATATTGCAAAAAGGGAACCAACAATTGAAGAGGGCTTGAGTTCTTCATCATACACCCAAGTGGAGCTAGGAGGAAGACTAGTAATCCTACTCTTGGCAACTTCACAAGGGGTTTTTCTATTTTCTCTTTTAATTCATTTCAATATTGTTGTTGTTGTATTAAGAGTATTGAACGTGAACTAACTCATTCTCTATCTAGATATTGATGAACCCTAGCTTATTTGTATGATTGAATAATGTTAATTGATGGAGTTGTTTTATTCTTATGATGCTTAATGATTTATTTCCAATTGATAATAGCATGCTTATTGATTGGTTGCAATTTTAATATTATTGACTTGAGAAAGCTTGATATGAATTGAATACTCATAAGAGTTGAGGATTGATTGGAGTGCTAGAGATAAACTTACAAGATCCTTTAGTTTATAATTCCTTGTTCTTAATGCAAGATCTATTTAATTATGTTTGAGAAGAGATTCCGGCATTCTACTTAGTGATTAGTGATTAATTCACTCGAGAGAGGTTTTAGTCTAAATTAGAGGAATGCCAATTCAACTCTATTATGTGATTTAATTGAAGTGATTTTCATAACTATAATTGTGGCTAGGGGGATTCAATATCTGGATAGTATTATTATCATCAATCCTTTTTGCACAACATTCAATTTCTCTTTACTTTCATTTAATTAAGTTAATTGTCTTTAATTATAAAACATCACAAAAACTATTGAATTGCTAAACAACAGTTAAGATTTGTATTAGTACTTGACCTTGTCTCTAGTGGAACGATAACTCACTCACTACTTTATTACTTGGGCGACCCATGCACTTGCTATATTGCAATAGATTAGGTTCGCGTGCACTATTGGTATAATCACATAGGCCTAGAGGCCACATCATGTTTCACAATTCAAAAATATAATAACACACAATCAACAATGGAATCAAATGGCTTAAGTATTAACAATGATTCAAATTTTATCAAAGAATTCCAAAGTAACAAAGATAAAGGTAAGGATGGCCAATATAACTCATCTTGAACTTGTAAATTGGATTTCTCAAAGTCACTGATAATTACTAGTCAGTTATGTGATAATCCTCGACCTACATTCATATCTAAATATAAATTGCACACCTAGGTTAGTTTTTAATTTATTATTTACCATTTAAGGTTCTTTCTCCTTCTTATATAAGATCTTATGGAAGATTTATATTTTATTATTAAGTTGTTATTTCATTGAGTTTAAGTCGTGTTATCATATGCCATTTTTCATTTACATATGCTGCATAAGTTGGTTTGTATTTTAGGCTATTTTGGTCACTAATATTTCAATATCTTTGTCATCCTTCATTCAATTATTCAAAAGACACCGATGCCCTATTTTAATATATTAATATGTTTCCAAATTCATTTTGTATTTATGGGTTCAAATATTACAAAAGTATTTTGTACTATAGTTAGAGTTCTAAATACATGCAATTTGCCTATATAAACACATTGGCTTTCTTAAGTCAATTGATTTAATTATTCATTAACTACACACATTATGTTTTGTTCATACATTATATGCATATGGTTATGATTTAGTCAAATACATTTTGGTATGCTCAAGTCATTATCAGTCAATAAATACATCATGTCCAACATTTGAGCAATTTACATTCATTTAATTGTATATTAATTTCCTTAAAATTTAATCTGAAATTTTACTACAGTGTTCATAACATCCTAAATGACATCTTTGTAAATTTTCATGAATTTTTAAATTCATTTACATAGGTAAATAATTCAGAGACAGTAGCACAATTTTTCAGTGATGTTCATTTAGGCTGTTGCCATAAGCGGCTAGTATTCACTTAATTGCTCACTTATTTTCCCTCATCATTTGACTTTCCCTTTTACCAAAACCTTCCCAACATCCAAATACACATTTAAAATTTTTTTTTATGAATTTTAAAGCTCATTTACATATTGAAAAAAATAAATTATTGAGAATTCAAGCAATTCAATTTGAACAGATTTAGGGATTAGAGTTTCTATCTTTCCCCTTTTCAATTTCTTTCAATACAAACATATTTACAACATCGTAAATAGTTAGTTAATAGGTGTACATGATAAGTTTGAGCTTAGTGGTCAATAAATAATAGGCCTAAAATTAGGGAAACAAATTGAAAGATTACGGTTCAAAATTTTCAGATTTCTTGCCCTCAGAAGTTCCTTTACCTATTTTGCTCTTATATCACTTTGTTAACTTAATTTTCCATTTTGGAAAACTTTTAGACACAAGAAAATAACTTAGGAATGAGCTACAACTAATGAAAAATGAGTGAAAATTCTTGAGAGAAAGGAGATATTTTTGTAAAAAGAAGATAAGAAGTCTAAATTTTGTTCGTAAAAAGAAGATAAGCAGGTAAGAAGTCTAAATTTTGTCTGTCTTTAATCATAAATTTTCCAAGCTCTCTTCCTATTTAAAGGAGGTGTTTCACTTATCTAGTTGGGCAGAAAATTGGCTCATAATTGAGTGGGTGAAATTTCCATTTTGTCCCTCAAGTCTTACATGTTTCCTTTGTTAACTTGAATGTCTTTTTTGGCCATTTCACACTTAACTTGTTGCTAAAATTTGTAATTAATTTCTTTGAAAATCTTGTCACTTCTAATTTTTAATTTTAATATATCTCATATGATTTTAATGTACGCTATATGTTAAGGTATTGTTAATTAAGTTATGGAGCATGTGAAGTAAAATGCTCTAAGATTTTTACGAGTTATCGTAGCTAAGATGTTTTAAAATTTCCATTTCCATCACTTTAGTGCCTTGTAAATGCCACTTCATTGAATTTCAATGGTTCCTTCATTACTCTAGTTGACCAATTTGTTTTTCTAATACTTTTATATAAATGTAATTAATTATTTTTTGACTTACTGTAATACCCTTATACTTCATACATATATTATACATATATCTCATATATGTAAAGTACATATATAGAATACAAGAATGTCACCAATAGTGACAACATAAAATCCTCTTCATTTTTATCTAAGTAAGTTCTCCTTTAAAAGATAAATTAAAAGGATAAATAAATATATAGATTTAAAATTAAAGATCAAAATTAATATATATACAAATAAAGATCTCTGAAAAATTTTTGCCAGAGTTTTATCTGTGATTTTAATATTTTCAAAATTAACAAACACACAACCTGCAGTGAAAGTACCCTTTTAAAATAAATTCCCTAAATTCAATCATTTCTCCTATAATACCCTTATACCCTATGTACGTACAATAGACACACCTTGTGTATGTAAAGTATGTAAACAAAATACAAGAATGTCACTGCTCAAGTCATTAGAAAATTCTTTCTTAATTTCAATAAAATAGTTTATTCTTTAAAATATAACTTATTAGATAAACAAATTTAAATATAAGTAATTCAAATATTATAATAGTATTTATTAATAAAAATCTCTGAGAAAATTTTACCAGAGTTTTGACTATAATTTGTGTATTCCCCAATAATCCAATTTTCACAATTTGCACTAAAATATTACACTCCCAAGATATACTCATTCATTCATTCATGTCTCCAAATGATTATTTTTAGGAACCAAAATCAATAAAGTCACATATTTAATTATATATACAAAAAAACATCTAAAAAATTTATAGTATTTAAACAGACATTTAATTTATAACATTTCTACATAATCCACAATGTATACAAAACTTAACATGTTTAATCAAAGATGAACGGCTATATGCTATGCAGAGGCCTCTGATCCAGTAGCAAACTGATAAATTTCAAATATTAACTAGAACTCTAGACTTAGCCAGGTCTAACATAACTCCTCATCACTATCTTGTCACCTGCGCCATAGATAAAACGCGCTAAGTTTTTTGCCTAGCGATACATACTTTGATAATAAAAGAAATTTAAAACAAAACAATGCAAAAATGCTTTTCTTTTGAAATTCACAATATGGCATGTAACTAAATTTAAAAACTTATGCATTTTTTACTCTAAACCATCACATATCACATTCACATACATTGGGACCAAATACCCTTATTATAATATTTAGGTTCCTGAGATATTGTTTTGGACCATTTTGACACCTAGTGTCTAGCACAGAGGCAAATAATAGTGATACCTAACATCTAGCCCGAAGGTAATTCATATAATAGTGATGCCCAACATTTAGCCTGAAGGCAAATCATAGGCATGGCATAGTTGATGATATTTTTGCCCCTATTTCTTAGTATATTTATTGTTAAATTGAGTTTAATTTGTTTGTTCAAGTGTTTATTAGGGTTGATTCTAGGAACATTTTATACGTTAGGAACTTAAGGTTATTTAGGCCGGAATCACTGATGAAAGACAAGAAAAAGAGCTATTTTGGAAAATTTATTCAATTGGCAAGCCCAGTGACATGGGTGTGTCAATGGCCGTGTCATTCAACTACTTTACAGAAGCTTTGACACGCCCAGAAACATGGGTGTGTCTCTAAACGTGCCATTGATCCTGCCTTACAGAAGCTGTGACACGACCCAAGACATAGAATATATGTAAATACAAAATAGAAGTTAATCAAGTTTTGTGTAAGTTAAAGGAGAATTGTTCTAACATTTTAAAAAATATTAATAAATATGATACTAATAACTAGACATATAGAATAAAAGAAAAATTGAAGAAAGGGGACTCATGGGTAGGTGCAGAGGAATAATTCTAGTCGATGCGGTACATCTAGCAAAACCAAAATGAAAATTTATGGGATACTATGCTAAGTATACATATAAATATGTCAACATATTTAAATGAACAAGGATTACATAAGTGACTCAAATGAAACAAAATTGTGCAAGTAAGGATATTTAATTCTGACAAATGCAAGAATGAACAAATTACTAAAAAAAATTATTGTACGTTACAAGAAATAGGGACATTAGATGTGGAATTAAATATTTTTATGAATTGAGAAATCACTAGATACAAAAAGTAAAATTGATATATTATGAAAAAAATTAATAATAAATAAAAATATACAGGATGCTAAAAAACTGGAAGTCCAATTACAAGAGTAATAACATATGTAGGAAATTCCAAAATGAAGAATTAAAATTTAATATGTTTTTGACCTATTTATTGGAATTGCCACTATTTGACTCTTGCCAACAAGCATCTTAATTTTATTAATTAATTCAGTATTTACCGACCTATCCAAAATAATGGAATTATTAGTTTAAAATCCTAATATTGTGCTATTATTAAATTCAAACTATATGCCATTATATTCTATTTGATCCTTGATATCAATTGTTGCTCATATAGGTAACTATTCTAAATTATTATTAATCTGACGACATTGTTAAGTTATCAATCTATTGCTTATCACCATTGGTTCTAAATGGATCTTGCCTCATTAAATTTGTTATTTAAAATTCTAACATTGTGATACAACCTAACTCTGGTGGGGATAAACTACTAGATAGTGTATACTGAGACTGTAATATGCAAAAAGGGGAAGTTACCGTCCTAATTACTGGCCTATAACTTAACTGTTATAGAATGTCACATTGTCATCTTGTTCACGTTTATTGTTTTGAATTGCCATTGTTATTACTATTAATGATGTTGTTTGTCTAGCCACATTGTTATACTAATCATTGATACTGTACGTTTCTTGTCCTATTTTTTCTTCTGCTCTATACTGATTGAATCTATTGATCTACCTTATTCTATTTATCTAGATCTTATTACTATTCACATTGAACATTCAACACCTAAATAATTGTGTGTATTGACTGTCATTCTATCTCTTGCTATGATTGGAAACCTCATAATAAACATAACATATATACTAAGGGCTATGATTAGGCTGAGTTAATAGGAAATCTTGCGGAAAGGGAAAAACCGCATAACAGTAAAAACGAGCAAAAAAGTGAAAATGGGATTTGTTTAAAGGGAAGTCTAATGTTACTAAGGAATCAACCATTAGAAGTAATACTACTAGGTAAAGTTTATATGATGACAAAAGCAATGGTATGGGATATAATACTAGAAATTTTAATAAGATATTTAAAGTACTTTAATAAATGTGAAACTAAAATAAACAAAAAAACTTGAACATTCGTTTAGTATTGTTTTGCAAGTGAGGAAACTCTGGCAGTAGTGGCATTGTGGTACTCAAAAGCAATAAAGAAGATAACAAAAGGGAAAAAATTGTAATTTGAAAACAAATTTAATGGCAATGTATTTGTAAGAAAAAAAAAGAAACTTAGTGAAATTTTGAATAAAAGTTATGTATCATTGTATTCTACGTGGTTCCAATGGCTTTTTGCTAACATGAACCCTAGGATAGTTGCTCTTAAGATTCAAAGTGTGACAAAGGTGGTATCAGAGCCCGGTTGTCATGAAGGTAGATTAACAATGGATACCACAGAGCCATAGTTGCCAAGATTAGATAAAAGAATAAATTAACACAAAATAGTGTATAGTAAAGACCCAAAGGTCAATATAATTGTTAGATATGTATGTATGCCTAAGAGTAAATCTTTTTACATTGTAATATGCACATTAATTCATTTACATTAATGAATTAGGACATTCTTTCTTATTTAGTACTAATGTAATACATTCAGTTGATTTTATATATCTTAAATAGTTTAATAAATTCCCTATAATAAAACACAATAGAAGAGAAATCATAATGAGATCATGATATGAAATTCTTTTCACATGCAAATATATTTATACTAAAATTATCCATAGTCATAGTATTAACAAGATAGGACATTGTTGATGTGGATAGACTAGCACATGTTATACTTCTTCATTTGATCAAGTAGATATTCTTATAAGTTGTAGATATGGTGATGCTTAGAGTTAACATGTGGATGCATATTTGATGCACAAGTTCATTGGATGACCCAACAATGAGATAATCACATGGATATTTTGTAACACCCTTATGCCCTATATATATATATATAATACAAGAATGTTATCATCTTTGATATTTATAAAATTTCCCATAATTATAAAAAAAATTGAAAGCTTGTAAATGCACCTTAACAAGTGATAAGTGAAAATATAATAATTTAATTAACAAAAATACAAATTTTAAAGAAATATTTCTGAAAAAAATTTATCAGAATTTCGACTTTATTTTGGACATTCCCTCAAAATTAATAACTCAACCTGTATAAAAATTTTGCACTCCCAAAATCATACATTCATATGTCTACTACTTCATCATTCTTAAGTATTTTCTCAAAATCACTCAAAAATATATAGATACATATTTAAAATATTCACAAACTTCACACTTATCCCAAAAACCTTATAATTTGCAACATTTACATATATTCACAAATAATGTACATAATTAAAACAAGTTTTTTTCAAAGTAGATTTTTACTTGCTTGCAACTGACTACGGTCCCGTGGTAACAAGGCAAAACTTGTAGCAAAATCCAAAATCCCTAAACCTGCTCAGGTCTAGCAGGGCTTTCAGTACTAACCTGATCACCTGTGCGATAAACAAAATCGCACTAAGCATTTCGCCTAGTGGTACATACTTTGATAATAATGTAAATTAAATTAAAATAATATAAATTGCTTTTTTATTAAATCTAATGATGCAACATGAAATTTCCTTTCAAAATTTTGTTTATTATCTTTTCAACTTATCATTTAACACAATCATATACATTGGGCCCAAAGGACCATATATATTTAAGGATGTTACAACTCTCTCCCTCTGAAATAATTTCCTCCTCAAAATTAAATGATATAAACTCTGAAAGAGTTAAGGATACTGGCTTCGCATAACCTGCTCACTCTTCCATGTCACTTCCTCAGTAGAATGGTTCCTCCATAATATTTTAACCAATGGCACCCTCTTATTCCTTAATTCTTTTGCCTTTCTTGCCAAAATAGCCATTGGCACCTCTTCGTAGGTCAAATGTGGACTAACCTCTATTGACTCAACTAATAAGATATGAGATGGATCTAATATGTATGTCTGAAGCATCAAGACATGAAAGACATTGTGTAACTTGTCTAACTCGAGTGGCAAAGCTAGTCTATAAGCTATCGATCCCACTCTTTCCAGTACCTCATATGGACCAATGAAATGAGGACTCAACTTTTCTTTCCGTCCAAATCTCAAAATCTTTTCTAAGGAGACACTTTCAGGAATACCTTATCTCCCACACTAAACTCTATACTTTTCTCTTTAAGCATGTGCATGATTTCTGCCGGTCTGAAGCTATTTTCAAATGATCCCAAATTATTTTTTCTTTTTCTTCTATTTCTTTGATTAAATCAGGACCTACTAATTTACCTTCTCCAAATTCACCAGAACATAATGGTGTCCTACACTTCCTACCATACAAAGCCTCATAAGGAGCCATTCCAATACTAAACTGAATGCTATTGTTGTATGCAAACTCAACCAACAATAAGTGCCTATCCCAACTTCCAGTAAACTTGATAAAATAACTTCTCAACATGTCCTCCAAAACCTATATTACTCTCTCTGATTGTCCATCTATCTATGGATGGAAGTAGTACTGAAATGTAACCGAGAACCCAAGGCATCCTGTAAACTCTTCTAAAATCTGGATGTGAATCTTGGATCTCGATCTGACATAATAGAAACTGGGATTCCATGCAATCTTACCACCTCATTAATGTAAAACTCAACTAGCCTATCTAGTGAGTAATCCATCCTAACTAGAAGAAAATGGTCTGACTTTGTTAATCTATCCACTATTACTCAGATTGCATCATGCTTCCTAGGGGTTAAAGGTAGTCTAGCTACAGAATCCATGGTCACTCGCTCCCACTTATACTCAAGAACAGATAAGGGCTATAGCAGCTTTAAAGGAACTTGGTGCTTAGCTTTCACTCCCTAACAAGTAAAGCATCGAGATACAAATTCTGCTACGTTCTTTTTTATCCCTGACCACCAATAGTACCGCTTCAAATCTTGATACATCTTGGTACTTCCAGGGTGCATAGCATAAGATGATTGGTATGCCTCCTCTAAAATTCTCTTTCTTAATTATATATTATCAAGAATAAATAGTCTATCTTTGTACCACACACCACCATAATCTCTCACATAAAAATCCCTGCTCTCCCCTTTTTTATAGCCTTTCACAATCTTCTGAATTCTCACAATCATCTTTTGTGCCTCTTTAATATAATCAAGTAGTAATGGCCGAATTACTGTCTTCCATAATCTTCTGAATTCTCACAATCGTCTTTTGTGCTTCTTTAATATAATCAAATAGTAATGGCCTTATCTATAATTCAGCCAAAAGAGCACCATTATCACACACCTTAAACCTGGCATGTAAAGCTCTCAACTCAATAAGCAATATGAGAGCATAGGCAGTCAACCCTGCCATAGATTTTTGACTCAAGGTGTCAGCAACTACATTAGCCTTACCCGGGTGGTAGCCAATTAAACGGTCATAATCATTAATCAGTTCTAACCATTGTCTTTGCCGAAGATTCAATTTTTTTTGAACCCCCAAATACTCAAACTCTTATGATATACATTAACAGAACATTTTTCTCTATATAAGTGGTGTCTCCAAATCTTTAATGCAAATATAATGGCTTCCAACTCCAAATCATGAGTCAGATAATTTAACTCATGGGGCTTCAACCGTCTAAAAACATATGCAATAACTCTACCTTCCTGCATCAATATACAACCCAAACCACTATGTGATACATCACTATATATCACATATGGTTTGCCTTCTGCAGATAAAGTAAGAACTGGAGCTTGAGTCAATATGTCTCTCAACTGCTCAAAGCTCATCTGATATCGGTTTGTCCATACAAACTCTATATCCTTTGGAAGTAGTATGGTGGTGAAGCTATCATAGAAAATCCCTTCACAAATCGACGGTAATAACTAGCCAACCCTAAAAAACTTCTAATCTCAATCACATTCTCTGACCGGACCCATCTTGACCACCTTTGCTACTACCTCTATCGCCTCGACCCCCTCGGACATTGGGTCTAGATGCGGCTGTATTAGTCTGTCTGCCATCTGATGGTGGCTTTAGACAATCTCTACAAAGAACCTCCTCTGCCTCCTCTTTGATGATGAAGACCCTGCCTTATCTGAGGTCTCCTATCATTCTCTATGCTCTAACAACTGTTGTAAGTCCCTGCACTTCTCTACACTTTTGGTAGCTACAACCAACTTAGAAAAATACTCATACTATTATGCTTCCAATAGACACATGATGGATGGCCTCAGACCCTCCTTAAATCTCTTGCACCTGTCAATCTCATCTCCCTCCTGCATACTTGCTCAGCCGAATAAAATCCTTCTCATAATTTGTCACTATTTTTTATTCTTGCTTTAAACTCAAGAACTCTTTCTTCTTTGCATCTTTATACTCCCGAGGGTTATATTTCTTAACAAACTCCTACAGAAATTCATCATAAGTCAGTACCAGAGGATCATCTTTTACATGGGAAATTATCTTCCACTAGTCATAAGCGTCCCCCTGTAGAAGAGACATGGCATAATCAAACTTCTCTTTCGCATTGGCCTATAATTGGATAAATATCCTCTGAATCCTCTCTAGCCACTACTCTGCTATAGCTGAATTTGTAGTACCAAAAAAATATATAGCTCCAAATTTCCTTAGCTTGTCATATTTTTTGGCCGGTAGCTGCTGCTATTGTGGCAGCGACTGTGGCTGTGGCTGCTGTATCGGAGCATGTCAAAACAACTCCACCATATGCCACACCCAGACTTGCGAAACCTCCTTAATTGCTGATCTAACTTGCACTGATGGCTCCCGAGCAATCTCTGCACTGGCTCCAACAGCACTCTCTCCGAGGCCAACACTCTCTGTACTACCTTCCCTGACTCATGCATCCGAGATGCCATGTCTGCCTATGTCTATAAATACAAAAGAACTACCACTTAGGGACCAGATAAAAATGCCAGTGCAAATCCATGTATGACATGTTAAAAATCACATTTAAAATCCCATTTTCTCTCTCTTAAAAACTCACCTAGGTCGTGAACCTCATGCCTAGGCTCTGATACTAAAATAAATGTAATACCCTTATACCCTATATATGTATAATGTATACAACCTGTATATGTATAATATATACATAGAACATAAGAATGCTATCATCTTTGAGATTTATAAAATTTTCCATAATTATAAAAAAAACATTAAGTGCATAAATATACCTTAACAATTTTATAAGTGAAAATATAATAATAATTTAATTAACGAAAATACAAATTTTAAAAAAAATTCTGAAAAAAAATTCTTCAGAGTTTTGGTTGTATTTTGGACATTCCCCAAAATAATACATTCATATGTCAACTACTTCATCATTCTTTAGTAATTTCTCAAAATCACTCAAACATATATAGATACATATTTAAAATATTCACAAACTTCATACTTATCCCAAAAACCTTATAATTTACAACATTTATAGATATGCATAAATAATGTACATAATTAAAACAATTTTTTTTCAAAGTAGATTTTTACTTGCTTGCAACTGACTATTGTCTCGTGGTAACAGGACAAAACTTTTAGCAAAATCTAAAATCCCTAAACCTGCTCAGGTCTAGCAGGGCTTTCAATACTAACTCGTTCACCTGTGCGATAAATAAAATCGCACTAAGCATTTCACCTAGCGGTACATACTTTGATAATAATATAAATTAAAATAAAATAATATAAATTGCTTTTTCATTAAATATAATGATGCAACATGAAATTTCCTTTCAAAATTTTATTTATTATCTTTTCAACTTATCATTTAACACAATCAAATACATTGGGCCTAAAGGACCATATATAATATTTAAGTTTCAGAGATAATGTTTTGGACTATTTTTCACACTCAGTGTCTAGCCCAAAGAAAAATATCAGTGACGTCCAACGTCTAGCCCGAAGGCAAAATTCATAATAGTGAAGCCCAGCGTCTAGCCCGAAGGCAAATCAAATATCAATGAAGCCCGTCATCTAGCCCGAAGGCAATCATAAGCATGCCACCAAATACAAAACTCTGAAAATTGATATTATATAAGGTTTAGCACATAATATATATAATTTCACATTTTTCTTATACTTTGGCAATTATGCCAATTTTTATCCCTTACATTTTTTTTCATCTATTAATCACATTTCCAATCACAAATTTCATATTCCATTCCAATTTCATAGTGTAACCAATAAAAGGTTATAATTAAAATCATTTAATACAGTCATTTAAATCATAAAATCAAATAAACATTAATTCTTTGTGATTATTATTCTAAAACCCTAACTCATCCACTACTTCATCCAAACTGCCATCAAAATTGGGCAAATCAACCAAATAACTATAAAATCTTTACCTCCTCATCAAAAAAACACCTTCCATACCCATATAACAAACTAAAACACACCCCATCAAAAGTCCAAATCTTACATAATCTAATTTTCCAACCTAACTTAAAAATTAAAGAGAAAAGCTTAGCAATTTATTGAAAAATCACCGAAACTTCTTTTGATTCATGAAAATCCACTCAAAATTTGGTGTTTGGAAGAGAAGAAAAGCTCCCCTTACTTCCATGGAGTTTTGGCCAAGACTAAGAAGAGAGGAAGAAGATGGAGTTTATGTTTTAATTTTTTTTCTTCCTTTTCTTCATTTAAAACTTAAATAATTAATAATTAATTATTTTTAATTAATTATTTATTTATTTTAAAAATCATATTTTCCATCTCCCATTCAAAATTATTTGAATTTGAATTTTTTTTAAACATAACTTTAATTTTCATAATTTACCATTTTACCCTTTGACTTTACTATACATTTTAACTTTTATAAGTGATATATATTTAACATATACATCACATATACACTTCATATTTCTCACTTCCAACTATTCATTCAACATTCCAATTTATTAATTTTGGTTTAATTTAATTTAACTTAATCTTAATATATTTAAGGATGTTACTTATCTATTTAATGTCAATGATTTTTATCTCATCATAGTAGTTTTGCAAATATCCTTAGACTTGAGGTCTCTAGGGCATCTTGGATATCAAGTATTCTATTTTAATCCTATTCCTTGTTGTCTCATGAGAGATCTCTCATATAGCAAACATTGGGTATTGCATGAGGTATTTGATGATAGTTGAGAGATTAACAAAGAATACATTACTCTTGATAGTGAAAAGTGTATCTCATGGCCTCTTGTAGGAAGGCAGTACTCTGGAAATCCTTGGCCAAGGTAAACGGATCTTTAAGAGAGTCTCAAAGATACCTTTTATAGAGTAATAAGCTTCGGAATAAGAACTAATATATTTGGGCAAGGTGTGATGTCTTCAATCTAGTGGGAGTTGACACAAAGTCCATACTCTGAACTAAATAAGATATGGTATGATGTAAGGAGTTTATTGTATGGTAACTATCTATGGAAAGATTGAAGTCATACCACTTGACTTTCTCAATACTTGGGTAGCCATGATGCATTGCTAGATGCTAATCTTATCTACTTAATATTAATTGGTTGACTGGGGATCAATCATAAATGAAGAGCTCTTTTTAGGAAGCCTTAATTTTAATTAAGGATAAAATTGATATTTAGCAACTAGCCCATTTGGGCTTAATAAGCTTTAGGGTTTTAATTAGGGTATAAAAGACCAAGTTAAACCAAGCCCTAGAAAGACCTAATAGTATATATATGATATTATTAAGAGATAGGCACTAATCTAGACAATTGAAAGAAATCATAACCTCCTCTTCTCAATTCACATTGAACATTAAAAAGAGAAAAGAGAGTTTTTTTCTTATTATTTTTGAGTGCTTTTTCTTGATAGCACATGGATTCACTCAAAGTCACTCTAAACAGATTGGAGATTAATTCTTTCCATATATGGATAATGTTTGAGGCAATCCTATTTTGAATTGTTGTGGAGGAGAAGAATTACTGTCACACCCCCAGTTAAGAAGGTTTGACAGTCTTAGGGTTCTAAATGGTTAATCCTTAATTCACTACAAAAAAACACGCCATTTGCAACGGCCAAGTTCCGTCGCAGATCCATCGCAGATCCGTTGCAAACAACGATCTGCAACGGATCTGCGACGGAAAAAATCCGTTAGTAAGAAAGGCGTTGCAATTTTCATTTTTGCGACCGGCCGTCGCAGATTGCGACGGATTTGCTACTATATTTCGGTTGCAAATCTGGCGCTTAAAATTTCGAGGGTAAAAGTTAGCCGTCGCAAATTCGTTGCAAAATCGGTCTCAAATCCGTAGCAGACGTCCGTTGCAAATTTCCATAGCAGATGTCCGTCGCAAATTCCATTGCAGATTCCGTCGCAAAATGCGTTGCAGATTCCATTGTAGATTACGTTGCAGATTCTGTCGCAGATTCGTTGCAAAATCAATCGCAAATCCGTCACAGATCCGTTGCAAATCTGTTGCAAATGTAATTTTTGGAATAAACAATCCATCACAAATACGTCACTTCTATGTTCAAAATAATTTATAAATTTAATTACTAAAATCGATTACAAAAACTAAATCGATAATCAAATTTGCATATAATTTTTCATTGATTTAAATGAAACCGTTAACATAATCCACAATTCATTACAATTATTTTGAATACAACACTTTAAATTCTAAGTCTACAACTAAAATGTAACATGAAATGACAATAGAACACTAAACCGAAGACAAGTGCGGGTTATCATCTGGATGATCTTTTACTGCTTCATATTTTGCTTCAATTGAATTAGATATTCCTCTAATATTTTCAAAAAGTGTCCTGTAAATTAAAAACTCAAATCAGAACAAACCAGAGAATATGGACTTATGACTTAATCAAGATGATGCCTAACTAATTTTCCAAGATGGATGCTGCACTAATGCCAAAGCTTCCTTGAAAGTCATTATCATAACAAACCTGAGAATATGGACTTATGCCTGAATCAAGATGATGCCCGACTAATTTTCACCATTCTTTGTATCTGCAACATTGTCAAAGTAGGCAGTTCGCAAACCCCATTTTAGGCACAATTTGTATTCAGAAATAAAGAGACAAGAGCAAAAATGATAAGTAAATAGTAATAATTTCATTTTAGTCTTGTGGGAAACTAAACTAAAAGAACACAGAGTTTGTAGTGTAAGATGCAGCAGCTTTTATAACAAATTATCTAAGAGGCGATGCATGAAACTTACCTAACGCAAAAAGAGACAAAAAGAACCTGATGGCGATGATAATTAATACAAAAAATGCTTTTAATAAAATAAATAATGTAGAGTAAGCTAAGCTAAGAAAAGGATAAAAAAGAAGAGACAAAAAAGCCCACCATTAAACCATTAAAATGGATATATATATATATAAACTTTTTGCTATATATAAATGGAATTACAATGAATAATTTCATAGAGCATAATGCATATGAGTTGTTTGTTTAAAGTTTAATAATAGCAAAAGAAATGCACAACAAAGATCAGTTCATCTATTCTCCAACATTATAAAGAAAAAACTTTCATTTCCTTGATTTATTCATATAGACAAAGTTTAAAAAGAGCTCAAAGTTAGAAAAAACTTACATATTTGCTGCTATAGCTCTCTTCACCATCATAAGCCTTAGGAACCTAAAAATGTAAATAAAGAAAATGTAAAACGAAACCTTGATATTTTCGATTGGAAAAAAATGCAACCTAAAGATTGTTGTTTATCTGTGGATTATATATAAAAAATATATGATATATAGTAAAGAATTGCATCCAAACAAAAAAAATGCTTTCCCCAAATGATGTAATTAGAAAGGTTGCACAAACCATTGCACATAAAGGCTCCAAACCAATATCAGAAGCAGGTTCCTCAAGCCTCTTCCTTTTTGCTGCTTGAAAATCTATCATCACCTAAAAAAAAAAGTGGAGGAGATCAAAACTAGAAAAATTGGGAAGAAAAATAAAATGCAGGCAGAGACCAAGAATCCTAATACACACTCATACTAGTATAAAGGAAACAAATATGCTGTAATCTCTCCCTAGTTCTGTTAATGATACAAATGTCTGAAAATCTATAGAAAAGATATTCGTACGAAATCTATCCATGCTTACCTGAATAATAGCGAGAGAAATCCTGTACAACATGACATCAGTGATGTTATCCCTAACAATTCACTTGAATGTCATAGACATATATTGCATCATCACTACTTCCTGCAACAAGTTCGCGTCCATCAGTGGAGAATTTCACAGAGAAGATTCCAAAAGAATAGTCCCCATCATCAGCAGCAGAGAAGTCCAAACCGTCATGAATCTCCTGCAAAGAATGTATTCTTGGATTATGCATCAATAGCGAGGTGTTGATGTTGTTAGGTTTTAACTTGTAATTCAAGTTGGAAATGAATCTATATTGCCTTTGCTCCCCACTTGAAATGGAAAAAATCTCAAGTAACTAATGTTGACAGGATCATGTTCAAGATTTAGGAACAAATAGTTTGACAGGTAAAAATAATGAGAAGACATCAGAAAATTGCGTAATTATCCCATGCAATCTTTCTTCAATTAATTCTACATGCATCAAATATAAACAATGACCAACACCTACTGTGATGTTTGCAAATGACTCCGTTGCTGCAGACCCAACATCAACAATATGGACAATAGCCGACATGCTGGCATAGACCTACAATGGAAAACTAATGTTCATTAAGACATATGAACAAGTATTGATATCAGGGCTCCAGCCCATTAAGGAGATATCCAGATATACAAACTCACAAGATAACGCTGATCTGGTGAAAGAGATGTATCAGTAATGGTCCATCGCAAACTTTTAGCAAGAATGTTCTTATGAACTTTCCACTCTCTCTCCACATCATATACTCTAATATGGCTTCCCTGAAATGAGTATTTTTTAGAGCAAAAAACAACAATAATAAAATGATTCTGAAAATCACTGCAAGTATTATAAACTTCCCAAACCCGGTCATAATAATACAAAGCGATACCTGAAACCCAGCAACAAAAAGAGAACCATCAGTTGAGAATTGTGAGACATAGGCCCTGCTAGTCATATGATCAATAAGCCAAGGTCCATTGACTGGCAAATATCTTCTAAGCATATGACAACGATCAGCTGCAGAGAATCTAACCCTTCCTGAGTGGTTAGCTTCTCAACCCGCCAACATCTTAACTGTGGAAACAGGTAACTCCCTTTTCCCAGGCATCACATTGGCAAGCCGTTCATGGGGGCTTGAATTCAACTTGGTGAGAGCAGAAATTTCAAGATCTAAATTAGTCAATGATTTGTTCGATCTCTGACCATTACCAATTTCATTTATGGCATTACCTCCATCACAATGTTCAGAATCAATCTCCAGTCTCCTCATGGCATAACCCATTTCCTCTATGGAAGCCCAACTAGGAATAAAATACATTTTTCTTCAACACGTAACACATTATTTTTGCACTGTAAAATCATTGACAACATTACTATTCACCAAGCTTTCACATCAAATCAATTTATCAAGTAAGTTTAAGTTTCTTGCAATGCAATCCCTGCAAGATAAAAAAAATTTAGAATTCTTCTTTAGTTTCAAAATTCTAGGATAACGAACTCTAATTAGAATCTGTGTATCCAATAAAAGCTAGCATGTGCCAAGACACTTCCTTTTACTCATCCAGCTTCAAACAAACATAGTATCAGACATCTTCAACCATTTTTCAACATGAAATGAAACAGAGAAAAAAAAATTTTGAGCTATTTCTCAAGATTCATTTACTTACAGCTAAATTTTAATAATTTTCCATACAAAAATGAGCACAGGTACTCGTCTGTACTATCAGATTCAACTTTAACAATCAAGCAAAGTAACCACCAGTTTCCACAGCATAATAAAATTAAAAAAAAAAGAAACCTAATTATTCAAAACAGCAAATAGAAATCCACTTATTACATGAAGCGTCAAGCAAAGTATCTACGCATGAATCACTATAAAGCAAATTAAAATAAAAAAAATTAAAACAAAAAAAAAGAAAAAGGAAAAAACTGAATTGAAACAAGATAAAGAAAAAAGAAAATAAAAAAAAAAGAAAATCAAGAAATTGAAAATGAAGAACAAATTTTCGATATATAGTAAGAACTCACTAAGAATGTGAACCAAATGGTAAACCAAAGAACTAACCGAGAATACCAGTTTTTTTTTTTCCTTAAATTCACCAAGAATACTAGTTTTAGTTTGTAAATACAAGGAATAATAGATTCGGTGGACATAAAAAGGGATAGAGAGAGAAATACATTTATTAAATGGTGGATCAACTTGAAATGGTGGAATTTTTGCCCTGGATCAACGGCAAATGGTGGAAGCAAGCAAAGGGAGCCCTGGAGCAACGAGCTGGTGGTGTTTTGTCTTTTGCTTTTTTTGTTTCTGTCTTCTTTGGAAATGGACAATAGGGAAGGGAAGAAGGAGATATGTGCGGCTGTGTGGAATAATGGGATTAGGGTTGGTAGTGAACTGGTGAAGGAACTAAAAATGAAGATGGGGAGTGAGGTAGGGAAAAATAAGGGAAATGGAAAAAAATAATCAGAAGGAAGGGAGCAAAAACGTTGCCATTTTTTATATTTATTATTATTATTATTATTATATTATTATTATTATTGCTACAGATCTGCAACGGATCTGCGACGGATGTCTTAAAATTTCATTTACTTGTATTTCCACTGCAAATCGGTTGCAGATCCGTCGTAGATTTGCGACGGATACAAGTTGGTAGCAGATATTCATTGCAAAATGCATTTTTTTTATTTTTTTTCAACCGATTTGCGACGGAAATAATTTTCTCAAAAATTCTCCGCGGTCCTTTCTCCCGCCAAGCAACTGCGCCAACTTTCGTCACAAATTTGCTACGGATCTGCAACAGATTTGCGACGGATGTTTCAAAATTCCTCTAACTTGTCTTTCCGTCGCAAATGCGTTGCAGATCCGTGGCAAGTTTGCGACGAAAACTGGTCCGTTGTAGATTTCCGTCGCAAATGCCGAATATTTTTGTAGGGAGTTTTAAAAATATCTAATTTTTAAAAATTCAATAAAATAAATTAAAATTTAATTGAATAAATTAAATAAATAATTTAAATAGAAAATTGAATGATTTTAATTGAAAAAAATGAAATGTATATGTGAAATATACATGAAATATACATAATATATAAAAAGTCAACAAAAAAAGTCAACTCTTTTAAAAGAAAAGTCAAAGTCAAAGGGCACTTTTGTAATTAAACTTTGAAAATTTAAAATTATTTAAATAATTTAAAAATAAATTATTTTGGATAGAAGAAGTAAATTTAGAATTTTTATTTATTAAATAAATAATTAATATTTAAAAATATATTATTATATATATGGTTAATAAGTAAGTGGAAGGAGAGAGAAATTAAAATTGGTCTTCATCTTCTTCTTCTTCCTACTGTGTGTCGAACCTCCATTGATGCCAAGCCAAGGTTTTTATTTCTTCTTAGCTCCATGAATTGAAGGATTTGACAAGTTTCAAGTGGATTTTTAGGGTTTTCCTCCATAATTAGTAAGTTTTTGAACTTCTTTCTTTGGATTTTCAAGAAATTAAGAATATGTGTGATTTGGACTTTTGAAGTATTATATCTTAATTATCTATTTGGGTATGAATGAAGTTGATTTGAGTAGTTAAAAATAATTTTAAGGTTGGATTGAAGAAATTGTTAAGTTTGAGTAAGGTATGGTGAAGAGAGAGAATTTAAGGTTATGGGAGAATTGAACCTTTTGAATTCTTGGGATTTAATTGTGCAATTTGTTTCCAAATGTGTTATTTGGATGCATAAACACGTATTTTAAAGTCAAATTATGGATTTGGTTGTGTTTGGATAAAGTTTGGATGAAGTAGTGTTGATTTAGGATTTTAGAAAAGTGAATTTTAAAATATGGTGAATTGTTTGATTTTAATGTTTAAAGCATGTTGTTTAATGAAATAAGTGATGGAAATAAGCTTGGATTGATGATTAGAATGAGTTGGAATGGAAAACCTTCAATGGTGAAGGTTATGCCATTTTAGGATTTGTACATAAGTATGTGTTTAAATAATGTAATTGGTTTAAACATGTTAAAATATGATTTTAATGATATTAATAAACTTAAAATATCAATTTATAAGGCTTAAAATGGTTTTTCAAAGTTAAAAGTGAGGTTAGGCTTAATTTTGGGGTTTTGTCTAGAATGATGTTTAATTATGATTTTAGTTTGAAAATGCCTTAGAATGTAATATTAAATGATTATTTATAATCACATTTGATATATGCATTGGGAGGAAGCAGTTTGGCCAACCTAAGTATTGAAGGGTAACTTGAAAGAGAATGTTGGAGGTTGTTTTTGAGCATGCTTTTGGCTGCTTTCTAAGGTATGTACAAACTCTTGATAAATGTGGCATAATTAAATTACATTTGGGCTTAACACAATTTAGTTAAAAAATGTGTTAAGCTACTTGATGCATTGGTTATTCATGAACAATGTGCTATCACATGTGTAATATTATATATGCATTAAATGCATTGTGAAAAGCCATTGTTAATGGCTATATTGCATAAAATGTGAATTATATGAAAATAGCCCAAAGTGTTTAGGTGATGTGGTTTTGATGTGGAATGTGATATAATGTGATGATATATTTAGATATGATGAAATGTGATAAATTGAAATGAAATGACATTGAGAAAAATGAGAAAAAGAGGCAATGTGCCTAATTGATAATGAGAAAAAAGGTAATGTGCCTAGTTGATTATGGGAAAATGAGAAAGAAATTGATATTGAAAAGTATGAAATAATTATGTGCCAATTATGTTATTCAATTTTCAGAGTTCTGTGTTTGGCGACATGCCTATGAGGTTATCCGCATTATTTGCCTTTAGGGCTAGATTTTGAGCAATTACTTTGAATTGCCTTCGGGCCTAGATGCTCGGGATCACTGTGATATGATTTACATTCAGGGCTAGCTTTTGAGCAATTATTATTATTTGCCGTCGGGAATAGACACATGGTGTCAATTTGAACCATAACAATAACTCTAGGATTTGAATGGCATATTAGATCTTTTGGCCCATGCTTGTGTTTGTACTTATGTGAATTGTAAAATAATTGAAGAATATGTTTTAAAATAAAATTATATGAGACGTTGGCACATGATATGCAAGGCATTATGCTTTGGCATTGCTTTATAATTTTATTATTATCAAAGTTTATGTCGCTAAGCTTTTAGCTTAGCGCGATTGTAATTCATTACGCATGTGACAGGGGTGATCCGGTAGAGCCGGAGAGTTCGTCTAGACCGGATCGGGTCTAGATTTGAGACTTTTCTCGTGGAGTTGGTTTTGGCCATCAAGATCAAAGACACTGCCAACATGTATATATTTTATATTATATTTTAATATTGTGTATTTTATATTATGTTTTGATGTATATACTGTAAATTATAAAGAATGTGTTGAAAACTTTTATAATCTGGTTTTTATATGTGTTTTTGATAAATATATATGTGTATGTATAAATGTTTTGAGAAACTTGGAGAAATTGAGGAGTATGGGTAAAATATATGATTGATTTTTATTGGGAGTATTTTTCTTATGCAGATTGTGATTTGTTGAAATTTTAGGATGTCTAAATTATATACAAAACTCTAGCAATTTTTTTAGAGATTTTCATATAAAACTCTATTTTGAAACTTATAATTTATAAAGAATATTTATTTATTATTTAATTATATATTTAAAAGTATTTTGAGGTTTAAATTTGAAATGTAAAAATTTTTATTTTTATCGGGTCGTGATATTTTTATACTGTATATACGTATTTTACATATACTGGGTGTATGTAGTATACGTATATAGGGTATAAGAGTATTACATAAAGCCACCAGATTCCGCGAAGGGCCATCTCCTGGATCTTTATTAGAATTACTTTTAGATGTTATAATTATTTTTTTAATCATAAATATATTGTCCATAACTTACTTACACCTTAAGCTTGGTGTAGTCATACACATATAAATTTATAAATATCTTTTATGTTATATTGTACCCAACGGAGCACTAACAACACTAAATTTTAGTATAGACTTTATTTATTAATACATAAGCCACTCCTTGGTACTAAAAAAATAGAAATGAGCAACTGATAAGAAGAATCCAGATGCTCGAACACGCATAATTACTAATCTAGAAAAAAATGGTGACGATGGGTAAGCTGTCAACTTAATAGGTAATAACCTAATGTGTAGCTAGGTATGATAATTAATAAAATAATTATATTAGGGCACATGCACTGTGAGTGAAAGAATAATCAATGGAGCAGATATAATATTCAACTAAATATTTAGATCAAAGTGAGCAAATTAGGTCATAATTGGGAATATCAATTAAAATTTCAAAATGGATTAAATAATATTTAATCAATAATTAATTAGAATATCAGATTAATGTCAAGCAACAATCAGAGATAATCAGATACACTATGACACTCAGAACATATAGGTCATAGACCATAACAGGTGGGCCTGAGACCATAATAACAAAAATTAGTGTACATCATTTGGCAGTTTGATCCCTACCAAGATTGGATAGTATCACAAATGTCAAAGGCCAATAAGAATAGTTCAACAAGTGAACTCAATAGAAGAATCAAAAGTGATAGGCTTAGCAACAATGAAATATCAGAAGCAAATATACCTATAATAATAATTAAACGGAAGCAAAGAGTTTCTCAAAAAACCAAAATTTAATCAAGGTAAACAAAACTTGCATGACCCAAACTCGAGGGCCCTTGACCAATAGTAGGAAATGGGAAAGCACGTGGCTTCTAAACCCATAGTCAGCTGACAAATCATAACTATAGAAATATTTAAAACATCACATCAATCATTCAATATAAAGTCAAATCATAAGATTCAATAGTATGAAATTTGTGGAGTTTCTAAAGTATAAATATAGTACATTACAATTATAAATTACACACCCAGTTAATTCATAAATAAATTCCACTGCCAAGGAAGAGAGGCAAGGTTATGGAATAAAGTACTCATAGAAGTTCAACCTACAAAGATGAAAAAATAGTGAGATGAGGATGAGCATCTCAACTCAGTGAGTGGTACCAACCAATATACAAACCCGGTGTCCTATACTAATTACAATGATGAGAGATTTTTAATATAGATTTTTCTACATTAAGTGTGTATACAAAATTGCTTGGAGAGTGTTATATTCGTCTGGAGTGCAAATGTAGGGGTTATTTGACTCCTATGAGCATGGCTTTGGAGTGCCATTGCCGTGGAATAGGTGTTAGGGTTGTTTTAAGGAAACGTTTCCAAATTTGGAACAAGCTGTTGGTACACAAGGGCATGTGTAGGAGATGACACGGGCATGTCTTGATGGACAACTCTGTTTGGGTGGAAAATTTTTAGTGTGGCAATGTAGATTTAATCCACACGGGCGTGCCCTTGAAGTGACACAGGCATGTCTGGTGATTCAAATATTGAAGTAGATTTTTGAATGTTATATATTTGATATAAATAGTATATTTGAATAATAGGGCTTTAAAATAATTAAAGTGATGGTTTATATAATTATATGGAATTAAATAATTTAATTAAGTGATAAATAAAGAAAGTAGGTATAAAAAATAATAGTGTGAGTGAGTATATGAAATAAAAATAAAAGCTATATAAAGGAGTTCTAAAGCCTTCTATCCTCTTCCCGAAAACCTCCATTCTCATTATCCAATGCCATCTTGATATCTTTTTCTTTCTTCTTTCATTTCTTACCTTAGAAATCATGGAGATTTTAGAGAAAGATCAAAGGATTGAAGGAGAAAATGATGGAAGAGCAACTTGAAAGAGGTTAGTGCTTGTATATCATTTACTTTGCTATTCTTTGAGCTATATTTGAATTTTAATTGCTCTAATAATTAAATGATTGGAATTAATGGAATTAGTGTGAAAGAAGTTGTGCAATGAACAATTTGTGGAATTATGAAAGAGACACTATATTGATTGATTTGAATATATATATATATATATGAATAGAAAACTTTATTTTTATATTAATAAAGTGTATATTTAATGATTAATAAACTAAAGTAATTATTAACATGATTATTGAATCCTTCATGAGGTAATTTAGGGATATGACATAAGCTAGAATTTTAATGAGTGCTAAGGTTTTGAAGGATATTAGAGTTATAAAACTTTCTAATTTGGAAATATGATGGTATTAGTGTTATTCAAAGTATATTAGTTAGTTAGTTATCTTAACATCATGTTGGACTGAATTTTGGAATAACTAAACAATGGACTACATGGTTTTGGGAGATTTGTTAAATAGGAGAGATTGACCCTATTTTTGATAAATTTAATTTAAGAGATAATTGCAGTTATTAGAATGTTGAGCAATTACTTTTGAAGAGAATTATGTTATTGATATTGAATGGTTATTTAAAGTGTATTAGTTTGAAACATTAGAATAATTAATTGTTTGTTATAAATAAGAAGTGTAAATGAGATTAAGTGATTATCATATCAACAAATAATTTTGGGGTGAGCAAGTTGTGTGCAAATAAGTTAAGGTGAGAACGAAAGGAATGGGAGTGCCATTATATGAAGATTGAAACATGAATTGATTGTATTCTTAAAGAGTTGGATATTATCTATGTATTGATGTTAGAATGTTAAAGATAAAGGTGAGTTTAATGTATAAGGTGAGTTGAGAAGGTAAAGTTTTTATGAGGAGAATTTTTATATGTTTTTTATGAAAAAATGTGTGTAAAGTTAGTGAAATGATAAAAGACAATTGAATGTAGAGTTACTTGTTTGTGGGAAAGAAATGGAAAGGAAGCTAGTGACTATTGTATCTATAAATAAGTTGGAAGTGAGTACGTTATGTTAATGTACAAAATAATGGTGTTTATAGAATTATGCATAAACAAGAGATTACAAGGAAAAGAAAATGAAAGTGCCATGAAAAAAGAATTAAAGTGAGAAAAGTTAACTTGAGTAGAGAAAATATAATGTTTAACATAAGAATATTGAATTTATTTTGATTGACTTATGATAATATACGTTCAAATTTGGTTTGAGTGAGTAAAGTTAATAGTGAATTGTTAATTAAATTTGTGGTGTTAGAAAATTGATGACTTTGAGATTTGATTGAATATGAGAACATTGGAAATTATTTTCTTTAGGATGTTACGGATAGGCAGTAGCAATTTAAAATGCATGGGCATGACATTACATTGACATGGTCATGTCTTTTAATTTTACTTGTAGGTGATAGTAGTGGATTGAATCACACAGGCATGTTCAAGGGTTGACACAGCCATGTTATGTAATTACTCTTGCAAGAGGCAGTAATGAATTGAGAAACACGGGCATGACACCAATGTATCATATGCATGTGTCCTAAATATTAAGAGTGGTATAATTTCTAAATGATATAGAGTTTAAATCTTAGTGGCAATTAAGAAAGTAAAATGCCCGTCATTAGAAAATGACAACATATATCATAGAGAAATGTATCAATTGTTACATATAATTATGTTTGTATATATATGCATATACAAGCAAGTATGTGTATACAAGCACCACTAAGTTATAAGCATAGCATGTTAGAATTCTTCTAACACGCAGGTTCAATGGACCAGATCGAAATTAAAGATTGATGAAAAAGAATTTCAAAGATGAGGTGCAAAGTGAGCGAGTTGTAATCTATATAAATATTGTAAATGTAAATCATAGGCTTATTATACAATTGATTTTGGTTTAACTGAAGATTATACAAATTTTATTAGGAATGAATGGACCTTTTGCATATGTATATATATTATTAGTGAAATGACAAGTTGTGGTGACCAATTTGTTTTATGATTGATATTATATTATATTGGAATTATTGTACTTTGGATAAGTGTTGGAGGCTAGAAATGCTTCTTTGTAAGTGATAATTATGATTGATAATTGAAAAAAGAAAGGTGAGGAAAAACTATCAAAGTTTCAATCAAATTGTTTTTAACAATTATTTGGATGTGAATACTGAATTGAGTTAGATCCATTTAGTGCATTGATTAGCATCTTCTGACAATACTATGAGAGGATTGTCAAGAGATGTTACACTGATTCTATTCTGACTCTATCAAAAAGATGCTTATGCATCATGCAAGTCGTACAACATATCAAATAATCATCCAAGGGTGGAAATTAGTCCATATAAACCACTCTAAGCCTCAAATCGGGGAGTCAATTCCCCTTATCTAGCTCTTTTCATCCAACATGATATCTTAGAATCCAATACACATAGGGTTCATTGTCACAATCTTAACCAAGCAGTGCTACTCAATTGACAAGCAACACTGAGCATAAGAAAGCCTCTGTCGTCACATCAGTCCTAAAATTATCATCATAATATTATATCATTTTATATTCATAATCTAAATCACATCCTATGTGGTCTCATGTCATCCCAATTCCATCCATCAACCGTAAATTATATTCATCACATAATTGAGCAGGCAAATGTTGAAATTTTAAAATTCTAAATAATACATAATAATAATATATATATATATAAATTATATGTGAATGCATAAAATACATGAAAGTATATTAGAATTACTCACTGTTTAAGCGAACAAATTTGACTCAGTCAATGACTCAGCTCATGAGTGGTAGGGCCCAGTATTGAACGGTCAATGGAATAAAATATTATAAAAATATTATGACAATAATTTCAAACTCTAAAAATAGATATTTTATGACTGAAAATTTAATATAATTTACTTTTAATTGGTCCCCAAAAAGAGAGATAACTGACATAATTAATATCACTCAATTAATTTACGAAATTAGAATGGTACTTTGAAATTTTAATTATTATCTTCTAAAATTTCTATAATTTTCATACTAGGTAAAATTAAATATTTAACACATAATAGATCTCGCCGAAAATATTCACGAGTCTCTTACCGGAGTTTTACCAAAAAATATTATCATAATAATATGGTATCAAATTAGGTACTAAAACATTCATCTCGAAGAAAGAAGTCCAGAAATATACGTCACTCTCCCTCACTCGCCGAAAATGACATCAGAAGTTACTGTCTTGGCTAGATTTCAGTCAAAATTTAAGTTAGTTTAAAAATTACAAATAAGGTACCAAATGAAAGTTTAGGAAGAGAGGATTCTAATGGTACCTGTCTTTTGGAGAAAAGAGGTCGGAATTGGCCAAAAAATTGCTCGAAAACTAGCAGAAGGTCACATTCAGACGGGGAATGTAGTTTCCTCCAGCATTGGTTGGTGGCAAGTCATCCTCTATGGATTCTTCGTCTCGAGATGAATCCAACGGTGGGTGAGTGGCATTTATCGGAGGTCGGACGGTGAAGATATGGCCGGTCAAAGTTCGATCTCCCTTTTTTATCTCTCCACCATTTCCTTCTCTTCCTCTCTCTCTCTCTCTCTCTCTCTCTCTCTCTCTTTCTCTTCTTCTTCTTCTTCTTCTTCTTTTTCTTTTTCTATTTTTCGTTGCACACACATCCACATATAATATTTTTCTTTTCTTTTTTTAATATTATATATTATTATATTATTTTTTTTAAAAAAAAACCAATTTTTCCTCACACCACACATTTAAATACTCATCTTTCTATCTTTTAAACTACCCATAATTTCTTTTCACTCAATTATTATTGTTATTAAATTATATTTTAAAATATTTCTAAAATTTAGTTATTACAAAACTGGGATATCAATAAAATATTGATACTGCGTAAAATATCGTTACCTTGTTTTTCAAACCAGAGGGTTCCTCTACCTCTTTCATTCCTACATTACATGTTAACATGTTTCTATTATTGCATCATATATTATATTATATTGTAACCCTACGTATGTATGTTTTGTTTCTCATTTTCGGTATACTTTATTTACAAATTTTTATTTATTTTATTTTACTACTTGTAATATTCGATTTACATAACTATTTAATAACTTCTAGTTAAATTTATTCTTATATTATTCATTTATATTTTCACGTGTTGCATGTGAATTATTCCATGTACAATTATTATTTACCTCAACTTATTACATTTATACATGTTTAATTTATTTTTTTACTTGTTAAGATCTTTTAACTCAATTTCAAGTGATAAACCATTTTATAAGCATATTTAATTCCAATTTATTAATTAATTACTAGCTTATTATTTCCTTACTTTAACTATTGCAAAGTTTGTACCTAACTTATATTTATTTTATCTGTATGTATATGCATATATAAAAGTTCAGCTTTTCTTTAATAATTCACGTTAACTAAGTAAACTATTCTTATGTTTTTACTTTCATTTTTTGACTAATATAAATCTTAGAATTTAATTCATCATTTTTCCTTAATTAAAAGTTAAATTAAACCATGTTATATATATATATATATATTAAAAAATCCGATTAATTAATTTAAAAAATTCCTTTTCTTCTTAATTTAATAATTTTATACTCTTCTCATAAATAATTTAATTGCAGAAATTCCAGCAAATTAACTAAAATTTCTTAAGAAAAATTTTTCATGAAATTGTTATAATATCATCTATTTTTCCCAACTCAAAACCGATTGTGTAATGCAATTAATTCAAGAATAATAATGATTTTTAAACTAAAAAATTCGATTCTATACTTACCTTTTTTTCTTTTCTTCTTTCACCAATTTAGATGGCCGATTTAGTGCTTTCAATTATAGCTCATTTTGGTTCCAAGCAAAGTTCATAATTTCATCAATTTCCTTTCTCATGTTTTGATGCAACCAAGGAGCTACCAAAGCCAATGACCAAGAACCCACTTAGCCTTTCCAATGGACCTATCATTAGAGGACGTTTACAAAGGTTCAAGGAAGCCTTATTGACTATGATGTAAGGCCTTTGGAGAGATCTACTACTATTGAAGAATGCAAAAAGGAATCCAACTACAAGCTTGGACTCTTGCAATAAAATCAAGGCGTAGTTCATCTTTGTACTGTTTAGGAAGATTTGGCCCATGAAAGTACTTTTCACCAACTTTGTTTCATGCCCTACCTCACTGTCATGAGTGTGACCACAAACTCTACTGTGTCTCACAAACCAAAATTTTGTACTTTATTCTATTTTGATGAATTTACTTCTTATTTTCAATATTTTGTCTAGGATAATCTTATTTAGGCATAAATTTTAATTTGGGCTATATTATATATGTGGCCCCAAGGTTATCAAGAGATGATAGATTGAATGAACAAATTAGAAGCTTCAGTAGTAAAGGGACAACCCAATAATACTCCTAATGCTTATAGAAGGAGAGCTAATAGAAGAGAATAAGCTAAGGAAGACTCTGAGGGAGAAGAGTCATTTGGGAGAAGAAGAGGAAGTTAGACCTAGAGGGAGAAATAACAATCACAGTGGAGAAGAAGTGAAGCTGAAACTATCCATCATTTCATGGTCAAAATGGATTCTAAAGCATACCTTGATTGGGAAAAGAAGATTGAGCTTGTGCTCGATTGCCATGAGTGCACCGAGTCCAAAAAGGCCAAGCTTATTGTAGCCGCCTTTAAAGACTATACCATTACATGGTGGGATGACACAAAGCAAAGGAGGAGAATGAATAGAGAAAGAGCTATTGAAGAATGGAGAGACTTAAAATCAATTATGAGAAGAGGGTTTGTTCCAAGCCACTACTATAAAGAATTATAAAACTACCTTCAAAATCTTACATAAGGATTAAGACGCATGGAAGAATACTACAATGAGATGGAGATTGCCATGATTTAAGCTAATATTTTAAGGAACATAGAGAAGCTACCATAACACGGTTCCTTAATGGTCTCAATAGGGAGATTTCCAACAAAGTAGAGTTGCAACCATACATAATGGAGTTGGAAGACCTATTGCACATTGCATTAAAGGTGGAGAGGCAATCAGAGAGGAAGAGTGGAGCTAATTGATTCCCATCTATGTCAACATATAAGTCCACATGGAATAAAGAGAAAAAGGCTACTTCATCAAAGCCTAAGGTAGATTCCAAGGAAACACCTAAAGCATCTATAACTACCAAGGAGTAAGGTAAATTGGAACCATTCTTGAGTTCAAAGATTAAGTGCTTCAAGTGTGGTTGAATAGGGCATTATAAGAGAGATTGCCTCAACACTAGAACTATATAGATGATTGATGGAGTATACTGCTCAGCTAGTGATGATGGAGGGATGCCCACTAAAAAGGAGAGTGATGGAAGTGAAGAAGAATCTTTAACCATTATTGAAATTGGAAGATCTTTAATATCAATATTAACATTCAAGTTCAATAAGAAGAGTGTCATCAAAGGAAGAACTTATTTCATGCTGGATGCATAGTCCAAGATAGGATATGTGATGTTATCATTGATAGAGATAGTATAACCAATGTTGCTAGCATAACCTTAGTAGAGAAGTTAAGATTGCCTACCCTTAAACATCCCCAACCTTACAAGCTGAAATGGTTAAATTATTATGGGAAAATTAGAGTTACCAAACAAGTTCTACTGGCCTTTAAGATTGGCAGGTATAAAGATGAGGTATTGTTTGATGTGGTGCCAATGCAAGCTGGTCATCTTTTGCTAGGTAGACCATGGTAATTTGATAGGAGGTTTATACACAATGTTACACTAATCAATATGTCCCTAAGAAAGATGGAAGGAAGATCACCCTTATACCTCTATCACCTAA
This sequence comes from Garcia nutans, assembly GCA_947685225.1. NCBI lineage: Eukaryota > Viridiplantae > Streptophyta > Magnoliopsida > Malpighiales > Euphorbiaceae > Garcia > Garcia nutans. The sequence continues at coordinate 24,676,935 of CANTUV010000035.1, read as the reverse complement.
ATAAGTATATGACAGTGAAATAAAAAGGTTGCAAAATGATAGAGAAAATAAAAGTGATGGTAGAGAAATAATTAGAGAGAAAAAAGAAAGTGAATCATTAAAAGAAAAATAAAAGAGTGAAAATAGAGGTAGCGAGATTGTTGTGAGCAAAAAGAAAAAATGGCACTTTTATGGAATGAGGAGTGATATTTGAGAGGCTTTTATTCTCAAAGAAGCATACTAGTACTCATTTACAATGAATCTTATTTGAATAAAATTGACCTTTACACTTTCTTGCCTGGTATTTTTATGTCTATCTTATACGAGATTAAAGTTCCCAATGGATTTTCACTCATTAAAGGAATTGAGCATTAAGTAGATTTCATCCTTAGAGCTACAATTCCTAATAAGCCAGCATATAGAATTAACTTAGAGGAGGTAAAAGAACTTCAATGCCAAGTGGAGGAGTTGATGACTAAAGGCTATGCAAGGGAAAGTATGAGCCCTTGTGCCATTTCAGTTTTACTTGTAACAAAGAAGGATGGGACATGGAGAATGTGTGTAGATTGTCAAGCAATCAACAATATAATAATAAAGTATTGCAATTCTATTCCTAGGTTTAGTGACATATTGGATAAATTGCATGGTAGTATTATTTTTAGTAAAAATAGATCTTAAAATTGGCTACCATCAAATTAGAATGAAAGAATGGGATGAATGAAAAACAACATTTAAAACAAAATATGGCCTTTATGAGTGGTTAGTTATGCCATTTAGTTTAACAAATGCCCCTAGTACCTTCATGAGATTAATGAACCATGTTTTGAAAGATCTAATTGGTCAATATGTGGTTATATACTTTGATGACATTCTCATTTATTCCAAATTTTTAGATGATCATGTGATGCATCTGCTCAATGTTCTGGAAATTTTAAGAAAAAAAAATATTATTTGCCAATTTAAAGAAATGTTGTTTTTGTCTAAGTAAAGTTGTTTTTCTAGGATTTATAGTAAGTAAACATGGTGTTGAGGAAAAAGTTAGTGCTATCAAAAGTTTGCCAACCCCTAAGTCTATTAGTGATATTAGAAGTTTTCATGGTTTGGATAGTTTTATAAAAGATTTGTGCAAGACTTTAGCACCATAGTTATACCTCTAACTACTGTAATTAAGAAAAATAATGCTTTTTTTGAGTTGTAGAACAAGATAATGTTTTTTTCTCTCTTAAAGGAAAAACTATGCAATGTACCTATTTTATTTTTACCTAATTTTACTAAAACGTTTGAAATTAAGTGTGATGCTTTAGGCATAGGTATAGGAGATATTTTAATGCAAGACAAGAAACCTATAGTTTAGTAAAACGTTCAATGGTGCAACAATGAATTACCCAATATATGACAAAGAGTTGTATGCTTTAGTGAGAGCATGAGAGCATTGGCAATATTACCTTTAGCCCAAGGAATTTTTTTTTTACATGGAACATCAATCTTTAAAGTTTGTCAAAGGTCAAGGTAAGCTAAATAAAAGGCATGCTAAATGGATTGAATTTATAAAATCCTTCTCTTATGCTATCAAGTATAAAAATGGAAAAGAGAATGTGATCGTTGTTGCCCTTTCTAGGAGACATATTCTTTTGACCACGTTAGATGTTAGGATTGTAACATCCGTAATTTTTAAAAATTAAATCAAATAAATTAAATGGATTAAATAAATAATTTAAATAAAAAATGGAAGGATTAGAGGTGAGAAAATGAAAAGTACATGTGAAATATATATATAATATACATAATATATACAAAAGTTAACTCTTAAAGAAGAAAAGTTAAAAGTCAAATGGCAAAATTGTAATTATATTTTATAAAATTAAAATTAATTAAAAAATTAAAAAATAAATTATTTTTGAATGGAAGAGGTAAAATATGATTTTTTAAAATAAATAAATAAATAATTAATTATTAAAATATTAAAACAATATATATAAGGTCTTAATTTAAGTGGAAGAAAAGAGAAAAATCAAATTAATCTTCATCTTCTTCTTCTTCTTCTTCTTCAAGAGGTGGCCGAACCACCATTAGAGACCACGGGAGATTTCTTCTTCTTCCAAGCACCAAGGATTGAAGGAATTTTCAAGATTCAAGTGGGATTTTGGTGATTTTCTCCATAAATAGTAAGTTTTCCATCTTATTCTTTGGAATTTTGTGAAGTTTTGAATATGTGGATTTTGGAGTTTTGGTGTAGCTTGATTTAATTGCTTGAATGAATATGTATGAAGCTATTTTGATTAGTTATTAATGATTCTTATGTTGGATTGAAGAAAGGATTAAGTTTGAGTGGGGCTTGGAGGAAGAACTTGACTTAGGGTTATGTGAAATTTGGACTTTTGAAATCATGTGTTTTAATTGTGCAAATGGATTTCAAATGTGTTGTTTTGATGCATAAACAAAGATTTTAAAGTCAAATAATGGATTTAATTAAGGTTGGTTAGAGATTGGATATGGTAGTGTTGAATTTAGGGTTTTGGAAGGAAATTTTCAAAGAATGGTTGTTTTTTTTTTTTATTTCAATGAATAAACTATGTTATTAAATGATATAAGTGATGAAAATAAGCTTGTATTAACAATTGGAATGATTTGGAATGAAGAACCTTAATTGATGAAGGCTATGGCATTTTAGGATTTTGTATAAGAATGTGGGTTTATTTAATTTGATTGGTTAAAATATATTATAATATGTTTTTAATGATATAAATAAACTTATAACACCAATTAAATAAGATAAAAATGGAATTTCAAAGTTAAAGTAAGGAAAGGCTAAATTTTGAGAATTTGTAGGAGTGATGTTTAAATTAGGGTTCTGTGGTTGAAATGCCTTAAAATGCGATCCTAAATATTTGTATTTGCTCACATTTTAAATGGGCATTAAGAGGAAATTAATTGCCCAACCTTAGTGTTGAAGGGCAATTTGGAAGTGAAGGTTGGAGGGTGATCTTTAGCTTGTATTTGAGTGCTAATTAAGGTATGCACAAACTTTTGATAAATTAGATGTATTTGCATTAAATTTGGCCTAACACATTTTGGATGGAAAATGTGTTAAACTACCTAGCAACTTGAATATTCATCAACATTGTGTTATAACATGTCAATTGTTATGTATGCATTATGTGCATTATGAAAAGCTATTATTAATGGCTAAAATGAATAAAATATGATTTATGTGCATTATATGAGAATGACCCAAAAATATTTGGATAATGTGATTTTAATGTGAAATGACATACATTGTGATGAAAGGATAAGATATGATGAATTAAAATGAGTTGACATTGATATGAATGAGAAAATGAAAACATAAGGCAATGTGATGAGAAAAATGAGAAAATAAGGCAATGTGATGAGAAATTGAGGCAATGTGATAAGAAAAGTTAATTATAGAAAATATGTATTATTTGTGTGCCTAATATGTTATTCAATTTCCAGAGTTATGTGTTTAGCGGCATGTCTATGAGGTTATCCTCATTATTTGCCTTTGGCGTAGACACTGGGAGTTACTGATATATGATTTGCCTTCGGGTTAGATGCTGGGTATCACTATGATTTGCCTTTAGGGTTAGACGCTAGACGTCACTAGCCTTTGGGCTAAATATTGGGTGTCAATATGGACTAAAATATTAACTCTAGGATTTTAATGATATATTAGATTATTTGGGCCCATGCTTGTGTATGTGTTAATGTGAATTATAAAATGATTGAAGATTATGTTTTAAAGTGAAATTGTGTGCCACATTGTGAAATAACATGCAAAAACATTATTCAATGTCATTGGTTTGAAGTTTTATTATTATCAAAGTTTGTACCGCTAGGCTTTTAGCATAGCACAATTATAATTCATCGCCCAGGTAACAGGGATGATTCGGTAGATTCGGAGAGTTCTGCTAGACTTGGTTGGGTCTAGACTTGAGGCTGATTGAGTTGCTTTTTGCTGCTTCAAGATTAGTACCGGTTGCCATCATGTATATATTTTATGTTATAGTACATTTTGTTATTTTGTATATTATGGTTATGTTTTTTAGTACATTGTCTATTACAAAGACTTTTTGGACAAATTTTATAATGTGGAAATGTATATGTGTTTGCTATATATATATATGTATAAATATTTTGAGAAAATATAAAAAAAATTGAGAAATTAAGATGAAATGTTGATTTGATTTATTGGGAGTGCATTTTTATACAAGTTGAGTTTTGTTGAATTTTTGGGATGTTCAAATTACAAACAAAACTCTGGTGAATTTTTTTCAAAATTTTTTTTATAAAAATAATTATTTTGGGAATCTATAATTAATAAAGAATATTTTATTTATTATTTAATTATACATTTTTAAGGTGTTTAAGATTTTTTAAATGGGAATATGAAAATTTTTATTAAACTGGGTTGTGGCATTCTTATACTTTATATGCATATTTTACATATACCGGGTATATATATTATACGTATATAGAGTATAAGGGTGCTACAAGAATACTTGGTTTTGAGTTTCTTAAGACCTTGTATGTGAAAGATAATGATTTGTCATAATTTTTCAAGCAAGTGAAAGGGGAGCTTATGGTAAGTTTAATAAGCTAGATGGATTCTTATTTAAAGAAAAAAAGTTATATGTGGCTTATTATTTTATTAGGCTTTTACTTGTTAAAGTATCACATTGTGGTGGATTAATGGAACATTTTTGGGTTGCTAAGACTTTGGAAATTTTGAATGGACAATTTTCTCAGCCTAAAATGAGGATTTATGTGCAGAATTTTTTATAAATGTATTAAATGCAAGCAAGCTAAGTCTATAATAATAAACCATGGGTTACATCATTCTTTGCCTATTCGTAATGAAAGTTGGATTGATATTTCAATAGATTTTATGTTGGGTTTGCCTAAGTTTAGGAAAGGTAGGGGTTTTATATATATTGTGGTTGATCATTTTTCTAAAATGACACATTTTATACCTGGTAGCAAAATAGATTATGCCACACACATAGCACAATTATTCTTTTAAGAAGTGGTTAGATTGCATGGCATACCTATAACTATTGTTAGTAATAGTGATGTTAAGTTCCTTAGTCACTTTTGGAAAGTTTTATGGAATAAGTTAGAAAATAAATTATTATTTTTTACTACTTATCTTCTACAAACAAATAGGCAAATTCTGTAATGTTTGAAATTTTTAATCAGTAACTTTCTAAAATATATGGATATTAGACTATGTATAATGATGAGAGTGACCAAAATATTTGAAATAAATGGAAAATTGGGGTGAGTTAAGCCTTAAAAGGTTGAAAGCTAAATCCAGGTGTGGACAAAATCAATATTTTTGAAAAAGAATCTTTAAGCAGTAAAACTTTACAGAAATGCCCTTTGACCCTAGAATTGGATTTTTAGTAAAATTAGAATGAGAGATATGGATAATGAAGTTTTAAATTAAATAAAGAAATTATTTTTACTATTTTACATTATTAAACGTTGAATTTAAAAATAAATTAAGAAAGTGGATGTATCAGAGTTATGGTGAGCATACCTTATAGGATCAAAATCCTAATTTACATATATATAATAGAATTTTTCTCTTCTTCCCCACCACCAAACCGACCTCCATCTTTCACCATAGCGAAATTTCATTTCTTATTCCTTATCCCATCAAACCTTAGTAAAAATTAAGAAAAATTCACATGTAACTCAAAATTTTTATTAGAATTCATTACACTAGGTTAGAAAGACTGAAATAATCACCAAATATTTAAGGAAACATTGAGGAAGAGAGAGAAAGTATCACTTTGTAAAGAGGTTTGTGCTTATTTATTTTTTTTGTTTTCTTTTGATTTTCATGAGTTATATGAGTTAATTTTACTGCTTTAATTGAATTTTTGTGATAGAATTTGTTAATTAAATTTGTTAAGAGAGATAATTAGAATATGCAACTAATTGAAGGGAAATTTGATTAGAATCCATTTTGAATAATTCTAAGTGTGTATGTATAGTTTTTAGCTTAAAATTATGTTTAAAACAACTTTTGATTCATAAATGATTCAATTAAGGGTTATGGCAAGTTTAGGGTTTGAAATTGGGTATGGAACTAGTTAATTAAATAATTGATCAAAAACTCATAATGAATGAAATTAAGTGTATTTGTGCAGCTGTTAACCTAAATTTATTGTTAGAATAATTTTTTATTCATAAAAGTATTAAATCAAGGTTTTGGAAAATTTAGGGTTTAGAAGTAAGAATGAAACTAGTATATAAAACAATTGATTGTGAGCTCATAAATTATTAAGAAAAGTGTGTTTACGTGCTTTTTAAACAAAAATTAAGCTTAAAATAATTTTGGATTTTCAAAGTTTTGAATTTAAGGTTATGTAAGTTTAGGATTTTAAATAAGTTTAAGGTTTTGAAATTAAAATAATTGTTTACAATATGTTTGGTGAGTAACTTTTAAGTACAATGGTTTGAATTTAATTTAAGAAATATTTCTTTATATGTATTGTTAAAATAAAGAAATTTGAATGATAAAGAAAGAAAGTGTATTCTTTTTAAAGAATTATTATAGATTTTAACAAAGTGACACAAAAAATGTAACATTGACTAGAAATTAGAAAGAATTGAATTACCTGAACCATACTAATATTAAACTTAGCTTCTAGATTGAATGGCTTGCAAAAGGGTGGACGTCCTTACTATTACTGGACACTCTATGCCATTTTTGTTACTGTACACTTTATGTCACTACTGCTAGTGGGCATTTTGCCATTTGGGCCATTGGCCATACTGAGTGATATTACTGAGCATTTACTTGCTACTACTGACCCATTATCCAAACTTAGAATTTCAAATTCAATGTGTGAGGGCAAAGGATATGAAATATGTTAAAATAAGAAAATCGTACAAAATGATTAAATTTTATTAATTATGCGAATCTTAAGCTTATTAAAATTAAAGTAAGTTAGCTTGCTTTTATTTGATTTTATATCATACTGTAATATTAAAGTTGCAATTTTATTTACATATATTATTTCAATTAATTTCTTATGTAACATTCTTATACCCCACATATGTATATTATATACACCCTGTATATATATATATATATATACATATATAGAATACAAGAATGTCATCACTCTTGACATTAGAAATTTCTCCATTCCAATTTAGCAAGATATATTATTCTTTAAAAGATAATTTAATGAGTGAATAAATATATATAAGTAATTAATTGTTAAAAATACATATTTACAAGAAAATCTCTGTGAAAAATTCGTTAGAGTTTTATCTAAAATTTCAATATTTTCCAAAATAATAAATACACAACCTGCATAGAAAATTTCACTCCCAAATATATTACATTTCCAATACTCCATTATCTCTCCAAATATATTCAATTTTTTTTAAATAATACCAATGTACGTTATAAATTCATATTTCAAGTAATAATACTTATTAAAATATTCACATATACACAATAATCTTTTACAAAACATATCTAATATACATATAATATTTTTACTATACAAAATACACATTACATAGTACATAAACTCTATATGTATGCATCACTCTCTAAGTTGGTCTCACAGCACCACAACTTCAAATCTAAATCACATGCAGGTTCACCCTAGTTGCACTTCTAATACATATGCGATTCACACAACCGCGCTAAGCCTTACAACTTAGTAGCACATACTATAACCATACAATTATTTAAATAACACACATGCATACTTTTTAACTCATATTTTATGATCATACTATCAATGCATATACTATTATTTTTTACATTTCCTATACCTTATAATTCATATACACACAAATATTCATCACAAATTACTCATCATCCGTCCTCTAATTCTTCAAACATATTTATATATATGTGAGTCGCACAACATCATCATCACAAAATTTATATACAAAGATATCACAACCACACACACACATATTCATCAACTCAATATTTCGTTGCCACATTACCTGCATAGCACATTGCTCAACTAAACTCATTTAATTCATCACATCATTTCATTGCAATACTAGCAAAACTTTACAAGACATGATATCACATCACACATTGGTCTCAGCTACTCCCTACACAATAATCAAGTGTCAAAATAATTGATTTGGTCCATTGTGATACCAAGTGTCTAGCTCGTAGGCAAAATCATTTTAATTTCTCAACCCAACTCTACTCGGGTCCTTAATCTCATGACCTAGCTCTGCTCAAGTCATGGCCCAGCTCTACTTGGGCTCATCATCAAATAATCCCCAACATTAATTTTCTAGAACAAGTTATTATGTAGGGCAACACATTCATCGCATACTTATTCATCTCATCAAATCATATCTCTATAATCTCATTTTCATGATCAAGACATAGTTCTGCTCAAGTCTCATTTCTCATCATTTAGCATATTTCTCATCTTTAGCATATTTCTCACCTCACATCCCTTCTCAGGAATTCTCATATGTATTGTGATCATATCATTCCATGATCTCCATCACATATCTCATAAATAATCACATTTATATATTAATTTCACATCTCAGCACATCACATTATACATATCACATATTACCACATATCTTATCAACAAGCCACAACACAATCATTTATCCATCTTTTATACACATCACAATCTATCACATTATCAAAATTCTCAATCACGCATTATTAATATATCATAACATGCACAATTATTTATCTCATCATTTTCATTCTTATATCATATTTCCATATCTTTGACAATTTTCACACATTTCCAAATTCTACATACTACTTGTACATTTTTCACATATTTCAATTATTCAAATATATTTTCTTGTCATGTTCCTAATGTGGCATACTTTCTATTGCAAGTGCACAAAATGCACTTTTACCAATTACACTTAACATATATATTGGTCATACTACAATGGCTTAATATCTCACAATTTAAGCATTTCACATAATTTCACAAACAACAATACACTTTTACCATGACATCTAATATCAAAGTAACTTAGCACATTTTCAAAATTCACAATGTGCTAAGCAAATTCAAATCCAATCAATGCAAAAGCTATCAAAGAATATACTAACCTTGAAAATGCTAACTCCAAGCCCAATGCACTCTTCCAACACTAACTTCACCAATTGCCCTTCTTCACTTTGGTTTTACAAATCCGCTTTACTCAATCCTAAATCACATTTTAAATAGAAGTATACAATTAGCATCCTAAGTCATTTAAATCAATGAAACACTAATTATAATCATTATTTTCAAATTCTGCCAAAACCTTATTTCAACACTACTACTTCTTTTAAACTACTATTCCACTTATCAATTTCCATTATTCAACCACAAATTCATTATATTTACATCAAAACAACACTAAAACAATTCATTTTCATAATTATTAAACCCTCTTTCAAAAATCCTAATTACACATAATATATCAATAAACCTTAACTTCATCCAAGCTTACCCATATTCATTTTCTAACCATAAAATCATCATTTATATACTAGAACAACATTAAATCATCTCAATTCATTAATTAAAACCACCCATACCAAAATCCTAATTTCCACATAATCACCCCCATAACCCTAAACCAACTCTTTAATAATTCATTTAAGCATATTTTTAAGTCTAAACCCCCACTAATATACTTAATCACAACTACAAATTAATCCATACTCAATTATTTTCTTATTTAACTCCATATTCATTTTTTCTCAAATAGCTCAAATAAACAAATCTATCATAATTAATTCAAATATTAGAGTTTAATAAACTTTTATAAGCATAAAGAATCAAATAAAATCTAGATAATAATAAATTATTAAATATACAAGTACTAACCGCTTTCAAATTGGCTCTTCCTATCTCTTCCCCCAATTTCTGTGGTTCTTTAATGATTTCCTTGAGAAATTATGCATAATCTAACTAAATCCTATCAAAATCTTGACTTTCTTTCAAAAGAGTCATGATTTTTCATGTAGAAAATAAAGGAAGAAGAAGAAAGAAGATGAAGTGATGGTGTTGGTGGTGGGATACATTTATGAAGAAGGAGAAGATGTAAAAATAATGATATTTTTGGCTTTTTATTCCTCTTAACCAATAAATATATCTATATTTTTTATTTAATTAATAACTAATTTATATGATATTTATCTCTTCCACCCAAAATTGATTTATTTTTTATTTATTTTATTAATTTCCAAAATTTCATCATCTTAAATTATTTTAATTTTGAATTATTTTTTTCCACTTTTCAGTTTTCCATCCTTAAATATATAATAATTAATTAATTTAAATAATTCCAACTAATCAACTTATTTTCTTTTTTGACTTTTCTCTCTTCTCCTTTTATTATTATTATTATTATTATTATTATTATTATTATTATTATTATTATTATTATTATTATCCTCTTTTCTAACACCAAATTATACCTCATATATAATGTATATTTTATGTATATTTATATATCTTATATATGTTACTTATATTTCACATATACCATTATGTACACATTTATGCAATGTATATACTACGTATATATAATATATATTTAATGAATATAAATACTCATATGCACAAATAATGTGTAGACGCATCAAATATACCTTATATATATTAAATTTATTAAGTATGTAATATATATATCCAACATATACAATTAATATACAATATGTATATGTTATGTATACATTAGGTATATATATAAGGCATATACAACTTTTATACATCCAAATACTTATTTAATTTCTCCAAAATCATGGATATGACATCTTATGTTATTAGTTTGTCAAATTATGAATATACAAGCACTGCTAGACAATTACTTAGTGTGTTAGACTTATTTCTGACACACAAATCAGATGGGGCCATATTAGATCCAACAGAGTGAAATTTTAAAGTTTCAGATCAACTACATCACAGAATGCATTACATGAAGAATTTTGTATAAGGTATTTTGGTTAGTTCACATAGCAGTATTTAAATTTTAAATGATAGTTGTACAACTATGGGTAGTTAGAGATTTTGTATATGTTGTAGTTGTGAGTTAAACTTTATGAATTTGTTTTGAGTTATGAATTTATAATATATTATGATAATTATGGAAAATTTTTAATATGCAAATATGTTGATAAACATAAAGCACTTGAATTAATTATAGATGATTGTTGGTGAGACAATGAGATTGGAGTTTCGGTTGAATGAATGAAATATCGAGAGTATTTTTCTTCAGCAGGTTATATTTTTTATTGGAGAAGGTGTTGGAAATGCCAAATTTTAGGAAAGATTCTGCCGAAATTTTTTATTGACTTTAACTTTAATGTTTATCTAAAATAAAAAGAAAGGTGTTTAGAAATTGTGTGGCATCTCTTAATAGTTCTTAATAGGATTATCAAGCAGTATTACAAACTAGGTAGTTAATAGAACACTAGGAATTTTATTGCATGCAATCACTAAAAAGAATTTGAAAAATTAGAAAGAAAGCATACAATTAATTGAATTTGCAGATAATATAGTCATGTATTCTACCATGGGTTATTTCTTCTTTTGAAATTGTTTATGGATTTAATCCTTTAACACCATTAGATATAGTTGCTTTGCCTTATAATGAAAGATCTAGCTTAGGTGGTAAAAAGAAGACTGATTTGGTGAAGAAGATCCATATTGAAGTAAAAACCAATATTGAAAGGAGGAACAAACAAATTGCAAGTCAAGTCAACAAAGAAAGAAGGAAGCTTGTATTTGAACCCTGTGAATGGATTTGGGTTCACATGAGAAAGGAAAGATTTCCAAATTAAAGGAAGTCTAAGCTTCACCTAAGGGAAGATGGATCATTCCAAATCTTGGAGAGCATCAATGATAATACCTATAAAATAGACTAGCTAGGTGAGTATAATATTAGTGCTACCTTTAATTTTATTAATTTATCTCCTTTTGGTTATGAAGGTGATGATTTGAGGATGAATCTTCTTAAGAAGAGAGGGAATTATAAAACCAATGAGGCACACAAGCTAATGACCAAGGACCCATTTAGTCTTTTCAATGGACTTATCACTAGAGGACATTTACAAATGCTTAAGGAAGCCTTATTGTCTATGATGTGAGGCATTTGGAGAGATCTAACTACTATTGAAAAATGTAAGGACTCCAACTACAATCATGGACTCTTGCAATCAAATCAAGGCCTAATTCATCTTTGAACTGTTTAGAAAGATCTAGCGGTCGCCCCATGAAAGTAACGGCCTTTGTTTGACCTCTTGCCTCATTGTTGCAAGTATGGCTGCGAACTCTGCTGTGTCTCTCAAACCAAAATTTTGTACTTTATTCTAGTTTGACAAATTTACTTCTTATTTTTAATATTTTGTCTAGGGTAATCTTATTTAGGCATAAATTGAAATTTATTATATGTTGTCCCAAGGTTATCAAAAGATTTTCCTAGATAATTTAGTTTCTTAGTTATATAAGGAAAGATTCAAAAGTTTTTTACTAATAAAATTTTAAGAACTTTGTTCTTGTTAGAGATTCTTGATCTATTAGTCTTGATTCTTGTTTGAATCAAATTCTACACATAGAGTTAGCTACTTGAATGTTATTAATACTAAGGTTCTCTCATACATTGTTAGGTTTGGGTCAAGGTCTTAAGTAAAAGAATATGATTTAACATTCCAAGGAGTTGTTTCCAAACGTAATGGCGTTAGGTCTCAAGTTGCTACTTGTCGTTCACAACACATTTTAAGAAGAAAAGAAAGACCCAAGTGTAAGTTTGTATTCTTAACACTTGTTAGTGTACCTGTCGAATTCCTTCCTTAGTGTGAGACACTTATCCATTTACCACTTTCTCATCTAACATGTGTAAAATCTTTACTTCATTATGCGACATTTGCAAACCATCATCATCTTCTTAAATTCCCTCTTTACAGTTATAAGAAGAAGAATACGAGGTGATTATTCAGTTAATACTTGGCCAAATGATTAACACTTGTTTTGATATTTGTAAATTGACTAACTTTTAGCTACCTTAACATTTGACATATATTCTTTATCATGTCATTTATTAAATCATTTTTATCATTCAATATTTGTAAGTTACCATAACTTGTGTTATTGACTTAATATTATATTATAAAGTTTAGTTACAGAAAATTTCCATTGATTTCTTGGAAGCCGGCTTTTATAATTTGTATTTTAAATCTTATTTAACAAACTACCTTTAATTATTTGTTTACTGTTTAATATTAAAATTTGGTCTAATTTACAACCATAATTCTTTAATTAAATAATTTATTTTATCCTAACTTCAATAATTGCTAACTATTGATCTAATTACCCATATTTGCTTTTTTTTTTAAAAAATCATTTTTATTTGTATAATGACATATCGTAATAATTTAATTATGCCAATCTTATTTTAATTTATCCTTTTATTTTATTAATTAGCTAGTTAATTCTATTTATTATTCCTCATTACCCTTTTCCTTGCTCGAACATGTGTATATACTTTCTTAGCTCTATTTATTATTCCTCATAACCCTTTTGATCTAATTTTTCTTTCTTAATAGGTATTGTTATATACCTTATAATTGTGACCTACTTTGAGTTGGGGTGTTATAATTACAAAGAACTTTGAGTTATAATCTCCAAAACCTTATATGTTCTTCCTTGAGTTCATGTTTTAATCAATTTGGAATGATCTAGGGTTTGAAAATTTTAAATTTTCATTGCGTATTGGCTGCTATTACTTGTTATTTTATAGTTCGATTCCCAACAGTGGTATCAGAGCATGCCAAAATTGATTAAAACTGAAAATACATGAAAAACAATTGATTTTAGAAACCCTTACTTTGTGTCAAATGTTTTAAATTAATTTTAGATATCCCTTTGCAGTTTCAATTTAATCTGTATAATTTTTTTTATTGAATTAAAGTGTTTAAGTTTGATGCAAAACAAAACAAAATTAGAAAAAATTCAATATGTCAGTCTCAGGCAAACTACCGCATATATGTTTGAAGTTTTCGTATGAATGTTCGAAGTTGTTGCACGAATGTTCTAAGTTACCGTGTGTAGAGGTTTCTATCTAGAAGCTTGAAGTTTCAATTTTGAGCTATTGTATATAGTTTTCAATATATGATATGATCATTTAAACCATGGTAAACATATAAGATATGTTTTTCAAGGCTAGACAAAAGGTATAAATAAGTCAAATTGATTTTTTATTAAATTTAGCAACAAAAGGTTATTGCTTAAAAGAGTTTTATGTAAGAACATATATTTGATATGTTTTGATGCTTTCTTGTTATAATCTAGCAAGTATTTATTTATATGATATATATATATATATATATATGAAATAGGTTAGATGATATTCAGTTACTAAAATCTATTTTTGAATATAGAAATTTTAGAAAATTCAATTAATAAATTTTATAAGAAAATAAAATTAGATTTTCTTAATCATTTTTAAAATTTGAAATCATTAAATTTTACATGAATTTTAATGAGATTAATTAGATTAATTTCAATTTAATGAGTTTAATTGGGATATAAATCAAATGAATTTAATTAATCAAAACCAAAATGTTAGACAAATGATCTTAATTTTGATCCTTGACAACTCAAATGGATGATCTATTTAACTTGTGTTTGAGAAATCTTGTTGCAGGATTAGGTTGCTTCAATTAAAGGTGAACAGAACAATTCTAGCGGTCGCACATCACCTAAATACGACCGCTCCAAGCAATTACAAAATGAAACCTTGTCACAGTAGGTTTCGCAGTCAGAAGTTCGACCTCAGTCGCGACCGCTCCTACAGAATAGCGACCGTCCGCATATTTGCACAACCGCTACTCAAGGAACTTAAATCATTACAATCACAGTAAGGTTCGCGGTGACAAGAACGGTGAATAACTCGACCTCGCTTATCACTTTAGCGACCGCCCCATTCAGAGTCGCGACCGCCCAACAATTCAAGAAGAAATTGCTCAAAGAGACAGTAGTGTTCGCGTCCTCAGGTGCGTCCAGAAGTTCGACGCGAGTATGTGAGTTCGACCGCGAAAAGCTACCAAGGGCGACCGCGAAGATTCAAATTATGGCGGACATCTCTTTTTGCTCTGTCAGAAAGTGACACGTGACATGACCGTTGTAAACCCACTTCAATATTCAAAAAGGGCGACCGCACCTCTGCTTGGCGCGACCGTCCCGACAAATACAGCATGGGCAAGAAACGGTCCGACAAACACATCGTGGGCAAGATTCCAGCTGCAGAGCACTAAAATTCGACCGTTGAAGTCTTTTCAAAAGTAGCGACCGTCCCCTGTTAAAGGACGACCGCGAGAAGCATGAGCGCGACCATCCTTGCATGAAGGGCGACCGCGAAGTGCTTCGGGCAGTTTAAGTAAAGAAGGTCTAATCTACCAATACTTTATTCTTAATGTCTATAACGGCTAGTAAGACCACATTGGCTATAAATACAATGTCTCTCTGAGAAAAAAAAAAGAGCAAGCAAGAAATCAGATTTTGATAGCCAAGCAACAAATTTTCTATTACTTAAACTTACATTTGAATTGTAATGTATGTTAGGTGTTAGCATTTGAAAACACCATTGTATAAGTTTGAGTATAAGCTTGGGAAACACTTGGGTTGTGAGAGTAAGCCTTGTAAAACTCTTGTTAGGTTGTGAGAGTGAGCCTTGTAAAACTCTTGATTGGGTTGTAAGTGTGAGCCTTAGAAAAACACTTGTAAAGTTAGGTGTGAACTTGTGAAAACACCAAAGTTGGAAGTGAGCTTGTAAAAACTTCAAAGTCTAGTGGAACCTTAACAAGTTGTTAAGGAAGTGGATGTAGGATTGAAGCAAATCCGAACCACTATAAATCTTGTGTGTTCTTTCTTCCTTCATCACTCAACAATCTTTATATTCCGCACTTCTTGTTGAGTTTTTTAAATTGTCATTACTTCTTGAGGAAACCAATTCACCCCCCCCTCTTGGTTGCCATCTTGGGACAACAATTGGTATCAGAGCCCTGAGATTTCTTGAACTTAATTGTGAAATCTGATCCACAATGGCAACTTCTTTTTCATCAAGCTCTCATGGAAATCTTAACTCTGTTCTTAGACCCTACTTTGATGGAACTGATTATTCATACTGGAAACACAAAATGTATTTGTTTCTAGACAGTGAAGGGATTGAACTATGGGATTTCGTGGAAAATGAATGGAAATCTCCCACTTGTGAAGTCGACGGCATTCAAGTTCCACTTCCCAAAGCACAATGGTCAGCTAGCAATATCAGAGATCGATTAAAGAACAATAGAGCCGCTTCCATCTTGATGAACTCCATTTCAAGAGAAGAAGGTAGAAGAGTTCAACATTTAACTTGTGCACATTGCATTTGGAAAACACTTGAAAACTACCATGAAGGTACAACTCAGGTAAGATTTACCAAGAAACAAATGCATGTTCATGAGTATGAGCTATTCAAGATGAAACCAAATGAAAATGTCACCGACATGACAAATTGTTTGCTTGCTATTGTCAATGAACTAAAAAAGTATGGCAAGGTATATGATCAAGGTGATGTAAACAGTAAAATCTTGAGAGCCCTAAGAGCTAGAAAGAACTTTGAATCCAAAGTATCATCCATAGAAGAAGCTCATGATCTCAGCACAACCGACGAGCTAGTTGGTAAATTACTCACTTTTGAGCTGCACAGTGAAAAAGAAGAAGATCAAGGTGAGAAAGAAAAGAGAAAACCAATTGCATTCAAAGCAATCAAAGAAGCTGAGAGCTCAAGCAATGAAGGTACTGATGATGAAGATGAAATGGCAATGTTCTCAAAAAGAATGAATGAATGGAAAAGGAAGAAAAGATTACAAGCAAACAAAGGTACACTTCCTAAATTCTCCTTCAAAGATAAAGAAAAGAAAAATGAGGTAAAATGCTATGAATGTGGAAAAACCGGTCACATCAAGTCGGATTGCTACAAATTAAAGAACAAAAGGAAATGGGATAAAGAAAAGAAAAAGTCTCTCAAAGCCACATGGGATGACTCTTCCTCAAGTGAAGAAGAAGAAGAGGAAGGAATTGCAAATCTTTGTCTCATGGCTATTGAAGATGACTCCAATGAGGTAAGTACTCAATCCTTTGATCTTGTAGCACATGATGATATAAATGATATAGATGATAGTGATTTGATTGAGCACATGAATTTTAAAATAGAAAAATATTACTCTAAAATGATGCTTTACAAAGAGAAAAACTCTAAGTTAGAAAAAGATTATATATGCTTAAAGAATTCTACCTTAGAATTGAAAACCTCAAATGAACACTTGATGAACACAATAGGAGAATTAAAGAAAAGCTCACATGACTTAGAAAAAGTGATTAAAGAGAATGAGACATTGAAGCATGAACTAAAAGAACTAAAAGAATCAATTTCCAGATTTCATAAAGGAAAGGAAGCATTGAACACATTAATTAATAATCAAAGATCACCTTCCTTGAAATATGGATTAGGATTCAATGGCTCAACCAACATTGCACCTAGTAAACCAACTTTTGTGAAAGCATCTACAACTAAAATTTCTGATGTTCATATCAAAGATGCTTGCACCAAGTCTAAAAGAACTTCTTACGGTTCACTAGGAAATAAAGCTAAAGATAATTATGCATTGTTGTTCACTAAACTTGTACAAAAGAAATCACATACTTGTAGTTGTATGTATAATGCAAAAAGAAAAATGCAGAAGCATAGAATACCATGGCAATGCACATATTGCATGAAATTTGGACACAAAAATTTTTCCTGTTATATAAGAAAGGCTCATCTCAAGTTAGAAGACACTTCTACTACTAACCATCAAGGACCCAACTTCATGTGGGTACCTAAAAGAAGATGATCACAATTGTCTTGCAGGTATGCCTAAAATCTACTACCAATGAAAGCACATGGCTTGTGGATAGTGGATGCTCAAGGCATATGACTGGAAATGCAAAGCTCTTTACAAATATTACCTATAAACATGGAGGTAACGTAACTTTTGGAAACAATGCTAAAGGTAAAATTCTTGGTGTTGGCTCCATTGGTTCTATTGGTAAGGATTTAATTGAAGATGTATGGCTTGTTGATGGTTTAAAACATAACTTGCTAAGTGTTAGTCAACTTTGTGATAAAGCATACTTTGTCAAGTTTGATTCCAAGGAATGCAAAATCACAAATTCAAATGATGTTATCATATTTAAGGGCACTAGAACAAACAACACTTACAATGTCAGCATACATTCAAATCATACATGTTTAATGTCCACTAATAATGATGCATGGTTATGGCATAGAAGACTAGGACATGCTGGTATGGATCAATTGAAATATATTTGTAATGAAAACTTAGTTGATGGCTTACCTAAGATAAAATATGATAAAGATAGGATTTGTGAACCTTGTCAACATGGTAAGCAACATAAAAGCTCATTTAAATCAAAGTGTGTTATAAGCACCTCTAGACCTTTAGAGCTCATTCATTTAGACTTGTTTGGACTAAATAGAGTTACAAGCTTAGGAGGCAAATCATATGCATTTGTTCTTGTTGATGACTACTCTAGATTCACATGGGTTAATTTCTTAGCTCAAAAGAATGAAGCCTTTAATTACTTCAAAACCTTTGCAAAAAGAGTTCAAAATGAAAAAGGATATGTGATCACATCTATTAGAAGTGATCATGGCAAAGAATTTGAAAATGAAAACTTTTGCAATGAACTTGGCATTTCACACAATTTTTCTGCTCCTAGAACTCCACAGCAAAATAGTGTAGTTGAAAGGAAAAATAGAACTTTAATCGAAATGGCTAGAACAATGCTCAATGAATATGATTTACCATCTTATTTTTGGGCGGAAGCCGTTAATACAGCTTGTTACATTGCAAATCGTGTTTATAAAAGGCATTTAACTAATAAAACTTCTTATGAGTTATGGAATGGAAGAATACCCAGAATTGGATTATTTTAGAGTATTTGGATGCAAATGCTTCATATTGAATACCAAGGATAATCTTGGAAAATTCTCATCAAAATCAGATGAAGGCATATTCTTAGGATATTCATCATATAGCAAAGCATATAGAGTATTTAACATAAAAACTCTAGTTATAGAAGAATCAATGTATGTTGTATTTGATGAATCATCTAAACTTGATCAAAAGAAAGGTATTACTTTCAATGACCCTGCAGGTACTCTTGAACCTCTTGAATCTATTGATGCTCCAAAGATCAATCAACTTGAAGAAGAGACTCAAGATCTACCTAAGGATTGGCAATACAAGAAAGATCATCCAAAGGAACTCATCATTGGAGAAACATCAAAGGGAGTAATTACTAGATCTAAAATTAATCATGTTGATGTTAATGTTGCTTTTGTTTCTCAAATTGAACCAAAAACTATTGAGGAAGCTTTAAATGATGAAAATTGGATAACTGCAATGCATGATGAACTTAATCAATTTGAAAGAAATAATGTTTGGCAACTTACTCCTAGACCTATAGATCATTCTATAATAGGATGCAAATGGATTTATAGGAATAAGCTTGATGAAAATGGTCACATTATTAGAAATAAAGCAAGATTGGTAGCCAAAGGTTATAATCAAGAAGAAGGTATTGACTATGATGAAACCTTTGCTCCAGTAGCCAGATTAGAAGCTATTAGAATATTACTTGCTTTTGCATGTCATATGAATTTTAAGCTTTATCAAATGGATGTTAAAAGTGCATTTCTAAATGGACTCATAAATGAAGAAGTTTATGTTGAACAACCTCCTGGTTTTGAAAACTACAAATTTCCTGATCATGTTTTCAAACTTACCAAAGCTTTATATGGATTGAAACAAGCACCTAGAGCATGGTATGATAAACTTAGTGCATATTTGCTTGAAAATGGTTTTGCAAAAGGAAAAGTAGACACAACTCTTTTTGTGAAAAAGGATAAGCATAACATTTTGATTGTACAAATTTATGTGGATGACATAATATTTGGAGCTACTAATGAAGCCTTGTGCAAAGAATTTGCTTCTTGTATGACCAGGGAATTTGAAATGAGCATGATGGGTGAACTCAAGTTCTTCCTTGGACTGCAAGTCAAGCAATGTAAAGATGGGATCTTCATCAACCAATCCAAATACACAAGAGAACTCATCAAGAAATTTGGAATGGATGGCTGCAAAACTAGCAAAACTCCCATGAGCACATCATTGAAATTAGGTAAAGATGACAATGGTAAAGCAGTAGATGAGAAGAAATATCGAGGTATCATCGGATCACTACTTTACTTAACCGCATCTAGGCCTGATATAATGTACAGTGTATGTCTATGTGCTAGATTTCAAACCTGTCCTAAAGAATCACACTTGTATGCCACAAAGAGAATCTTGAAATATTTGAGTGGTACAATACATTTAGGACTTTGGTAACCAAAAGAACACATCATTTCATATTATAGGATTTTCAGATGCAGATTATGCTGGTAGTATCTTAGATAGAAAAAGCACAACAGGAGCATGTCACTTTCTTGGTAATTGTTTAGTTTCTTGGCATAGTAAGAAACAAGCATCAGTTGCTTTATCCACAACGGAAGCTGAATATGTTGCAGCTTGTTTTTGTTGCACACAAGTATTATGGATGAAACAACAACTGCTTGACTATGGTAAAGTTTTTAACAATATTTCCATTAAATGTGACAACACTAGTGCTATAAATTTGTCTAAGAATCCTATACAACATTCTAGGTCCAAGCATATAGATATTAGACATCATTTTTTAAGGGAAAATGTGCAAAATCAGAACATAATTCTAGAATTTATTGAAACACAAAATCAACTTGCGGATGTCTTTACAAAACCCTTGAATGAAGATAGACTTAATTTTATTAAACTTAATTTAGGAATGATTGATGGAAACACTCTGAATTAATTGCCTATCAATAAGGTTTCTATGTGCATGAATTTAATGTTTCTTAACACAATAGAAATATTTTCCATCTTTCCTTGAATCTTTCATTTTTAAGTATGTCGCGGTCGCTCCAGTATTCTTTAGCGGTCGCTATCCTGTCTGTCAGTTTCATTCAAACTAATGACTCTGAGCGCGGTCGAGAAAATTTGTGCGCGACAGCACCAATTTGAAAAGTTTCGACCGTTACAGTTGTTTTCTTCACTCGCGAGCGTACTGATCATAATAATGGACGCTGTACCCCATGTCGCGATCGCACCTTATTAAATCAGCGACCGCACCCTGTACAATCTGCTCGAAAATTTATAACCGTTGGCTGTGTGACAGGTCGCAATTCTTGATTTTCAACAGTCATAAACGGCTATTTTCGTTATTTCATCTATTTAAGAGCATAATAAATCATTTTCTTTGATATTTTGCTTCTGAAAACTTTCTGAAACCCTAAAATCTACTCATCATCATCTGTCATTCAATTGAACCTCTGTTTTCCTGCTCTCATCTGTTCTTTCTGTTTCAATGGCTCCCAAAAGAAAAACCACCTCCAAAGTTAAGGGTCAAGCCAAGAGAGTTCCAGGAATCACCATTAGAGAACCTATTGCTGAACCTCCATCTCCTCCACAGTCAAAAAGGGGTGAAAAAATTCACAAACCTCATCATCAAACCTCTGAGGAAGACATTAGGTATGCTATGCTTAAGAAAAAGAAGGTTGAAGGCACCAAATCACCTTTTGGTGGGATGCTGTCTGCCTTGAACATCAAGGACGAAATTGAAGGATTGTTGGATGTCCTTGGATGGGAAAAATTTGTCTTTCCAGAAGAGGTAGGCTACTCAAGTCTTAGCAAAGAATTTATGATGTCTCTTCAAATAGAAAAAAGTGCAAACTCTGCTCTAGGTTGGTACGGGGTAAGATTTAAGCTTTTTGATCATTATCATTCCTTAACCCTAGAAGGATTTGGCAACATTTGGAACTTCCCCTCTGAAGGTATAACCTCCTACAATGACCAAATCTTCTCAAACCCAACACTTTCTGATTTCTGGAGAGAAATTTCCATTGAAACCTCTTTTGAAAAGGAATCTAAAGCCAGACATATCAAATCTCTCACCCACTGGATGCTCCATAGGATTATCACCTATACCATTCACCAAAGAGCTGATGGGAATGAGAAAGTCACCAAAAGAGATCTTATATTTCTGTATGCTTTCACCCATAACATCAAAATGAACACCACCAAGTTCTTGATTGATACCTTTTATCATCATGCTATTACAAGAACTGGTACCTTCTTCCTATCCTCTCAAGTTACTCAAATAGCTAGGCACCTAAACCTTCTGAATGAATTGAACTTAGCCACTTTGAGAAACCCTTTCACTCTTGCCTCCAATGCTATCACAATAGATTACTTAGAGCATGCTGGATGTGTAAGAAAGATAGAAGGATCT
This sequence comes from Garcia nutans, assembly GCA_947685225.1. Lineage (NCBI taxonomy): Eukaryota > Viridiplantae > Streptophyta > Magnoliopsida > Malpighiales > Euphorbiaceae > Garcia > Garcia nutans. The sequence continues at coordinate 24,654,493 of CANTUV010000035.1, read as the reverse complement.
TATGTATACTCCTTTGGCAAGAAAGGTGTTATGGACAAACAAAAGAAAAGGCCAAGGTATACAATTGAGGAAGAGGGAGATTCTGTAGAAGTTGCTGTGGAATTACCTCCAAAAGCAACTTCATCAAAAGCTGCTAAAGAAACTGCTTCATCCTCCACACAACTCATCCTCCAAGCTATCAAGACTCTCTCAAGGAAACTCTCTAAGTTCAAGAAGAGTGTCTCCAAGAGATTCCAGCACTTGAACAAAAGGATAGACCTTATATCCCACATGCACCATGATCTTTATGACATGCAAGGCAAATTGGACTTGCCTCAATGCAATCTTGAAGATTGGGATATAAGTGATCACACCCAAAGCGTTGCTGAAGAAGAAGAGTCCATTAGCACTAGCTCTGCCTCTGTTGCACCTCAAGATAAGGGGAAAGCTCCTTTAGTTGAAGAAGAGTTAGAGTTAGATGATGACTCAGAATAGCTTAGCTTTAGTCTGTTTTTGCTTGCATTTTCATATGTTTGCTAATTTTCTTTCTGTTTTGTATTTTCCTCCACTTCAATCTATATAATGTTTATATTTCCTTTCATTTGCTTTGTTAATGTTTTTGCTTAACATTTATTTCATTTTGCCTATGCCAATGGGGGAGAGAAAATACCAAAATGGAATGTGGTATAAATGGAATGTCAATAAAATTATGGGGGAGAAATAAGAACAATCTGTTTGAACATTTGCAAATTAGGGAAAAATGTTTATGGGGGAGTTAATTTCTTGTTGAAATTTATTGAACATTTGCAAATAAGAAAAAATGTTTATGGGAGAAAAATGTTTACACCAAGATAAACTACTAAATCACAAATGCTCTTAACCATGATTGTTGCATATGTTAAGGGGGAGCATTTTAGACTTATTATTTTTCTCATCATTCCATTTGAATTGTCAAAGTCAAAATGGGGGAGATTGTTAGACAAATGATCTTAATTTTGATCCTTGACAACTCAAATGGATGATCTATTTAACTTGTGTTTGAGAAATCTTGTTGCAGGATTAGGTTGCTTCAATTAAAGGTGAACAGAACAATTCTAGCGGTCGCACATCACCTAAATACGACCGCTCCAAGCAATTACAGAATGAAACCTTGTCACAGTAGGTTTCGCAGTCAGAAGTTCGACCTCAGTCGCGACCGCTCCTACAGAATAGCGACCGTCCGCATATTTGCACGACCGCTACTCAAGGAACTTAAATCATTACAATCACAGTAAGGTTCGCGGTGACAAGAACGGTGAATAACTCGACCTCGCTTATCACTTTAGCGACCGCCCCATTCAGAGTCGCGACCGCCCAACAATTCAAGAAGAAATTGCTCAAAGAGACAGTAGTGTTCGCATCCTCAGGTGCGTCCAGAAGTTCGACGCGAGTATGTGAGTTCGACCGCGAAAAGCTACCAAGGGCGACCGCGAAGATTCAAATTATGGCGGACATCTCTTTTTGCTCTGTCAGAAAGTGACACGTGACATGACCGTTGTAAACCCACTTCAATATTCAAAAAGGGCGACCGCACCTCTGCTTGGCGCGACCGTCCCGACAAATACAGCATGGGCAAGAAACGGTCCGACAAACACATCGTGGGCAAGATTCCAGCTGCAGAGCACTAAAATTCGACCGTTGAAGTCTTTTCAAAAGTAGCGACCGTCCCCTGTTAAAGGACGACCGCGAGAAGCATGAGCGCGACCATCCTTGCATGAAGGGCGACCGCGAAGTGCTTCGGCCAGTTTAAGTAAAGAAGGTCTAATCTACCAATACTTTATTCTTAATGTCTATAATGGCTAGTAAGACCACATTGGCTATAAATACAATGTCTCTCTGAAAAAAAAAAAGAGCAAGCAAGAAATCAGATTTTGATAGCCAAGCAACAAATTTTCTATTACTTAAACTTACATTTGAATTGTAATGTATGTTAGGTGTTAGCATTTGAAAACACCATTGTATAAGTTTGAGTGTAAGCTTGGGAAACACTTGGGTTGTGAGAGTAAGCCTTGTAAAACTCTTGTTAGGTTGTGAGAGTGAGCCTTGTAAAACTCTTGATTGGGTTGTAAGTGTGAGCCTTAGAAAAACACTTGTAAAGTTAGGTGTGAACTTGTGAAAACACCAAAGTTGGAAGTGAGCTTGTAAAAACTTCAAAGTCTAGTGGAACCTTAACAAGTTGTTAAGGAAGTGGATGTAGGATTGAAGCAAATCTGAACCACTATAAATCTTGTGTGTTCTTTCTTCCTTCATCACTCAACAATCTTTATATTCCGCACTTCTTGTTGAGTTTTTTAAATTGTCATTACTTCTTGAGGAAACCAATTCACCCCCCCCCCCCCTCTTGGTTGCCATCTTGGGACAACACAAAATAATTAAATGGTTGGTTTCAAGAGTTAGAACCATAAGGCATAATGTAGAAAATCTATTGTCTTTTCATGTGTTACATTAAACATAATGCATCTAAGGGTGTATGGTTGGCATAATGGATGATTATGGACTTGGCCCATTGAGATGGAGCATATGCATGGATTTTATTTTTGGTAAACAGGGATTGTGGCCTTGTCTTTCTCTCTCTATTATATTTCTCTTCTCACCTAACTCCCCCCAAATAAAACTTGAAGTTTTTGGTTTCTGAAATTATATATTTAGATAGGATTAGATAGGGATTAAAATGCAAAGAGATGAAGATTAAAATGGCACCAAATACAAGTTGAATAAATTTGTAAATTTTGGAAGATTAAAATGGCACCAAATACAAGATGAATAAAATTGTAAATTTTGTAAATTTGTAATTCTTTGTAATTCATGAATCTATCTATGTTTAACCTATTGTTTTCCTTTTTGGCTCATGGAAACCAATGTCGATATGTCTATAATCATACTATGTATATCTTAATGATGATATATAGATAAAATATGCATGCTAAAATGGATGAGACTTAAAATAAGAAATTCCTTAAATAATATTAAGTCTAATGCCTTCCATTAATATAGTAAGAACAAGAGTTTTTCTAGAAATTTGGGTTAAATATAAATTAGAGACAAGATTTGGTAAGTATATATAAGACATGCACATATCAAGAGTTATAATATCTAAAATTTTTAGAAATTAAATTAAATAAATTATAATTCAATTAGATAAATTAAATAAATGGTTTTAAAAGAAAATTGAGGAGATTTTAAATGAAAAAGTGAAATGTATGAGTGATATATATGCAAAATATACATAACATATACAAAGTCAACAAAAGTTAATTTTTAAAAGTCAAAAGTCAAAGTCCAATATTTTTATAAATAAACTTTGGAAATTCAAAATTATTTAAATTATTCAAAAATAATTTATTTTTAATGGAAGAGGTATTTTTGGAGTTTAAATTAATTAAATAAATAATTATTAAATTAATTAAATAATATATACATGGTTTAAAATGAAAATGGAAGGAAAAAGAAAATTGATTTTAGTCTTCTTCTTCTTCTTCTTCTTCTTCTTCCTTGGCTGATTCTTCCATGGCTACTCAAGAGGGATTTTTGCTTCTTTCATACTTCACAAATTGAAGGATTTTAAGAGTTTTAAGTGAATTTTCGGTGATTTCCACCAACTTTAGTAAGTTTTCAACTTCTTTCTTTGGATTTCATGGAAATGTGAATATGTATACTTTGGGTTGTTGAAGTAGCATGATTTAATTATCTATTTGGGTATGAATGAAGTTATTTTAAGTGGTTAACAATGATTTTAAGATTGGATTGAAGAAATGGTTGAGTTTGGGTAAGATTGGTGAAGAGAAAGAATTTAGGGTTATGAAATTTTAGGGATTGTGAAATCAAGGATTTTAATTGTGCAAATAGATTCTAAATGAGTTTTTTTTTATGCATAAAAAATATTTTAAAGTTAAATGTTGGATTTGGATACGTTTGGATAGAGTTTGAGATTGGAAGTGTTGATTTAGGGTTTTGGAAAAGTGATTTTTGAAAGTTGTTGAATTGTTTGATTTTATTGATTAAAGCATGTTTTTTAATGATGTAAGTGAAGAAAATAAGCTTGGAATGATAATTGGATTGAGATGGAATGAAAAACCTTTAATGGTGAAGGTTATGCCATTTTAGGATTTTGGACATAAGTGTATATTTATGTAATGTAATTTTGTTAAACATGTTATAATATGTTTTTAATAATATAAATAAGCTTAAAACACCAAATTGAATGGCTTAGTATGGTATTCCAAAGTTAAAGTGAGGTTAGCCTTAACTTTGGAATTTTAGTTTGAATGGTGTTTAGTTATGATTTAAGATTGAAAATGCCTTAGAATGGATACTAAATGATTATTTATGATCACATTTGGTATAAGCATTGAGGAGAATTGAATTGCCTAATCCAAGTGTTAAAGGGCAAGTTGGAATAAGAGGTTGGTGACAGTTTTGTGCCTTGCTTTTGGAAGCTTTTAGAGGTATGTACAAACTTTGGATGAATTTGTTATATTTGCATTACATTGGGCTTAACATATTTTGGATTGAAAATTGTGCTAAGCTACTTGATACATGGAACATGTATGAATAATGTGCTATGACATGTGTTGTAATATCCCAAAGAGTACCCTAAAAGTTTTGGAATTATTGTTGTATTTGGATTTAATGTATATGTTTAATGGAAAGAGAAAAGAAGATAATTAATTCATTAAAAGGAAATATATAAGAGATATACATATAGCAACATATACATCACATATACATGATGTATATATTGGTGTAAGAAAAGTAAGTGAGTAGTAGTAGTAGTAGTAGTAATAATAATAATAATAATAATAATAATAATAATAATAATAATAATAATAATGACAAGAGAAAAAAAAGAAAAGAAAGTCAAAGGGAAGAGTAAATATTGTGGTGGAGAATTTTTAGAGTTGTTTAATTATATTATATTATATTATATTATATATATATATATAAGATAAGCTTAAAAAGGAAAAGAGAGGATTTTCTTTATTTCCTTCTTCTTCTTCTTGAACGAGAGAGAGAGAGAGAGAGAGAGAGAGAGAGAGATGTGATTTTGTTGGCATACACATCAAATTATCAAAGGCTTTAAGAGAATTGAAGGTGGATATTGAAGATTTGGCAAAGAATTCAAGTGTTCATTTCTTTGTGTTGATTTCTATTGATTGTGTCTATATTTGATATGGTTAGTGTGTGAAGATGATGATAATGAAAGATTAAAGTATATATATATGTTGAATTGGTATTTAGATGATGATAATATGGTTATTTGTGAGGATGATGATGGATTGTTGAAATTGTTTAGTAAGGGTTTAATATAAATGAGTTGGAGAAATTGAGTAATTGATATATGGATGATGTATATAATGATTATTATTATGATATGTTGAAGATATATACGTGTTAAATTTATGTGTATATAAACCAAGATGTTGATTAAGGGTGTTGTAGTATGGATTTTGGAATGTTTGTGTTTTCATGGATGAGAGTTCGGAATGTATAATTTTTGCCTGACACGGCCAGTGACACGGCCATGTCGTTGGGCGTGTCAATGGTATTGAGTTTGACGTTTGTGACACGACCATTAACACGACCGTGTTACTAAGCGTGTCATAGCTACTGAGAAATAAAGTAATTGACATGGCCATGAACACTCCTGTGTTGTTGGGCGTGTCAATGTTTCTGTAAGGCAGAATGAGTGACACGTCTAGTGACACGCCCATGTTACTGAGCGTGTCAAAGCTTCTGTGTTGTTGGTTTAAGGCACGATTAAGGACACGCTCGTGTTGTTGAGCGTGTCATGTGTAAAGTTTACCCTAGTTGGTTCGTATCTATATTATCTCATGTGTATCTCTGAGTGAGTGCGTATGATCACTTTTTGATTAGGTTTTGAAGAGATTGGGTTGCCCTAATCCAAGTGTTGGAGGATTCTTAGAAGAGGAGTTTAGATTGGTGTGAGTTTCTCTTGAGGTAAGTATAAACTTACATGGTTGCATTCATTTACATGATTTTGAGACTTAACACATTTGGCTATAAATGTGTTAAGTAATCTACTATATTGTTATTACTATTTGACTAATGTTATGATTTGTATAATGTGAAAGATATGATGATCATTCAAAAATGTATGTGCAATGTAATTGGTTATGATGAATACTTTAATGATGAAATGTGAATTGTGATATGATGAGATGTGATGCCATTGTGGTTGGCTATAATGATTCAAATGAAATAAGTGAGACATGTTTGCCTAGATGATGATGAATTTAAAATGTGTGTCCAATGCAATTGGTTATGTATACTCTATTGATGAGATGTGAAGCCATTGTTGTTGGCTATAATGATGCAAATGAGATGATTGAGGCATGGATGCCTAAATGATGATAAGAAAATGAGAATGAAATTGATAATGAAATAATGAATGAATTGTGTGTCTAATATGTTATTCCATTTTCAGAGTTTTGTTGTTGGTGGCATGCCTAATAGTAACAATCTCTTGAAGCTAGGTTGGGCTTGATCCTTGAAGTGAAGTTGGGTTGAAGTTTAGCATGCTTAACTCCCCTTGAAGCTTGATTGGGTCTAGTCCTTGAAGCCTAGTTGAGATGTTACAACCCTTGAAGCTAGGTTGGGTTTGGTTCTTGAAGCCAAGTTGGGTTTATACTTAGCATGCTTTGTTCCCCTTGAAGCTTGGTTGAGCCTAATCCTTGAAGCCTAGTTGGGATAATGATAATGATAAATGTGATAATTGAACCAAAACATTAACTCTGAAAGTTGAATGGCATATTAGTGTCTTTTGGGCCCATGCTTGTCTTTGTTTCAATGTGATTTATGAATGGTGAACCAATTGAATAAAGTAATGAAATGTAATGTTATGAAGTATGTTATGATTACAATACATAAGTAAATTATTGAAAAGAAATATGGCCTGAGAAGCTATGTTGAAAGATGAGAATCTGAAAGTGTAATATGACATGTAATATGTATATGGATGTGGACATTGTGAGTATTATTTTATGAATGTTCTAATAAGTTATGGAATTGTGGTTTGTGTTAATGATATATGTGTATAGGTATATAATTACAAGATTAGTAGAAATATATGAAAAGTGTAATTGAAATGGGAAAACATGATAAGAAAATAATGATACATAAATTTAATATATAAGTATGATTTTCTGTAATGTATGTTTATAATAATTATTTGTACTACTAAGCTTTCGAGCTTAGCGCGGTTGTGTAAATCGCGCAGGTGAGTAGGTGGTTGATCTGAAGTCAAATCGTTATGCCACGAGAAGGGTAAGAGTATTTCGAGACCAACTAGAAGGTGGTGCATACATGTACAATTTAATTATGTTGTATTTTGATAAAAATATATTCATATGTATAAATGAATTTTGGTAAAGACAAGCTCATTATATATATGTAATATCATCAAAAGTATAATGAGTTTATAAATGTTCTTTAAATTAAATGTATTATTGTTTGGAACTAAAGTAAATGTTTTAATCTGAACTGAAAAGTGACATTCTTATACTTTATATACGTACTGTATGTATACAAGGTGTATGTATAGTACTTATATAGAGTATGGGGGTGTTACATGTGTAATGTCACATATGAATTAAATGTGTTGTGAAAAGTCATTGTTAATGGCTAAATTGTATAAAATATAAAATATGTGTATTATGTGAAAATGACCCAAAGTATTTGGATAATGCCATTTGTTGTGTATGCATTAAAGGCATTGTTAAAAAGCTATTGGTAATAGCTAAAGTGTCTAAAATGTGAATCATATATGGATTATGTGAAATTACCCAAAATATTTGGGTGATGAGTTTTAAGATAAAATGTGATGCAATGTGATGAATTAATTTTGCTATAAATGAGAAAGTGAAAAAAATGAGAAAAAGATGAGAAAATAAGGCAATGTGCCTAATAGATAATAAAAAATGAGTCAATGTCCCTAGCTTGATTATGAGAAAATGAGAAAGAAATTTATAATGAGAAATGTGAATTAATTGTGTGCCTAACATGTTATTCAATTTTCAAAATTATGTGTTTGACGGCATGCCTATGAGGTTGTCCTCATTATTTGCCTTCGGGCCTAGATTTTGAGCAATTATTGATTTGCCTTTGGGCTAGATGTTTGACGTAACTTGCCTTCGAGCTAGATGTTGGGCATCACTATAATTTACTTTCAGGCTAGACGTTGGGCGTCACTTGCCTTCAGACTAGACACTGGGTGTCAATATGGACCAAAACATAACTCTGAAATTTAAATAGCATACTAGATCCTTTGAGCTCATGCTTGTGCTTATTTTTTTTTATGTGAATTGTGAATTATGAAACAATTGAAAAATATGTTATAATGAAATGATATGAGATATGATATCCATAAGCATTGTACGTTGGCATTATTTTCCAGTTTTATTTCTATAAAAGTTGATTGTAATTTATTACACATGTGACAGGGGCGATCTAATAGAGCTGGAGAGTTCTACTAGACCATGTTGGGTCTAGATTGAGGTTGCTTGTTGAGTTAATTTTGCTACGTTAAGATCAGAGCCAATTTGCCATCATGCATATATATATATATATATTATTTTATAGTGTATTTTTTTATGATAAATTTTATAATTATATTTTTGGAGAATAAATTGTAAATTATAAAGAATATTTGGATAAACTGTGTAATGTGGGTTTTACATGTGTATTAACATAAATATATATATGTTTAAATATTTTGAGAAACTTAGAGAAATTGAAGAGTATGGGTGAAATGTATGATTGGTTTGTACTGGGAGTGTTTTTCCTTTGCAGGTTATGGTTTGTTGTAATTTGGGGATGTCAAAATTAGAGATAAATCTCTGGCAAATTTTTTTCAGAGATTTTCATGAAAAATGCTTATTTTAGAACCTATAATTTCTAATAAATATTTGATTGGTTATTTAAAATTATATTTTTAAGTGTTTAAGGTTTTAAATTTGAAAGTTGAAAATTTTATTTTACTGGGTCGTGATATTTTTATACGTTATATGTATATTTTATATATACCGGGTGTATGTATTATACGTATATCGGGTATAAGGGTGTTACATTTATTTTGATATTAGAGCCTAGGTTTGAGGTTCTCAACCTAGGTGGGTGGTTAGAGAGAGAGAAAATAGAGATTTTAAATATGATTTTAAATTGTTATACATGCATTGGCACTGACATTTTATCTGATCTCTAATGTGTAATATCCGTTCAATGTAACGGATATGAGTTGAGATGGCATTTGGGTTGCATAGAGCATAGTGGCACAGTGGAAGCGTTATTCTGGAGATTTTGGATTGAGAATTTTTAGAACTTTTAATTTGAAATTAAGATTCATAGTTGATTCAATTGATGAATAAGTGAAATTAAGAAAAATAATTTAAGAAATAATTTAAGATATGAAATGAAAAGTTTGAGAGATGAGTATGATAGTTAAAGAAAATGTTATAGGTGTGCTGCAAAGTGATTTTTAATTTTTTGAACAAATCTAAGAATGTGGGATGAGCTTAAAATTTAATGACAAGTTTTTCTATATGTTATAATTCAATGTATAAATTTCATAATTTTTAAAGATAGATCTCTTATTAAGAAAAATAGAAGAACACAGATTATTGGAGTAGTTTAAACAACTCAGAGTCTGTAGAAATTGAGAAACAAATTTAAAAACTATGGCAAATTGACCCAAAAAAATTTGAAACTTTACAAGTAATATCATATGTATTCCTAGAACATATGATTAAAAATTTCATTAATTTTTATTAAATTTTGATACCTAAACAAATGGATAACCAGGTGTTGTCAGAGAAATTAATAAAGAGACAGATTTTGTGGGTTTGGAATACTTAATTTCTAAATATAGTAAATCAGCTTGAAAAATCTAAAAGTTTAAATATAAGTTCATATGTGCATCAAATGCATATGGTTAAAATCTCATATTCTTTTATAAAGAATTGGTAAGTAAAAAATGAAATGAAAAATTAAAGGTGAGCTTGACATGAAAGTGAGAAAGTTAAGTGGATTTGTGTAAGTAAGAAATAAATTAATTTCAGATGATAAATGAATGAAGAAAATTATGAAAAAATATATGTATATGGATGGATAAAGGTATGAAGAAGGAATATGGAGTTTTTAATAATTTAGAACAAAGAGTTCTTAATTAAAACTTAAAGAGAGAAATGGTATATGACGGCAAAATTATTTATTATGGAAATATATTGAGGATATATTAATATAAAGTATAGTATTGGTTAAGTCAAGAGTAACTATGACTAAGTAAGAATTTAAATTTTGTTCCTTATATTGAGTGATTAAAATATAAATCTACATGAATGGATTACTAAGTTAAAGCGAATTGAGATTATGTATACACTCCATATTTGAATGCATGATTGAGATGTGTTCATTGAGGTGTTATGTGGAAATGAATATTATGAGAAAGGGTAATAAGCATGTTTTTGGAATATCTAAGGTGGGAATAAAGATTTAATAATGGATCTAAGATGATTGTATGATAAATAACTTTTTAATTTATTCCATGAATGGTAGTTGATGGACTAACCAAAACATGATCTAGTTGATTTAAGTGAATAAAATAAATTGAAACATAAAGAGTAAATTATGGGAGTAGTTATAATTGATATTAAATAATTATCAAAGATAGCAATGAGATCAGCTCATCAAAGGAGTTCAAAAGTATGATTCATATAAAAAGAATTTGACATTTCTTAGTAATATATATATACATAACTGGAATTAAAGAATTTAGAAGTTAATGATAGAAATGATTTGAAATGTATGGATGTATTATTATATTGAGCAACTGAATTTGTGATTCGAATTTTGACTTGAAGTGTGATGGGATATAAATAAATGGAGAATTTATATTTATTAGTGATCTTTATAATAGACATTATGCAAATAATTAAGAATATTTGTAAGAGAGGAGAATAAAGGATTATATGGTTAGTACATACTTTTATTATAGCGTCCCCCTGTTATTTCAGCTGGGCCCGGCTTATAGCCTGGCCTTTTCACCATCCTAGTCTATCAGGGGTCTGCCACAGTAACGGTTCACCTCACGGATCTCGAGCAGTGATTTGTTTATTTGGCCTCAAATGAGGTCGCCTCCCTCATTCGAACACGAGACCTCCTCCCTTAAGAGGAAACCGCGAGCTGAACGAGTACCATTTCTTCTATTTTCTCCTCTTTAAATAATTTTTTCCTCAAAATTATTCAATATGGTAATAAATCATCCAAATCATTATTTTACCAAATTTCATCATTTCTATTCTCCCCCTTAGGTACATTATCAATTACCTTTTTACCATTCCATAACTCATCATTATACTGTCTATTTACTCAAATAGTCACAACAGATTATCATATCTTCAATCCAATTATCATTAGACAAAATTAGTTCATCTCCTTAATAAATATACACCATACACCTATTGCACTCAAGATATCCGATCACTTCATTATCTTAAAAATATACTCTCATCACCTTAAATTCAAATGCTAATAACTTTTATCTTAACACAATAATTTTACACATATTCACTTTGATCCTACTCTTTATACAATTACCACATATTAATTTGATATTACTATTATACAACAGAAAATCTTTTTTCCCTAATAAGATTCATTCCCATTATACTATAACTAACATTTTTCTATTATAATTATTTGAAACTAATATAACTTAGCTCCTTTCATATGCATATACATATCAGAATGATGTATTAAGCACATTATCACATAGCTTGCATATTCTTAATACAACTACATATATTGAATTTCAATAAATACTTGTAAACTTATTACATTTTAGATTAATTGATCTAACTATCACAATATGACCATCACAACCTTATTCTATTCTGACCAACCTTTAGTCTATTTTAAATTCATCAATCTGTTTTCAATTCATGATCTAATTTTATTAGGTCAAATTTATTCTCAAATTTTAATTCTATTCAAATTCATCATTACAGATATTATTCACTTCCCCTAATCTCGTTTACTTTACACATCATTTTCATCAACTTATTCATTTTATACCACTTTCAAACACATTCATTATAACTCTTACTCACATTTCATAGTTTCTTTCATTTACCATTTTCTCACATTTCTTATAGTTATCTTATTTACACAAATCACTTTTCTTACACATCATTTAAAGCTCATTATATTTTCACAATTCTCTTCTGTTTTCACACTTTCTATAATTATAAAAAAATTTCTAGTATAAAATTATAAGATACAACTATGGAAACCATAAGTCTTGACCATGTTTTTTGAAGCATAACTATCAATCTCACCAAAACTATCCAACGGTCATGCCATAATAATGGTCATGCTTGTGGCTTAAAAATAAATACTGCTCCTCTATCATTCTTCTTCAAACATTTCCAATCACAATGTTAAGTTCGTATCGCAAAAATCACATATTCATTTTCTAATCTTTTGTTACACAAAAAGTTAACACGTTTCAGCTCTGTTTCAAAGCAATTTACTCTTGATCACTTGATCATCATTAGCCTAACTCATGTTTCAACAATATTATCATTAACATCTCTTACATATACACATTCGTTCATATGCTAATTTACACAATTTATATTTATTACTCCATTTCTAATCTATCTCGTATAAAAAATTTCATATATATATATTTCCATTTCCATACGTTCTTCATTATACTTTCCTTTTTCTTACCATCTCTTATTTATACACATATACTTTAGGCCCAAAACACTATACAATCATCAAGTTCAGTTGTTAAAACAACAATTTCACCTTCCAGCTTTGTTCGGGTCCATTCTCAATCTCAATTCATCACATGACCTAACTCTACGCAGGTCAAGACCTAATCTCTCTTAGGTATATTAATACTTGCAATATCATTCTCAATATCACTAGACAAGTAATTGTATAAGGTAACAAACACTCGATAATATTTTTTTTTAATCATCCACATACACATTTGTAAGTCATATTCACAATGTGACTTACTTTCCACATTTTTTTATATATCACAATTGTGTTTATATTGAAAAATCTCATCACACATATCATACAATTATAAGCAATTCATCTTTTACATACAACCTATACAAAGTTAACATTTATCACCTTTCAGAGAATATTATCATTTCTCATTCTTTTGATATTACTTAGGTTATTCATCAATTCAACATATATATACACTCTGACCACAACATAATTAACATCTTTCTTAATTAATCGCCCATCTTTTAAATAAGTTTCTCATTATATATTTTTTTCTAACACTTCATATAAATCTTAGTCACGTTTCCAATGTGACATCTCTCTCATATTTTTTTATGCATTGATCACACCTTTCATATCCATTTTCATCATTTCCAAATCAATTAACTAAAGTAACTTATTTTCACTTGCTTAATCATTTCTTTTTATTTCATAACAAATTTCTATATTATCAACCACATTACACCTTAGTTAGTACTTTTATAAATAATATTACTCATTCAAAATTAGTCTCATGCTTATTAAACATTAAACTATCAACATCTAAACAATCTTCATCAAAATTCTCTTATAACTCTAAATTTTCAACTTACTACTTTACTTAAACTTCATTCTATTAATCTCATTTTCAAGAGCTAACTTTATAAACTTTATTTTTATATTAATATAACATCAAAACGCATCATTTTCACAATTATGGAAATCCATTTCAAAAATTCAAATTTCATATATTGCAACCAACAACATGAACCTCACCAGATCTCATCCATGTCACATTTTCAATATTAAAATCATAACATTTACATTTAAACAACAGTAATTCATTTCATTACACTAATTAACATCATCCATTTAGATACTTTAATTTTATATACTCAGCCCTAAATCATGCATCATTATTCCATAATAAATAATTCGCTATCATATATGATTTCACTCTTTGATTTTAATTATGAACTCTTTGTTGCAAATTATTAAAAACTCCATATTCCTTATATACTTATACCCATATTCATATAAATTTTTATAATTTTCTTCATTCATTTATCTCATAAAATTAATTTATTACTCACGTACACAAAATTATTTGACTTCCTTAGTTTCATGTCACTCTTACTTTAAATTTTTATATTCCTTACCAATTCTTTATAAAATCCTGTAAACTTTTATCCATGTGCACTTGACACATATATGGACTTATATTTAAAGTTTTAAATTTTTCCAAGTTGATTTAATATATTTAAAAATTAAATCTTCCAAAATCAGAGAATCCGTCTCTTTAATAATTTCTCAGGCAGTACTCGGTTGTATAATTTTTTCAGGTACCATACCTTAATAAAAATTCATGAAATTTCAACCATATGTTACAAGAATACATATTATTTTGGGTGTAAATTTTCATATTTTTCTGGGTTGGTTTGCCATAATTTTTAAATATGTTTCTCAATTTCTAGAGATTCTGAGTTTCTGGAATTACTCCAACAATTTATGTTCTTCTATTTTTCTTAATTAGAGATCCATCTTTAAAATTTATAAAATTTTATACATTGGATTCTAACATATCGAAAAACTTTATATTAAATATTCAAACTCATCCAACATTTTTAGATTTGTCCAAAAATTCAGACAATATCACTTTGCAGTACACCTATAAAATTTTCTGTAACTATCCTGCTCATTTCTCAAAATTTTTATTTTTATATCTTAAATCATTTCCTAGATTGTTTTCTAATTTCACTTATTCATCAATTGAATCAGCTATGAATTTTAAATTTCAAATAAAAGTTTCAAAAATTCTTAATCCATAATCTCTAGAATGACGCTTCCACTGTGCCACTCTAATCTATGCAACCCAGATGCCATCTCAACTCATATCTATTATATCAACTGGACATTGCCACATCAAGGATCAGATAAATTACCAGTGCCAATGCATGCATCACAATTAAAATTTTTTTTAAAAAATTTTAATTTTCTCTCTCTAACAACCCACCTAGGTCGAGAACCTCAAATGTAAGCTCTGATACCAAAATAAATGTAACACCCTTATACCCTATATACGTACAATATATATTTTCAGCATATGTAAAATACGCATAAACGGTATAAAAATATCATAGATTGATTTAATAAAAAATTTTACATTTATATTTTAAAATTTCAAATACTAAATATATAAAATTAAATAATATATAAATATTCTTTACTTGCTATAATAACCCGAAATAACATTTTATATGAAAATCTTTGAAAAAATTCGCCAGAGTTTTGTTTGTAATTTGGACGTTCCCAAAATTCAACAAAATATAACCTACATAAAAAAAAACACCAAATAAAATCAATTCACCAATTCACCAATACTTCTCAATTTCTCCATATTTTCTCAAAATACTTATATATAGTATAGTATATATATATCGACATCACATATAAGATCTCATCTTAAACAAATTATTCAAAACATTATTTACAATTTACATTATATACTTCAAAAAATATATCATAACATATAATATCAAAATATCCTGTAATATCAAATATCTACATGCTGACAACTGGCTCTAATCTTGATGTATTGAAAAACTCTTCAAGCTCAAAAAAATACAAACCTAGAGCCGACCAGGTCTAGTAGAACTCTCCGGCTTTACCAAAACGTCCATGATACCTGCGCGATGAATTACAATTACGCTAAGCCGAAGCTTAGTGGTACAAACTTTGATAACAATAGAGTCTAAATGTAATGCCAATGCACAACACATATATATATATCACAACTCATAACATTATATCTCATTATATTGCTTAATTGTATCACAATTCATAATTCACATTAAAGCAAAGACAAGCATGGGCCCAAAAAGGATTTAATATGCTATTCAAATTTTAGAGTTACTGCTTTGGTCCATAATGACACCATGTGTCTAGCCCCGTAGGCAATATATCGATAGATAATGTAATAGTCTCAGTCTCTTGGACCTCAACCCGGCTAGACCCTTAGGCCCCAGTATCTTGGTCCTTAACCCGGCTAGACTGCTACAGTTTTTTTTTAGGCTTACTACCCAGCCTTTTCACCCCCAAAAACATCATATTTATCAACTAGCCTGGCTTACGACCCAGTCTTTTCACCATTCCAGCTTTTAACCCGTAGGCAATCATAGGCATGTGGCCAAACCCAGAACTCTGAAAATCGAATAACATACTAGGCATACAATTTATTCATATTTCTCATTATCAAATTCTTTCATAATTCCTTTATCAAAATTTCTCATTTTCTCATGATCAAACTAGGCACATTGCCTTATTATATCATCTTTTTCTCACTTTTTTTTCTTTCATTTATTCATTTTTCTCATTATTAATCTCTTTCTCATTTTCACATATTCAATCTAGGCACATTGCCTTATTTTTCACATTTTTTTTCTCATTTTTCTCATTTTTCACATCTTTCTCATTTTTCTAACTTTTCTCATTATTATCAATATCAATTCATTCCATTATTCCACATATCTCATTTTTGCATTCACAACACATTGCCCAATTACTTTGGATATTTTCACATAATATACATATTTCACATTCTACACAATTTAGCAATTATCAATGGCTTTTCACAATGCATTTAACACATATATGACATTACAAATGTCATAGCACATTATTCATACTCAATCAATGAACCAAGTAACTTAACACATTTTTCAACCAAAATGTGATAAGCCCAAATTTCATGCAAATATAAACAATATATTCAAAGTTTGTACATACCTCCACTAGCAACCCAAGGCAAGCTTAGCATAACCTCCAATCCTATCCTTCTAACTTGCCCTTCACCACTTGGATGAAGCAAATCAACCTCCCTCAATGCCTATACCAAATGTGATCATACATAATCATTTAATATCACATTCTAAGGTATTCTCAACATCAAACCATAATTAAACATCACTCTAAACCAAAATTTCAAAATTAAGCTTCACCTCACTTTAACTTTGAAAATAATATCAAGCTATTTAAATTAGTGTTTTAAGTTTATTAATATCATTAGAAATATGTTTTAGTATGTTTAAACCAATTACATTAATTAACCACATGCTTATGCTCAAAAACCTAAAATGGTATAACCTTCACCATTGAAGGATCTCCATTCCAACTCAATCTAATTATCATTTTAATCTTATTTCCACTACTTATATCATTAAATAACATGATTTAAGCATTAAAATCAAACAATTAATCATTCTTTAAAAATTCACTTTTTCAAAACCCTAAATCAATACTACCATCTTTAAACTCTATCCAAACTTAACTAAATCCATCATTTGATTTTAAAATCCTTGTTTATGCATCAAAACAACACATTTGGAACCAATTTACACAATTAAAACTCATGATTTCAAAAACTCAAATGTTCCATAACCCTAAATTCTCTCTCTTCACCAAACTCAACTTAAATTCAACCATTTCTTAAATCTAACCTTAAAATCATTGTTAATCACTTAAAATAACTTCATCCATATCCAAATAGATAATTAAATCTTAGAACTTCAAAAATCCAAAACACACATATTCAAACTTTTATGGAAATCCAAAGAAAAAGTGAGTAAACTTACTAATTAAAGAGGAAAACCTTAAAACTCCACTTGAAACTTTGTAAATATTTCAATTAAATGAGTTTGGAAGAAGAAAATTCCTCTCTTGAAGCCATGAAAGTCGGCCTTGAAGGAAGGAAGAAGAAGATGATGAAAAAAAATGATTTTCTCTTTCCTCCCACTCACATTTTCAACCTTATATATATTATTATTTTAATATATTTTTAATTAATTAATTAATTAATTAAAATTCAAAAATATTATCTTCCATCCAAAATTATTTATTTTTGAATTATTTTATTAATTTTAAATTTCTAAGATTTAATTACCAAAATACCCTTTTACTTTGATTTTTCTTTTAAAAAGTGTTGACTTTTATATGTTGTATATATTTTACATATATATCACACATATATTCCACCTTTTCATTTAAAATCCCTTCATTTTTTATTTAAAACTATTAATTTAATTTATCCATTTAAATTATAATTTATTTTATCAAATTTCCAAAAAATTAAAACTTTTTAAAAATTTGGGATATTACACATATGTACAAGTAATGTGTATCTTATATACACATCAAATGTACCTTATATGTGTATTAAATATTAAGCATGTAATGTATTAATCCAACATATACAATTAATATACCATATGTATATATTATATATACTCTAGATATATATATATTGAGTATATATAATTTATATCTCCAAATACTTATTTAATTTTTCTAAAATCACGGATGTTACATTTATAACATTTGATTTAATTGATAATGTATGCTATTATGTATGTGGGTATTCTTTAAGGAATATAGATATTCTTTAAAGTAACTTGTATAAATGAGTATGTGGTTAAAATTGATATTAGAAATAATATTTTTTGTGTGTGGAAGGGAAAAAGTATGAAAAAATATAAAATATGATTAAAAGTATGAACTATGTTAAAAATGACCTGAAAAGATGACAATGAAAATATGAAATTGGAATGAAATATAAAATGCAACATAATATGTATGTGTTTGTGAAAAATGATAAAATGTGAAGATGTGACACGTGATTATGTTAAGTGAATATGTAAATTATGGAATATGATAATTGTATGAAAATTTAAGAAATTCATAAATGAGATAAAATATGAAAGTGATCATGAATGAGTTGATCACTTGATAAATTTGAAAAATTATGGAAAGGAAGTGAAATATGGATATGAATGTGGGAACTGTGCAATGTGTTTCAAATATATATATATATATATGATATAAACAATGAAGAAATGATAATAGTAAAGTAATAACGTGTATAAAATATGTAATTTTGAGATGTCACAGGCATATGACCACCGAATCATGGACGTGACAACGAGATAAAAACTGTTTGAGAAAACTTGTAGTGCATGCAATATTTATTTGTAACCCACGGGTATGGGCTTGAGATGACACATTGTAAAATGCATTTGATGAAATTGATAGTTTTACTTTATGAGATACAAGCAAGATTAGGGTTTAGTATAGTTGGAACTCATAATCGTATTTTTAAAAATTTATTTATGGCTATAAATAGTGTGAAAGCAGAAGAGAATTATAAAAATATGATGAGTTACAAATGATGTGTTAGGAAATAATTATGTAAGGTAACTATAAGTAATGTGAAGAGATGATAAATGAGAGGAATTATGCAAGGTGATTAAGAGTTATCTTAAATGTGTTTAAAAATGGTATAATCTGAATAATGGGATGAAAATGATGTTTAAAGTGAATGAGACTAGGGAAAGTGATTAAGGTAAGAGCTAGTCATGAGAATTATGTGGAAATTGTATGAAAAAAAAAAGTAAAAGTAAAAGTAAAGTATATTGACTGTATACAATCATTAGCTCCAATAAGTTGAAATGAATATTGTTCATGAAGATGAATCTAAAAAGATTTAAGAATAAGTTTGACTAATTGAGTTAGGTTATGAATTGAAATAAATTAATGAATTTAAAGTAGGCTGAAATTTAATCAAATAGAATAAGAATGTGATAGTCATATTGAAATAGTTAGATCAATTGATCCAGAATATGGAAGTTACAAGTAATCATTGAGATTCAAAATATACATAATTGTATTAAGAATCTGAAAGATATGTAATAATGTATATGATGTAATGTTCAAGTATGTATATAGCTATGAAAGGAGTTAAGATATATTAGTTGTAAATTATTATAATAAAAATATGTTAACTATATTATGATGGGAATGTATGTACATTTTGGGTTAATGAATAATCTGTGAGAATGAATCTTAATAAGGAAATAAGATTTTTGTTGTTATATACTGATAATCTTGAGATAATACATGGTGATGGTATAAAGAGTAAGGTCAAAGTGAGAATATGTAGAAGATTATTAAGTTAAGACTTATTATTTGAGAATTCCGAGTTGTTATTATTTGTGGTTTTTACAGATAACTATTTATAAATATAAATAAGGAGAAATTAAATAGAAAAATAATTTTGAAAATGACTGTGATGACTGTGTAGTAAGTATTATGATATACGTTAGTAAGATTTATATTTAAGGTATAAGAGTGTATTTTTAAGATATGAAATGATAAAATATCTTGAGGGTAACTAATATATAATATTTTTATACTTAAGAGATGAACTAATTTTGTCTAATGACAATTCGGTTGATGATATAATAATATATTATAATTATTTGATGAGATGATTAATTTCATATAAGATTTTAAGATTTTATTTTGAGTTGGATGATTTATCACGGTGTTGGATAATTTCGATGACGAAATTATTTATGGAGGAGAGAATTGCCACATCTAAAATTTTTATAAATTAAATAAAATAAAGTATAATTTAATTGGATAAATTAAATAAATAGTTTTAAATGAAAAATGAATGGATTTTAAATAAAAAAAGTGAAATGTATATGTGATGTATGCAAAATATACATAACATATACAAAGTTAATAAAAGTCAATTTTTAAAAAGTCAAAAGTCAAAAGTCAAAGTCCAATGGCATTTTTGTAAATAAAATTTAAAAAATTTAAAATAATTTAAATTATTCATGAATAATTTATTTTTAATTGGAAGATATATTTTTTGGGTTTAAATTAAATAAATAAATAAATATTAAATTAATTAAATAATATATATATAGTTTAAAATGAAAGTGGAAGGAAAGAGAAAATTGATTTTGGTCTTCTTCTTCTTCTTCTTTTTCTTCTTCCATGGCTACTCAAGAGGGATTTTTGCTTCTTCCATACTTCATAAATTGAAGGATTTAGTGAATTTTCGGTGATTTTCAACAACTTTAGTAAGTTTTCAACTTCTTTCTTTGGATTTCATGAAAATTGTGAATATGTGTATTTTAGGTTGTTGAAGTAGCATGATTTAATTATCTATTTGGTTATGAATGAAGTTATTTTAAGTGGTAAACAATGATTTTAAGATTGGATTGAAGAAATGGTTGAGTTTGGGTAAGATTGGTGAAGAGTGAGAATATAGGGTTATGAAATTTTAGGGATTGTGAAATTAAGGATTTTAATTGTGAAAATTGATTCTAAATGAGTTTTTTTATGCATAAACATGTATTTTAAAGTTAAATGTTGGATTTGGATAAGTTTGGATAGAGTTTGAGATTGGAAGTGTTGATTTAGATTTTGAAAAAGTGATTTTTCAAAGTTATTGAATTGTTTGATTTTATTGGTTAAAGTGTGTTTTTTAATGATATAAGTGAAGAATATAAGCTTGGAATGATAATTGGATTGAGATGGAATGGAAAACCTTTAATGGTGAAGGTTATGTCATTTTAGGATTTTGGACATAAGTGTGTATTTATGTAATGTAATTGTGTTAAACATGTTATAATATATTTTTAATAATATAAATAAACTTAAAACACCAAATTGAATGGCTTAGTGTATTTCAAAGTTAAAGTGAGGTTAGCCTTAACTTTAGAATTTTAGTTTGAATGATGTTTATTTATGGTTTAAGATTAAAAATACCTTAGAATGTGATAGTGAATGATTATTTATGACCACATTTGGTATAGACATTGAGGAGAATTGAATTTCCTAATCCAAGTGTTGAAGAGCAAGTTGGAATAAGAGGTTGGTGATAATTTTGTGGCTTGCTTTTGGAAGCTTTTAGAGGTATGTACAAACTTTGGATGAATTGGTTATATTTGCATTATATTGGGCTTAACACATTTTAGATTATAAAATGTGCTACTTGATACATGGAACATATATGAATAATGTGCTATGACATGTATAATGTCATATATGTATTAAATACATTGTGAAAAGTCATTGTTAATGGCTAAATTGTGTAAAGTGTGAAATATGTGTATTATGTGAAAATGACCCAAAGTGTTTAAGTAATGCCATTTTTTGTGTATGCATTAAGGGCATTGTTAAAATGCCATTGGTAATGACTAAAATGTATAAAATATGAATCATATGTGGATTATGTGAAATTACCCAAAATATTTGGGTGATGAGTTTTAAGGTAAAATGTGATGCAATATGATGATATGATGAAATGTGATGAATTGATGTTGCTATAAATGAGAAAATGAGAAAAGTAAGAAAAAGATGAGAAAATAAGGAAATGTGCCTAATAGATAATGAAAAATGAGGCAATGTGCTTAGCTTTATTATGAAAAAATGAGAAAAAAATGATGATAATGAGAAATGTGAATTAATTGTATGCCTAGTATGTTATTCAATTTTTAGAGTTTTGTGTTTGGCAGCATGCCTATGAGGTTATTGTCATTATTTACCTTCAGGGTTAGCTTTTGAGCAACTATTAATTTGCCTTCAGGCTAGACGTTGGACATCACTTGTCTTCAGGCTAGATGTTGGGTATCACTATGATTTGCCTTCGGGCTAGACGCTGGGCGTCACTTGCCTTCGGGCTAGACACTGGATGTCAATATGGACCAAAACAGTAACTTTGAAATTTGAATAGTATATTAGATCCTTTGGGCCCATGCTTGTGTTTATTTTTTTTATGTGAATTGTGAAATAATTGAAAAATATGTTATAATGAAATGATATAAAATATGATATCCATAAACATTGTACATTGGCATTATTTTATAGTTTTATTTCTATAAAAGTTGATTGTAATTTATTGTACAGGTGACAGGGGCGATCTGATCTACTAGATCAGGTCGACTCTAGATTGAGGTTGCTTATTGAGTTGACTTTGCTACGTTAAGATCAGAGCCAATTTGTCATCATGCATATATATTATTTTATAGTGTAATTTATTATGATGTATTTTATAATTATATTTTTGGAGAATAAATTATAAATTATAAAGAATATTTGGATAAACTGTGTAATGTGGGGTTTTATATGTGTTAACATAAATATATATATATGTTTAAATATTTTGAGAAACTTAGAGAAATTGAGGAGTATGTGTGAAATGTATGATTGGTTTGTATTAGGAATATTTTTTCTTTGCAGGTTGTGGTTCGTTGTAATTTGGGGATGTCCAAATTACAGATAAATCTCTGATAAATTTTTTTCAGAGATTTTTATAAAAAATGTTTATTTTAGAACCTATAATTTCTAATAAATATTTGATTGGTTATTTAAAATTGCATTTTTAAGTATTTAAGATTTTAAATTTGAAAGTTAAAAAATTTTATTTTGCCTAGTGATATTTTTATACCTTATACGCATATTTTACATATACCGAGTGTATGTATTATACATATATCAGGTATAAGGGTGTTACAAGAATTGATGGCATAATGATTCAATAGTTGTTAAGAGCAATTGATATGAGATATTTACCTTCAGAGTTAAGTGGGCTTGTTGGGAAAATCTAGGATACAGTTAATAATATTGGATACTGACCCACTAGGAAAGCTTCTAACATGCTTTCTTTGATCAATAGTGAGTATAATTAGTTTGCAATAAAATAATGGGAGTTATATGTGCTTAATAAAGACCTTATAAAGATGCATTACATGTGCATGTATACAAACTAACATGTTCTATCTTTTTATATCTAGGTTGTTAAAGTCATGTTATCCAATGTGAACTTACATAGGCTCAAACAAGTTAACTGGGTCCAATTTCTTGGACTGGTTTAGAAATGTGAGAATAATTCTCAACTTTGAACAAATTGCTTGTGTGTTGAACACAATAGTTTCACCCATCCTTGTTGAGGAACACTTAGCCCATTTAAAGCATAAGAAGAACAATGAGATTGCTTCTTATATTATGCTTGCTTCTATGTCTCCAAAGTTGCAAAAGCAACATGAATATATGGATGCTTCCACCACGATTTTACATCTTAGGGAGCTCTTTGATGAGCCGACCCAAGATGAGAGATATGAGATATCCAAGCATCTATTTCACTATAAGATGGTAGAGGGGATATCAACTATGCAACATGTAACACCCCCATACTCTATATAAGCACTATACATATACCTTGTATACATACAGTACGTATATAAAGTATAAGAATGTCACTTTTCATTTCAGAATAAAAAAAAACTTCACTCTAGTTTCAAACCATAATACATTTTATTCAAAGAACATTTACAAATTCATTTTACTTTTGATGATATTATATATATATATATAATAATCTTCTTTTTACCAAAATTCATTTATATATATGAATACATTTTTATCAAAATACAACATAATTAAATAGTACATGTACGCACAACCTTCTAGTTGGTCTCGAAATACTCTTAACCTTCTCGTGGCATGACGACTTGACTTCAAATCAACCACCTACTCACCTGCGTGATTTACAGAAACCGTGCTAAGCTCGAAAGTTTAGTAACACAAATAAATATTATAAACATACATTACAAAAAATCATACTCATATGTTAACTTCATGTATCGATATTTTCTTATCATGTTTTCCCATTTCAATTACACTTTTCATATATTTTTACTAATCTCATAATTATGTACATATACACATATATTATTAACACAACCCACAATTCCATAACTTATTAGAACATTCATAAAATAATACTCACAATGTCCACATCCATATACATATTACATATCATATTATACTTTCAGAATCTCATCTTTCAACATAGCTTCTCAGGCCATATTTCTTTTCAATAATTTACTTATGTATTGTAATCATAACATACTTCATAACATTACATTCCATTACTTTATTCAATTGTTCCACCATTTATAAATCACATTGAAATAAAGACACACATGGGCCCAAAAGACACTAATATGCCTTTTAACTTTCAGAGTTAATGTTTTGGTTCAATTATCACATTTATCATTATCATTATCCCAACTAGGCTTCAAGGATTAGGCTCAACCAAGCTTCAAGGGGAACAAAGCATGCTAAGTATCAACCCAACTTGGCTTCAAGAACCAAACCCAACCTAGCTTCAAGGGTTGTAACATCTCAACTAGGCTTCAAGGACTAGACCCAACCAAGCTTCAAGGGCAGTTAAGCATGCTAAACTTCAACCCAACTTGGCTTCAAGGATCAAGCCCAACCTAGCTTCAAGAGATTGTTACCATTAGGCATGCCACCAACAACAAAACTCTGAAAATGGAATAACATATTAGACACACAATTCATTCATTATTTCATTATCAATTTCATTCTCATTTTCTTATCATCATTTAGGCATCCATGCCTCAATCATCTCATTTGCATCATTATAGCCAACAACAATGGCTTCACATCTCATCAAGAGAGTATACATAATCAATTGCATTGGACATATATTTTGAATTCATCATCATCTAGGCAAACATGCCCCATTTATTTCATTTGAATCATTATAGCCAACCACAATGGCATCACATTGTTAGGAAATCAAGGAGATCACTGCAAATAAAAACACGCAGCGGAAAAAATTTTTGATCTCTGATTTCCCACCAGGATCCATGCTGTTCGTTTAATTCGACAAAAGTGTACAAAGAACTAACCTGTTGATGATTCGAAATCACAGTTTGGAAGAGATGCCTCGATCGTGAAACACCCTCTATCACGTATCCACACGAATGCTACCGTCGGGAGTGCTAGCTCTTTGCAACGGCGAAGGCTGAAAAACGTTTTCTCTAAAACGTATTAGGGTTTTAAAGTTTTCGTTCTCTTTTTATTTTCTAATGTTACCTATATGAAGACTTAACGTCTGGAGTGAATATAATCACTCCAGAATCCAATTCGAAATTGGATAAGGTAAGTCAAATTAAGAATCCAAATCTAATTAGGAATCTGAATATATTATCTAATAATATATATATAATGAAAATAATAATAATAATAAATATTAATATCTAGTATTAATATTATTAATATTATATCCAGCCCAAAGCGCATTCTTGTGTGTGACCCGATAGGCCCATATTAATTGGCAGTCAATTTAATCTCTATTAAACTAACAAGTCATAATTGGCCTCTAGCAAGGCGTTACAACTACCCAATTAATATAAGGAATGTCCAATTTGCCTAATAATAGTACATGCATTAATCCCTTTGTCACACGATATCTAGCTTGAACATAAGTCATGGTCAACATCATACTTATATTGTCCAAACTTATGATTACTCGATCTCCAAGTAGACTGATAAAAACAAATGAAATTGATTACACTATCAATTCATTTGAGCACGGCCATGCATTTCACAGTCTCAATTATCGAGGGGCCCAAAAGATATCTCTCTCAAAGAGAGGGACAAATTCTATCTTGATTGTTCATTATCCTCTACATAATTTCTATCATATATGATCATAACCTTTATTACTATCCAGTTACGGATAATGTTTGACCATGTCAAAATATAATAGTCCTTATATTGGAAACTATGACAATCTCAAGTCAAAGAATTAATACATAACTATCATGAGATTTACTTATGACACTAACCCATGTAGTAATCTCATGATGGGTCTATCCAATACATTGTTCTCTAACAAGTATCTATGAAATTGATTTGTATCACTATACACATAACCATCTGATGATTATCAAATCAATGTTCATACTGGCTAAGAATTATTTTTTTTATCTCTATAACAATAATAAACTAGGGACAAATATCAAAATTGTGTAACATGCAAACAAACAATAATGATAATGAAACCTCATTTATTAATAATGAATGTATAACATAAAGATCCAAATAAATGGCCTAGGGCACATACACTAACAATCTCCCACTTGCACTAGGCCTACAAATTTCTAAGACCCATAGATCTAGTGTGCTGATCATGCTTGACCCGTGACAGAGGCTTTGTTAATGGATCTACTATGTTATCATTTGTGTCAACTTTGCATAACTTGATATCTCCTCTATCGATAATGTCTCGAATGAGGTGAAAACGCCTGATTATATGCTTAGACCTTTGATGAGATCTAGGCTCTTTTGCCTGTGCTATGGCACCATTGTTGTCACAATAAATGTCCACAGGATTTGCAATGCTAGGCACCACTCCTAGCTCAGTGATGAATTTCTTCAACCAGACTGTTTCCTTAGCTGCATCTGATGCTGCTATATACTCAGCCTCTGTTGTAGAATCAGCCATAGTGCTTTGTTTTGAACTCTTCCAACTAACAGCTCCACCATTCAATGTGAATACAAAACCTGACTGCGATCTAAAATCATCTATGTCGGTTTGGAAACTAGCATCTGTGTAACCATTTACAACTAGCTCATCTTCCAAACCTCCATAAACCAAGAATACATCTTTAGTCCTTCGAAGGTACTTAAGAATATTCTTGACAGCTGTCCAGTGACCTTCACAAGGATCAGCTTGAAATCTACTAGTTGCGCTTAATGGATATGAGACATCTGGTCTAGTACATAACATGGCATACATAATAGATCCTATAGCAGAAGCATAAGGAATCTTATTCATTCGATCTCGCTCATCAGATGTCATAGGACATTGACTCTTGCTGAGATGAATGCCATGAGACATAGGCAAGAATCCCTTTTTGGAATCTTGCATGTTGAACCTCTTCAACACTTTATCTATGTATGTACTTTGACTCAGGCCAATTATCCTTCTAGATCTATCTCTATAGATCTTTATACCAAGGATATAGGCAGCCTCACCTAAATCTTTCATTGAGAAAGAATTCCCTAACCAAGTCTTAACCTTTTGCAAGGTAGGGATATCATTCCCAATGAGTAATATGTCATCCACATATAAGACTAAAAACACTACTGCACTCCCACTAACCATCTTGTAAACACAAGGTTCATCTTCATTCTTGATGAAACCAAAGTTCCTAACTGTTTCATCAAAACGAAGATTCCAGCTTCGAGATGCTTGCTTCAATCCATAAATGGATCTTTGAAGCTTGCAAACCTTTGTAGAATTCTCAGGATTTACAAAACCCTCAGGTTGTGTCATATACACATCCTCAAGCAAGTTTCCATTAAGGAAAGCGATTTTGACATCCATTTGCCATATCTCATAATCATAGTATGCTGCAATGGCAATGAGAATTCTAATAGACTTAAGCGTAGCAACTGGTGAAAAGGTTTCATCATAGTCTATACCATGAGTTTGCTTGAAACCTTTTGCAACAAGCCTTGCTTTATAGGACTGCACATTCCCATCCATGTCAGTTTTCTTCTTGAAAACCCATTTGCAACCAATAGTCTTAATACCCTCTGGAGGATCAATTAAAGACCAAACTTGGTTGTCAAACATAGATTGCATCTCAGATTTCATGGCTCCAAGCCATTTGTCTGAATCTGGACCTGACACAGCTTCTTGATAGGTAGTAGGCTCATCTTGATCTATGAGCATTACTTCACTATCATCAGTCACAAGAAATCCATATCTCTCTGGCTGATGACGTGTCCTATCAGACCTGCGAGGGATTTGTGTTACATCTTCAGACTCCACAACTATTTGTGGTTCTGAAATAGGCTCTATAGACGACTCAATGATTTCTTGTGGTACTTGAGTTTCCTCAAGTTCTACTATACTCCCACTAGTTCTCTTAGAAAGAAATTCCTTTTCCAAAAAGATCCCATTTCGAGCAACAAACACTTTGTTCTCTGAAGGAGTATAGAAATAGTATCCTTTAGTTTCCTTAGGATACCCCACAAAATTACATTTGATAGACTTTGGAGCTAACTTATCTGAAACTGGTCTTTTCACATAAGCTTCACAACCCCAAATCTTAAGAAAAGACAAACTAGGTGTCTTACCTGTCCATATCTCATATGGTGTCTTTTCAACCGCCTTAGATGGTACACGGCTCAGAATGAATGCAGTTGTCTCCAAGGCATAACCCCAAAAAGATAAAGGAAGATCCGCTTGACTCATCATTGATCGAACCATATCTAATAGAGTTCGATTTCTCCTTTCAGAAACTCCATTCCACTGTGGAGTTCCTGGAGGAGTCAGTTGTGAAACAATTCCACAATCCCTTAGATGATCATCAAACTCTTGGCTCATATATTCACCACCTCGATCTGATCGAAGTAGTTTAATTGTTTTACCAAGTTGATTTTGTACTTCATTTTGAAAAGTTCTAAACATTTCAAAAGACTCATGCTTAATCATCAGTAAAAGTAATGAAGTATCGAAATCCTCCTCTGGCACTAATGTTAAAAGGACCACATACATCTGTATGTATCAAGCCCAATAAATCATTAGCCCTTTCACTATGCCCAGTAAAAGGATCCTTTGTCATCTTACCAAGCAAACAAGACTCACATGTTTCAAATGATTCAAAATCAAATGAAACTAATAATCCATCTTGATGGAGCTTAGAAATGCGTTTCTCATTTATATGGCTAAGGCGACAATGCCATAAATAAGTAGGGTTTAACTCATTTGGCTTAGTTCTCTTAGAAGTTATGTTATAGATATCATTACCATTAGAATCATCAAGATTAAGGATATAAAGGCCATTATAAGAATTTGCAATACCATAAAGCAAATCATTTTTATCAAAAATAGAACATTTCTTATTCTTAATAAAAAAATGAATAACCTTCATCATCCAAAACAGATACTGAAATAAGATTCCTACTCATAGTAGGAACATAAAAGCAATTGTTCAAAATTAACAAAAACCCATGGGCATAATAAGTTTATAAGTTCCTACAACTATAGCAGCAACTCTTGCTCTATTGCCAACACGTAGTTCCACTTCGCCCTTCTTCAGCATCCTACTCCTTTTGAGTCCCTGCATATTTGTACAAATATGAGATCCACATCCGGTATCTAATACCCAGGAAGAAGGAATAGATAAATTAATTTCTATAACATAAATACCTGAAGATGTAGTCGCACTACCCTTCAACTTCTTTAACTCATCCAAATAGAGTTGACAATTTCTCTTCCAATGCCTAGGCTTGTTGCAATGGAAACAAGTCCCTTCCTTAGGAACTTTAGCCTTAGGTTCAGGTTTTGGTTTAGCTTGTCCCTTGGACCCTTTAGCACCTTTTGCCTTACCCTTGCCTTTAGTATCTTTGGCTTTCTTTTTCATTTGTTTAATATTGACATTCAATATTTGGGTAGGCTTTTTGATATTCCCCTCAGCAGTTTTGAGCATACCATGTAGCTCAGGAATGGATTTCTCCATTTCATTCATGTTATAGTTCATGACAAACTGTGAGAAACTGCTAGGCAATGAATGTAGGATCAAATCCGTGGAGAGTTCTAAACTCAGGGGATATCCAAGTCTAGCAAGGTGATCTAGATAGCCTTTCATCTTCAAAACATGAGCACTAACAGATTCACCTTCAGACATTTTGCAGTCAAATAATGCAACAGCGATGTTAAACCTATCTTGCCTAGCCTGTTGTTGGAAAGCTTGTTTGAGATGCACACTCATCTCATAAGCCTCTAAGTGTTCCAGATCCTTCTGAAGTCCTAGACACATGGTAGCCAACATAAGACATCCTATGTCATTGGAATCATCCACATGCTTCTTATGCTTACTCTTAGCAGCATTAGAAGCATCAGCAGGAGGTGGGTCAGGGACAGCTTCATCAAGCATGTAGGACTTTTTCTCTTGTTTGAGAACAATTCTCAGGTTCCTAAACCAGTCAACAAAATTAGTCCTACATTCTTTCAGTTTTTCCTTCTCAAGGATAGATCGCAGTGATAAGGTGGAATTATTATTAGCAGCCATCTGTTGATAAATATGCAAAGTCAAATTTTAATTAATAATGAGGTTAAAATTATTTAAACTCCTACTAAAAATATAACCCTCTAAAAAAATATTTTAGTAGGCTAAGATCCGTATTTCACTTAATTCTAAACTCAGCTTTGGCGTGACGCTTAAAATCAAGTTATTTAGGTAGGTAACATCTTTACCAATTACATCTCATGTAACTCTTAGTAATTATGGAATATTGACATCATATGTCATAGCATGTTGAATTCCATCTAATGCCTTAGGCCCAAAACCATTTTGATAGCCTAATTAAGTCTAACCAATTTTAAAACATATGAGTAGCACTATTACTCATCCTACATAGCTAGGAATGTTTAAAGCATATTGCTTTGGCAATACCTACTTTAATACAATCTTAGTTTTGATAGGTGTTCAAAACGTGGATAGCATTTAGACTTAAATTATTAATGAGGGTTCAACTAAATTATTATCATGTCTTGCATTACATATCATTATATTTTAGCATCCTATATGCATATATATAATTTATCACATAAGCATCATATACCAAATGACAAAATATGTACGTGACATAGCATGGCCAAACTAAATATGATCTTCAAGAGACCAAATGAAGATCATAAAGGCAACCCTAGGTGAAAAACCTATCTATTACAACACTTGCAATATTACATATCTTCAAAACTTGAGCTTGTGCTTCCATCACCATGGAACCATCTTCTCCTTGGCATGAATCTCCATCACAAACATTGTAGCTTGAATCTTCATTTATTACAATAAAAGAAAATCTAACTACTAGTAAAATAAATTACAACAAAATAAACGACACGCAGGCCGTATTTACCCAAAATTAAAATATGAATAAACCAATCACATAGGTCATAAGGCCATGCTATGCACCATGCCAAGACATTAAACAAACATAACATATTCATCACCAACATGTTAAATAGAAACAAATATATTGACATTCTTAATGTCACGGTAACGAACTATAGGGCGCGAACAAACGGCGGTCCCGCTAGCCGGCTAACGGGCGAGGCTCCAGGTGGCCGGTCAGCGGGCAGGGTTCTGAAGGGGCAGCGCCCCTCGAAGCCAAACAGAAACGTTAATCTCATTAACATTTTTCTTTGGTGAAACCCTAAAACAGAATCGTTAATCTCATTAACCTTCTTACTGTTTTATTTCGAATATATACAACCCATTGCAGAATCATTACCAAATGTTTATATCACATATAAACTTAATCGTTTTCATCATATGAAAATCGTTTTAATCAACCAATCATATATACGTGATCATCTCATGAAAATGAAATTAAAAACACCAATCCTTTCACATCATATGAAAAACGAATTAGGGTTTTACAGAAACGAAACCAAAAACCAATCCTTTCTCATCATATGAAAAACAAATTAGGGTTTTATAGTTAACATGCCATACGAAATCAATATATCTCATGTAATCATATCAGCATGGCATTTTCGACTTAAATGAAAACAACAAGTGGCTCTGATACCACTGTTAGGAAATCAAGGAGATCACTGCAAACAAAAACACGCAGCGGAAAAAATTTTTGATCTCTGATTTCCCACCAGGATCCATGTTGTTCGTTTAATTTGACAAAAGTGTACAAAAAACTAACTTGTTGATGATTCAAAATCACAGTTTGGAAGAGATGCCTTGATCGTGAAACACCCTCTATCGCGTATCCACACGAATGCTACCGTCTGGAGTGCTAGCTCTCTGCAACGGCGAAGGTTGAAAAACGTTTTCTCTAAAACGTATTAGGGTTTCAATGTTATCGTTCTCTTTTTATTTTCTAATGTTACCTATATGAAGACTTAACGTCTGGAGTGAATATAATCACTCCAGAATCCAATTCGAAATTGGATAAGGTAAGTCAAATTTATAATCCAAATCTAATTAGGATTCTGAATATATTATCTAATAATATATATATATAATGAAAATAATAATAATAATAAATATTAATATCTAATATTAATATTATTAATATTATATCCAGCCCAAAGCGCATTCTTGTGTGTGACCCGATAGGCCCATATTAATTGGCTGTCAATTTAATCTCTATTAAACCAACAAGTCATAATTGGCCTCTAGCAAAGCGTTACAACTACCCAATTAATATAAGGAATGTCCAATTTGCCTAATAATAGTACATGCGTTAATCCCTTTGTCACACGATATCTAGCTTGAACATAAGTAATGGTCAACGTCATACTTATATTGTCCAAACTTATGATTACTCGATCTCCAAGTAGACTTATAAAAACAAATGAAATTGATTACACTATCAATTCATTTGAGCACGACCATGCATTTCACAGTCTCACTTATCGAGGGGCCCAAAAGATATCTCTCTCAAAGAGAGGGACAAATTCTATCTTGATTGTTCATTATCCTCTACATAATTTCTATCATGTATGATCATAACCTTTATTACTATCTGTTTAGTTCATTTTTGTACTTGTTTTTAGTATGATTTTATGTGTGTTTTAGTTAATGTTTTGATTGATTTTTGTTTTAATTTTGTTTTAAGTGTTGTTTTTAGGTTTAGGTGGAAAAACACCATTGGAAGATCAAAACCGGGCAAGAAAAGCATGAACCAAGCAAGACATGGCCAAGCCAAGCAAGACATGGCCATGTCCCTCAAAAGAAATTCAAGGCAGAAGCAGACACACCCAGAGACAGGGCCAAGCCTCTGGCTGTGTCTCATTCAAAGAACAAAACAAAGAACAAGCCAAAGAAGAGAAGGAAAAGAAGGAAAATGAGCAACAGGAAGAGACACACCCAGGTGACACGGCCAAGCATGACACGGCCAGGAAAAAAATGGCTTGGCCGTGTCCCATTCATACCAAAGAACAAGAAAGCAAGCAAAGAAGGAAAGACAAGAAGCAGAGACTGACACTGTTAAGGGACACAGCCAGGACACTGGCCGTGTCACATGACACGGCCGTGTCCTCTGGCCGTGTCTCACCCTGGATCAAAGAGATTGAGGGACACGGCCAGGAGCTTGGTCGTGTCCCAAGAATGGAAAAACAAGAGACACGGCCAAGCTCTAAATGGCTTGGCCGTGTCACCTCTCACCACCAAAGAAAGAAAAGAAAGAAAGAAAGAGGTCCAGTGAGGGACACGGCCAAGAGACACGGTCGTGTCCCATGAAGAATCAAGAGACACGGCCAAGCCAACCTTGGCTTGGCCGTGTCACCTCATGAAAAAGTGAAAAAAGTGCAAGAGACACGGCCAAGCTTGTCTTGGCTTGGCCGTGTCCCACCTGAAAAGTCAAAATTCTTTCAACAAAGTGGGGAACAAAGTGGGAGACAAACACTATTGCTTGCCAAAAGAAATAGAAAACAAATAAAAAGTGGGGGACAAAGGAAAATGGGATGAGTTGGATGGTATGGGTGTTGATTTTTGAATGAATTAAAAGGAGAGGAAGAGGAAAATGGAGGAAGTTCTTGGCTTCTTGGAGCCAAATTTCTGCAAAAACGTGGGAGAGGGAGAGAGTGACACTCTCCCTTGTCCCTTCACCCCCAAACCTCCATTTCCATCCTCTCCACCTTCTCCATCTTCCATTGATAAGATCTTTGGCATAAATTGGGTTACAAGTTCTCAAAGGTTGAAGAAGCTTCATTGAAGGGATTGGTGACTTGAGAAAGCTTCATTCCATCTTCCAAAGCCGTATCCATTGAAGGTTGGTGACTTGAGAAAGCTCCATTCCACATTGCAAAGGGAAATCAACCATTGAAGAGGGCTTGAGTTCTTCATCAAATACATCAAGTGGAGCTAGGAGGAAGACTAGCAATTCTACTCTTGGCATCTTCACAAGGGGTTTTTCTATTCTCTCTTTTAATTCATTTCTATTGTTGTTGTTGTATTAAGAGATTGATATTGCAATGAGCAATTTGTATTTGTTTTATGTTGAGTTGAATGAGTGTTATAAATTGATGATGTTAAGCTAAATACCCATGCCTAGGGCTTTTAGTATATTTGGTTGAATGTTTTGATTTGATATTTCCATTGATATTCCTTGTTGATTGGTTGATTGTATTGCATTAAATGCTAGGTTGATAGATTATCTACCTATTGACCTTTGAATATTGGATGACGGACCGAGAGGCGAAATTTGATATCGGAACTATATAATCGACCACCCTATGAATGAATTAGAAATATAAGTTCTAGGGTTTTCGTTAATTTGGTAATATAAAAGAATTGGTCATTGTTAATTCATGAATGTGAGAACTAATGGATTGGTAATTGACTAATTAATCTTAAGGAACAAATTAATTTACAAGGTTATGTTAATGGACAATTGAGAATTGAGCTTTGATTGAATGGACCTATGACCCTAGGCACCTTCCCAAGAATCGATTTGATCTTGTATGCCTATCACACACTTCAACCTCTACGCACGATAATTTAGGTTTAAATTATTCTCGCACATTTCATACAACAAACACTTCCGCATTTTAATACTTGTCAATCAAGCTATTACGAACCACACCTTCTTGGGGAAACGACCTTGGGGCGATCACCTTTGCTACAGCTACCTCGTATACTTACGAGTGACGCTTTGTAGTAGTACTTAATTTGAGCGCAACACTATCCAGTTACGGATAATGTTTGATCATGTCAAAATATAATAGTCCTTATATTGGAAACTATGACAATCTCAAGTCAAAGAATTAATACATAACTATCATGAGATTTACTTATGACACTAACCCATGTAGTAATCTCATGATGGGTCTATCCAATACATTGTTCTCTAACAAGTATCTATGAAATTGATTTGTATCACTATACACATAACCATCTGATGATTATCAAATCAATGTTCATACTGGTTAAGAATTATTTTTTTTTTATCTCTATAACAATAATAAACTAGAGACAAATATCAAATTTGTGTAACATGCAAACAAACAATAATGATAATGAAACCTCATTTATTAATAATGAATGTATAACATAAATATCCAAATAAATGGCCTAGGGGACATACACTAACACACATCTCATCATATCACAATTCACATTAAAACAATTCATCATCATCTAGGCAAACATGCCTCAATTATCTCAATTCACATTAAAACAACTCAACATTTAAGTATTCATCATAACCAATTGCATTGCACATACATTTCATATTTCATCATATCATCATATCTTTCACATTTCCTATTTCCTTTTTCATTACATCATCTTATCTATAGAATCTTCAACATACATTCCACAAAGTTCACATTATGCAAACATAACATTATTAATATGCATCAACAATGCAATAGATTACTTAACACATTTACAATCAAATGTGTTAAGTCTCAAGGTCATATAAAGGTATGCAATAATGTAGTTTGTACTTACCTCAAGAGCAACTCACATCCATCTATACACTTCCTCTTCCAAGAATTCTTCACATCTAAGTTAAGGCAACTCAATCTCTTCACAACCTAATCCAAAAGGAGTAATACACACTTATTTACAAATACACATGAATTCCAATACAATTATTCACCTATTAGTCTCATAATAGACCCATAGATCACAAATTACAAACCAAAACCCTTATCTAAGTCCCCACGGTCGTGGCCTCACAACCCCACGGCCGTGGGTTAGCAAACAAATCTGTCCACTTTTCTCTAAACCCCCACGGTCGTGTCCCTCACTTGCCACGACCGTGGCATCCATTTTGCCTCTATTTCGGACCAAACTCATGTATTTTGTGTTTTTAACTTCAATAAACACAAACATATAGAAAATCCAAGATAATAATTGATCAAACTCATAACATACATCAATTACCAATTAATCTAACACTTATATAACTTCAACATATCATAATAATAATCATTATATACATCATCCATACATCAATTATTCATTTCCCCAACTCAATTATATTAAACCCTTACTAAACAATTTCAACAATCCATCATCATCCTCATAAATAACCATATTAAATATAGACACAAGCAATAGAAATCAACACAAAGAAATGAACACTTACTTGAATTCTTTGCCCAATCTTCAATATCCACTTTCAATTCTCTTAAAGCTCTTAAGAATTTGATGTATATGCCACAAAATCACTTCTCTCTCTCTCTCTCTCTCTCTCTCTCTCGTTCAAGAAGAAGAAGAAGAAGAAGGAAATAAAGAAAATCCCCTCTTTTTCCCTTTCAAACTTATCTTATATATATATATAATAATATAATTAAAAAACTCTAAAAATTCTCCACCACAAGATTTACTCTTCCCTTTGACTTTCTTTTCTTCTTTTTCTCTTGTCATTATTATTATTATTATTACTTACTTACTTTTCCTATACCAATATATACATCATGTATATGTGATGTATATGTTGCTATATGTATATCTCTTATATATTGTATTTATATTTCTCATATTTTTCAAATACCATATATACATATCATCCTTCATATACATCTATCTCTTATAATATTTCCTTTTAATTAACTTATCTTCTTTTGACTTCCATTTCTTTGACTAGTATATATATATATATATATATCTATATATATACAACATATACACTCTCTCTTTACTTCTTTTCTCTTCCCATTAAACATATACATTAAATCCAAATACAACAATAATTCCCAAAATTTTTAGGGTATACTTTGGGATATTACACAACATGGGTTGAAAATGCTGGGCTATATTGAGAGGCTGGGATCTCTTCGGTTCGTAATGGACCATGAGTTAAATGTTAACTTAATTCTACAGTCCTTTCCTAATAGTTTCAATACTCGGGCTGGCGAATATGTTCAAGATTGTTGGGCCATCTCTCACTAAGGACTGGAAATCAGTATTGGTGGTTGAGTCTTCTAATTTTTCTAAGAGCAAGAAGAGTTCTAATCAAAAGAAGAAGAAGAAGAAGAAGAAGAAGCAGAAGAAGAAGACTCAAACTAAGGCTCCAGGTGGACTTAGGAAGAAATCCATAGAGATCGCTCAAAAAGGGAACTTGCTTCCATTGAGGGAAGGATGTCGTTGGAAGAGGAACTGCAAGGCCTTTCTAGAGTCTCAAAGGAAGAAGGGCTTTCAAATGCTTCGACTTCAGGTATGTTTATAATTGAGATAAATACTACTTTTAATAATAACATATGGGTAGGATTTTGGGTGTGAGTCTCACATATGTACTGATATGTAGGGATTAAAATTCAGTAGGAAGCTAAAGAAGGGAGATATGGACCTATGAGTGGGAAATAGAGACATAGTTATTGCATTAGTTGTAGAGACTTATGTATTATCTTTATCTTTTGGATTATTTCTAGAACTTAATATTTATTATTATTTTAATACTTATAAAAAGCATTGTTTCATTTTTTTCTCTAAACAAGGAGAGTTTTAATTTGACTTTTAAGGACAATTGTTGTTCTATTTGGTTAAATAATATCTTTTATGGTACTGGATCATTATGCAATGGTTTATATGTTCTAGATTTAAATAATGATATTCTCGATATAAATATAAAGAGACAAAAGTTAGATAACTTGAAACTATTATATCTATTCCATTGTCACTTAGGCCATATTAATAAGATTCGGATGACTAAGTTACACAGAAATGGCAATTTAGGATCATTTGATTATGAAATATATGATACATGTGAGTCTTATTTGTTTGACAAGATGACAAAATCGCATTTTAATGGAAAAGGTGAAAGGGCCAATGGACTACTAAACATAATACATACTGATGTATATGGCCCAATGACAACTTATGCTAGAGGTGGTTTCCAATACTTCATTACCTTCATCGATGATTATTCTAGATATTGGCATTTTTATTTGATGAAATAAAATCTAAAGCCTTTGAAAAGTTCAAAGAATTCAGAAAAGAAGTAGAGAAACAACATGGTAAAAGTATTAAAATAGTTAGATTAGATAGAAGTAGAGAATACGTGGGCCAAGAGTTTCAAAGTTATCTAAAAGATAGTGGTATATTATCTCAATGGACCTCTCCATACTCACCACAACATAATGAAGTGTTTGAGAGGAGAAATCAAACTTTGTTGGATATGGTTCAATCCATGATTAACTTTGCAAACTTTCCTAAATTCTTTTGGGGTTATGCATTCGAGACTACTGTTTACATCCTAAATAGAGTTCCATCAACATCAATTGATGCTACTCTACATAAGATATGGAATAACAAGAAACCCAGTCTTTCACATATGGAAGTATGGAGATGTCCTGCTTATGTAAAGAGAACAATATTATACAAAGTAGAAGCTAAGTTTGATAAATTTTTGTTTGTTGGGTATCCAAAAGAAACTATTAGATACTACTTCTACCACCCATTGGGACAAATGATATTTGTTTCAAAGCATGATATGCTCTTAGAGAGAGAATTTCTTCTAAAAGAGGATAACATGAGTATAATTGAAGTTGATGAAGATTAAGAAATTCAAACAGACATGGATCAACCGGTTGATCTCAAACTTGTTACTCAAGTTGGTGAAGTAATAGTTCATCTTATTGATACAGAGGTTCCTCGGAGATCTAGTAGGATACGTGTAGCTCCACAGAGATCTGGATTTCTCTTGATTGAGCACAATCACATATGGCTCATTGAAGAGTTCTGAAGTTTTGAAGAGTTCAAAGTCTACCAAATGGTTAAAAGTCATGCAGTCAAAGATGGATTCGAGGTACGACAATAAAATATGGACTTTGATTGACCCGCCTGAAAGGATAAAATCCATAGCCTGTAAGTGGGTCTTCAAGAAGAAGACAA
The DNA here is from genome assembly GCA_947685225.1 of Garcia nutans. NCBI lineage: Eukaryota > Viridiplantae > Streptophyta > Magnoliopsida > Malpighiales > Euphorbiaceae > Garcia > Garcia nutans. Next base: position 24,614,909 of record CANTUV010000035.1, on the reverse strand, counting down.
ACAAGGAAGGTAATACATCCGCCTATAAAGCTCACCTAATTGCGAACAGATATAGTCAAAGACAATGTATTGACTTTGATTAAACTTTCTCAAATATGGTTATACTTGAATCCATCAAAATATTCCTAACTATTGTTGTTCATTCTAATTATGAGTTATGGCAGATGTATATGAAAACAATATTCCTTAATGAAAATCTGATTGAGAATGTGTACATGACACAACTTGAGGGTTTCATATCCAGTGATACCAATGAGCAAGCTACAAAAATCCATTTATAAATTAAAGAAGGATTTTAAGAGTTCAAATATCCATTTTGATGAGACAACCAAAGAGTTTAATTTCTCACAGAACACGGATGAACCCTATGTACACAAGGTCAGTAAAGTGTAGTTTTATTAGCATTATATGTAGATGACATATTATTAGTCTTAGGAAATGACGTCTTTGGTCTTCAATCAATTAAAATATAGTTGTCCAAAAGGGTTCTTATATTTCTTTATATCTACTAATTGATTTTGGTCAAAGGATGAAAATTAACTCGTATCAGTTGTATTATTATATATGGCATACAACTTTGCATACTGCTTGCAACATTTTTTTTTTCTAAATTTTTTCGTCATTTTATTCATCTATTAATATATATATATATATATTAATTATTCTAATAATGTATCATAATATTAATTAGATGTTATAAATAATAATTAAAAAATTGAAATTATTAAAAAATAAAAAATAAAAAAAGCATAAACTTAATCACAACTTTTATGATTGAATTTGTAGAAGAATAAAAAAAATATAAAATACATGCAAAAACTCTCAAAATCATGTTTTATAAATTTTGTATTTAGCGTGAAAGCGTTTCTTTTATATTCAGAAGAATTTGAAACTTAATAATATTATTTAACACGTTTTGCTTTTTTTTTTAAATGTTATAATAAAAAAAATAATCCTAAACAGTCTTAATTTACATAATTGTCCCTTTCGTTAGAAAATTTCTAATGGGATAAATTACCCAACCAAAAAGAGACTCCTGATCTATTTAAAAATGCATGAACAATAAGAGGAGGAAATAAAAAGGGTTTCTCAAAAACACTAGAAATAGAAAAAATTCCACAGCCACAAATTTAGTTCGACAATTAAATTAATAGCGCAAGAGAGCGTTAATCACTCCCACAGGCAAGAGAAAACATTGCATCTTGCTTAAGGAGTTGCACAAAACACCTTTGCCGTCGTGCAACAGAACATCCACCGAATGATATAGAAAAAAAGACAAAATGTTTTCATGCTCCATATGCAAAAGAATACAAAACACTGGTGGTCATTTGATTCAGTAAAGTTCCAATCGACCTAAAAAAATAGCATGAAATGTTATAATTGAATGAATGATAATTAGGTCGCTAAAATGATTTTAAAAATTCATTGCTTTCACCCTCACAAAAACGGATTTGGTAGCAACGCTACCCCTTCGATAATTTCATGCATAAAGTCGACCTAAATAGTAATTTTCTCAACAAATCTGCTTATATGGCTATAATGATTTAATTATAACTGTCACAATAGAAGAAAAAAGAAAACAAATGAAATATAAATGAAGTTGTTTCCATTTTGATTTAAAATGAAGTCTTCAATCTTCAAATTCTCAACAGTAAGGCAAACTTGCCCTTAGTATCATACTCCCCATCGCTACATGAAATTGAAAGAGGAGAAACGTATATTTACAAAAGCAGATCTTGCCAAATTGACAAGAATTTATGCTACAGATATCATTGCAAAATTATTATCTATCAAATTTCCAAAATTAAAAATTACTAAAAATTGTAGAGTAACTAAGTATTTTTCTTTTATAGTTAAGACCCTTTGTTTTTTTAATTTCCGAAATAGCAAAATTGTAAAAATAATCAAACCAAATGGAGAGTCTCTTACAAAATAAACCAAATGCATTAAATTACATCCCACAGCCAATAGTGAACTAATAGCCCAAAAGTATCGTTATTAAAATAAATAGTACATTTAGTTTGTTATATTGGATTAGTAAGGAAGAAACCAGTTACCTGATTAACATTTTCTTTTCCAATTTCCAGCAAGAAATCTTTGTTTTTGCCAAGCAATAAACCACAAGATTGATTACATCAAAAAAGCTCGGCTAATGAGGAAAACATATACTTCTAAAGATCTTCCTTGCCATTGCCATGCTAAGGTTCCTGTAAATAAATCAAACAGGCGTACAACATGAATTACTTACAAGGAATCCACTCCTTTCTATTTTTCTCACACCTGAATCGTGGGAAGCAACTCAAATTTTTCAAGGCCTTCCCAGATTTGAAAGATCTTAGCTTTGAGAAGCATGGGATCATTCTTTTGGTTCCCACACATCATATTTTGCACTAAAATGCTTGATCCCTAAACCCTGCAACATGCTAAGAGTTTTCCATTGAATTTCTTTAGGTTAAGTGGCTTCATATTACCATAATGGTTTACTTCTTGTGGAAACTAATTAACCTATTGATGCTCTCATAATCGCCAAAGTATGGAAGTTCATCTAATTGCCATGTGCCTCCATAAGGCAAAACTAAAAGATGACCAACAAAAGCAAAATACAAGGGAAGCCATCTGTCTAGTAACCACTTGGTAGAAGCCAACTTGCAAGAACAAATTGGAGGCTTACCCTAAACAATCAAAACAAGGAAAGATATTCTTGGAAACAGAATCTTAGAAGAATGGTACAAACTAGAATGTCCGATTACCTACCATATATATATATAAAATGTGAGAGAATGCAGTTTATATATCTTCCCTGTGGAACAAGTTTAAAAGAGAAGAAAAGAATCTGTTCTCTCTCCCTTCCTCGCTTTTAAGGATTCCTGGGGGGCGAAGGGGAACAGCCTATTCTGTGAAATGATTTTAGTGTGTAGCCTATACTTTGCATTTTTCATATGCCACAAACCCCGGAAAAATAAAAAAGTTCAGGATGGAACTGCATACATGGTAGGTGAGAGAGATTCAGTTGCATCATGATTCCTCCTCAAAGGAAATGGCTAGCCATCAGAAGTTGTGGCTTCTCATTGTCTTCCTCAATCTCCATTGAAGCTTCATTTTTTATTTCCTGAACTCTTTTATCCCATATGCCATCTATAAGCTTCCAAGTTTCATCACTGATAATTTGTGTCTGTCATCAAACCATAGGAAAATTAACCAAAAGATAAAAAGAGTCAGCATCACTAGCATAAAAAGTTAAGGTGGCATAAGAAAATTCACAAAATGCTTTTCATTACCTCCATGGGACGGGGAGCACCAAAGGTTGAAAAACCAACATTTCCAGGTGCAAATGTAACCCTCCCAGGAAGTGTAATTCCATGGATCCCCCATCTTCCAGCATAAACTAAGGATCCATATTCATCAACTAGGTTCACATCAGACTGCCAAAAAAAAGTCTAATATCAAGTACACTTCAATTATCACAACATTCAGCAAGAAAATCAGCCAAACCTATCTGTATTTCTCAAGCTAAAAATTTTATGATGATTAATAAATGATATTCATCAGGCCAAGAAAGGAGAAAGACTCCCATGAAAACTTTAGTCTATGTTGGGTTCTTTATTAGTGCAGTATTAAAGAAATAAAGGATGGAAAATAAAAGAAAAGAAGAGAATTGAATTGAATTTATATTTCTTTTCTCTTGTTTGGTTATTTAATTAAAACATGAAAGAAAGTAAAATTTATAAAATTTATTTTTACTATTATACCCTCATCATTCTAAGGTGATGAAGCATAAATTATTAATTTCAAAATTGTCTAAAATTGTCTTTTTTATTTTTTTCACTTCCATCATTTTCTCTCCAAATTGGTGGAAAAAGATTTTATTGGATTTGAAGGTGGGAGAAAGTTATTTCTATTCTTTTCTCTCGTTTTCTTTTTCTTATTTTTGTCCAAACAAAGGAAATAAGAGAAATCAAATTTCTATTTCATTCTTTTCCATCCATTTCTCTCAAAAGAAACAAAGGCTTCATTCTTCATACTACCTTTCAGAAACTAAAAAATGTAGGTAGCCTTTTGCCATAGAAGTGAACTAGTCAAAGCAAGACACTACCTTATACCTTATCTTGAAGCAGACATTAACAGGCCACAAAATAGCTTTATCTTAAAGCAGAAAGCGTAAGAAAGCTAATTGTAAACCTTTATTTTTTGACCAAGTCTAGTCTCACACTAATTATAAGGCAATTAAGTCAAATCTAAAGATTTAAAATAAGTATAAAATAATTTTTGTAATATTTATTATTTATTTTAATTAACATAATATATAAAATAAAAAAAAAATTATAAATATTTATTTATAATATAATATTTATTTTTAATAAAAAAATATAATAATAAAAAATAAAAATCGAACGAATCGACAAGCAACACGCGGCAGCGGGCGATTGGCGTGGGCCAATTCTTCGCAGGCCAAGTTAGCACGCCAATTCGCCGCAGGCCGCCAGCGGCGAATTGCGAGCCCAACGCTCGCCCAGCAGCCTGCAGGCTTGTGTGCCAGCGCGTTGGCTGGTTCCGCCAAAATAATGTCAATTTCGCCAAAACCTTATTTAATTCGGAAGTTTTAATTTTTTTTCTTAATCAAATAGGTTTTTTTTAATTGCCTATAAATAACAAGATTAAAAACAGAGGGACTTTTTCTTTTTTTGGGGACTTGGACTTTTGGGACTTTTGACGGCAACAAAACAGTGCAACAATCGTGATTAGCAAGCATCAAGCAATTAAAACAAATAGCAGTTATTAAGAAAACAGAGATCGGAAGCTTGAGACCACCAACCAGAAGGCAGAACACAGCTGTCTTCAATTTGTTTCAACCAAGATTTTAAAATATAGTTTGATCGACGTAAAATATTGGTGGAACCTACAACGGAGGTTTGCAACTTTCATCTAATTGCTTTTAAGTTTACAGTAATTCAATTATTTTATTTCATTGTTTAGTTTTCGTTTTTGTTTCATTGTTTGCTTTGATTGTTTCATTGATCACAATAGTCATTGCCTTGTTTCATTATTTCATGCAGCAACCATGTCCTGCCATACTATTTCATTTATATCCAGTAGCCATGAATCCATAATTCATTCGGATGTGTTTCTATGTTGTTCATTCATCAAACTACATTAAACAATTTCATTGATTTCCAAAACGTATTGTTAAAACCGGTTTTACAATTTTAGTAGCCTAAAAAATCAATTCTCAAGTCCTCTTAAGTTTTAAAATAATTTTCTATAAACCCTTATGGGCTCGTATTGTTAAAACCGGTTTTAAAACTCCAGTAGCTGAATAGGCTCGTCGAATGGGTTAATATTTATTTGTGTATTATAAGTTTTTGTGTTTGACTTTATTTATTTAAAACCCTAATTTAGTTATTAAAATTCTAAAACACTAATTTAATATGTAAACCCTAAACTTAAACATTTATTGCTTTATTTAGTTTTAGATTTGATTATGCAGTTTAATATATGTTTTGATGATTGATTTATTTGATTTCGATGTTTGATTTGTTTAATTTATGATGGATAGATATTTTCTTTATTATTATTATTATTTGTTTATCTTGGTATTAATAATGTAAGAGGTATGTTTCCACTTTGTGAGTACATCATTAATTAAGCTTCATGTAATTTAAATTATTTTCATATTTTGGGATTAATGTAAATGACACGTTTTCACCTTTTGGTGGGTATCCTATTTAGTTTTAGATATTAGACGATGTAAGGACATGTTTTCATCCTCTGATGTGTATCCATTTATTTATTTTGTTTGAACATTACTTTAATTTTAATACAATGAAGTTTTTGTTTTAATTATTGTATGTAATATGGATTATATTATAATAATTAAGAATTTTATAATATTTAGACCTGAAAAGGAGGCCGGTTCCAATAAACCGGGCGTTGTTGAGATGCTGGGTCATTTTCACCTTCCCCAAACGTACCCAATTTTTCGAACCCATAAGGGGGTTGAGGATTTCTTAGGAATCGACTCATCCGCCCCTTTCTATTTTTTCGGTCCGTCCGGATGACAACTTCATTTTCTCCTAGTTTAGGCCCATGTTCTTTAAGGCCCTGAGCCTAACAGTGCTAAAGTCACAAGAACCATTCCACATGGGAGTGAGGGCGAAAATCCCCGCTCACACCAACCATACACTTATGTCAGACACTTCAATACCTTATACCCGACACTATAAAAACTATTTTATCAAAGAATATACATGTTACTAATAGAGTTGTGCACTGATGCCGAGACAAAAAGCAATCATTATTCATTGCTGAGATATATAACTTACTTGAGGCATTTGCGGAGCTCTTTTGTATATATCCCAAATTTTTGCAGCTTTTATCTCTCCCTTCTCAAGTAAAATATCTGCACAAAGTAACGGAAAGGCCATGAAATATAAAGATTTTACATACAACTGATTTTTCAAGTCAAATTATAATTTATAAAATACTTCACCTGTAATTGTCTCTACAGCTGAATGGTATTCTCTCAGTACAGATGAACACTTTTCGACAGCATAACGCATGTATTCATCCCGAAGTGCTTCAAGTTTTGCTGCAAGCTGTAATGAAATTATATATGCAATAAGTTACTTCTAAAAGCTGTCCCTCAAAATGTATTCCAATATTTCATCAGATTTAGAACTCAGATCTGAGAATTGTACATTAGGCACAAGATCACTATGATTCCTGTAGAACACTTTCCCAAATGCTGTCATCCCAGTCTGCAGAATCAAAAGCTCTGCAAGCCTTGAAGCTTCTAATGTTGCTTTTGCAGAAATCCAACACAAATTGTTTACCCCAAACATCTCCTCCTCAATTACTCTAGCTACATAATAGAGCAACAATGGGACCATATTAAATTCATAAAAAACATGACAAGACAGAGAGGGAAACACAAACACAATCACCTAATTACATTTGTCATATTCAAGAATTGATTCGAATTGTAAAATTCAACAAAAATTCATAAAATCAATTAAAAACAATGTATATCCACACAGAAAAAAATTTATTATATCAAACTGACATATTTTGATAAAATGGAAATGTCATATGGTTCATTAGCAAGGTGCCTGCCTGAAAAACTTCATCAAACAAAAACAATAAAAAGAGAAGGGATAATTGGTCAAAGTTAAAAGGTTGCAACATATGGGTCCAAAACATCACAAGGTGAAAAAAGAAACCACTACTAATAGGAAAATTAGCAGGAAGAAAAAAAAATTGTGTTTAATGTGTCACAAGTCAAATGTTAGCAGGAAAACATTAAATACGAGTAGAAGATGCAAATGCTTGCATGATAATAAGTCATTTCTTTACCTATGTTATAAGGGTTTTCTTTATTCACCCAATGCAGGTATATTTGTGTACAACCCAGATTGACAATAATACAATTTGAAACACTGCATTATAATTCAGTAACCTAATTTTAAATCCATCTGAGACTCAAATACGAGTGTCATATTTTTTTGAGTTTGAGAGTTTTTTCAATTAATGGAATTGTCAAAAGCTGCATCATTGTTAAGCATCCTTACCAAAAACAGGTAATATCCAAATGACTATGTTTAAATCAGTGTATATCTTATGTCAAAATTTGGGCAATCACAGTAGTCATATCTTTATAGCTACACAAATTAAGAAAGCTATAATTTATAGTCAGTATTTATCAGTCAAGTTACTGTACAAGCAGAGTCAAATAACATTAATAAGTATCTAATTGTTTCATGTTACTGCCAAGAGGGGAGGAACTTACAAGCATAATAATTTTACACTTGAAGTATACAAAGAGAAGGCACAAAATAGCTTGAACATTTTCCTGTGATTTAGTATCTAACTTCCCTCAAACACAACCAAGTTGGATTGTTAAAATTATAAACAAGTTGGGTTGTCAAAATTAAAAAAGTCAACTTTCTTGGAGCATCTGTTTGTAATCTGCATAAAATATGGGAAACACAAATGCTAAACATAATTTCTGCACAATTAAGCTTTAAGGCTTCAAAGCCTTTAACAATGGTCCTTACAGTTTTGTAACATGGAATAAAATATAGGAGACACAAAAATTAAACATAATTTCAGCATAAAATACAAGAAACTGGATCCTCTACCATTATATGTTCTTCAGGAAAGTATGCTAATCCCTATGTTGTGACAAAAATTAAACATAATTTCTGCATAATTAAGGTTTTAAAGCCTTTAGCAATGGTCCTGACAGTTATGTAACATGGACAGATAGTCATTACCTATAAGTCTTGCAAAAATAGGAATAATTGGCCCCTTAAATCCCCTTACATAATGTAAAGACGAAGATAGAACCATGTTCAATTATTAGAAATGACCACCAAATAGCATTTCAAATGTGAACTCCAAGTCATACTTGTCATAAGAAGAAAGCTCTAAGCTGAAGTAGACATCAGAGTTTTCTTTTGTTAGTTTAATTATCTATATTAAAGTGAATCAAAGATAAACAGAGTAGAGTTGTGGAGAATATCAAGGAAAAATAGAGGAGTTATTTGAGGATTTTCTTTATGATAATCATAGTGAACAAATTGAGGGTTTGGATAGCATAGTAGAGAAAATGTGAATTACGCAAGATAGATTATGTTTTCTGAAGTTAAAAAAGTTTTGAATAGAATGCAAATAGTCAAAGCCTACAGTTGGGACATAATTCACATTGAAATGTGGGAATGTTTTGAAGACGAAGGAGCTGAGTGGTTGACTATTTTATTTCATAATATTTTGAGCACAAAAAAAATTGCCGGATGAATGGTGGAGCAATTTGGTACCTAATTTTAAGAACAAGGGAGATATTTAAAACGTTCAAACTATAGGAGTATAAAGCTTATGAGTAACACAATGAAATTGTGGGAGAGAGTTGTGAAATACCATTTACATTTGGACACTTGTGTCTCTCCAAACTAATTTGGATTTATGATGGATCGATCACTATAGAAGTAATCTTTCTCATTAGAGATTTAATGGGAAGCATAAGGAGATGAAAAAAAATTTACATATGATTTTCATCGACTTAGAGAAGGCATATGATAGAGAACTCTAAAGCACAGGAGAGTATTAATTAGACATATCCAAGTTTTGAAAGATATATATGTTGGAGCAATTATTAGAGTAGGAGATACTAAAGATTTTTCTGTTTTAATTTGGTTATAGCAAGGTTCAGCATTGAGTGTTATATCTTTACCTTTGTTTTGGATAAGCTAACAAGGCTATACAGGATGACATTCCATAATGTATGACATTTGCAGATAACATTATGTTAATAAATGAGGCTCAAACATGAGTAAATAAAAAGTTAGAATTGTAGATAAATACAATGGAATCCAAGGTTTTAAGTTAAGAAGAACTAAAACTAAATATATACGTTGCAGATTTAGTAATATAAATGGAGAAAGAAACGAAGTAGTATTGGATAGTGTGTCAATGCCTCATAGCACCTGTTTTCAAATTATATTGTTTGAATTCTTCAAGAGGATGGAGGTTGCAAAAATGATATTAGCTATAAAATTAAAAAAAGTTGGATCAAGTGGAGGAGGCCACATGAGTTTTACTATAAGATGCTAATTAAATTGAAAGGTAATTTTTATCGTACTATAATATGATATGTTATGATGTATGATAGTGAGTACTGAACATTGAAAGGGCAACACATTGGTAAGATGAATGTTACTAAAATGACGATGCTAAGATGAATATATAAACATATTATGATGGATAGAATTCATAATGAATACATTAAAGAAAAAGTAAGGATAGCTCCTATGAGGATAATATAAGGGAAAATAGATTGGGGGTTATGAGGATAATATAAGGGAAAATAGATTGAGGTAATTTGTTCAATGAAAACCTGATGATGCGCTTGTCAGAAAAACTGAACATTTAAAATAGATGTAGCTAGAAAGGATAGGAATGAGCATTAAAAAAAAAAGTGATTCAAAATGATATTATAGTCCTACATCTCTCCAAAAATGTATCCCGTTATAACATAGAGTGGAAAAAGAGAATTCATATAGCCGACCCCAATAAACTTAGATCAACTTAATTAAGTTGAATTCAGTTGAAAGTTCTTCCTTGATCCCAATGCCAACATACTATTTATTTTTTCCTTTTCTTTTGGTTATGGCGCTCCTAATTGATTTATTCGATACAAATTAACAAACAATCAATAGATCAATGATTAATCATTGAGGTCAATGGCAGATTTTTAAGGGGGACAAGTAGCAGTGGGGGTGGGCAAGTAATTTATCTCATCAATAAATAATATATAGTAAATATTATTAAACATAGTAGAAATTAGTCCATTATCATAATGTAATACTATATTTCATTGAGAAATACAATAATAACTTGAATGAAACATATTCATGAAATTAATTAGATTTAAAACCACGGTTTTAATATTCATTTAAAGAAAATTATACACATAATTTTTCAAACCAAAAATATAAAAAGTCAAATGTAGTAGGGGGTTTAAGGTAAAAATAAAAAGAATTCATAGGTTTAGAAACTCAGTATAAAAGAAAGAAACTAAAGGTAAGATATATAAAAATTAAAGAGTTATAGGGTGTTATGGAAACAGAATATTAATTATATAGGAAGTAAATATTTTGATTTAATATTTTGATTTCTCCTTCCTAAATTAGTCTCTAGTTTCTTGTATATAAATATAGGGTTGTGTATATTGAATTGAATATAATAAAATACAGAATTACATGGTATCAGAGCCTTGGAAGTGAGCAGTGAGCAGTAAGCATTCTTACAGTTTCAAGCAGTGCGCCGTTTTACAGTTTTAAGAAGCAGTGGGTCTAGGTCATCTACCTAGACTGTTTGTTTTGCGTCACAGTCACCTTAGGGAGGAGCTTTGGACGCCGACCGGCCAGCCTCTGGAGTCCGGCCGCCTGAAGATCTGCGCGTGAGGCTCACGCGCCGCCTGAAGATCTGTGTTCTGCTTCACGCGCCGGCGCGTGTGGGAGCGTGGGAGGTTTCCGGCGACCGTCCGGTGATCGTCTTTTCTTTTCCGGCCTCATTTTGCTTCCTACTTTTCATTCCAGCAGTCATTTTTGGCATTCCAAGAGGTCAGTTTGTATTAGTGTGTTGCTCCTTGCTCCCTGTTCTGCATTCCAGTCATTGTTTTTGACACTCCGAAGGTTAGCTTGTGTCAGTTTGTTGGCTCCCCTTTATTTGACAGTTTGTTCGTTTCAGTTATTGCATCATGTCTGATACTAAGACTGTTGTTAGTGATATTATTCCGGTGGTTAATAGAATTACAGAACATAAGTTGAATGAAAATAATTTTTTAGATTGGAGTAAGACCATTAGAATTTATTTGAGAAGTGTTGATAAAGATGATCATTTGACTAATGATCCACCTACTGGTGAAGCGGGAAAGATTTGGGTAAGGGAAGATGCAAGATTGTTTTTACAGATAAAAAATTGTATTGGTAGTGATGTGGTTGGTTTCATAGGTCATTGTGAATTTGTCAAAGAATTAATAGAGTATCTTGAATTTTTGTATTCGGGCAAAGGAAATTTGAACAGGGTGTATGATGCGTGTAAGGCATTATACCGTGTTGAGCAGCAAGATAGGCCTCTTAAAGTGTATTTTTCGGAGGTAAAAAAGATTTATGAAGAACTTAATGTCCTTATGCCTTTCAGTTCTGACATTAAGGTTCAACAAACCCAGCGTGAACAAATGGTGGTCATGAGTTTTCTTGCAGGATTATCCCCAACATTTGACACTGCCAAATCACAAATTCTTTCTGGTAGTGAAGTTCCTAATCTGACGGAGGCTTTCTCTCGAGTACTACGTAATGAAAGTTCTAGTCCGGGTACCTCCCTACCTTATGTTCAGAGTGCTCTTATAAGTCGTGATTCGGGACAACACGGAAATCAGGGTAAAGGAGGCAATATTCGTGGTAGTACTAATCGGGATTCAGGTATTATTTGCTATTACTGTCATGAACCAGGTCATACTAAACGATTTTACAAGAAGCTGTTGAACAAACAACAAAGAGCAAATATGGCTAGTCAGGAGCCAGTGATCGCTCCTTCAGATAATACCGTGACTATTTCTGCTGCGGAATATGCTGAATTGTCTCAATACCGTTCATCTAAGTCTGTTGATTCTTCTGTTGTGGCTGCTGCTGCCAATACAGGTACATCTAACACATGTCTTATGTCTGCATCATCAAAATGGGTCATTGATTCTGGTTGCACAGATCACATGACAGGTACTCCTAATCTCCTATCCTCTTTAAAACCACCTGATAAGTTTCGTAGGAATGTTACATTAGCTGATGGATCTAAAACTCTTGTTACTAGTATTGGTACTGCTAATCCCACTCCTTCCCTCCCTTTAGATAACGTTTTATGTTTGCCTAGATTTTCGTTTAATCTTTTGTCCGTTAGCAAAATTACTCAAACATTAAATTGTTGTGTCTCATTCTTTCCTTTTCATTGTATATTTCAGGATCTTTTGACGAAGCGGATTATTGGTAGAGGACGTGAGTCAGATGGACTATATCTTTTGGATGACCAGATCTCCACGTCTCTAGCATGTGCTGGTGTTATCTCTCCATTTGAAATCCATTGTCGCCTCGGTCACCCCTCCCTATCTTCCTTAAAGAAGTTATATCCACAATTTCAATCTTTGTCTGTTTTAAATTGTAAGTCATGTCAGTTTGCTAAACATCATCGTTCACATTTAGTTTCTTGTGTCAATAAACGGGCTTCGTCCCCTTTTGAGATTGTTCATTCAGATGTTTGGGGTCCTTGTCCTATTACTTCCCAAACTGTTTTTAAGTATTTTGTAACTTTTGTGGATGATTATTCTCGTGTAACTTGGCTTTTCTTAATGAAAAATCGTTCGGAGATATATTCTATTTTTTGTTCTTTTTGTGCTGAAATTAAAACTCAGTTTCAGAAGTCTATTCGTATTTTACAAAGTGACAATGCAAAGGAATATTTGTCTAGCTTATTTCAATCGTATATGTCACAAAATGGCATCATTCATCAAACTTCTTGTGTCGATACACCCTCTCAAAATGGGGTTGCAGAACGAAAAAATAGGCATCTCCTTGAGGTTTCTAGAGCACTTCTCTTCCAAATGAAGGTACCTAAACATTTTTGGGCTGATGCTGTTTCTACTGCATGTTTTCTTATTAATCGTATGCCTTCCGCTGTTCTTAATGGTGCAATTCCATATCAGTGTTTGTTTCCTTCAAAAGCTTTGTTTCCCATTAGTCCTCGTATATTTGGGTGCACTTGTTTTGTGCGGGATGTTCGTCCCCAGGTTACCAAATTAGATCTCAAATCCCTTCGTTGTGTCTTTCTTGGATATTCTCGTCACCAAAAAGGATACCGGTGTTTCTCTCCTGATTTAAACCGCTACCTTGTCTCTATAGATATTACCTTTTTTGAACAAACCCCATTCTTTTCTTCTCCTTCTACATATGCAGGTCAGGGGGAGGAAGATGATCTTTTAGTTTATGCCGTGCACCAGCATCTTGAGTCTAAACCTACACCTGCTCCGGTTCCAGATTCCGCTCCTATTTTTGTTCCCTCACCAGCACCTTCTCGTCCTCGTTTTGACCAGGTTTATTCTAGAAGATTGGTTGTTACTGACTCTCATCCTCCACCAGCCACTTCGGCAGAAGTTCCAACATCTCCACAAGAGTCTACTGTGTCTAATCTTGATCTTCCTATTGCTGTTCGGAAAGGTAAACGTTCATGTACTTATCCTATTTCTTCTTGTGTCAGTTATGATCATTTGTCTTCTTCCTCTCGTTGTTTTGTGAGTAATCTAGATTCAGTTTCAATCCCTACCACTGTTGCCCAAGCTTTATCTCATTCTGGTTGGCAAGCAGCTATGGCAGAAGAAATTGCAGCATTGGATGCCAATGGTACTTGGGATCTTGTGCATCTTCCTGCAGGTAAAAAGACTATTGGTTGTAAATGGGTGTTCACTATTAAGGTTAACCCTGATGGGTCTATTGCTCGACTTAAGGCCCGATTAGTTGCCAAGGGATATGCTCAGGTTTATGGGATTGATTATTCTGACACTTTCTCCCCTGTAGCCAAATTGTCTTCTGTTCGACTGTTTATTTCCCTTGCCGCTACTTTTGACTGGCATTTACACCAATTGGATGTTAAGAATGCCTTCCTTCATGGAGATCTTCAAGAAGAGGTTTATATGGAGCAACCGCCTGGTTTTGTTGCTCAAGGGGAGAAGGGTAAAGTTTGCAAACTTCGCAAGTCTCTTTATGGCCTAAAGCAAAGTCCTCGAGCGTGGTTTGGAAGGTTTTGTGATGTAATCCAAAAGTTTGGTATGAGGAAGAGTATCTTTGATCATTCTGTGTTTTTTAGAAGTTCAGATGCTGGGATGGTTTTGCTTGTTGTGTATGTTGATGATATTGTTATTACAGGGAGTGACTCATCAGGTATATCTTCACTTAAGTCATATCTTCAGTTACAGTTTCAGACAAAAGATTTGGGTTTGTTGAAGTATTTTTTGGGCATTGAAGTATCTAGATGTAAGCAAGGAATATTTCTGTCACAAATGAAATATATTCTTGATCTTTTGGAGGAAACTAGTAAGTTAGGTGTTAAGCCTTGTAGTGCTCCCATGATTCCCAACATACAACTCACTACTGAAGGGGAGTTATTTTCTGATCCTGAGATGTATAGAAGGTTAATTGGCAAGTTGAACTACTTGACAGTAACACGTCCAGATATTGCTTACTCAGTGAGTGTTTTAAGTCAGTTCTTGTCTTCTCCTACTGTTTCTCACTGGGAAGCGTTAGGACAAATCTTATGCTACTTAAAAGGTGCTCCAGGGCGTGGTCTTCTCTACAGTAACCACGGACATGTGAACATTGAGTGTTTTTCTGATGCAGACTGGGCAGGTTCAAAGGTTGATAGAAGGTCGACTACAGGTTATTGTGTTTTTATGGGAGGAAACTTGATATCATGGAAAAGTAAGAAGCAAAGTGTTGTATCTCGTTCTAGTGCTGAAGCTGAATATCGAGCTATGGCTCAATGCACTTGTGAAATTATTTGGGTTCGTCAGCTATTAGAAGAGATCGGTTTCAAGACATCTTCTCCGGCAAGGTTATGGTGCAATAATCAAGTTGCTCTGCATATCGCTTCAAATCCAGTGTTTCATAAGCGCACCAAACATATTGAGGTAGATTGTCATTTTATTCGAGAAAAATTACAACAGGGTGTTATATCTACCGAGTATGTCAAGACAGGCGAGCAACTTGGGGATATTTTTACCAAAGCTCTTAATAGTTCTCGGGTTGACTATCTATGTAACAAGTTGGGCATGATAGATATATATTCTCCAACTTGAGGGGGAGTGTTATGGAAACAGAATATTAATTATATAGGAAGTAAATATTTTGATTTAATATTTTGATTTCTCCTTCCTAAATTAGTCTCTAGTTTCTTGTATATAAATATAGGGTTGTGTATATTGAATTGAATATAATAAAATACAGAATTACATAGGGTAAAGATAAAAATGTTTTAGGGTAAATTTGTAAAGAAGAATAAATAAAGGGTAAAAATCCAAAGAATTCATGAATTTGGAGAGCATAAAATGCAAAAATTTAGTTAGTTGCGCGAAATAAAAATAAATTATGGGGGGCAAATATGAAATGCAAAAATTTGTAAGTGAAAAAAAAAAACTACTGGCAGGAGGGGGGCAAGTGAGGGTATGAACCCTCCCCCCACCCCCACCCCACAACTTTTAAATTCCTAGGTTGAATTATACTCCTACCAATTTGCAAAGATATAAGAAGAGATTTATTGTTATTGTTTAGGGATTCTTTGTTTTGTTTTATTTTATTTTATTTTCTTAATTAGGCTTAGAAGATTTTATATATATAGTTGTGTATATTGATGAAATTATCAAGAAATAGGTATTCAAATTTCTAATTTCACATGGTATTAGAGCTTAGGGTTTGAACTCAGGCTGTTCTCTTCTTCTTTTCCTTCTTTTTTTCCTAAAACCCATAGATACTCTAATGGATCTTGTTGGAATATATCCTTAATTTATGGCTTTATTTAAGCCATAATGTTGGGATATCCTAGTTTTATGGCTATATTTATGCCACTATGTTTGTCTTTATTCTTTTTCTATTTTTTGTATATTTCTAATAGTAATAGGATTAGTCTATAAATACCAATTCAAAACCTATTGTAAATTCAAGATATTGAGAATAAGAAGTTCAGATTTATCTCAAAATCTTCATGGTATCAGAGCCAAGTTGCTACTGATTTTTTCTGTTCTTCTTCTTCTCTTTCTTTTTTTTTCTTTTCTTCTTTTTCCTTCATCGTCACAATGCAAATTCACCATCCGTCTCCGGCGTTTATTTTCTCTCACCACCACCCACAGCAGGTGCGCAGGACGCCGACGAGCCGGAGTGTGGCGCATGGGATCATACGCGCCGATTGAATTTCTGGCCGGAGTATCACGCGCCGGCGCGTGAGCAAATTTCCGGCGTACATTTCTGACGAAACTTCACCAGCTACCTCGCCTCTTAATTCCGAGTTTGTGTGTGGGCTCAATTCAAATTTCTGACCTCTTTCGAAATTGGCAGTGGCTTCAAATTGCATTTCAGTTCAGGTTTTTCTTCTGATTCTTCTTTAAAATGGCTTCTAGTTCAGATACATCAGGTTTGATCAAACCTCTGTTCTCCTCTATTTCCAGTTCTCCTGCCATTACTACTGTAAAATTGCAAGATAGTGATAATTATGTTTCATGGGCTGCATCGGTTGAACTTTGGTTTATGGGTCAAGGTTATAGTGATCACTTAATTAAAAATGCAACTGATGTTGATGAAAAAGATAGGACAACATGGACTAAAATTGATGCACAACTATGTAGTCTACTATGGCATTCTCTTGAATCAAAGTTGCTTACCCTATTTCAGTCTTGTAAAACTTGTTTTAAAGTCTGGACCAAGGCTAAAACGTTGTATACTAATGATATTCAACGTATTTATAAGGTTGTCTATAACATTGTTCATTTACAACAAAAATTTCAAGATATGCCCAGCTATTTAGGTCAGGTTGAAACTTTGAAGGATGAATTTAACTCTCTCATGCCTTTTTCTTCAAATGCCACTGAGCAAGAGAATAAACGAGATAAGTTTTTTATGGTATTAGCTCTCATAGGGCTTCGAGCAGATTTGGCTACTGTAAGAGATCAGATTCTTGCTAGCCCAATCATCCCTAAATTAGATGAAGTCTTTGCTCGTTTACTTCGCATCTCCTCCAGCAATATTGAAACTGAATTTTCTGTATTAGTTGTACAGAAGAATAGTCAGCAGGTAGATAGTCGAAAAGAGAAGGGAAAAAGCTCCAGATTCCAATGCTCCTATTGTGATAAGGGGGGTCATACATGTGACCGTTGTTAGGCTCTTCATGGACGACTTCCCAAACCTAATCAGGGTAATCGTCCAATTGCTAATATAGTCCAGTCTCAAGACAATGGTATTCTTCCTCTACCCACGACTTAAGCATCGAAACCTAATTCAGTTACATTAACTGGGATTGATTATGATGAATACTTACAATATCAAGTATTGAAACAACAGTCATCTTCTCCAACAGGTTCTGTTGTTCAACCGGGTACTTCCTTTGCTTGTCTCACACAATATTCACCCACTGGATCTTGGATTTTAGACTCCGGTGCTTCTGATCACATCTCTGGTAATCCAAATTTTTTCTCCTCTCTTACTACAATTAATTCCCAATTTTCAACAGTTACCTTGGCTAATGGGTCACAAACAATGGTTAAAGGAGTAGGAGAAAGTAAACCTCTCTCTTCTATGCCTTTAGTATCAGTCTTATATGCCCCTGCATGTCCATATAATTTGATTTCCATTAGTAAATTATCAAAACAACTTAATTGTAGAGTAATCTTTGAATCTAATTCTGTTTTTGTGCAGGACCGCTGTACGGGGAAGATGATTGGAGAAGGTCATGAGTCCAATGGCTTGTATCTTCTCTCCTGTCCTACAACATCCACTGCCCTTACTTCTGCCGTTTCTATTGACATACTTCATAGTCGTCTTGGCCATCCTAGCCTCTCCAAACTTCAAAAATTGGTTCCTGGTGCCTCCACACTTTCTCCTCTTGAGTGTGAATCATGTCAACTTGGAAAGCATACTCGTAGTTCTTTTCCAAAGTCTTTAAATAATAGAACATCATCTATGTTTAGTGTTGTTCATTCAGACATATGGGGTCCAAGTCGTGTTGGTACTATTTATGGTTTTCATTATTTTGTCACTTTCATTGATGACTATTCTCGTTATACTTGGTTGTTTTTAATGAGAAATAGATCTGAACTATTTACTATTTTCAAAAATTTTTGTGCTGAAATTAAAAATCAATTTGATGTCTCCCTCAAAATTCTGCGAAGTGATAATGCACGAGAATATTTATCTCTTCCTTTTCAAGAATTTATGGCTTCACAAGGAATCATTCATCAATCTTCTTGTGCATATACCCCTCAACAAAATGGCATTGCTGAAAGAAAGAATCGACATCTCATTGAAACTACCCGCACAATGCTTATCCATCATAAGGTGCCACTTCGTTTTGGGGAGATGCAGTTCTAACTGCATGTTACTTAATTAATCGGATGTCCTCTTCAATACTGCAAAATCAGAATCCTCATTCTATTTTGTTTCCCAATAAACAATCTCATCCTCTCTCTCCTCGTGTGTTTGGGTGTACCTGTTTTGTTCATAATCATACCCCTGGTAAAGATAAACTTCAACCCAAGTCTATTAAATGTGTCTTCTTAGGGTATTCTCATCTCCATAAAGGCTACAAATGTTATGATCCTACCACTAATAAATATTATGTTTCAGCAGATGTGACCTTCTTTGAAGCATCCTCATATTTTTCCACTAATCAGACAGGTGTTGTTGAGGCTTTACCAGCTCCCATTCTTCCTATTTCAGATGATCGATCCTCTCATAAACCATTACAAGTTTACTCTAGGCGGCCTTCTCCTCCCACACTTGATGTTTCTCTTGCAGGTACAGATGCCATACACTCATCTCCTCCACCAACAACTTCTCCTATGCCGGTCTTGCCTCTAACAGAAGAACCCACTCTACCTATTGCTCTTCGGAAAGGTATTCGTTCTTCTCGTAATCCTCATCCAATTTATAATTTTCTGAGTTATCATCGTCTTTCTCCTTCATACTATACTTTTGTCTCTACTTTGTCTACTATATCTATTCCAAAATCTATTGATGAAGCACAAGCTAATCCTGGTTGGCAACAAGCAATGGTTGAAGAGATGACTGCTCTTCATGATAATGATACTTGGGAACTTGTTCCATTACCATCCGGGCAATCTGTGGTTGGTTGTCGTTGGGTTTATACTGTCAAAGTTGGTCTTGACGGAAAGGTTGATCGCTTAAAAGCCCGCTTGGTTGCCAAAGGATATACTCAGATTCCTGGCCTTGATTATGGTGACACTTTCTCTCCTGTTGCAAAGATTGCCTCTATCCGGCTTCTTATTTCTCTTGCTGCCATAAATCACTGGCCTATTTACCAGCTAGACATTAAAAATGCCTTTCTACATGGCAACCTAGCAGAAGAAGTTTATATGGAGCAACCGCCCGGGTTTATTGCTCAGGGGGAGTATGGGTTAGTTTGTCGATTGAAGAAGTCTCTTTATGGTCTGAAACAATCTCCACGCGCATGGTTTGGACGGTTTAGTTCTGTGGTTCAAGAATTTGGGATGCGTAGAAGTGACGCAGATCATTCGGTATTTTATCATCATATAGCTCATGGCAAGTGTATTTATTTGGCAGTATATGTTGATGATATTGCAATAACAGGTGATGATAATGAAGGAATTGCTCATCTCAAACAACATCTTCTCGGTCATTTTCAAACTAAAGACTTGGGAAAGTTGAAGTATTTTCTGGGTATTGAGGTAGCTCAATCATCTACAAGCATTGTTATCTCGCAGAGAAAATATGCCTTAGATATTTTAGAAGACATTGGGATGCTGGATTGTAAACCTGTGGAAACCCCTATGGATCCAAATATTAAACTTATTCCTGGACAGGGGGAGCCAATAAAAGACCCTGGTCAGTATCGGAGATTGGTTGGAAAACTCAATTATCTCAGTATCACGCGCCCAGACATCTCCTTTGCAGTAAGTGTGGTAAGTCAGTTCCTTCAAACTCCGTGTAATAGTCATTGGAATGCAGCAATACGCATTCTTGGATATATCAAGGGAACACCAGGACAAGGTTTGTTGTATGAAAATAGAGGACATACACAAATTGTGGGATATTCAGATGCTGATTGGGCCGGTTCTCCCTCAGATAGACGATCAACCTCAGGGTATTGTGTATTTTTTGGTGAAAATCTTATATCATGGAAAAGTAAAAAGTAAGATGTTGTAGCAA
Source organism: Garcia nutans (assembly GCA_947685225.1). Lineage (NCBI taxonomy): Eukaryota > Viridiplantae > Streptophyta > Magnoliopsida > Malpighiales > Euphorbiaceae > Garcia > Garcia nutans. Next base: position 24,594,420 of record CANTUV010000035.1, on the reverse strand, counting down.
GATCAAGTGCAGAAGCAGAATATCGAGCCATGGCTTTAGTTACCTGTGAACTTATTTGGTTACAACAATTGCTTCGAGAATTAAGACGTGAAAATATGAGTCCAATGCAATTAATATGCGATAATCAAGCAGCACTTCATATTGCTTCAAATCCAGTTTTTCATGAAAGGACAAAACATATAGAAGTAGACTGTCATTTTGTCAGGCAAAAGATTGAATCTGGCTGCATTGTTACCAATTTCGTCAGTTCAAATGATCAATTGGCTGATATTTTCACTAAAGCTTTAAGAGGACCTCGGATTGAATACATTTGTCACAAGCTAAGAGCATATGATATCTATGCTCCAGCTTGAGGGGGAGTGTTGGAATATATCCTTAATTTATGGCTTTATTTAAGCCATAATGTTGGGATATCCTAGTTTTATGGCTATATTTATGCCACTATGTTTGTCTTTATTCTTTTTCTATTTTTTGTATATTTCTAATAGTAATAGGATTAGTCTATAAATACCAATTCAAAACCTATTGTAAATTCAAGATATTGAGAATAAGAAGTTCAGATTTATCTCAAAATCTTCAGATCTTAATGTTAAACTTGTTCCAAGATAGGAGAAGTCATTAGAACAGCTAGAAAAGTATCAAAGGTTAGTTGGGAGGTTAAACTACTTGACACTCATATGACCAGATATTTATTTTGTAATTAGTGTGATAAGTCAATTTCTCCACCCTCCCTATAGAAAGCACTGAGATACAGTGATTCAAATTATCAGATATCTTAAAGGAGCCCGAGCACAAGGATTATTATATGAGAATAAGGGTCACTATCAAATCACTAGGTACTGTGATGCTGATTGGGCAAGTTCTCCTTCAGATAGGCAATCTACTTCTAGATATTGTGTTCTGATTGGAGATAATCTAATTTGCTAGAAAAGTAAAAAGCAAGATGTTTTCGCTAGATCAAGCGCTGAGGCAGAATATCAGGCCAAGGCACTTGCAACCTGAGAACTTATTGAGTTCAAACAACTCTTTCAAGAATTAAAATGGAAAGAAGTAGAAAGTATAAAGTTGATATGTGACAATCAAGCTACACTTCACATTGTATCTAATCCAATCCAATCTTTCATGAAAGAACCAAGCATATAGAAGTTGATTGTCATTTTGTCAGACAGAACATCGAGTCATGAAGCATTACCACCAAATTCATCAATTCGAATAATCAGTTTATATTTACTAAGTCTCTAAGAGGACCAAGAATCAAATATATTTGTAGCAAACTTGGAGCATAAAAATTGTATGCTCCAACTTAAGGGGGAGTGTAAACCTAGGAGAGATTTAATGCTATTGTTTAGGGATTCTTTGATTTGTTTGATTTGATTTTGTTTCCTTAGTTAGTATGTATATATGTAGCTGTGTATATTGATGAAATTATCAAGAAATAGGCAATTAAATTCCTAGGTTTCTCATCCATTGAGATTAACTATTCTTCAATTATACTCATAGTTACCTAATTCGCTCAAACCCCTTTAGTACCGCGAACTGGGACACACGTTCCAATTCGCTGTACTTCGGTGATCCGATACGTGCTGGAACATGTTCCAGTATGCTAGAAGTGGAGTTTCTGTTTAAGTTACCTTCCCATGGCAAAGAAGAAGAAAAGAAGAAGAAGTAGAGAGGAGAAGAAGAGACGCTTTTCTTGTGATTTGTGAGTTACAACTGTAAAAATAAATATAGCTAATAAATACAGCTGTAATCTGTATCTCATTCCCATCAAATAATTAATTATTAGTTATACTTCTCTTAAATAAAACACAATTTTGCTATAATATAATTAAAAATAATTAAAAAGAATATGAAGAGTTAAATAGTTATTGGGAAACTATTAAGAATTTCACAAATCAGATTTATGAAGTTTAATTTCTATTTTATTTTTATATAAATTTTAATATAATAAACATTCTAAAATTCTTTTATGTATAAATTTCTATATACTGAAAACTTAATGATCTGAATATAAATAATTCACGTACCGCGATCTAAATTAGCATACCAACTAAGTCTACCCCCAACGCACCATATTTTAAAATAAGTGGCGTATTGTGTACCCGTACCCATACCACGACCCGATATGTACCGCGTTCTAGGTAACTATGATTATACTCCTACCAACACAAATAAAAAATTGTCCTAAACTTGAAGCTTCCAAAGCAATTCCACATAACTGAAAAAAGTAGATGCCCTACTAGCATCTCCAGAACTCTTTAACAATTATAATAACTGTCAAACAGTGACATCTTTCAGGCAATGAAAGAAAATATGCTTGTACATTCAGTTATCTTAGAAAACAATGCTTTCCCTTGTTAAATGTGCCCTTCAATTCCTATGTCTTGTTCTAAGATTCTAAATAATTTTATGTTGGAGGCAGGAAGACATACATATAAACAAAGTAACTCCATCAAATCATATTATATGGACTCTAATCCACTAGAAAGAATTAGAATACCAATACATCAGGAAAAATGACATGCAAATGACCTTTTGAAATATAAGACCCGTATTAAACAAATCATCTCTGGATTTCTCTATTTGTGGTAAGATAAATATAACAAAACTAAAAACCAGGATAATAAAAATGAAAAAAGAAAAATTTAAATGCAAATGAAGATGATGTTGTAAAATACGATTTATCCGACTTACGAGCACATGCACGCACTATAGCATTCACATAATCTGATTTCTTTGCAAAAACCTTGCCTACGACTTCTGCATAGCACATATTTGGCTGGCTGTGTACAGAATTTATATCCGTCTGCAGGAGATATATTTAAACATTTGATTGACATGTATTGCAACAAAACCAAATCAAACAGTAGAGCATCAGATCATTCAAGTGTATCCTTTAAATGACCTCTGTGAAAGGGCGGTGGGGATCAGGAAAATAGCATGCAAGAACAGCAACAGCTGCTTCTCGATAAGCTAATCTTAATTTCAATTCCTCTGGAATATCAGTACTATCTTCCTGGCCTGTTTCGAAAGTTCCTTTTTGCTGCATAATCAAGTATTAAATGCATTTTGAAATTGTGTACGATGAATTAAATGATATTTAAGTTTTACACAAAAGAAAAACAAAATTGCACAGATTAAAAAAAAAAAAAAGGAGTAACAAGGGAGGTAAGGCAAAACAAACCCTCTTCAAAGCCTCTAAAAGTTCTTCTCGTCCAATGTAGTCTAAATCTTTCCTGGCTGTTAAAATTCCAGCTTCATTCCTACAATCATTTCAGGAAACATTAGCCACTTTCTACTGATGAAAGTCAAAAGAGCTTATCAAACAGTCATTAAATACAGTATATTCTGCAGCTCTGCTCCTGTAAAATCTTCTGTCAGCTCTGCAATTTCCTGAAGTAAAGCCAGCTTTTCCTCTGAATGAAAAAACTTATTTCTAGCATGCACCTGCAGATGTTAAATCTCAATAATGATTATAGTGCAAATTTGAAAAAGGATTTTGGAATGCCAGTTATATTTAAACAAATACCTTTAATATTGCCAATCTACCATCTTTTGATGGCAAACCAACTCTTATGATCTTATCAAAACGACCTTTTCTCAAAAGGGCGGGATCAAGAATGTCAAGCCTATTTGTTGCACCTATAACTAGCACCTGACAAGCCCAAGTTTAGCAGTTGATAAAAAGAAAATTTAATCTCCATCCATAAAAATATAAAAGTGCATACCTGAGATGTAAATTCTTTAAATCCGTCCATCTCAGTCAATATCTGAAGTAGACCTTGCTCCCTCTCAGCACCACCCTATACACCAAATCACATATTGAAGCAAAGGCGGAACTACACTATTGATGGGCCACCCCCCCCCCCCCCCCCCCCCCCCCCCCCCCCCCCCCCGGCTCAAACCAAATTTTTCTTTTTTTACATGTGTATATATATATATTAATTAATATATAATATGTTTTATAACTTTGGGCACCCTCAATTTTATAATATAATACACATTATTTTGGGAACCCCCTCATTATCATCATGGCTGGGTATTGAAGCTCTATGCATTGATTAACTATCATTTTTGGTCCATATTTAAGAATAGTATTTCATACATAAGTTTAATTATCATGTGTCATACATGTGTAGTAGATTTATTGTCCTCCATCTTTTTAGATTAATATCCTTACCACTTTCTGACTATTATAAGTCTATAATTTATCTAGTAGTATGCATATAGCCGAATAACTATTAGAGTGATACTCATTCAACAACGGCAATCAATTGGAAATCCAGACCAAACAAAATATGAAGAAGGGAGAATTGGATCATTTTAGTGAGCAATGGAATACCATGTAGAATTGGCTCATTTTAAAGGGCAATGGAACAGCAGTTATAGGATTTTTCAAGGAGTTTTGACTTGAAGGGCAGCCATAATGGAAAGTTCATTTTTGGTTCATCTCTTGTGGTACATTGAAACCTTTTACACGTGTCCATGTATTGTTAGACACATGGCACATTTCCATTAATCCCCATCTAATTTTCACATGGCATTATCTCATATTTTTATACAGTATTTATTACTCCCTTCTCCATATGATATAAGTATTTGCAACGCCTCAAATTTGCAAAATTCCTTTCTTGTCGGTGGTTTCAAACTCTCTCTTTAGGTACTGCACACTTTGCCAACCTTGCATTACCATTCCTTTGTTATACTCTCTAATGTAAGCAACTATGTGATCCTTTTTCCATCCCACTTTCCCTCACTTGTCAAGCAACATCTAAACCTCCAAAGACTACCCAATCCTCCTTTCACACCTTCTTCTCCTTAAAATGCTACATCACTGCTCACCATCATTATTTAAGAACCTCACTTGCAAAATGAATATCCCCTCTAATGTAAGCAACTATGTGATCCTTTTTCCATCCCACTTTCCCTCACTTGTCAAGCAACATCTAAACCTCCAAAGACTACCCAATCCTCCTTTCACACCTTCTTCTCCTTAAAATGCTGCATCACCGCTCACCATCATTATTTAAGAACCTCACTTGCAAAATGAATATCCCAGTTCATATGAAGTAATTAGCATATCAATTAAGATTGCAACAAAGTCAATTGATATACTCATTCATTGACATTCATAATCCACAAAACAAAAGAATTAGTAAATAAATAAAAGCATAGATACTCTGCATGAAAGTTTAAAATACTAAATTCACTAAACTACATGTTCTATTTTCTACTTTTTCCAACTCTTCACACATGAAGACAAGTTAACAAAGGTAATGGTCATGATATTTTTTTTTGGTGTCACATTTCTTCTCGCAGTGTGCAATGCACCTAATAATTCAAACAAGAACTAACCAACAATGTATCTTTAAGCAAAGAAACTGTCTAGAAATAGTATCATTTTGCACTTGAATTTTCAGCTATGAAATTTTCAGCTATGCTATTTGTTCTTGTTCCAATGAATTCCATAACGACTGTATGGAATATCAAAGCTCCTTTGTCAGTCAGGCATTTCTGTGATTGTCATAATATTTACCACTTTCATCACTTAATTTCTTTTACTAGAACTAAATAGGTAGAAGCAAACATATGTATATCTTACCCCTCCAATATCAGGTCCTCCACGCTTGCTGCCAATAGCATCAATTTCATCAATAAAGATGATGGAAGGAGCAAATGATCTGGCACTGGCAAAAAGATCCTTGACACGAGATGCTGCCACACCTACAAACATCTAGAAAGTCAACTTTTTATGTTAGCCAGGTTTCTTATTCTGGGAGTTCCAAATAGTTCACATCTCAGCAGAGATGAATAAAAACTTTTTTAATACGACAGTGAAAGCCAGCAAGATGGCTACATGGCACCCAAAGAAACCATTATAATTATCATGAACTGATAAGGCTACAAGGACTCTTTCTTGTATTGATTTAAGGCATGAGGTTGTAAGTAGGTTTGCATCTTTAGTGAGTGTAATAGTTAGGATTAGCCAATCACTTATTAAGGTGTCACTGTTGGAGATAATCCTAGGTCTAAAGCTTTTGAAATCCTGTCCAAATTAACAAGAGGGTCAAATATGATTTCTTATTGTTATTAATTTTCTCACTTGTTTTATGACCCACACATATTGGGAAAATTCCACTTTCTCTAAGATTAGTATCTTCTTTAGAAAGGTCAGAGATAGTAAAATCTCATGAATTACGATCAATTTATTCAGTATTTCCTTTTTTCGAGGACAATTTTCCACATTTAAATTGTGTGCAGTAAAAAACACACCAGGCACTAGCCTCGGCGCAAAAGCCAGCCGCAATTTATCTTTAGCGCTTTTAGGATTCAAAAGCCAGGTGCCTTTGATCAGGCACAATGATCAATTTAATATCTTTAGTTGGCCATTACATTTAGTTGACCATTGTGGCCGATAAAAGAAATGTAATTGGCCACTGTGGTCGCCTAAAGGAAATTAGTTATCCATTCAAGCCAACTAAAGAGAAATAATCAAGCTTGATTCACCAACTATTCCCACATCCATTTTTTCTACCAACTTCTTACAATCCAACAAATAGGTTAAAAATTATATATAATAAATGGGCGTGAACAAAGGTTGCAAAAACATGTGTGTAGTTAGTGTTTTTAGGATTTGTTGGAAAAATAAAATAAAATAAAGGTGTTATGGTCATTTTATAGCGGTGTATTTGTAAATTTTGTAAAAATTTTAAAATATGTCATATTTAAAAATTGTGGTATATTTATAAAAAATGGCAGTATATTTATCCGTTCCATTTTGTTTATTGAATTTCCAAAGGAAAAACAGCTCTCACCTCTACAAAATCTGTGCCATTTGCTGCAAAGAAAGGCAATCCTGCTTCACCAGCAATAGCTTTAGCTAGCAAAGTTTTACCAGTTCCAGGAGGTCCATGGAGAAGTACACCTTTTGGACAATAGATACCCTTGTCTTGGAACTCTTCCTCGTTCTTCAAAATTCGTACAATCTCCTGAAGTTCCCTCTTTATATATTCTTGCCCAGCAAAATCATCAAAGGTAACACCAGTAGTTTCTTCTGCAGAGATGAACTTTGCCCTAATAGAAGCGCAGTACTAAGTTAGACTCCAAGTGTATGTTTGCTAAAATAACCCAACAATTGCCACAGAAAATCCACCCAGAGCAATCACAATCCAATTGCAGAACACAAACAACATGATAAATATAATACGGAACGACTAAATTAAAATTACAGTAAATAGTTCCAAAACAATTAAAATTGTATACACCAACTCAAAGCCCACAGAGATTAGCCCGCAAGAATAGCACATTTACAAAGGAAAGATAAAGAGGACAGAAGTGTACATGCCCAAAGATTTAGGCAAGATTCATAAAAAGGAGGAAACACATCTAATTAATTTAAAGTCAAAATAATTTTTTTTCCATTCTCCTTTCTGTCCAGCCAAACACTGCATTATGGTAAATGGAAAGCAGATGAATGGAATTTGATCAAATTGGAATGAGCAATATAAAATAGAACAAGTGTTACCCCTTTTTCTTGGGAGGGGGAGAGATAAAATAAATAAATGAAATAAATACAGTGATTTTTTGTGAAGAAACATGTATAAGGTATGTATTGGGTCCAGTTAAGTTGACAAAAATGATCAGTAGACCTCAGTTATAAGCTACACGCAGATTCCCAAGTACCATAAAAATTGGCAACTCTGACACCTACTTGATTTCTTGACCTCTATAGTCGAGAAAATGTGAATTCATTTTATTTTTCATAATTAGGGATAAAAGTTGAAAAGGCAATGAATTATCAAGCCTAATGTTGGTCATATATTAGTTGACAAGGTAATAAAATTGTCCGTGTGTATATCTGCAATACAGATCATTGCTATACCATTGCTTAAATTCAAATCGCAGCAATAGTTGGTTCTCAAGAGAGCAAACTCCTCATAGCATCGGTTGATCAATGCTAAATACTAGCAAAGAATTTATGTAATAATAAAGAAGAAGATCAGCATTCATTTTACAAGAGAAACCAAATACATGATTATCTTAACAGAAAAAACTCCAAATAATACTAATAGATCATTGCTAAATAACAGCAAAAATTGTCTACAACATTATAGTAGAATGTATTCAATTTAACAAGAGAAATAAAAGAAATAAATGAAGCAAGACTGGTTCTTGCATGTTGCTTCCTTCAATTTAGCTCCTGTTTATTAATATAGTAAGTTATGACCATAAAAATTGGGAGTGTGCTCCCTCTCAAATAGAACTTCATTTTAAAGAAAAAATAAAAGAAAATGAAGCACATTTTTATTGTTTTGAAATTTGCTTCCATCACATACTCTAATCTAACTGAAAAATACCTATTCATTAACATACCGACTTACTCTGAAAATAAAAGGGAAATACATTTCTTAACTCTAGTAGAAGTTTTTAAGCATAGACAAAAGATTCAAAAGAAAAGAAAATTTTTTTCACATATGTTTTAGCCAAGTAGAAAAATGAAAAGGAGAACGAAAACGAAAATATAACTTTTAGCCAAGTAGAATAAAGAAAAAGCTTCCGTATAACCATCCCCAACTAAATGGAAACTGAGGCCAAGTTGTGTTAATGAATAAATACAAGCAAACAAGCAGCAAAAAAAAAAGGACATCATTTAAATATAGTAAATGTATCCAACAGCAATTGACCAAGCAATCAGCTTCTGCTTACCGACTCCTGCCTAGTGAGCCAAGTGCATGGCGTTTAAGTGGCTGCCTAATCGTTTCTCTAGGCTTTCCCAAATCACAAGGTATTAACTTAGCATAAATTGGTCTTGTCATATTATCAATCCAGACATATAATGCAACAGATAGAGCAAGTCGCATAGACCAAATGACTGCAGTTGCAACAGTAGAATAAACTTCTGCAGGAACTGCATCCACATTAAGAACATCTACATTTACTATTTGATGATGTAACTTTTGCCAAACATCGTTCCAACAATCAATTGGCATGTGATCAACCACATGGCGCCGAAAAATAATTTCCTTCTGAGAATTTCCTTTTGATCTCTCCAGTTTACCATCCTTGTGGTATGGCAGAATCACTACAGAAATAGGTCAAAACTTTTTAGTAAAAGATGTGAATCAAACAAAAGTTTAGCAAGTTTTACAATATCCACAAGCACATAAAGTCATTGGTGGTTAATCCAAGTGAAGCACAAACCAATGACTTACTCAAGAAATAATAACAGAAAACTAATAGCAGCTATACCAAATAAACAACTAGCAAATCATTGTCCAAGTCCAAAGTCCATAGTTTTAAATAAACAACAATGCCATTGAATTCATCCTACAACATAATTACATAAAGTTGACAAACCAACACAATGAGAACCAAATGCATACCTGCTACTGTCTGCCCGTAATTTGAATACTCCATAAACTGAACATTATTGGAATTAAGAAGCCTCCAAAACTGACTAAAATCAATCCTATGAGAGTTCTCAGGATCCCACTCTGTTCCCTTCAACTTTCCACGCATAGTCAACAATGCCCTACTCCAATTCGATGCCATCACAAGCTGTCTCTCCAATTGTACATCCGCTTTCCTATCTAACTCTTCCAACTCATTTACTCTTTGCCTCTCTTTCTCTTTCAATTTCTGAAACAATAACATAAAAATGTAACTTTTATTACAATAAAAAAACCAATAAAGGAAATACAATACCTCGAATAGCATAGCAGAGTCAGCGTCTTCTTCTTCTGAGTTCGGAGGTGACGCCATAACCGAGTTAGAGCTGGAAGCAGCGAAAGCAGTAATTGGACGTGCTTTATGGTTAGTGAATAGAATTGGGATACTTTTGGCATTCAATTTATGAGCTGTAAAGACATGTTTGTGAGTCGTGAGATAAGATAAAGAGTATGGAAACTGAACAATAACGGGTTTTGAAAACTGAATGGAATTAAGAGGAGGTTTAGAATTACAAATGAGGGATTTCATTTTCTCTTTTATTTATTATATATATATATAACAATACCATGGAAACGAAAGTGATTTCTTTCCTCACTTTCTGTCAATTGTGCTGGAAATTTTGGTTCATTTTTATTTATGCCTCCGGCCTTGAAGTTCAGTGAGCTTTTATGGTTTTGGGTTTATGATGAGGAAGAGCCGCGACAACGATAATAAACGTTTCAAACGATGCCGTTTATGCTGAGCGGATTGTGGGAAACGACAATGTGAATGAGGCCTTTTTCTTCCATAGTAACTACAAACAAGGAATAGCAATGCTACTAACACACGAGACCATATTCACGCCCAGCATGTAATGATTTGATAAATATGGAGAAGGTGCATGTAAGCTCCCGTCTTCGTGTAGATACAAATCAGCATTTAAATCTTTTAGACTTAACAAGCCAGGTTTCATCCCATCGTGGAAATTAATAATATTACATAAATAATGAAAAAAAAATAAACAACAATGCATATATCAAATAATAACATATATAAAGGATATATAAAAAATATAAAATTTTTGTTTGTATATTAAATATACAAAATATATAACAATATATAAAATATCTGCATACATACAAAATATAGCAACAACATGTTTAAAAATATATATTTAAAATTCACAAATTAAAAATTAAAAACAAAATATAAAAGTAAAAATAATAATTTATTCGAAAAAAATAAAACAAATGTGATTTTAATTAAAATTAAATTGTGTTTTGCTTTTGAGATATCATATACACAATATAGTATATAATTAGCAAAAGTAATACTCAATGTAAGAAAAAAATAAATAATTAAAATTGTATTTTTTAAAATTCTCAATTTTGTTTTTATTTTTTAACTAAGTCTTATTAACATGCATTTAATAAATTAAAGCTTTTAAATTTAATAATGTTTAAATTTTAAATTTGTCTTTACTAATCAAAGAGTAGAAACTTGAAATTCATGTTGATTTATAATTTTTTAAAACGTAATTTTATTTTTTTTCAAGCATTATGAATATAAAAATCTAATATTGAGATAATTTAAATCATAACATTTATTTTTAAATAAATTCAAACTATCACTGAGTTGAAATAAAGAATTTCACTTGAAAAGTATTCAAAATTTTCATATGCACATACTATAAAAATATTTATAATAAGACATGCTTATTGCAACAAGATATTTTTTTTTTTAAATTCATTTGAAAATTTGTTGATTAAAATAAATTATCAAAATATTAATTTTAAATTTTATTGTATTATTATGAAGAAAAATTAAATAATAATTGAAATTTGTAATTTGAATAAAAAAATTTACTACTTGTTAAATTTTTTAAAAGAAATAAAAAATTGTGAATTTACTTGAAATTATATATGTCATATCCGTGATTTTAGAGAAATTAATTAAGTATTTGGAGGTATAAAGTATTATATATATTTAATATATACCTAGTATATACATATCATATAATAATTATTATATATGTTGAATATATATATTATATTTAATATATGTATAAGGTATATCTTAAATATACTTGATGTATACATAGGATATATATTATATATACATATATGTAAAATATATATTTCATATACATAGTATATTCATTACATAAACATATACATAAAAATATATGTAATATATAAGTAACATATATATGACATATACATATGCATATACATATACATATACATATTATATAATTGTAATATAAATGAAATATAATCATATATGAATAATTAGTGGTGGGAAGATGATAAAATGAGTCAATAAATAAATAAAAATAATAAAAGAAAAAAGTTAAAAGAAGAGAAATCTAAAAGATGTGCATATTGATTGTTTGAAATAGAAATGACATATATAAAACATATAAATATACATGGAATATACAATATATTTATATAAAGTATAAAATAGCGTTGGAAAATGTGACGATGATGATGATATATAATTAAAGCGTGCAAGTTTAGGGTTTGGTCAAGCCACAATAAAATTTTATTCTAAAACTAAAATACAATACTATAATATTTAGGGTTTAAAATTTATGAAAATAACGGCAAAACACATATTGATGCTATTGTTTATTTTAACCCCCAAACTTTTGTCTTATTGTGAATTATTTGTAACACTATTTATTAATAGAACAATGTAATAAATTGATTGGTAAGAGTAAACAATTGAATTGAGTTATTTAAAAGAAATAAAACCTACATTAGTTAGCTTCACCAATTTGATGTGTTGAACAAACTCCTTTGTGCTACTGCCTGGATCAACTCTGGCCTTGGTTGAGCGAAGCAATTTTGAAGACAATTACTATCTTTAGCTACTGTCTCTCTTGGTTGTTGTCTTTTGATTCTGTTTATATTTTGTGTTTTATTGCTTTTCATCTTTTTTTTTTTTGTTTTTGGTTGCTTTTGTGATAGTGGTTGTAACACCCATGATGGTGAATATGTGCTATCGCAGAGTTACTGCAAGTGCACAGGTCGCTCATGTAATAAAATAGTGAGTAAGATATCATTTCACTGGGGACAAGGTCAAATATTAGTGCAAATTTTAACTGTTGTTTAGTGAATCAATAATTTGTGTGATGATTAAAATAAAAGACGAATTACTTAATAAATTAAAGTAAAGAAAAATTGAATATTGTGCAATAAAAGTTGATGATGAAAATACTATCCAGATATTGAATCTCCCTAGCCATAAAAAGCATTTATGAATATCAATTCAATTAAATCAAATAATAGAGTTGAATTGGCATTCCCCTAATTTAGATTAAAATCTCTCTCAAGTGAATTAATCCCTAATCACTAAGTATAATGCTAGGAATCTCTTCTCAAGCATAATTAAATAGATCTTGTAATAGGAACAAGGAACTTTGAACCAAAGGGTCTTGTAAGTCTATCTCTAGCACTCCAATCAACCCTCAATCCTAATGAAAATTCTGTTCATATCATGCTTTCTCAAGTTAATAATATGAAAATTGCAACAAATCAATAAGCATGTTATTATCAATTGAAAATAAGAAATTAAGAATCAAAAGGATAAAACAACTCAATCAAATGATTCAATTTAATAAGAACTATTCAATCCATACAATAAAGCTAGGGTTTATCAATATCTAGATAGATAAAATTTAGCTCATGTTCATATCCAGAAAACCAAAACAGATTCATAATGAACAATTTGTGTTTCTTCACTTCAATCCTCGAATCTTGGATTAAATCTCGCATGAATTGGATCTTCACCTTCACTCTTAGCTGCCAAAAACTATCTTTTTCTCAGGAGGTCGGCTTTGAAAATAAAATTGGATCCCTAATTTGCTCTTTAGCTCATATTTTATAGCCCAAAGAATTTTGCCTGACACGCCCCATGGATACTTTCGTGTCTATGGAAGTGTCAACGGTGCTATTTCGAGCTTTAATGACACAGAAAGTGACACACCCATGCCCTTGGATATGTTGTTGCTACTACAATGCTGAGTTAGGGACACGGTTGGGGACACGCACGTGTCATTGGGCGTGTCACAGCTTCTGTAAGTCAAGAGTAATGGCACGTTGTTAGAGGGGATTTTTGCCTCCACTCTTGGTGGAATGGTTCTTGCAACTTCGACACTGTTTAGGCTCAGGGCCTTAGAGAAGACAGGCTTAAGCCCGAAGAAAATAGAGTCGCCATCCGGACGGGCCGAAAAAAAAAGTGATGGATGACTTGATTCCTAAGGAATCCCCAACCCCCTAATGGGCTCAGAAAGTTGGGTACGTGTAGGGAAGGTGGGAAATAACCCAGCACCCCCACAATGCCTGGTTCATTGGAACAGACCTCCTTTTCAGGTTTTAATATTATAAAATTCTTAAGTACAATAATATTATCCATACTACATGCAACAATTAAAATAAAGCATCATTATATTAAAATCAAAGCAATGTCCAAACAAAATAAATAAATGGACACCCATCCGAGGATGAAAACATGTCCTTACATCGTCCATGTCTAAACTAAATAAGACACCCATAAAAAGGTGGAAACATGTCCTTTACATTGGTCCAAAATATAAAAGCAATTTAAATTACATAAAAATTGATTAATGAGGTACCCAATAATGGAAACATAGCTCTTACAATTTTAATACCAAAATAAATAAATAATAATCATAATAATAAAGAAAATATTCATCCATAATAAATTAAATAAATCAAGCATTGAAATTAAATAAATCAACCATCAAAGCATATAATAAACTACATAATCAAATCTAAAATTAAATAAAGCAATAAATGTATAAATTTAGGGTTTACATCTTAAAATAGGGTTATAGAATTTTGAGGAACTAATATTATTTTTAAAAGAATAATGCTACTGGATGTTTTAAAGATTTAGGGTTTAAAATGTTTTATGAAAATAATGCTACTGCGATTTAAAAAAATAGGTTTGGTTAGGGTTTTAAGCAAACATATTGTTGTTTTGGTTTTTAGGGTTTTGGAATTTAGGTTTTGGAATTAGGATTTGGAATTAGGGTTTAGGAAAACTAGGGAATTAAGACACTGGGTTAGGGTTTTGATATTTTAGAAAACATATTCGATCTTAGGATTTAAGAAAACAGTTTAGGGTTTTATAGAAACAATTAGGATTAAAGTTTTTAAAAACTGTAAAGAAGATTAGTGTTTAGAGAATTAAGAAGACATTTTAAAGTTTCGAAAAAATAAGTTAGGGTTTAGATGATTAAGAAATTTAGGGTTTAAAAGTTTTGGAAATAGAAGAACAATTTAGGATTTTTAAAAGTTTTGGAAACAGAAGAACAATTTAGGATTTTTGATAATTTAATCAATGATTCAGGCTACTGGACGGTTTTAAGTTTTTTAATTTTTATAAAACATGCAAGTGGAGTTTTGAAAACCAACTTATTAATGTATTAACTAAAGTAAACAATTAAGGTTATTCAAACAAAGATCAAATTACTGCATATTCTTATTAATAAAAGAAAATAAAGCTACAGTGAATATATAATTTATTATTAAAGATCAAACCTGCGTAGTCGGTTCTACCAAAAAATTAATTTCTGGATGAACAATACCAAAGGCAATGTTGCTGCCTTTGATGGATTGATGATCGATGGATGATACTTGTTGCTAATTTCTTTTTGCCGTCTCTTGCTCCTAGGGTTTTCTGTCTCCTTTTTCCTCTCAAGTCTGAAGTCTAAAGTCTTAATCCAGTAAAACAATTTTTCTCTCCTTAATTTTGTGTTTTAATGTGGTATTTATAGGGAAAAAAACCTACTTCTAATTGTCTAAGGAAATTAAAACTATTTAGGAAAAGAAATCAAAACCAAATAGAATTCGATTTCAAAAAAACTGCGCTGGAAAATTGCGCTAGTGAAAAATTGCTGTGGGCGACGAAATTGCGAGCTAGCGCTGGGAATTCCTGCGGAGAATTGGCCCAAGCCAATTCACTTTCGGCGACGAAATTTTTTATCGCCAATGTTTATTTATTTATTTATTATTTATTATTATTATTATTATTATTATTATTATTATTATTTAACTTTACTAATAAATACTAAAATAAATATTATTTAATTAAAATATCATAAAAAATATTTTGGACTATATAAAAAATATTGGACCGGACTGAGTAAAAAATTAAGGGTCTACAGTTTGCCCCCTGCTTGAGCGATCTGAGACTACAGCAAAAGAGTGAATAGCAATGTTATTTTTGACTGGATTTAGAGCCATATTGGACTCCTTACCCAAGGTTGGTTTGAGTTCTGGATTCAAAAATTATTTGGGTTCTGGACCCAAGATGAATTTAGGATTTGGGTTCTGGACCCGAGACTGAGTTTGACTGACCTTTTATCGTTGAGAATTCTGACTGCTCCGGCTGTTCTATTCTTTAACGTATTGTGGGTCTTCACCCTCAAAATGGATCTTCATCGTTAGACCTTGGATCTACATCCTTAGCATCGGATCTTCACCTTTGAAAATGGATCTTCATCCTTGGAGATTGGGTCTTCACCCTTGTAAATGGATCTGCATCCTTGGAGATCGGGTCTTCACCCTTGTAAATGGATCTTCATCCTTGGAGATCGGGCCTTCACCCTTGAAAATTGATCTTCATCCTTTGAAATCAGGTCTTCACCCTTAAAAATGGATCTTCATCCTTTGAGATCGGGTCTTCACCCTTGAAAATAGATCTTCATCCTTTGGACTTTGGGTCTTCACCCTTTGAAATTGGATCTTCATCCTTGGAATCAGGTCTTCACCTTTGAAAACGGATCTTCATCCTTGGAAATCGAGTGTTCACCATTGAAAATGGATCTTCATCCTTGGAAATCAGGTCTTCACCCTTTAAAATTGGATCTTCATCCTTGGAATCAGGTCTTCACCTTTGAAAAAGGATATTCATCCTTGGAAATTGGGTCTTCACCCTTGAAAGTGGATCTTCATCCTTGGAAATCGGATCTTCACTCTTGAAAGTGGATCTTCATCCTTTAAGCTGGATCTTCATCCATTAGAGATTAGGTCTTATATTGGCTTCAGCTCTTCTAGTTGGGCTGATCTTTTGTCATATGTGTCTTCATTCTTTTGATAGTTCTAATGTTCCATTCTTTTTTTGTACTTTTTAAAAAAAATTCAGCCATTTTAGCTAACCTTCAAATATTCTCCTTGCCCCCCATGATTTTTCTATGCGGGCTTTGGTTGATGTTTGTAGATTATCTAGTTCTTCGAATAAGCATGCATTTCTTCATTCCTTTTACAAAATGGCTGGAGTTTCCTCAAGTAATGGGCTTTTCATGCCCCCTTGATTCAATATCTTCTTTTGATTTTTTACTTCATAGGGTTTTTGCTGTTTACTTTGACAAAGAATATACAATACAAGACATGAAAGTGCGATGTAATATGCTCATGTATACATGATATGCATGAATAATACTTACAATGGTTTCATCGACTCACAAACTGAGATTATCAGCTGAAATGTTCTCACAGATTTCTTTCAGATGCCCGTTCAGGTCTTGCACTGGAATGACAGAAGGCTTCACTTTTATGACTTTTGTCTTCGAGATATTGAAAACATAAATAATGGAGACCCCAAGTGACAGAGATGCATCCATTTCAAATTATGATTTAGTATGTCAATTGGTAGCTTCTTCATAACCTTGCCAGTAATCATTTTCTTTACCCAATGTGTCCTTCGAGGTTCGATAGTTCAACATACTTCCCTTAACTTGAAGGCTTCGTGTGACAAAAATATTTTTTTTGAAATTAAATGTTGGCTTTGCCAAATCAATGTCAATTTACCTTAGGACTTGTTTTTTCAAATTAACATATCTATAATATAACAACCCTAGTTACCGTACTAAACTCAGGAATCATTATTATTTAAGCAAGAATTGTTACACTTCATATAGGAACATACACATTAATTGGTCAAAAAGTCTCATTTTGAGTTTGAATATTATCTATCTCATATGTATGCTTATCCAAACTATCTCCACTAATAGACTCTACCTACCAAGAGAGATCAACATGTCTTTGATAGGCTTGAAATGGGGTCTATAAGGGGCATGGGTTAAATGAAGGCCATTTGTAAGTTGGAGCCATTGTGACACTATGGGCAAACTCTCACACTACAATTTCTTATTTGAACTTTAGGTAGCTGGGAGCAATCTTGCTAGACTCCAAATTCCTTCTATCTTCTTGGTATTAATCTGGATCTTGATTAGGGCAGTCTTTGCCCTTGCAAAAAGTTTGGTACCCAAATTCATCATCATTTTTTCTTTTCTCTTTCTCTTTCTTTTTTTTTCTTCCCTTTCTTTGAGCATTTTATCATTTTGTCCTTCTTCTTTGTAGGACTGTCAAGTACAGAACTTTCAAGAACTGGATGATTTTTCTCTTTTTTTCTCTGATTTTGAGCGAATCTTTGGTTAGGTTGGACAAATTCAAGTCAAACTTTCCTTATAAACCAAATGAAAGCCTTTTGTTGTCTTAAGTAAAAGAGAACTCAGTTGCATTTCTGAACCATTTTGGGTTTTCTTTTCTTTTTTTTTCCTTTTTTTTCTTCTCCTCTCTTTTCTTGTTTTTTTGTCTTCCTTTTTTGTTCTATCTCTAAAAGAGTCTTGTTTGTACCAACTTGGATTTCTAATAATGGATGAGTGGAGAGACATAAATCTTGTTTAATAGGGATAAATCATTTGTTACTCTGATGTTATCTTGATAGATTGGAGATATTAGGTGAACTTCAACTACCCTTATGGTCTTGAGAACATCAACTATCCTAATGATCTTGACTATTTATTCTTTTCTTTGATCTTCTTGTCTCTTTACCTTAGTGATCATAAGACTCGTCAAAAGTATCACAACAACTCAGGGTAGGTTGTTGGGGTTTGTAAGCCAATGAAAAGAAATCTAAAATTTTATGAAGGCTCAAAGAGATAACTAGGGATTGATATTTAATTGGGTGGATACTAGTTGTTGGCTTGCCAAACAATGCCTAGATCATTTCTCTCTTAAAATAAGCAGAATTCAATTTCGCCTCGAAAGTTTGTCAAAGCATGTTCTAAGACTGACTAGGACCTAGACAAAGGTAATTATACAAGAGCCATCTCTAAGTAAGCATACACAACTCAATGTTATAGAGCAATTCCCTCATCTAGTAAAGTCATTCAAATCATGATGCCTAGATACTTTAATATATGAACATCAAGCTAGATTCCTCATCGGTTGAGCACCAGAATGAACAAAGACCAACAAAAATTTTAATGAAAGTAATTTATTGAAACAACTTTAAATTTGAAAAGTACGATTGTTCCATAAAACACTAAATAAAGGAAAGAAAAACAAATAAGCACTACAAGGAAAACTGAATCAGACAACGCTTTCTGGCCGTTGTCTGATGAAGACAAACACCGTTGTCTATTGAAGCGATGTCTAATAGCATTTCAGACAGCGGTTTTAAAACCGTTGTCTGATGTAGGTTTGTACAACGATTTTTAATTTTATTAGACAACGGTTTTTGGCCGTTGTCTGATGATTGTTCCGACAACGGTTTCTAATTTATAAGACAACGGTTTTTAACCGTTGTCTGATGATTTCCACAACGGTTTTGAAATTGTCAGACAACGGTTTTTAACCGTTGTCTGATGAAGGTTTAGACGACGCTTTTTGACCGTTGTCTAATGAAGACAAAAACCGTTATCTATTGAGACGATGTCTGATAGCATTTCAAACAACGGTTTTTAACCGTTGTTTGATGAAGGTTTAGACAACGCTTTTTGACCGTTGTCTAATGAAGACAAAAACCGTTGTCTATTGAGGCGATGTCTGATTAAGGTTTATACAATGCTTTCTTATTATAAACCGTTGTCTGATTAAGGTTTACACAACGCTTTCTTATTAAAAACCATTGTCTGATGAAGGTTTATACAACGCTTTCTTATTAAAAACCGTTGTCTAATTAAGGTTTACACAACGCTTTCTTATTAAATACCGTTATATAATGAAGGTTTACACAACGCTTTTTAATTTTTCAGACAATGGTTAATTAATCTAAAACCGTTGTAGAAGGACGCTATGTAACACCCCTATACCCTGTATACGTACACAGCATGCTAATACGATCGTAATATACGTATACTGAATATAGAAATGCTATGGTATACTTAACAAATGAATCATCCCTTTACAAAAACATGAACAAATTTAAATCATTTAAAAGAAGTTATAAAAGACCAAAGATAAAAAGTTTATTTAAAAGCAGCAGAAAATATAACAATTATTTACAAATACTTATACATTAAAACTCAAGATTTACAAAACATAAAGTATATACATGTTTGGCAGTATATCTTCGATCTTTAAGCTTCACTATCACCACCTCAAGATCTAGCCTCTACTTGGCCTAGAGAAATTCTCCGGTTCTTCCCTGTTACCTGCGCGATAAATCATAATCGCGCTAAGCCAACGACTTAGTGGTACAAACTACAATAATACTATGTTTCGATGCAATGCCAATGTCACAATCAATTTCATACACCATTCAAAAGAACATTACATTTCAACATTTTATTTTGTTCAATGTCGTATCAAGCATTCATATTGTATCTTCATAGTTTCATTAGTTTCACTATTCAAGATTTACATTGAAAACAAAGATAAGCATGGGCCCAAAAGACACTAATATGCCATTCAACTTTCAGAGTTAATGTTTTGGTTTAATTATCACATTTATCATTATCATTATCCCAACTAGGCTTCAAGAATTTAGGTTCAACCAAGCTTCAAGGGGAACAAAGCATGCTAAGTATCAACCCAACTTGGCTTCAAAAACCAAACCCAACCTAGCTTCAAGGGTTGTAACATCTCAATTAGGCTTCAAGGATTAGACCCAACCAAGCTTCAAGGGGAGTTAAGCATGCTAAACTTCAACCCAACTTGGCTTTAAGGATCAAGTCCAACCTAACTTCAAGAGATTGTTACCACAGGCATGCCACCAACAACAAACTCTGAAAATGGAATAACACATTAGCCACACAATTCATTTATTATTTCATTATCAATTTCATTCTCAATTCTCATCATCATCTAGGCAAACATGCCACACTTATCTCAATTGAATCATCATAGCCAATCACAATGGCTTCACATCTCATTTGAATCATCATAGCCAATCACAATGGCCTCATATCTTATCATGTCTCAATTCACATTATAATACTTCATTATTCAAGTATACATAATCAATTACATTGAACATCATCATATAGGCATACATGCCTCAATTATCTCAATTCACATTATGCAAAACATAACATTATTAATATGCATCAACAATGCAATAGATTACTTATTACATGTGTTAAGTCTCAAGATCATATAAAAGTATGCATTAATTTAGGGTTTGTACTTACCTTAGGAACAACTCACACCAATTTACAACTTTACTCTTTCAAAACTTCTTCACCACTAAGGTTAAGGCAAATAAACATCTTCACAACCTAAACCAAAAGAAATAGTACACATGAGATGCAAAACTCTACACATGACACGCTCAACTACACGAGCGTGTCCCTGACTGTGCCCTAAACTCACAACACAAAAGCATTGACACGCTCAGAACCACGGGCGTGTCACTGAACGTGTAATACATTCTGTCTCACAGAAACATTGACACGTCCAACAACATGGGCATGTTCATGGCCGTGTCAATTCCTCACCAACACAGTAGCTATGACATGCTCAGTGACATGGGCATGTCACTGGACGTGTCAATACTACTACTACACAGAAGCTGTGACACGCTCAGTGACATGGGCGTGTCACTGCTCGTGCCACCCAACCAAAAACACAGAACCATTGACACGCCTAAAACCTGGTCGTGCTCATGGGCGTGTCAGGCCAAAAATACAGATTCCAGCCACAACAACACTTAATCCAACAAATCACTTCCTTTCACCAAAATCCACTTCAAACAAACTTAGCTCAACATACCCAAGAACCATAACAAACTTGCAAAAACACCAAAACAACTAAAAACATACATCCAAGACAAATCAAAATCATCACCACAAACCCAAAACACACCTACAACACTACCTCTTCCAACAAACTTACTCTTTTCTTCAATCCAAACTCAAATATCCAGAAACCAAATGAATCAAACACTCTTAAACACAACACAATCAAAACACACTCCTATCATCCACAATAATCCTTCAAACTCAAACATAACTCCAAAATAAACAAGAGAAATCAAGAGAGAACTTACCAAAGTTGATGATAGTTCACAATTTTCAAGTTATTCCCTTGAATCTTCCTTCAATTTGAGCTTGGATCACAAAACTCACACTCTCTCTCGAACAAAAGGAAAAAGGAAAGAAATGAAAAAGAAAATGAAGAAACCAAAGTCAAATACTCCTCTCTTTAAACCTCCTCCAAGCAATTATAATATTAAATAATCCAAATTAATCTCTTCCATTCATTTTAATTTCCCATTTTCCACTAATTAACTTAATTAATTAAAATAACTAAATATCTTCTTCCTTTGACCATCACAATTGACTTGTATATATGTTGTATATATTTCCATATACACAACATATACACTTTCCTTTAAATTTCTCTTCTCTTTAAAATTTAACATATATATTCAATACAATTACAACAATAATATCAAAACTTCTAGGGCATACTTTGGGATATTACACGCTAAATACAACGGTTAATTAATGTGCACACTGAATATTAAACAATAGTTTCAATGTTCATTTTCATTTCACCACCATTGTCTGTTAAACTGTACATTATACATATAAGACAACACTTTACAATGGAGGATTGCAAATTTGGGAATAAAAAAACCTCCACAAATTCAACCATTCAACATATTAACAAACTAAAAAAAAATCAACACTATACATATATCACTGAATTATACTATTAACTTCAACTTGAATGACGCTTCATGAAATATTTGGCGAAGTCAATCCTAATCTCGTTGATGTCGGCATCACTATACTCCAAGTTGCCTCTGCGTAGCCACTGAAAAATGAATCAAATTTTGGTTAGCCACATGTGGTAAATACAAAACTATTATATAAAAAATGAAAATAATTAAAATTCTCACCTTAGCTGCAAACTGAAGCTCCTTGTCATAACAGATTTCCTTCATGTACCTCATGACAAAGAGGCCGCAGTCCGTGGCCTCTTTCTGCACAGGAACCCCCTGAAATAGCAAATGAAAACAAAAATGAAGTACCACATGTTACATCCATATGTAAACCCATATGCAAACCAACACATCAACCTAATCACACAACCTAACCCGAAAAAATGCAATCCAAATATATACGAGCAAGTATACAAGTAATGCCAGCAGTGCTGCAATTGGAAATGAAAAAATGCAGACCAATTGAAAATGCTTTGTGGACTCCAAGTTTGTACTCAAATGAAAAAATGCAGTCCAAATCTTGCAATATTTCTTTCATAGAACAAGCAATTAACATATTGTATAAATTGTATAAATCAGAAATGATGAGAAAAACAATACCGCCATGTTCTCCCATAAAATTTTCCTCCTCACATTCTTGTTGACACTCTCTTTGTATAACTTTATGGAACTATAAGAAACACAATATAAGTTAACAAAATTGCATTTTCCCCAAATTTTATAACTTAAGACTAAATAGGCAGACTTTAGAAGCGCAACTTACTTGTCAACAACCTCTATCCATTCCTGGCTAGCAATGCGACGTTTAAGAGGGTCCATGTGGTAGACTACCTCTCCCATCGGATTTACAACAGTCAATACCCAGTGATTCCTACGAAATAACAAAATAAAATACAAGCAGTTCTTCATATTTGGAAGAACATAACGCCAAACAATTCATTGAACAAAAAGATCTGAATAAATACAGAACCGACAATGAAACAGTGATTTCAATCACTAAAATAGCAATCACAAAGGCTCAATTCATAACATCAATCACAATCACATACAGAAGTAGCGTTATTTAGCTACTAACTCTCATTAGCTACGATAGCGGATAAAAAAGAAAGGTAAAGAAATACTCACACATCGTTGAAAGGCAAGAGAAAGTATTGCCCTTCTTTAGCCCCCTTAAATCGGCTTGCAAGTGTACGTGACCTCCCCCCTGAATTACCACATCCAATGGCACCAATCATGTTGGGATCCACAAAGCCAATCATATCAACCATTTTATGCCTTTTAACATATTCATACAAGTAGCTGCATACAAAATGAAGTAATAGTTGGTACATATTATCAGTTTAATTCCAGCACAATTAACAAAGAAAATAAAAAGCTATTATACTTGGAAACTTACTAAATAAATATGGTAAGTATGGATCCGGACATTTCACCTCCAGCGCACACAGCATGTAGATCTTGTAAGAAGACAACTTGCTTTTTGCTCACACCAAATGCTTCTTCACTTAGGGCAAAACTAACTGTTCGATCATCGCTTAAGGCATCCTTCGCCCACAGCCACAAACGTTTCAAAGACGCTGGATAATCAGCACCCATCTGAACATGCAGCTCCTCCTCAAACATATTAGCTTCTATAACAACAGGTTTCTTTAATTTCTTAGAGGCTTTTTTCTTCACACAAGCTTTTTTAAAACTCTGAAAATAAAGGGGGGGCACGTGAACACAGTAAATAGCAAAAAAAAAAAAGCAATTATGCAAAGTTTCATTTCTCAAAACTTAACCTTTGGATTAGACACCTCATCCAGCACAATCAAATTTCTCGGCCATGCTATAAAAGTACCCACGGCTTGGTCCACAGTAACAATTTCATCGCCGATTGGGAATGGGATATTGAAGTCTGTAAATATAAAAAACATGGAAAAATTACATTTATTTATATGTTTGAATATAATCATTAGAAGTTTGAATAAATATTAAGTAGTATCCTCAAACCTTGAATTGTACGAGTGATCGACACTCTTGCATTCTCTTGTGCAATCTTAACTCCATGGAGAGATGGCTCATGTCCTTCAACAACCGGGACTTCAACAACCTTTGCATAAGCAACAATATTGGTCGGTGATCATATGGCCAGCTTCGCCAATTTCACTTGATTATCAAACCCATCATCATCATTTTTTTTAACGATGTCATCATTTTTTATTTCAACCTCCTCATTATTGGGACCTTTGACATCAGCAGAAACCTCAATACCTTCTGCCTCCTCAGCAGCAGCAATCGTAGTAACAACCTCGATACGTTCTGCCTCCTCAGCAGCAGCAACCTCATCAACATCTGCAACAACCTCAGCAGCAACCTCATGAACATCATCCTTATCAAGCACCTCCACTTTCTCCAAAGCAAGGACCTTCTCATCATCAACAGAATTGGGGCTCCTTTTTGCTTCATCCGAATTGAGACTCCTTTTTGCTTCAATAGAATTTGCATCAAATTGAGGACTCAAATTCTTCCTCACAACCGGCACTTGCACCTCTTGATCCTTCACAATAGGAATGGAATTGGAGCAACTTGCTTGTTGGGTAGGCATGTTTGGACTAGACACAGGCTTTGACAAAAATTCTTCTCTAATCTTGGCAATTTCAGCAGCCCAAAATGCATCTCTCTGCGCTATAATTTTCTTGGTCTCCTCCTCCATGACCATTTGAACCCCCTCCCGTATCTTTTCATCAAAATTCTTTGCTTTTCTCTGTCTTTGGAGACCAAAATAGACAGATTGCTTCACGTACCTTCCCTGGCCACGTACTCTTCCAGAATGCTCTGGTTTACCAAGGGCCTTCGATAACACATCATCAGCGCCTTGTTCAACTACTTCACCTGAACTAACTTGCTCCTTTAATGACTCCTAAAAAATAGACCCAAAATGGATGTAGTTAATAAATTAGGAAACAATAAAAGCTGATGAATTGAGTTGAAACTTGAATCGAAAATCAGAACTTACGATTTCCTCAGCTTTGTGCTTCACTCTCTCATCTTTAAACTTTCCTTGTCTGTCCTGCCTTGTAAGGATCCAAGCCTTCGATCGATCGATCTCTGAAATCCCTTCAGGATGAGATTCAGTCTGCATGTATATATAGAGGATGACCTTATTAGTAATATAAACATGTTTTAAGAAGCATTATAAATCGATATTGACGATACACAAGTCATAGAAAGCAAAATTAAATACACAAGTCAACACTAACCCATTCACTTTCCAAGTTCGCGTATCCTTTTCGAGACAAACGATGAGGATACTCGTTCTGCATACTTCTCTTGTGTTGTTCGTCATGAATTTTCTAAGACAAAAAGGAACAAAACATCATAAGTATGAAAAAGGAATCCAGATTACCATTTGGAACTAAATTAAGAAACAAGAAAATTGAAGATTTCCTTACGCTAAACTCGACTCCCAGACGATCAGCAACGAAAATGTCCCAGTGCGACTTCTCAATGAATGTGAAGTCAGCTGGAGGAAACTGCAGCTTCTCTGATTCATCACGGTGTGGAAGAACATAGAGTCTCGTCAACCGACATTTGAATTCCCTCCATTTTTGACCAGCAGACTGCAGTACCATTTTCTTGAAAGTCGGTGGTACAACGAAAGCCATCTACATACATAAACCACAAAAATAAAATTAGATGAATAAGTTACTGAACACCCAACGTGTATAAAGCAATTGAAAAACTAATGTATATAAATTAACTGTGTGGGATGGATTTTGCATAACCTAGACACAATCCCAAATCTTTGTTTTGACATCTTCAGCAA
Source organism: Garcia nutans (assembly GCA_947685225.1). Lineage (NCBI taxonomy): Eukaryota > Viridiplantae > Streptophyta > Magnoliopsida > Malpighiales > Euphorbiaceae > Garcia > Garcia nutans. The sequence continues at coordinate 24,568,193 of CANTUV010000035.1, read as the reverse complement.
CTTCCTTCCAGGCATCATGCCATATCGGGGCTTTAGACCTTGCTAAAACTCCAATATATGATTGCATCTCTGAAGCAGCCCTACCAAATGGTGCTTCCTTTGCATTAAATGAAACTGTAGGCTTTTGGCTACTGATCTTCCGTCTAACAATTTAGTGCATGGAGACACACCCTCGTTTCAGCAGTTTTAATCCTGCAACATCGTCCTCGTTTGATTTCGGCTTAACCTTATCCACTCGCTTTCTTTTCTTGGACAATTTTTTTTTCTACGTTTTCAGAGATCGACTTCCTCTTTGAAGATACGGGGGAAGAAGTCGACAGCTTTTCTGGGTGCATTGACCGTGTCCTGGAGATAGCCTTCACCACTCTCATTGTGGCTGGATTTGGGGAAGACCGGGCTTGTTGTTTACATACACGGGGAGAAGAACGGGTGGGTAGTTGATACGATTGTTTCTTCTTCGAAGGAGCCATAATCAGCACCTGCATTCACAAATTAAAAGTTACATTTTGTACGAAATCATCCAGTTTAAACATTGGAAATCACAGGAAACAGCTGCAGGTTATATAAGCATCAGCCAACAGGTAAGAATTATATTTGAAAATGCATTTTTAAAGAATGTTGATGTAAGCCTGCATTTTATCACGTTGCTAAGCAAATAACGCATAATTTAATTGGGACACGGCTAAACTAAAATCCTACTACGAGACTAAAACAAAACAGAATTAGTAAAAAATAAACTATAGCTTGCACAACAGACAAGATAGCTACAAGTTCTTTAGTTGATTAGATTAATGAAAGTGCTTAAGGACTTATTTCAGATGCATTTGAAATGACACCTATTCTAAAGCCACATTCAACAAGACCTGTATCCACAACCATGAACCTGAACTGTATCAAATCAAAGAAAACCTATGCATTATTTAAGTCAAATCTCAATATTTCAAATTCCTCTGTCCAAACCAGTGAAAGGCTTATCTATCTCTTCCAGTAAAAAAAAATATTCACATGGCTAAAATTTAGTCAAAGATTAACAGACAGGACATGGGCTGTATTTCAGAGCAGGAAAAAATATTAACAGTGACATTTGCAGTATTCTACTCATTGCAGCCGGAAACAAAAAGAAACAACATATACAACAGCAACTAAGTCTCATGAAAATGGTTTATAAAACAAACTTCTATGAACTAAGAAGAGGAAGAAAAAAATTATACAATAACATAATAACAGAAAAAATTTAAAAAAAATTGCAGAGCGACAAAAGTATATAACGAACCTCGAAGGCTGGAACTGAGGGAGTGAATGCAGAGCCGCAGTGAGTGGCGGGCGGGTTAGAGAGAAAGGTATAAGAGGAAGAAGAAATATGGATGTGCCGTGCGTTTTTAGGTCAAGACTGAAGATTTCGAAAGAGGGAAGGAAGAGAATAAAGTTGGGTCTAGCAATGGAAAGAGGGAAGGAGGAGAACAAAGTTTGGTTTAGTTTCTGAAGCTTTCTACCTGTGAAAATGGAAACAAATTAGGTATACACAGAGAAATCGAAAGAGGGAAGGAGGAGATAGGAGAGAGAAATCGGAAGAGGGTCTGTTTAGGTTTATTGCTAAATTTCAAAAGGGCTGTGTTTTGGGCAAAATGGGGGCAAATGAAATTTTTTTTGGGAAATAAAGGGGGAAATTTAAGTGTTCAAAATATTTTGAAGTTTTGACATCCCTCTTTTGAAACAAAATGGATTTTTCAAATTTTTGTTAAATTAACTTTACAAATTCACTTATATAGATGACTCATAAAATTCAATCCATAAGTGCTTAAGGCAATACAATTTAAATAATTAGTAGTGATAAATTTCTATGAAACCCTATATAATTAAAAATTTAGTGTTGATGTAAATTAGATTGAGCAAAAACTAAATAAGTCTAACATTGAAAAATTTTAACGAATACTTGTATATACTAATATATACTTGTATATACTTATATATACTTGTATATATGAAGAAGCAAGTCCACAAGAATACTTGTATATATACTAACATATACTAATATATATACTAATATATACTTGTATATACTTATATATATACTAATATATATACTTGTATATACAAATATATACTAATATATATACTTGTATATACTTGTATATTTACTAATATATATACTTGTATATACTAATATATACTTGTATATACTTGTATATATACTAATATATATACTTGTATATATGAATAAGCAAGTCCACAAGAATACTTGTATATACTAATATATACTTATATATACTAGTATATACTAATGTATACTTGTATATACTAATATATATACTTGTATATACAAATATATACTAATATATATACTTGTATATACTAATATATATACTTGTATATTTACTAATATATATTTGTATATACTAATATATATATATATACTTGTATATACTAATATATACAAGTATATACTAATATATATACTAATATATATACTTGTATATATATTAGTATATACTTGTATATATTAGTATATATACAAGCAAGTCCACACGAATACTTGTATATACTAATATATATATACTAATTATATACTTGTATATACAAATATATACTAATATATATACTTGTATATACTTGTATATACTTGTATATACTAATATATATACTTGTATATACAAATATATACTAATATATATATATATATACTTGTATATACTAATATATATACTTGTATATACAAATATATAATAATATATATACTTGTATATATGCTAATATATACTTATATATATACTTGTATATTTGTATATACTAATATATATACTTGTATATACTTATATATACTAATATATATACTTGTATATTTACTAATATATACTTGCATATACTAATATATATACTTGTATATACTAATATATACTTGTATATATTAGTATATATATATACAAGCAAGTTCACACGAATACTTGTATATACTAATATATACTTGTATATACTTATATATACTTGTATATATGAATAAGCAAGTCCACAATAATACTTGTATAAACTAATATATGTGCTTGTATATATACTGGGTGTGTGTATATATATACTTGTATATATACTAACATATACTAATATATATACTTGTATATATACTAATATATATTTATATATACTTATATATATACTTCTATATACATGTATATATTTGTATATATATACTAATATATACTTGTATTCCTACTTATATAATATCATATTATATCTAAATCATTATTTAACGGTGGACTTTAAAATTTCTAATGGGTTTATGAATTATTTATAAATCCAAACCTTAGCTTTTAATACTTAGTCAAGTTTGTTTGGCTTAAGAAAGCCTAACTTCCATACATTGCAAATAGCCACTGGATCTTTAGCATGTTTTTATTATAAGAAAATCTAACTTCCATAAAACGTCCAAGCTTCTGATTCTGCTTCATCTCTCATTCCTTTTTCAGCTTCATTAGTCATGGTTCTCTCGCTGCCAAACCCTAAGCACCACTCTCTTAAGCACCACTCTCCTTGCTGCGGTCTTTATTAATGCCGGCTGTCTCCTTGCTGCCGGCCGTCTCCTTTTTGTCAGTAACTGCATTGTCCCAATTAAGTCAAAAGAAGATTATTTTTTTTCTTATGAGCCGTAAGTAATCGTCCCATAGAGATCGTCCCATATAATTCATTCCTCTGATTATTCTAATTGAATTATTGCATTGTATTTTCAGATTACTATAATGTTGCATTGATATTTTCAGGTTACTATAATGTTGTTCTGTCCCTTCAATTTTCTGCTTAAATTTTAAGATCTACAGTATGTCTCCATGCTTCTGATTTCTTTGCTTGTTTATAAGTCTTTGGCTAAATTTTGATGACTATCAGTTGAAATGGTATGTTGAGTTGTGTCAGTGAATTGAGGATTATTTGTGGATTCAGGTTGTTGTGAATGAAGTTGAATGTCTGTTAAAACGTCTGTTGTGTGAACTGGTATTTGTTTAGTTTTACAGGTAAAGTACTGCTCATGAAACTGCAAATAAATGCTGACTAAAATTTATTTTGTTGTGAGATCTATAAACATAAAACCTTTCACTCCTGACTTGTAACCAAGAAATACCCCTTTCCTTGCTCTTGGTGCTAGCTTTTCTTTTCAATGACAACTTTTAATTTCTATATGTGAACCCTTTTTCTTTCTCCTTCAGGTTGAACAATTACATAACAGTCCAAGCTTCCTCATGCAACTTTATTCAAACCACAACAACCATATGATAGCTGTCTTCGAGAAACCTTCATAGAAGTTAGCTGCTACATCTGCTCCCGCATATGAGGTGATTATACTTCCCTTCCAGGTTCTATTTGACATCACCATAATTCAGTGGTCCAACTAACTGAATTATTGCTCAATTTGCAGAACTAGTCCAACTCAAAGATGGATAGATCTTGGTTGAAGGCTGATAGAAGAACAAGAGAGTTTCAATTAGGTGTGGAAGAGTTGTTAATGTTTGCATTTGAGAATGGGTTTGATGAAACAAAAATTAGTTGTCCATGCTTAAGATGCGCTCACAGTAAATCGAGGAAGGCTCAAACTGTTAGGGATCATCTTTTCCAATATGGTATTGATCAAACCTATACTTGCTGGATATGGCACGGAGAGTCAAATCCAGAAAGGAGTCCTTTAGTTGCTGAAACCGATTGTTTCTCAGAATCAATTGATCAAACTAACATAAGAACGGGGCATGATAATGTCGACGATGATGATATTTCATTAGATTCCTCTGATTTCATTAACCATGTTGAAGGTGAACATGAACCCCTTTATCTGGGATGCAAGGGTTATACTAAGATGAAAGCTTTAGTCAAGTTATATAACTTGAAAGCAAAGCATGGCATTTCTGATACATGCTTCTCTGATATTCTCCTTTTGCTTGGGTCAATGCTTCTAGAAGGCAATAGTATCCCTTCTTCCTTCAGTGAAGCCAAGAAAACCTTATGTGCTATGGGTATGGAGTATGAAAAAATACACGTGTGCCCGAATGATTGTCTCTTATATTGTGGTGAGAGAGATGAAGATGAGACAATTTGCCGCATATGTGGAGCCTCTAGATGGAAGCTGGACAAGAAAGGAAAAGAATTGGAAGGGGTCCCTGCTAAGGTTCTATGGTATTTTTCATTAATACCAAGGTTGAGGAATTTGTTCAATACAGCTCAAATTGCAAAGGAAATGACTTGGCATGACACCGGGCGACAAAAGGATGGTAAAATTAGACATCCGGCAGACTCACAAACATGGAAGGTTGTCGACCAAAAGTGGCCTGAGTTCGCTTCGGAGACAAGAAACCTTCGGTTAGCTTTATCTACGGATGGATTCAATCCCTTCCGTGGATTATCAACTGATTACTCATGTTGGCCTATTTTGCTATGTATTTACAACTTACCACCTTGGCTTTGTATGAAGAGAAAGTATATTATGTTAAGTTTGTTGATATCTGGACCGAATCAGCCCGGAAATGATATTGATGTGTTCCTTCAGCCACTTATAGAAGATCTTCAAGTGTTATGGAATGGGAAACAAGTGTATGATGCATATAAGAAAGAGTTCTTCATACTAAGGGGAATTTTGTTGTGGACAATTAGTGATTATCCAGCCTTAGGCAACTTGTCAGGCAACATCATTAAAGGGTATAATGCTTGTACTGTCTGTGTTGATAAAACAAAAGCTACTAGGTTGGCAAATTATCATAAGACGGTGGTTATGAGGCATCGTAGGTGGTTGCCACGTTATCATCCATATTGAAGGCAAAAATTAGCCTTTGATAACACCGTGGAGAAGTTGTCGGCTCCTATTCCATTAACTGGAGAGGAGGTGTTTGAAAGGGTACAACCACTAAGGGGCCATGTCTATGGTAAGACACAATGCCAACCTCGATTGAATAAATGTGAACCTCGACCTATTTGGAAGAAGATGTCTATATTTTTCCAACTTGAGTATTGAAAATTTTTGCCGGTTAGGCATGTCCTTGATGTGATGCATATCGAGAAAAATATATGTGAAGCTTTGACTAGTACCTTGCTAAATATACCAGGGAAGTCAAAAGATAAGGAGTCTGTCCGTCTTGATATGGCTGAAATGGGAATAAGAACGGAGTTGAGGCCAAAAACTCCCGGAAAAAAAGAGAAGTTGCCGACGGCATCTTGGAACTTATTGCATAAAGAAAAGAAGATTGTCTGCTCCTCCTTGGTTGGCATGAAGTTACCTGATGGTTTTTGTTCAAACATTAAGGGTCTAGTATCAATGGAAAATCTGCGACTTGTTGGAATGAAATCTTATGACTGCCATACAATGTTGCATCACTTACTCCCTATCGCAATTCGGTCAGTACTACAAAAACAGGTTAGGTGCACTATTATTAGGTTTTGCCTCTTCTTCAAGGCAATTTGCAGTAAAGTCATCGAGGTGGATAAACTGGAAAAAATGCAAGCTCAGTTGGTGGAGACCATATGCTTGCTAGAAAAGTACTTCCCCCCTTCCTTCTTTGATATAATGATCCATCTCTCAATTCATCTTGTGAGAGAGGTTGAGCTATGTGGGCCAATCTTCCTTTGCTGGATGTACCCTTTCGAGAGATATATGAAGACTTTCAAGGGTTATGTACGGAATCGGGCTCGTCCGAAAGGGTGCATTGCTGAGGCCTATGTTGCAGAAGAGGCCGTTGAGTGTTTGGTCAACTTTGAAGAAGCAACTGTTGGATTGCCGAAAAATAGTAGGGATAAGAACGATGCAAAATACAGACCCTTATCTGGTGCAACAGTGATAACGCCAAGTAAGAAGGACTTGCACCTAGCACATTTGTGTCTTCTCCAAAATTGTAATGATGTTCGCCCATATTTTGAGTAAGTTACTTCAATTTGTTTTTGTTATTTCCTTATTTTCTGCATTTTGTTTCAAAAATTAATAAAGTTGATTTTACTTGCAGTGAACATATGGCTTCTTTGGTGACAAGATATCCACAACATGAAAATGATGAAGAGTGGCTAAAGAACATGCAAAATGAAACATTCCCTAAGTGGTTTCATAAAAAGGTAAAATCTTATAGCCCAAGTATTTTGCTGCAATTTGCAGCAAAAATAGCCCTGTTTCTTTATATATTTTACTGAAAAATAATGAATGCCCTGTACTTGTGAATTCTTTTGAAATACTACAATATTTATCTTCTCTTTAAGGCTATATCATACTTATGGCCAATTTAATTTTTTGGACAGATTGCATCAGAATTACTTGATGAGAAGAATACAGTAACTAAGGATATAATGTGGATTACAGCAGGGCCTAACAAGGATGTAGCTACATTCAGTGGCTATACAATCAATGGTGTTACCTTCAGCACCAAAGAACGTGATGATACGCGGCAAGTTCAGTGCAGCGGTGTTTGTGTAGATGCCGATACAATGCTTGTGAAGGGTAAGGATAAAAACATCGAGCATACTTCACATACATTTTATGGGGTTATTACAAGTATTTGGGAGTTGGACTATAACCACTTTAGGGTTCCTATCTTTCGTTGTAATTGGGTAGATATGAACAAAGGGGTTAAAGTAAATGACTTGGGATATACATTGGTTAATTTGAACAAATTAGGTTTTCTAAACGATCCTTTTGTGTTAGGAAAACATGTCAAGCAAGTTTGTTACATAGATGACCCTCTTGAAAAATTATGGTCAGTTGTCTTAAAATTACCTGACAAGTACTATGATGAAAGTGATGATGAAAATGAGGGATCTGTAGAAATAGAACTTAAGAATGAGCTACATTTGCCAATGTTCCCATATGTTGATGAACTCGATGAAGAAAACAGTAGTTACATGCGGGAGGAAGAAGAATTGATTCAGCTGTCATGATGGTAATAATTTCATTTGTTTTAAGTTCTATTTTGAAATTATGTCCTGCCATTAATTTTTCCATCGTTTATACTTGCAGGTCCAACATCCTTAATGCCTGTCACAACTCCCTGCTGCCTGTAGAATAAATTGTTTATATCATTCACAATTTAATGAAAGATTGGTTGGATGCTTTGTTGAAAGTTTTGTGTTTCTTATTTAAATTTGTTGAAAGTTTCATTTGTACCTATCATTCGATTTGTATCTTTATTTGACACTTTGTTCAAAGATTTGGTTATATAATTTATTGAATCATGTGGTTTTTGCTCTGACACCTTGCTGGTGGATTTGGTTTAACACTTGTCAGTGGAGGATTTCATTTGATTTGTGTTTTTGGTTTCATTTGTGTATAGGGATTACTTTCATTTAAGGCCATTTTTTTTACACTCAGTTAATCAGACAATGGTTTATTACGAAAAACCGTTGTCTGAACATATATTATACAATGGTATGAACAGTTAATCAGACAACTTTTTAAATAACCGTTGTCTGAAACATCTTATCAAACAACGGTTTTTTTTTACCAAAAAAATACTTGTCTGAACATATATTACACAACGGTTTTAAAACCATTGTCTGTATGCTTAATTCAGACAACGGTTTTTTTAAACCGTTGTCTGAAACGCTGAATTATACAACACTTTCGAAAAAACCATTTTCTGAAATATCTTATCAGACAACGGTTTTGTATTACCAGAAAAACAGTTGTCTGAACATATATTACACAACGGTCCCTAAAAAACCATTGTCTGGTGTGACCAAAATGACAGCTAATAGACAACGCTTAAAAAAACAAAAACAGTTGTCTGAAAATTAATCAGACAACGCTTTTTTGGAAAAAAAAACTGTTGTCTGTTTTTTTCAGACAATGGTTTTTTCCTTAACCGTTGTCTGATTCAGTTTTTCTTGTAGTGAAGCCAAGGGAAGTTCATTGAGTTAAGCTTCTTCTCCTTTCACATCTTTAATATTCCCATCTTTAAAAGAGGATAAGACAAAATCTTTCTCAAATCCTTTTCCAACCATGAAGGTTGCCGATGGAGGTACTCTTCCAAAATTTGGCAAAGGATTATTCTTGGTATTAGGCTTGTCTGGCTCAGGTAGCTTACCACTGTCGATTAGATCTTGGATCTCATGTTTCAATCGGGTACATCTAACTGTCTCATGTTCTTGAGTCTGATGAAACTCACAAAAGGCTTTAGTATCAAATTTTGGGGGTAAAGGATTCGACAAAGGTCGAGGGGCCAATGGCTGTAATAGTCCCTTCTTTTGTAGCTTGTTGAAGACCCAAGATAAAGGCTTCCCCAAATTTGCTTGACCAGTTGTATTAACATCAGCTTCCTTTTGTGTACTTTGATTGCTAGGCCGATAATTTCATTTTACAGAAAAACGGTTCTTCTTCCTTTCCCACTCTTCAATTTGTAGACCAGCTTGGAGAAGATCTTTGAAATTCTGGATGAGTGTATGAGACATCCTTTCACGAAGACTAGGTGACACGCCTCTCACAATCATCCTTATTTGATCAGATTCATCGGGCCTCTTCTTGAGCAAAGCAGCCTTGTTCCTCCACCTCTTCACATAGTCCACAAAATTCTCATTTGGCCTTTGTCTAATGGACTCAACTTCCATTAAGGTAACTTCCATCTCGACATTGTATCCATATTATTGGATGAAGGCCTTGTATAGCAGATCCCAACTCTTTTGTGTGTCATCATCTAAGGTATTGAACCGGTTTTGGATAACAGGATCCAATGAGAGCATAAAGTACCTTAGAGTTTGAGCCTTAATAGCTTGGGCAGACTGTACAGTAGTGATATACCGCTTCACATGGAGGTGAGGATTTTCGGTTCTATCAAACTTTACAAAAGATGGCATCTTGAATTTGTATGGAACTTCTTCGTCTAGCTCAAATAATTTGTCAACTTCGTACATTTCTTCAGTTTTCAGCTTCTTCTCAAATTTCTTTTCCAAATCCGCAATCATCTTTTCAACATTAGAAGTTTCAGTTTTCTCCATAGCTGATCTTTCAACAATCTTTGGTTCTTTCTTCTTGTCTTGAGGATCTTGGAAGTATTGAGCCCAATCATCATCATCATCAATGATCACCTTATCATCATCAAAAACCACTTTTCCAACTTTAGCCTTCCCCTTGTCCTTTGGCTTCTTGATGCTAGCAGATGCTTTGGCATTATTTCCTAAAATTGCAGCCAATTGGTTCTTCATTGTTTCAACTAAGGCCTCTTTTATTTCTTCCATCTTGGCATTGAGGGCATCATCCTCCATTCTTTAAATTTGTTCAGGCTCCATTGCTTTTGGTGAGCAAGTTATTGAGTTGCTACTAGATTCTTCATCTCCGGCATAGGTCGGATTGTCATAAGCTTTTGAACTATCGTAATCCAGGGCTGTGAGCCAGAGAAGATTAATGATATGAGATGCAAATGTATATATGCATGTATGCATGTATGCATAAATAATAAAACAAAGAAAGATGATTAGGACATTCCTTCCAACTTTATAACTTCCATACACGATTGACGAGTCTCTTTTCCTAGGTATATGGTTAACAAAATACCAACAAGGGTATCTTGTTTTCGAATAATTTTCTCAGACGTTTCAATCAATAGTTATATTTTCAAAAATGGAAATCAATTCATGATAATTCTCATTAATTAGGCTTTAATCCATCCAACCAACTAAAGTAGCTTTTCTGCTATATTGGATTATAACTAAATTAAGAGGTTTATTATAAATAGATTTCTCACTTGAAAAAGTAACTAATGATTCATGCCAAAAACAAGCCCATGATTAATTATTCTTAGTATAAACTAGGCTCACAATCGATTTTTGGTATTTCGTAATTTACCTAAATATTTGTAAGCTCTTTTAAAGGTTGGATGAAAATAATTTTGTTTCTAAGCCCATTGTAAAAAGATTTTAGAAAAAAATGGATTTTGGGTTTTGTATTTGAGTCATGAGAAAAGAATTTTTTATTTGTTTTTAGAAAAGTTTTATGTCCAAAGACCATCTTGAAAAGTTTTGAAAATAGCTTTGGTCTTTTGGACTTTAGAGAAAAAATTTATTTTGAGCTTACAATGTGCTTAGGTCATATTAGAAAAAGAACAAACCAAATAAGCCATGATTTAAACCAAGATAAATGAACCATAGTCAAACAACATGCATTTGGGGTAAAAGCCTAAGGAAAGTAACTAAGCCAATTACATGAGCTTTAGTCTTTGGGTTAAAAGGCTTTGGTTCCCATAGCAAGTATATACCAAATGGTATGAGGCTATGAGTGCTTATGCCATGCTTGATCTCTATACCTTGAGTGAAAGTATGGTATCCTTTACATAACATAACACGAGTAACACGGGCATCCTAACTCATGATAAGAAAGAATAGAACAATATAAAGACCAACGGAATCAACTTCTCTTATCCCCAGTGGAGTCGCCACTGTGAGAGGGGATTTTTGCCTCCACTCTCGGTGGAATAGTTCTTGCAACTTCGGCACTGTTTAGGCTCAGGGCCTTAGAGAACACAGGCTTAAGCCCGAAGAAAATGGAGTCGCCATCCGGATGGGCCGGAAAAAAAAGTGATGGATGACTCGATTCCTAAGGAATTCCTAACCCCTTAATGGGTTCAGAAAGTTGGGTACGTGTGGGGAAGGTGGGAAATAACCCAGCACCCCCACAATGTCTGGTTCATTGGAACAGACCTCCTTTTCAGGTCTTAATATTATAAAATTCTTAAGTATAATAATATTATCCATACTACATGCAACAATTAAAATAAAGCATCATTATATTAAAATCAAAGCAATGTCTAAATAAAATAAATAAATGGACACCCATCCGAAGAGGGAAACATGTCCTTACATCGTCCATGTCTAAACTAAATAGGACAACCACCGAAAGGTGGAAACATGTCCTTTACATTGGTCCAAAATATAAAAGCAATTTAAATTACATGAAAATTAATTAATGAGGTACCCAATAATAAAAACATACCTCTTACATTTTTAATACCAAAATAAACAAATAATAATCATAATAATAAAGAAAATATCTATCCATGATAAATTAAATAAATCAAGCATTAAAATTAAATAAATTAACCATCAAAGAATATAATAAACTATATAATCAAATCTAAAATTAAATAAAGCAATAAATGTATAAATTTAGGGTTTACATCTTAAAATAGGGTTTTAGAATTTTGAGGAACTAATATTATTTTTAAAAGAATAATGCTACTGGATGTTTTAAAATTTTAGGATTTCGGATGTTTTATGAAAATAATGCTACTGTGATTTAAAAAAATAGGTTTGGTTAGGGTTTTAAGCAAACAAATTATTGTTTTGGTTTTTAGGGTTTTGAAATTTAGGTTTTGGAATTAGGGTTTGGAATTAGGGTTTAGGAAAACTAGGGAATTAAGACACTGGGGTTAGGGTTTTGATATTTTGGAAAACATATTCGATCTTAAGATTTAAGAAAATAGTTTAGGGTTTTATAGAAACAATTAAGATTAAAATTTTTAGAAACTGTAAAGAAGATTAGGGTTTGGAGAATTAAGAAGACATTTTGAAGTTTCGAAAAAATAAGTTAGGGTTTAGATGATTAAGAAATTTAGGGTTTAAAAGTTTTGGAAATAGAAGAACAATTTAGGATTTTTAAAGTTTTGGAAATAGAAGAACAATTTAGGGTTTTTGATAATTTAATCAATGATTTAGGCTGCTGGACGGTTTTAAGTTTTTTAGTTTTTATAAAACATGCAAGTGGAGTTTTGAAAACCAACTGATTAATATATTAACTAAAGTAAACAATTAAGGTTATCAAAACAAAGATCAAATTACTGCATATTCTTATTAATCAAAGAAAACAAAGCTACCGTGAATATATAATTTATGATTAAAGATCAAACCTGTGTAGTCGGTTCCACCAAAAAATTATTTTCTGGATGAACAATGCCAAAGGCAATGTTGCTGCCTTTGATGGATTAATGATTGATGAATGATACTTGTTGCTAATTTCTTTTTGCCATCTCTTGCTCCTAGTATTTTCTGTCTCCTTTTTTCCTCTCAAGTTCGAAGTCTAAAGTCTCGATCCAGTAAAATAATTTTCCCCTCCTTAATTTTGTGTTTTAAGTGGTATTTATAGGAAAAAAAAACCTACTTCTAATTGTCTAAGGAAATTAAAACTATTTAGGAAAAGAAATCAAAACCAAATAGAATTCGATTTCGAAAAAACTGCATTGGAAAATTGCACTGGAGAAAAATTGTTGCGGGCGACGAAATTGCGAGAGAGCGCTGGGGCGGTCAGCCCTGCGGCGAATTGGCTTGTGGCCAATTCGCCCGTAGGAAATTCCTGCGGCAAATTGGCCCAAGCCAATTCACTTTTGGTGATGAAAAATTTCGTCGCCGATTTTTCCATCTAAGATTTTTATTTATTTATTTATTATTATTTTTTAACTTTACTAATAAATACTAAAATAAATATTATTTAATTAAAATATCACAAAAATTATTTTGGACTATATAAAAAATATTGGACCGGATTGGGTAAAAAATTAAGGGTTTACACACGTTCAGTGACACGCCCATGTCTCCGGGGCATGTCGAAGCTTTTGTAAAGTAGTTGAATGATATGACCAATGATATGCCCATGTCACTAGGAGTGTCAATTGAAGAATTTTCCCAAAATAGCTTTTCTCCTTGTCTTTCGTCCGTGATTCCGGCCTAAATAACCTTAAGGTCCCAACGTGTTAAAAATTCCTAGAATCAACCCTAATAAACGCTTGAACAAACAAATTAAACTCAATTTGACAATAAATAAATGGAGAAACATGGGTAAAAATATCATCAAATATACACTTATCAACCCTTATACCCTATATGCGTATAGTACATACACTCGGTATATATAAAATACGTATACAAAATACAAGAATGCTAATATCTTTATCATTTGAAAGATTTCCCATAATTATAAGAAAATGTTTTAATCCATAAAATATACTTTAATAAATATATAATTGTAAACATAAGTAATTTAAATATCAAAAATACTGATTTTAAAAAAATCTCTGAGAAAAATTTTCATTTATGAATATCAATTCAATCAAATCAAATAATAGAGCTGAATTAGCATTCCTGTAATTTAGATTAAAATATCTCTCAGGTGAATTAATCCCTAATCACTAAGTAGAATGCTAGGAATCTCTTCTCAAGCATAATTAAATGGATCTTGCAATAAGAACAAAGAACTTTGAATAAAGGGTCTTGTAAGTCTATCTCTAGCACTCCAATCAACCCTCAATCCTAATGAAAATTTTGTTCATATCACGCTTTCTCAAGTCAATAACATAAAAATTGTAACCAATCAATAAGCATGCTATTATCAATTGGAAATAAGAAATTAAGAATCAAAAGGATAAAACAACTCAATCAAATGATTCAATTTAATAACTATTCAATCCATATAATAAAGCTAGGGTTCAGTAATATCTAGATAGATAAAATTTAGCTCATGTTCATAACCAGAAAACCAAAACAGAGGAAATAAGTAAAAGAATTCAAACAATCCATAATGAATAATTTGTGTTTCTTCACTTCAATCCTCGAATCTTAGATTAAATCTTGCATGAATTGGATCTTCGCCTTCACTCTTAGCTACCAAAAGCTCTCTTTTTCTCAGGAGGTAGGCTTTGAAAGTAAAATTGGATCCCTAATTTGCTCTTTAGCTCATATTTTATAGCTTAAAGATTTTTGCCTAACACGCCCATGGATACGCCCGTGTCTATGGGTGTGTCAACGGTGTTGTTTTGAGCTTTAATGATATGAGAAGTGACACGCCCATGCCCTTGGGCATGTTGTTGCTACTACAATGCTGAGTTAGGGACACGGTTGTAGACACACCCATGTCATTGGGCGTGTCACAACTTCTATAAGTCAAGAGTAATGGCATGTTCAGTGACACGCCTATGTTTCTGAGCGTGTCGAAGCTTTTGTAAAGTAGTTGAATGACACAACCACTGACAAGCCCATGTCACTAGGCTTGTCAATTGAAGAATTTGCCCAAAATAGCTTCTTTTCTTGTCTTTTATCCTTGATTCCGCCCTAAATAACCTTAAGGTCCCAACGTGTCAAAAGTTCCTAGAATCAACCCTAATAAACACTTGAACAAACAAATTAAACTTAATTTGACAATAAATATATTAAGAAATAGGGGCAAAAATATCATCAAATATACACTTATCAACCCTTATACCCTATATACGTATAGTACATACACTCGGTATATATAAAATACATATACAAAATACAAGAATGTTAATATCTTTATCATTTGAAAGATTTCCCATAATTATAAGAAATTGTTTTAATCCTTAAAATATACTTTAATAAATATATAAGTGTAAACATAAGTAATTTAAATATAAAAAATAATGATTTAAAAAAAATCTCTGAGAAAAATTTGCTAGTGTTTTGTCTATATTTTAATAAATCCCATACAACAAACAACCCAACTTGTAAATAAAATTAAACACTGCCAAATAATAATTTTACAAAATTCTCCATCCATCAACAACCCTCCATTTATCTCATCAATAGACCAAAAAATCAATATTTTATAATTACATATATAACACAAATCATTTTCCAAAATCAGGTTCAAGATACATAGAATATGTTTATGTTATACAAAGAAATTAGAATACACCGTAATATAAAAATATACATGTATGCATCCCTGGCATAGCTGGTCTTGTGGAAAATTCAAACTCCAAATCTCAACCACAGTTCTAGCCCCTTTGATATGAAATTCTCTCACCTGCGCAATAAACAAATTGTGCTAAGCTTTTAGCTTAGCATTACATATTTAGGTAATAAAAATAACTTGAAACAATGCAATATGAATCTCTCTTAAATCATACCATGAGTGTTGACCTTATGCACATACAATTACATAAATTTCATCAAAATACTATAAATACATGCATTGGGCCCAAATAACCCTATACAGTATTCACGTTCCAGAGATATTGTTATGATCTATTGCGATACCGGAGATCTAAGTGTCATAATTATCCCCTACTGACACTTTTGTGTCTAGCCTTGAAGGCAAATATTATCCACAAATAACACTCATTGTCTAGCCCAAAGGCACATTATATCATACTGACGCCCATCGTCTAGCCCGTAGGCATATCATATCAATAGCACCAACATAATTCTCTGAAACATGACACTATACAAGGCAAAACACACATTTCATATACATTGTCACTTTATCACATTCATTCCCATTATTTTTCATTCTTAATCTGTTTCCATCAATTTTCTCATATTTCCACTTTCCAAACTCATTCCTTACCACATTCGCAATATGGTCTTTTTTTTTCACTCTTCAAAAAGTACATAATGCATATTTCTTAAAATAATACACAACTACATCATTAGCCATTTTACAATGGCTTAACAACTCCCATGCTATGCAATTCATACAACATTTCACATGTAAACACAAAATTCAAGTAACATAACAAATTCATCAATTCTCAATGCTTTATGCCAATCACAATGCAATTGAAATAATTATTATCAAAGCATGTAATAACCTTAGTTTACACAAGCTCTAAGTAAAAAGCACTCCTTTCACACCACTTTCCTAATATATCCTTCACTACTGGGTATGAACAATTACTATCTAATCAATACATATTCAAAATGTATGTGTATATATGGTATTAGTGTAATATTTAAAATTTTAAACAGTTAACTTTTAACTAATATTGATAATTGATAGTGTATAGTGATAAAGGTGACCTGGATAAATGCTATAAGTAGAAAATAGTAAATAGTGGATTTTAAAATTTACTGAAGAAATTATTTTTACGGTTTTATGAGACTAAAAATTAAATTAGAATCAAAGATTAAGGAAGAGGGTGCACTATAATTAAAATGATATTGCCCACACTAGATTGAACTTATTATATATGTGCTTGTGTATATAATCTAGTATTTTCTTTTCTTTTCTCTTTTTTGTCCATCATCCATGCCAAACACCATCATCACCACTAAAACTTCTTATTTCTTCATCTTCTCAATTATTTAGCTAAGAATTAAGAGGAAATCACATATAGGTAGAGATTTTTAGAAGCAAAAACTAAAGAAAGCAAGATTATTAACAAGTGATCATAGTGAAAGAGGGATTTTTAGCAAAGGTACGTGCTTATGTATTTTAATTTGCAAATATTTATTTTTATTTGAGTTTTAATGTTTAAATTAATTGATTGAGTCATTTAGAATAAGATATTTCTTAAATATTAGATAAATGAATTGTTGTGTGATATATGTAGGAATTGAAGTTGTTGATATTGTTTTTCTTAATTTTGAGTGATGATTGTGAAAGTTTTTTATTAGATCAATTGTTAAAGACTTAATTAATTGAAGTGTACTAAAGTATTTAATAAAAACTATTCAATATCTAGAAAGAAATAATTTAGTTCATGTTCATAACTAGAGATTTAGCCTGACACGCCCAATAACATGGTTATGTCTATAGGCATGTCGACGATGCTATTTTTCAACATTGATGACATTGGCAACGACGCATCTAAGCTTTCGGACTTGTCATAGCTACTATAATGCAGGATTAAGGACACGAGAAGTGACACACCCATGTCATTGGGTATGTCGAAGCTTTTGTAAGGTGGGCGAACGACACACTCATTGACACGCCTGTGTCGTTGGGAGTGTCACTTGAAGAATTTGCCCAAAATAACTCTTTTCCTTGTATTTCATCCATGATTGCGGCCTAAATGACCATAAGGCCTCAAAGTGTAAAAGATTCCTAAAATCAACCCTAATAAGCATTGAACAAAAAATTAAACTCAATTTGACAATAAATATACTAAGAAATAGGGGCAAAAATATCATCAATTATACACTTATCAAATACTAAATATTAAGCAAAGTATTATTCCATTAAAGTGATATACACAATTCAGTGTTAACAATAAACTAATGAATTTCCCTAATCATATTGATTTTAGATCTACCTTGGGATTGAATGGCTAGGCAGAGGTTGTAAATCCATAGTGATACTAGACAAATAGTGCCATTTATAGACATATTGTGTCATAAATGACAGTGGGCATATTTGCCATTATTGCTGCACCATTTGAATAACATTTGTCATTATCTCAAATTTGTTTGCAGCAACTGCCACTCTCTGTATGCTCGAATTAGCCCCATTAAGTGTGGGCCTAGCAAATTCCTGCATTGTCCATGCCTCATTTCCTTCCATCATGTAGACCCTTAATTTTTGACCCAGTCCGGTCCAATATATTTTAATTAGTCCAAAATAATTTTTCTGTTGTCCAATATATTTTAATTAGTCCAAAATAATTTTTATGGTATCTTGATTAATTTTAATATTTATTTTAGTAAAAAATGGTGAAGTAAATAAAAAAATCAAAAATAATAAAAAATAACAAAAAAAAATCGGCGATGAAAGTCAGCTCGGGCCCGTGGGCATTTTGCCCGCAGGAGTTTCCTGCCGGAGAAATGGCCCGCAGGCCCGTTTCGCCCGCGCTGCCGTAGCCAACTGAGGCAGCTTTTTTGCCAGTGCAATTTTTCCACAGCAGTTTTTTTTTTTGCCAGCGAAATTTTCTAACGCAAATTTTTTCAAAACCTAATACAATTAGGTTTCGATTTCCTTTTCCTAATTAGGATTAAATGTTGTGAATAACTAGAATTATATCATAAATTCTTCTATAAATAAGGACAATAACAACACAAAAAGGAGGAGAAAGAGAGGTGGAAATCGGACATAAACTTGTAGGAACAAAGCTGGATCTGAAACTAAGTAGGAAAGAGGTGAATCAATCTGATTTTTGAGAGAGCAGAAAAACAATTCAAGCAATTCAAAGGCAGCAAAGCTTGTCTTTGATTGGGTTCATCCAAGAAGCAAATTTGGTGTAACCTACGAAAGAAGGTATGAATTCTTAATTTCTTTTTGTGAACACTCGAATTTTGGGGCTCGGAAAGCCAATTTCCTCAGACCAGGCCGGACCGGGGGTCCACGGTAAAAGTCCACCGAAAGTATGTCTTAATGGTACTTGAAATGTCCGGGACAACGTGAGGATCACGGATATGGTCCTGGAATAATTTTTGGAGGCCCGTGGCTCCCAGAAAGTCAGTTTTAACGGAAAATAGTGCGTGTCGCGGCGGCCCGGCCGCCGTGATTCCGGCGGCCAGCCACCGTGAGGACGGCGGCTCGGCCGCCGTGGCTGGCGGCTCAACCGCCGTTGCCGGCGGCCCGGCCGCCGTCCAGCCCGATTTTGCCTATAAATAGGCTTCAGATTTTCAGAAAAAAAAACCTTTTGGACTTCCTACGCCCAGATGCTGACGAAATTTTTATGCTTAAGAATTTCTAATATTGTGTTGTAGAAAGCAAGAATCATACTCAAAAGCGCAAGGAAACAAGATCTGAAACTTAGAAGTGGAAAAATTCTAATCAAGGTAATATCATAATTCATCTTTGGTCAATTCGAGCATATCATAAGCATTCTAATCTTCTTCTTAATTTCTTCTCGGTCAAAGACCTAATCTTTTTAGGTCTGAGGGCCTAATGGACTAATCAATCACCCTTTCGGCATTAAGCCGTAAATAAAATCAACTCTTTTTTTGGCACGGAGCCTAAATTGCATCTCTTTGGTACTAAGTACCTAAACGGCACCATTAAAATGAACTTTTGGCATGAAGCTTAAATCGAACTCTTTTGGTACTAAGTACCCGAAATTATACAATTTTTGCACTAAGTGCTAAATCTCACAAATTTGGCAAAAAGCCCGACAAATGCACGAAGCATACACACACACATGCATGAAGCATAAATTTCATCGCCTTTAAATAGGTTTTTCTGAACTACATGGGCTTTGATCTTCCATTCAAACGGGAGTATGTAGGCATATTTGGGATTCACCCCAAGTAGCAAGTCCGCTATTTATTAACAATCTGTTTGTTTTTCTTTTCTTCATCCCTTTTGTGTTTATTTCTTTTTTTTTTATTATTATTATAAAGTTAGTCGAATACATGACATAGTCCCCGAATCCTCCTTGGGTTCGCAGACTAGAAACCTTTACATTGGACAAGTTATTGGAGTCAAACAAGGGTTTTCTTAGTTTTTTCCTTCGAACAAAATAAACTGAGTGGCGACTCCTGACAACGAGTGAACTTTCGCCCGGATCCTTTTCGGGCGGAAAACCGAGGTTCACAGTCTGGCGACTCCACTGGGGAACATAAAAATGATTTATGTGATCCTAGTGGACTACTATTGTTTATTTGACTAACTGGCCCTTCTTTAGGGTATTTTTATTTATTTTGGCAGGGTACCTTAGCAATGGTTGTCTTTTCTTTAAAGACATTAGTACTGAAAATTAAAAAAAATATCTTCCTGCGGACCATAAAAAATAATAATAAATAAAATAATGGCTATATATTACAAAAAAAAATAATAAAAAAAATGATAATAATAATGATTTATGGAATTATAGTAGACTGTTATTATTATTCGTTTAACTGATTTGCCCTTCTTTAGGGTATTTTTATTCATTTTGCAGGGTACCCTAGCATTATATATCCTTTCTTTAAGGATGTTGGATTGAAAATTGACAAAAGGAATCTTTTTCCTTCAATGGTCCCTTATTTGATAAATTGTGCATTTGTTTTGTCATTCAGAGAATCTTTTTCTCTTGCATATATGGGGGAATCCTTTTCCTCCATTGCATAAAAAATTGTTTTCAAATGAATTTCTTCTCTTTCTGTTCAAAGTTCTGAGTCTGGATAGCAAGTAGCGCTGACCGGCAGGTCTCCTTGATTATGCCGGCGGACAGCCAAAGCGTCCTCCCTGTTGTCGCAAACCATTCCAATCCTTTTGGAGTGGCCCATGAGTAATCGTACTGTTGGACCCACGCGAAACTCCTTGTTTCACATGTGGTTAGGTATATCTTACTCAAGACTCAAGGGTCCCTATGATAAGCCGATTCTCTATTTTTACATAACAATAGAACCTTCCCTTAGGTTATATGTACCCAATGATAGTGCCGCATTCCATTAAAATGAATTGTGATGTGATGAGGTGCATTCATGCAACATAACAACATTGTTTTGGGGAAAAATTTTGATGTACATAAGTGGACCAAGAGTTTTCCTACCCTACACACCACCCTGATTTTTTACCCTTGACCTTTTCAGGTACCCACTGTCCGTGTGCCTTCACCTACATCTGATACACCAACACCAACTGTGCTATCCCCTACAAGTTCTACTACCCCAACTTCACCAACTACTCCAATTACTGAAATGGCCACAATTGAACAGATTAAAGCTTTGCTGGATGGTCAGGTTAAGGAAATTGAAGCTAGAATGCAAGAAAAAATTGATGAAGCTTTAGCCGCCCAAAGGGTAGCCATCCTAGCTGAATTAGAAGGAGCACCAAAGACAGTCCCTATTCCTGGAAATTTGGGGAAGGAACCCATTGTGGGGCAAACTAGTACCCCCGTGACTGCTCAGATTAATACCCCTGTCATCAATTTGGAGGATCCACCCTCCAAGAATGAAACAGATGAACTGAGAAAGAAACTTGAATTGCTTGAGAGGTCAATCACTGCCATAAAAACTCACAAAGAGGTGGTAGACATGGATTCCTTATCCTTGTTTCCCCAAGCCAGATTACCTCTAAAATTCAAGATGCCGGGGATGGACAGATTTGATGGGACTACTTGCCCTAAAACTCACCTGAAAATGTATGTGGGGGCATTAAGTCCTTGGGGTTTAAATGATGAGCTCTTTGCTCAACTCTTCCAACAATCCCTGACTGGGGCTGCCCTTAAATGGTTTGTGAGTCTAGACCGTTCCAAGATTAAGACATGGGAAGACATCTGCATTGCATTTAACTCTCAATACCACTATAATATTGAGGTGGATGTCACTAGAAGAGAACTTGAGACTACCAAACAGAACAACAATGAACCCTTCTCCTCGTTCCTTACGAGGTGGAGGGCAAAAGCCGCCCAGATGATCAATCGCCCTTCAGAACAAGAGCAGATTGATATCATAATCAGGAATTTAAGACCTACATATCAGGCTCAACTGCAAACCCAATATCTACCTACTTTCAAATCGCTCATTGCGACTGCAACCAAGGTAGAAGATTTGATACAGTTGGGTAAAATAGTGGATGAGGGGGCTGCATCGAAATATAAGAAACAAAGCCAAACTCCTTCCTCAAGCAAGGTCAATCAAGTGGCCAATATTGCCCCTGCGAATCCTTTACGTGTGGGCAATCTTAGGCCCAGAAATCAGCCAAGAAGGCAATATACTGACCTTGGGGTACCCCTTCATTTGGTGTTTAAAAAGGCTGTGGAAGGGAAATATTTGAAGCCTTTGGACCCAAGACCTCCTCCAAACCCATTACCTTCCAGTTATAAAGTCAATGAATACTGTGAATACCATCAAGGGAATGGGCATAAAACAGATGCTTGCTGGACACTCAAAAACCGCATCCAGGATCTGGTGGATAGTGGTGACATCATTCCTCTCAGGAGGCAACCAAACATTAACACTAACCCTTTGCCCAATCATTCCGTCCACGCCATTATTGTGGAAGAAGAGCTGTTTGATCCTTTCAAACTTCTCTTGGAAATGAATGAAGTGTGTGTGTTAGATTTGAACGACCTTGCTGAAGAGGTCAGTGCTCTGACAAGAAGTGGAAGACAATATCAGCCACTTGACTTGGGTAAAACCCCTACAACCTCAAATCACCCCCATAAGAAAACACCAGAGCCAAAAGAAGACCCTGTCCTCACTCAGCTTAAGCAAACCCAAGCTAAGGTGTCAATTTGGGAACTCCTTGCTTCCTCATTCCCACACCGCCAAGCTCTCAGCGAAGCTTTGAGTCAACTTGATACACCAGTGGACACAAGCCCAGAAGCTTTGGTGGCCACTTTGACCCAATCAACCAAGGCATTGAGTATCAGGTTTTCTGATGTGGATTTACCAGAAGACGGTAAGAAACACAATGATGCTCTATACATCACCATACAGACTGGGGGAAAGACTGTGCCCATGGTCCTCATTGATAATGGGTCAGCCTTAAATGTATGTCCCTTGAAAGTAGCAAGCTGTCTGGGGTTGGAGGCTACAGATCTTACACCTTCTGATCAGATTGTCAGAGCATATGATAACACTCGAAGAGAAATTTTGGGTGTTGCCACTCTAGAAATTGCTATTGGGCCGGTGAAAATGGGAGTACCATTCCAGGTCATTGATGTACCCGCGAGCTTTAATCTCCTCCTTGGAAGGCCGCGGATTCATCAGATTAATGCTGTACCTTCTTCACTACACCAAAAACTTAAATTCCCTTTTGAAGGAAAAATCATCACTATCAAAGGGGACACCTGCGAAATCAACAGGAAAACCATGGATCAGTCTCTCCTTGAGGTTGTTCCTGGTGAAACCGCCATGACCTTGACTGGGTTTCATTACGACACAGTTCAATGCATAGAAGGTGAAAAACCCAAAGGGCCATTTGTCTCATATGACTTTGGGGAGGTCCAAATCAACTGCCTAGTGGGAATGATGCTGAGGGTAGGTCTATTGCCCGGGATGGAAATGATGAAGTCTGGGAGAAAAATACCCGTAGTACGACCATGGGAAGAGCCTGAGAATAAGGGAACTTTTGGCTTGGGGTATAAACCTACAGACGAGGAAATAGAAGAGTTTGAGCGTGGAAGGAAGAAAAAGGGGAGTTGGGGGGCAAGAAGCCTCAAAATGCGCCCTTACTTTAGAACTCTGAATGGTCACTTTTGCAAACCTGGAAAGGCAGTTCATCACCGTGGTTTTCAGGAACCATTCTATTCTCCTATGACCGGAAAGAAGCTACCGGGTTTTGAAATGTTTGCTGATGTTGTGGCCATGAAAGAAGAAGAGCCAGAACCTGAAACTGACCCCCAAATGGAAGATTTCATGCGGCCTTGTCTCTTTGATGAGGTTGCTATGATAACCAATTTTAAAGACAATAGGGATTTCACAAAGCTGATCAAGACTACAGATGGACCGCTGAGAAACTGGTACGCCGAGGAGGGACAAGCTGCTGAGGTTAAACCTAGTCCTGTGTCACACCCTGAACTTGAGTCTTGTACCGAGTCTTGTACTAATTCTGAGTCAAAAACCAAGTCAGAGTCTAATTCTGAGTCTTCTGTAATTTCAGATTTAGGAAGCCCTAATGTCAAGTCTAATGTAATCTTGGAGAATGACTCCGCCATTATCAATGAAACTGTTCCGATTCTTGGTTACCCTGTGTCTTTTGCTTTCCAAGTATTATCTAGCAAAAATGAAATAAATGAAATAAAAGAAATAAATGAAAAGATAATAATTGGCAAAGAAAATGAACATACATACATTGCATATGATTGTGTGAATAAAGAACAGGTTGTTGATTGCATCAGGAAGTATGTCGACTGCTTCATGTGGAAGGCAAGTGATGTCACGGGAATAGACCCAGCTATAGCAGTGCATAAGATTCCGCTATACCCAGAGGCAAAGCCGGTTAAGCAGAAATTGAGAAGGATGAAGCCAGAATGGTCTTTGAAAATTAAAGAGGAGGTTGCCAAGCAACTGGACAATAAGTTCATAGAACCAATTGCCTACCCTTCATGGTTAGCAAACATTGTACCGGTCCCGAAGAAAGACGAAAAGGTCAGGATGTGTGTTGACTACAGAGATGTGAATAAGGCTTGTCCCAAGGACGATTTCCCGCTACCTCACATCGATTTGCTGATAGACAGGATGGCTAGGCATGTGATGCTTTCCATGACTGATCTTGCGGTTGGGTATAATCAGATCCTGGTGCACCCACCAGACAAAGAGAAGACAGCTTTCATTACAGAATGGGGCACTTTCTGCTACAGGGTCATGCCTTTTGGATTAATAAATGCAGGGGCTACCTATCAAAGGATGGCGACAACAGTCTTTCATGACATGATTCACAAAGAAGTAGAGGTGTATGTCGATGATATGATTGTTAAGTCAAAATCTCCAGAAGAACACGTTGAAGCGCTTGAGAAGTTCTTCCTTAGACTTCGCAAGTACAATTTGAAGCTTAATCCTGCAAAATGCCTCTTTGGTGCGACATCGGGCTTATTTTTGGGATATCTGGTCAGCAAAAAAGGAATAGAAGTTGATCCAACAAAGTCAAAGGCTATTCTGAAAATGCCTCCACCAAGAACAGAGAAAGAGGTTCGAGGCTTGCTAGGTAGATTACAGTATATCAGTCGATTCATATCACAGTTGGCTGAGACTTGTGGTCCAATCTTTAAGCTACTGAGAAAAGGTGCTTCACAAGAATGGAATGAAGACTGCCAAAAGGCCTTCGACAAGATCAAAGAATACTTGTTAAGTCCGCCAATTCTGCAACCTCCCAGAATGGGAAAACCTCTGCTCTTGTATTTGTCTGTAACAGATGAAGCCATGGGTGCAATGCTAGCTCAAGAAGCCGAAGATACAAAGGTAGAAAATGCAATTTACTACCTCAGCAAAAGGATGCTGGACTATGAGTTAAAGTATAACATGATTGAGAAGTTGTGTTTAGCCTTGTATTGGGCTTGTACGAAGTTACAACACTACTTGTCTTCTTACACTACTTATGTCATTGCAGAACAGAGTCCCTTGAAATTCCTTATGGAAAGGCCTGTTTTGGACAGCAAAATGGCAAAGTGGGTGTCAACATTGGCAGCCTTTGACTTGAAATTTGTTCAAAGGAAAGCTGTGAAAGGCGGGGCAATAGCTGACCAATTAGCAGAATTACCCGTGAATGACGAGATGCGAGAAATGGGTTTCCCTGATGAAGACCTCTTGAACGTGGAAGGAAGTGTTTGGGAGATGTATTTTGATGGAGCATCCAATTATCATGGAAACGGAATTGGAATTGTGTTCAAAACTCCTTGTGGAGAATACATTCCATTCGCAGTTAAACTTGACTTTAGCTGCACAAACAACGAAGCAGAATATGAAGCTTGCATTAATGGGCTTGAAGCCGCCCTGGAATTGGGGATTAAGGACCTAAAGGTCTATGGTGATTCTATTTTAATAGTATCACAAGCTTTAAGGAAATGGAAGATAAGAGAAGAGCGTTTGGTTCCTTACCTACAACGCCTTGATCATTTGGCACAACAGTTCAATGATCTATCCTTCGAATATCTCCCAAGAGCAAAGAATCAATTTGCTGATGCCTTGGCTACTTTAGCTTCCATGATCAATATCAGGGAGGGGAAAGTCATTCGTCCATTGAAAGTTCAGCTTCAAAAGCAACCCGCCCATGTAATGCACTTGGCTGATGGTAAACCATGGTTTTGGGATATCAAGACCTATCTCAAGGATGGAAATTATCCGGAGGGATCATCAAAGGTTGATCAGAGGGTAATAAGGCAGCTTGCCACAGGTTACATTCTTAATGAAGATATCCTCTACAAGAGGAGTTGGAATGGAATGCACCTAAGGTGTGTGAGTGAAGCGGAGGCCAAGCAAATAATGGAAATGGTACATGGTGGCGAATCAGGACCACACATGTATGGGATCGCCTTGGCTCAAAAAATTGCCAATCTAGGATATTACTGGTCCACCATGAATGCAGACTGTGTGGCATTTGTGCAAGGATGTCATCAATGCCAGATATTTGCTAAGCTACAGAAGCAACCTCCTGTTGCCCTGAATTCAATCACTTCTCCATGGCCCTTCGCTACTTGGGGAATTGATATAATTGGTAAAATACATCCAAAAGCATCAAATGGACATCAGTTTATCTTGGTAGCAGTGGATTACTTCACAAAGTGGGTTGAAGCAGCTTCCTATGCAGAATTAGACGCCAAAAAGGCAGCACAGTTTGTCCGAACCAACATCCTTTGTCGGTACGGAACACCATTCGAGATTATCACAGATAATGGAACTCATTTCCAAGCAGAATTTGCTAAACTCTTGCAGGATAAGAAAATCCAACATCATAAGTCCTCTCCTTATAGACCCCAAACAAATGGAGCTGTAGAAGCAGCGAACAAGTCTATAAAGGTGATCATACAAAAAATGATCAAGGAACATAGGCGTTGGCATGAGAAGTTACCACTGGCTTTGTGGGGATACAGAACATCAGTTAGAACTCCTACTGGGGCAACCCCGTATTCACTGGTATACGGAATGGAAGCAGTACTCCCCATTGAACTGGAAGTTCAATCGGTGAGGATAATTCAAGAAAGTCAGATAAATGAAGCTGAATGGATCAGCAATTATCATCATCAGTTGTTGAGTTTGGATGAAAAAAGACTTCAAGCTCTACATTAGATTCAAGGGTATCAGAGGCGAATGGCCAGACATTTCAACAAAAAGGTCAAAGATCAAAAGTTGGAAGAAGGTTGTTTGGTCCTGAAAGAGATCAGAATGCCTGTTACAGATCCTCGTGGGAAGTTTCGTCCTCATTGGGCGGGACCCTACATTTTGAAGAAAATACTTTCCGGCGGAGCCGTCATCTTGTCTGATTTGGATGGTTTGGAGTTCATAAACCCATGCAATCTGGATCAACTAAAGAAATATTATGCATGATCATGCATTCCAAAAATGAACTACATTAGACCTGATTCTCGCAAACTAATTCGAGATATGTAGGCAGCTCTCCTTGAGCACGGTCTAAATTTTAATAAAATCATTCATTCATCTTTCTTTTGCCAAAAGAAAAAAAAAAACAAAACAACAAAAACAAAAACAAAAAAAAAACAAAAAAATCCCGCTAAGCCGAAAACCCACAAAGGGCGGCTTAGGCAATAGTGGGGCCCGCTAAGCTGAAAACCCGCAAAGGGCGGCTTAGGCAAGAATGGGTAAGAGCTCGCTAAGTTGAAAATCCGAAAGGACGGCTTAGGCAAAAATAAGAGCAAATAAATAAAGTAGATAATTCTTGGAAAGCAAACAAAAGGGTCATTCATTAAGAATCATTCATTACAAAAAGAGAATCATCTGTTACAAAAAGAGTCATTCAGCCTATAAAACACAAAAAGATCAAGTCATATTCTCCCAAAAAAAAAAAACCAAAAAGGTAAAAAACAACCCAAAAACAGAAAAGACAATGGAGTCACCCTGGGATCCAAATCCTACACCCCCTCTCCCTCCAACTCCTGCAGCAATGCGCACCTCCTCGGTTTCTCAACGGGCCAAACCTCAGCTATAAACCAGGTCCTGTACTCTGGAGTGGGCTGAACGAGGGAAGGCTCTGAACCAGGCCTGATCATCCGATGGTCTCTGACCCAAGTCTGTAGAACAGCCCGAGTAACCCCGGGGGTAATAGGAGAAGCAATGGTAAGCCCGACAGGAAGGGGAACTCTCTGATCAATACCCATCTGCCTGAGGACGCGGGAAGCACTGTACCAAGTACTGTGAGTGAACCCAAGCAGGTAGACATGGTTGTGCATGGCATTTGCCTCTATGAATTGAGGAATCCTATACCAAGGGATGAACCATAATAATTCTTCCGGTCCAAGCTCAAACAGCCAAACAGTCCATTCGGCCATAGAGGGAAAAGAAATCTGAATTTTCCTGGTGCGGTACTACGAAGGGTTGTAGGTCAAAGTCTGGGGGGCTGCAACCACTCGAAGATGATCTCTCAGCCAAACCTAAAAAAATAGATCCTTTCTATTTTACAAAGGAAAAGAGAGATGATGGAATAAGCAAAAAAAGAAACAAAAGGTATAAATTACCTGAAGGATGACCGGGGTGACGGTCCAACGTTCAAATCCAAGTGCACATCTGTCGAGACTCTGAATAGTCTCAGCCAGAATCATGCCCCCAATACAGTTGAGCTCTTCCATTTGCCTAACCATTGGGCAAAGTCTCAAATCTCCAAAGCCGGGGTCACGGTTGAAGAGGAACCCAGCTAGCAGACAAAAGATGAAGGCTCGCATTCTATGCCTCAATTGAACATCGTCTTCAAAATCGGCGGTTAAGAACTCATCAATTAGGGGAAGCAGCATCGCCTTATCCCCATCTACAATCATAGCTTGGGCTTGGGGTTTTGTGAAGCTAAAAAGCCTCTGAAAAGATCCCACATACCCGATTTGGACCTCATGCCTCACAAGAGGGGCATTTGGATCGCACCCAATGATCGAGCAGAACTCCTCAAAAAGAGGACACATTTCCTCCATTCGAGCCCCAAATCTGAAAACATGGGCTTGGGGATCCCAGAACCTGATGCAAGAATGCAAGAAATCCCAGTCTACTGCTACACCTCTGAGTGTGGCGACAGCTTTCAACATTGTGGAGACTTTTGGTCCAATTATGCATCACGTGATTAAAAAGGGGATTCATTGTTATTTGAAAAAAATATATAAGATCTTTCAGTAAGAGGATTGCTTTCTGGCCCACAGATGTAAGACAACCTTGATTTTTATACTGGTCTGGCCCGGGCGGCGGCTCGGCGGCCGCTGCTGGCGCCTCTGCCGCCGCTTTCAGTGGCTCGGCCGCCCCTGCCGACCGTCCTGATTCCTTTTTTTGATGTTTTGTAAAAATTCTCATGTTTTGGCCCTGTTTAGGCCCTGTTATGTGCTATTTTTTGGGATTGTGTCAGGGATTTATTTTTAAAATAGATTTCTAAAAAGAAAAAAGCATCATGCATACATATGAGCTGTTAATACTAACAAATAAGTGCAGGTTTACAGATAAGTTCAGATAACAGCAGAAAAACATGAAAGGTACAAAGTACAGAAGGGGAATAGTTTAAATACAGCAAGCATAGTTCAAGACAAGTATGAAAAAAAATCAATCAGTGCCGGCCTCTTCGTCTTTGCGGCCTGCTCTGCCTCTCGTAAGCAGCCTCAGTCCAAGCACCAGACAGTTCATCCGAGAAAGCAGTAATCAGTGCCGCCATTTCCGTGATCAGGCCCTCTGGTACCTGTAAAAGAGACAAAATCACAATCAATCTCAAGAGAATTTTATGAATCCTTTTCATGAAAAGTTCTATAAGAATATACCTGAGTGACATGAGCAAAGCTCCGATATAATGCACCCTCTGCACTAATTGGTCGGGTCACCCAACCACCAGGTGCATGTTAACGAGCAGCATAAGGCAGCCTCAAGTCGGCCAAAATAGGGTCAAATTGGCCGGTACCTGTAAGGACGGATGCGGGAGGCCTCAAATGAGATGAACTGCTGCTTCCTCCAGTGTGTGATGGTCCAGCCCCGAAAGCGGAAGTCTCAGCCCTAGAGGAAGAGGGTCTGTCAGTTTGCCGGTCGGGAGAAGGATGGTCTCTCGGAGTGCCAGAAGTGGGAGCCGAAGAGTGGGAAGACCGATAAGGTGGTACAGAATCAAATCGTGTCCCAATGCATGACATCAGTCGATGAAGGCAGTAGAAGTCATAATCCTCATCTGGGGCATAAGCCGACTCGAAAGGGTCGCCCTCATACTGGGACACAGTAACAGGCAGAAGTGTCGAAGATAGCATATCATCAGGAGGATCCATGGGAACTGCACGGAAACCGGCGATCTGGAAAATTACCCTCTCAGCGAGATAATACCGTCGAAACTCTGGATGGGGAAGTATGAATCGACGGCGAGTCAGAAACTCTGATCGCCGAAAGCTGTAATCTTGAGCAATCCACTCTGCCAGTCGGTGAGACATCACTTCAGATGCAACCTGTAAAAATTTGTTATATTAGTGAATCATTTTCTCTAATATAATAAAAAAGATGACGATAAAGCATTTACTGAGTCCATTGGGCAGCTGTCAAAGAATGATCTCAGCCCTCTAATGGGAAGTTTCCTCTTTGGTACTTCTACCCTCTCTCTATACCACCTCCAAGCAATGGGGGAAAGAGGATCGGCGGGGGCAGGTATCTCGCGAAGAAAAGGGGCGATGCCAGGAAAGTACTCATAAGCCCAAGTCTGAAAATATATATATATATATCAGAATTGGTGTATGTCAACATATATAAAGAGAGGGGAAATGTTCTTTACATTACCTCCCAGAAGTAATACAAGCCACAGGGAGCAATACGGGTATAGCAGAGGTCAGACATATCGTCATACAACCTACACAGCATCATGCTAGCCCAATCGTACATATGAAGCTGTGTCAGGTCAAGTAGGCTCTTCAGCACATTGAGACTCACTGCATCTTTTCTGTTTGATAAGAAGGAGCTAGCAAACAGGAGAAGCAAGGTAAACCTGGCCGCCTGGTTAGCAGTAAGGTTGCCTGTCTCGTAACCAGTGTAGATACCTGGCGCTTGCTCCACAAGCCACCTCCGCTGAATGCAGCGAGGCGCCTGATATCGAGGATAGTCAACCCCGATCAAAGTAATCATGTCGGCTGAAGAAATGTCCTGCCGCCAGTCATCATAGGACTCCACCATCTCAACGCCAAAAGGAATCCCAGAGATGATGGAAAAGTCAGTAGGCGTCATTGTCATCTCCCCCCAAGAAAAATGGAAAGTGTCAGTGGTAGGCCACCAGCGCTCGGCTAAAGCACAGATCAAATCCCGGTGGATATCTCTGCCCACATCTATAGCCCTCAAATGGTGGAGGAAAGCAGGTATGATAAGATCCCCCACTGGGTGCCCGGCATAAAATATGTAAGCTGGAATAGTGACCATCGGACGCTCAGCTATAGATATCTTGATTGTAGAGTCCTAAAAAAAAAATCACTCAGAAAAGTTGGACAAATTCAGAAAAGATTTAAGTTCTTTCCCCAGCCGGGTGTGGATTCCTAAAAGATTATTTCTAAGTTCTTTACTAGAAATAATTACTGATGGCAGAACATAATAAAGCCTGGTACAGATCCTAATTCATTACTAGTACATGTAAAGGAAATATTCCTAAAATTTATTTCTAAGTTCCTTACTGGAAATGAATAAAATTCCTAAGCATGCATACTAGATGAACAAACGGAAAGTACTCACCTCATAGCAGCCGGTCCGAGAACTGTGCTTCTCCTCCTCAAGTAAAAGATTGCAGGGAGGGAGTGGGATTTCGAGGTCTTCAAAGCCGGTAAAATCCATCATCGAGAGAAAATTTGAAAGAAGTGAAAGAAGAAGAATGATTGAAAGCAAATGAAAATTGAATGAAATGAGCCTATTTATAGAAAAATATGAAAATGCGGGTTTTTTTGCACCTCGCTCAAAATTCGCTCTTCAGAAGACCACTGAGTTCCATAAATCATTTTTATGGACCCCAGTGGGGGGCAATTGTGAACACTCGAATTTTGGGGCTCGGAAAGCCAATTTCCTCAGACCAGGCCGGACCGGGGGTCCACGGTAAAAGTCCACCGAAAGTATGTCTTCATGGTACTTGAAATGTCCGGGACGACGTGAGGATCGCGGATATGGTCCCGGAATAATTTTTGGAGGCCCGTGACTCCCAGAAAGTCAGTTTTAACAGAAAATAGCGCGTGTTACGGTGGGCCAGGACGGCGGCTCGGCCGCCGTCCATCCCGATTTTGCCTATAAATAGGCTTCAGATTTTCAGAAAAAAAAAACTTTTGGGACTTCCTACGCCCAGATGCTGACGAAATTTTTATGCTTAAGAATTTCTAATATTGTGTTGTAGAAAGCAAGAATCATACTCAAAAGCGCAAGGAAACAAGATCTGGAACTTAGAAGTGGAAAAATTCTAATCAAGGTAATATCATAATTCGTCTTTGGTCAATTCGAGCATATCATAAGCATTCTAATCTTCTTCTTAATTTCTTCTCGGTCAAAGACCTAATCTTTTTAGGTCTGAGGGCCTAATGGACTAATCAATCACCCTTTCGGCATTAAGCCGTAAATAAAATCAACTCTTTTTTGGCACGGAGCCTAAATTGCATCTCTTTGGTACTAAGTACCTAAACGGCACCATTAAAATGAACTTTTGGCATGAAGCCTAAATCGAACTCTTTTGGTACTAAGTACCCGAAATTATACAATTTTTGCACTAAGTGCTAAATCTCACAAATTTGGCAAAAAGCCCGACAAATGCACGAAGCATACACACATGCATGAAGCATAAATTTCATTGCCTTTAAATAGGCTTTTCCAAACTACATGGACTTTGATCTCCCATTCAAACGGGAGTATGTAGGCATATTTGGGATTCACCCCAAATAGCAAGTCCACATTTTAATAACAATCTCTTTATTCTGTTTTCTTCGTCCCTTTTACATTCATTCATTTCTTTTTTTATTATTTATTGTCGAGTTAGTCAAATACATGACATAGTCCCCGAATCCTCCTTGGGTTCGCAGACTAGAAACCTTTACATTGGACAAGTTATTGGAGTCAAACAAGGGTTTTCTTAGTTTTTCCCTTCGAACAAAATAAACTGAGTGGCGACTCCTGACAACGAGTGAACTTTCGCCCGGATCCTTTTCGGGCGGAAAACCGAGGTTCACACTTTTATTTTTTTCACAGTAGCTAAATCATCTTATTCTTTCTTTTAACTAAAAAATTTTAGAACCTCAATTCACTTTTTCTAAATGTTTAAAAACCTTATTTCATTGCTTTGTTTTCCAAAAAAGTAACAATTGTTATTTTTGCTTCATCAAAATCTTAAAACCCTAATTTAACATGTTTCTTTTCAAAATGATAATTTAAATTCTGTTTCTTTCTAAAAACCTTAACAAATATCTTTTTTGCTTCTATAAACTTTAAATCATTTGTTTATTTTCATAAAACTTCATAAAATTATCAAATTGATTTTCAAACCCTAAAAGCTTCATGCATTCACCGAAACCCTAATTCAAAATTTCTAAAACCATAATTCAACTTTAAAACTAAACAATAAACCTTAAACTAGCTAACCTAAACCCTAATTTTTCTAAACCCAAATCCTTTAAAACCTTAAAAACTTTATAAACACAAATGTTATACTTTTTACACAGCAAGCTCAAATCAATAATTCATTAACCGTAAATCACAAAATCTAAGTGTTTTAAAGTGTCCAAAACATAGTTTCATGATTTCATCATTCAAATATTAATTTAGTTAATCAAAGAACTTTATCAACCTTTTAAAACATAAAACCTTAATCTATTTTAATTCCTTTAAAAATTCATAGTAGTCTAAACTCCACAAATTCCAAAACCCTAAACACATGAAATAAAGAACCCAAAATGGAAACAGTAGCCATAATTTAGGTTTTTATTTGCCTTATTCAATTCTATATTTGATTATGCTTTGATTTATTTTATATGCTTTAATTTATTTAAGTTCAATGCTTGGTTTATTTAATTTATCATGGATGGATGTTTACTTTCTATTGATGTTAAATACCTTTGATGAATGATTTATTTATGATGAATGGTTATTTACTTTTATCAATTTATTTAGATTTCCAAATGTTGTAAGAGGTATGTTTCTACTTGGTGGGTACCTCATTAGTTAAGTATCATGTAATTTAAATTGCTTTTCTAGTTTAGAACCAATGTAAAGGACATGTTTCTACCTTTTGGTGGGTGTCCTATTTAGGCATGAGATGTAAGGACATGTTTCCATCCTTGGTTGGGTGTCCATTTATTTGCTTTGTTTGGACATTATTTTGAGTTTTAATATAATGATGCTTTCTTTCAATTATTGTGTGTAATATGGATAATATTGTTATGTTTAAGAATTTTATAATATTAAGACCTATAAAGGAGGCCGGTTCTAATGAACCGGGCGTTGTGGGGGGTGCTGGGCCATTTCTCACCTTCTCCACACGTACCCAACTTTCCAAACCCATTAGGGGATTGGGGATTCCTTAGGAATTAAGTCATCCACCCCTTTCTTTTTTCCCGGCCCGTCCGGGTGGTGACTCCATTTTCTCCGGACTTAGGTCCTTGTTCTTTAAGGGCCTGAGCCTAAACAGTGCCGAAGTCGCAAGAACCATTCCACCGGGAGAGGGGGCTAAAATCCCGCTCACAGTGGCGACTCCACTGGGGATAAGAGAAGTTGATTCCGTTGGTCTTTATATTATTCTATTCTTTCTTATAATGATATTATCCATTGCATCATATTAGACTGTATCGTGTGCGTGAGTTAGGACGCCCGTATTATGTTATGTAAGGGATACCATACTTTCACTCAAGATATGGAGATCGAACATGGCATAACCACTCATAGCCTCGTACCATTTGGTATATACTTGCTATGGGAACCTAAGCCTTTTTACCCAAAGACTAAAGCTCATGTAATTGGCCTAGTTACTTTCCTTAGGTTTTACCCCAAATGTATGTTGTTTGACTATGGTTAATTTATCTTGGCTTAAATCATGGCTTATTTGTTTTGTTCTTTTTCTAATATGACCTAAGTACATTGTAAGCTCAAAATAAATTTTTCTTTAAAGTCCAAAAGACCAAAACTATTTTCAAAACTTTTCAAGATGGTCTTTGGACATAAAATTTTTCTAAAAACAAATAAAAAATTCTTTTGCTCATGGACCAAATATTAAGCCCAAAATCCATTTTTTCTAAAATCTTTTTACAATGGGCTTAGAAACAAAATTATTTTCTCCCAACCTTTTCTTACAAAGAGCTTGCAAAAATATTTAGGTCAATTATGAAATACCAAAAATCAACTGTGAGCCTAGTTTATACTAAGAGTAATTAATCATGGGCTTGTTTTTTGCATGAATCATTACTTGCTTTTTCAAGTGAGAAATCTATCTATAATAAACCTCTTAATTTTGTTTTAATCCAATATAACATAAAAGCTACATTAGTTGGTTAAATGGATTAAAACCTAATTAATGGGAATTATCATAAGTTGATTTCCATGTTTGAAAATATAACTATTGGTTGAAACGTCCGAGGGAATTATTCGAAAACAAGATACCCCATGTTGGTATTTTGTTAACCATATGCCAAATAAAAGAGACTCGCCATTCGTGTGTGGATGTTATAAGGTTGGAAGGAACGTCCTAGTTATCCTTGTTTGTTAATGGTTTGTGCATACATGCATACATGCATACATTTGCATCTCACATCATTAATCCTCTCTGGTTCATAGCCCTGGATTACGACAGTTCAAAAGCTTACAACAATCTGACCTACGCCGGAGAAGAAGAATCTAGCAATGACTCAATCACTTGCTCACCAAAAATAATAGATCCCGAACAAATTCAAAGAATGGTGGATGATGCCCTCAACGCCAAAATGGAAGAAATGAAAGAGGCCCTAGCTGAGACCATAAAGAATCAACTAGCTGCAATTTTAGGAAACAATGCTGAAGCATCTGCTAGCACCAAGAAAGTCAAGGGGAAGGCTAAAGTTGATGAAGTAGCTTTTGATGATGATAAGGTGATCATTGATGATGATGATTGGGCTCAATACTACCAAGATGCTCAAGACAAGAAGAAAGAACCAAAGGTTGTTGAAAGATCAACTATGGAGAAGACCGAAATTTTTGATGTTGAAAAGATGATTGCTGATTTAGAAAAGAAATTTGAGAAGAAATTGAAAACCGAAGAGGTGTCCGAGATTGACAAATTGTTTGAGCTAGATGAAGAAGTTTCGTACAAGTTCAAGATGCCATCTTTTGCGAAGTATGATCGAACCGAAAATCCTCATCTCCATGTGAAGCAGTATATCACTACTATGCAGTTTGCCCGAGCTACTAAGGCTCAAACTCTATGTTGTTCAAAATTGGTTCAGTACCTTAGATGAAGGAACACAAAAGAGTTGAGATTTGCTATACAAGGCCTTCATCCAACAATATGGATACAATGTTGAAATGGAAGTTACCTTAATGGAAGTAGAGTCCATTAGGCAAAGGTCAAATGAGAATTTTGTGGATTATGTGAAGAGATGGAGAAACAAGGCCGCTTTGCTCAAGAAAAGGCCCAATGAATTTGATCAAATAAGGATGATCGTGAGGGGCGTCCTGCCCAATCTCTGTGAAAGGATGTCTCACACCCTTATAAGGGATTTCAAAGATCTTCTCCAAGCTGGTCTACAAATTGAAGAGTGGGAAAGGGAGAAGAATCGCTTTTCAATAAAAAAGAATGAGAAAGGGAATTACCAGTCCGAAAATCAAAGCACGCAAAAAGAAGTTGATGTCAATACAATCGGTCAAGCAAATAGAAGGCAGTTTTCAGATCTGGGGAAGCCTTTGTCTTGGGTATTCAACAAGCTACAAAAGAAGGGATTATTACAGCTATTGGCTCCTCAACCTCTGCCTAGTCCATTACCCCCAAAATTTGATACTAAGGCTTTTTGTCAATTTCATCAAACTCAAGGACATGAGACTGATAGATGTACCCAATTAAAGCATGAGATCCAAGACCTAATCGATAGTGGCAAGCTACCCGAGCTGGATAAGCCCAATACCAAGAACAACCCTTTGCCTAAATTTGAAAGAGTGCCATCACCAACAACCTTTATAGTGGGAAAAGGATTGGAAGAATATTTTATTTTATCCTCTTTTCAAGATTGGGTTGAAGATGTGAAAGGAAAAGAAGCTTAAACTCAATAAACTTTCCTTAGCTTGAATGTTGCTTTTCAATTTTACTTTCTTTAATATTTAATTGGAACTATCGTGTTTTTCAAATTTAAATAAATTACTTTCATCAAAATTTTTGTTGGTCTTTGTTCATTTTGGTGCTCAACCAATGAGGAATCTAGCTTGATAATTCATGAATTAATATATTTATGCATCATGACTCGAATGACTTTACTAGGTAAGGGAATTGCTCTATAGCATTGAGTTGTGTATGCATACTTAGGGAGGGCTCCTGCATAATTACCTTTGTCTAGGTCCTAGTTAGTCTTAGAACATGCTTTGACAAGCATTCGAGGCGATATTGAACTCTGCTTATTTAAGGGAGAGATGATCTAGGCATTATTTGGTTAGCCAATAACTAGTATCCACCCTATTAAATATCAATCCCTAGTTGTCCCTTTGAGCCTTTATAACATTTTAGCTTTCTTTTCATTGGCTTACAAGCCCCAATAACCTACCTTGAGTTGTTGTGATACATTTGACGAGCCTTATGATCACTAAGGTAAAGAAGCAAGAAGATAAAAAAAGGAATGCAAAGCCAAGGCCATAAGGGTAGTTGAAGTTCTTAAGACCATGATGATAGTTGAAGTTCTCAAGACCATAAGGGTAGTTGATGTTCTCAAGACCATAAGGGTAGTTGATGCTTTCAAGACCATAAGGATAGTTGAAGTTTTCCTAATATCTCCAATATATCAAGACAACATAAGAGTAACAAATGATTTATCCCTATTAAAGAAGATTTATGTTACTCCACTCATCCATTATTGGAAGCCCAAGTTGGTACAAACAAGATGACTTTTTTAGAGCTAGAACCAAACAAAAAAAAACAAAAAAAAAGAGAGAAAGAAAGAAAGAAAAGAAAGAAGAAAATAAAAGAAAAAGAAGAGAACAAAGGAAGAAAACAAAAAGGCAAAAAGAAAAAGATAAAACCTAGAAAGACGGTTCAAAAAGCTAACTGAGTTCTCTTTTACCTAAAGCGGCAAAAGGCTTCCATTTGGTTTATAAGGACATTTTGACTTGAATTGGTCCAACCCAACTAAAGATTCGATCAAAATTGGAGGAAAAAGGAAGAAGACCATCCAATGCTTGAAAGTTCTGTACTTGACAGTCCTACAAGAAAGAAGGACAAAATGATAAAATGCTCAAAGAAAGGGAGGAGTAAGAAAAATAAAGAGAAAGAAAAAGGAAGAGTAAGAAAAATAAAGAGGAAAGAAAAGGGAAAAGAAGAAAAGAAGCAAATTTGGGTCTTAAACTTTTTGCAAGGGCAAAGATTGTCCTAATCAAGATCCAGATTAATGCCAAGAAGACAAAAAGAATTTAAAGTCTAGCAAGATTGCTCCCAACTGCCTAAAGTTCAAATAAGAAATTTGTAGTGTGAAAGTTTGTCCATTGTGTCACATCAGCTCCTATCTCAAAATAGCTTTCACTTAAACCCGTGACCCTTATAGACCCCATTTCAAGCCTATTAAAGACTTGTTGATCTCTCTTGGTAGGTAGAGTCTATTAGTGGAGATAGTTTGGATAATCATGCATATGAGATAGACAATATTTAAACTCAAATGAGACCTTTGGCCGAGTAATGTGTATGTGCCTATCTGAAGTGCAACAATTCTTGCTTAAATAGAAATGATTCCCAAATTTAGTACCGTAACTAGAGTTGTCATGTTATAGATATGTTAATTTGGAAAATAAAGTCCTGAGGTACATTGACATTGATTTGGAAAAGTCAACATTTAATTTCAAAATTAAAATTCAAAAAATAAAAAAAATGTGTTTTGTCATGCAAAGCCTTCAAACTAAGGGGAGTATGTTGAACTGTCGAATCTCCAAAGGACAATTTGGGCAAAGGAAATGATTGTTGGCAAGGTCATGAAGAAGCTATCAACTGACATAGTTTGAAATAAATGAATCCCTGACTCTGCTGCTTAGGGTCTCCACCACTCATGTTTTCAACATCTTGAAGATAAAAGCCATAAATGCAAAGCTTTCTATCATTCCAATGCAAGACTTGAATGAGCGTCAAAAAGGAGTCAATGAGAATACTTATGCTGATCACCTCGGTCTGTGAGTCAATGAAATCGCTATGAGTATTATCATGCATATCATGCATACATGAGCATATCACATCACACTTTCTTGTCTTGTATTGTCTATTCTTTATCAAAGTGAACAACAAACACCTTGTGAAGTAAACAATCAAAAGAAGATATCAAATCAGGGGGCATAGAAGGACCATTACCAAAGAAAGTTCCAGTAATTTGCAAAGAGAAGAAATGAGTGCTTGTGCAAAGAACTAAATAGCAAAAACATCAATCAGAGCAAACATAGAAAAATCATGGGTTTGAGCCTACACAGGGGGCAAAGTTTCTCCTTTTCAATTTTTAGAGTTTATATATAAAATATTTTCAAACTCACTTCCAAATATTTTGCCACGCAGGGGGCAAGGAGATGATACAAGGTCTAATTAAAAATAGCTGAATTTTTGCAAAGGAAGAACAAAAAGAATGGAACATTAGAACTATCAAAAGAATGATGACGCAAATGACAAAAGATCAGGCTAGCTAGAAGAGCAAAAGCTAATATAAGACTTAATCTCTAATGGATGAAGATCCAGTTTAAAGGATGAAGATCCATTTTCAAGGGTGAAGACCTGATTTCCAAGGATGAAGATCCATTTTCAAAGGTGAAGACCTGATTTTAAGGATGAAGATCCACTTTCAAAGGGTGAAGACCCAAAGTCTATAGGATGAAGATCCATTTACAAGGGTGAAGACCCGATCTCCAAGGATGAAGATCCAGCTCAAAGGATGAAAATCCATTTTCAAGGGTGAAGACCCGATCTCAAAGGATAAAGATCCATTTTCAAGGGTGAAGACCTGATCTCCAAGGATGAAGATCCATTTTCAAGGGTGAAGACCCGATCTCAAAGGATGAAGATCCATTTTCAAGAGTGGAAACACGATCTCAAAGGATGAAGATCCATTTTCAAGGGTGAAGACCCGATCTCAAAGGATGAAGATCCATTTTCAAGGGTGAAGACCCAATCTCAAAGAATGACGATCCATATTCAAGGGTGAAGACCCGATCTCAAAAGATGAAGATCCATTTTCAAGGGTGAAGACCAGATCTCAAAGGATGAAGATCCATTTTCAAGGGTGAAGACCCAATCTCAAAGGATGAAGATCCGTTTTCAAGGGTGAAGACCCGATCTCCAAGGATGAAGATCCATTTTCAAGGGTGAAGACCTAATCTCAAAGGATGAAGATCCATTTTCAAGGCTGAAGACCCGATCTCAAAGGATGAAGATCCATTTTCAAGGGTGAAGACCCGATCTCAAAGGATGAAGATCCATTTTAAAGGGTGAAGACCTGATCTCAAAGGATAAAGATCCATTTATAAGGGTGAAGAACCACAATGCATAGAACAGCCGGAGCAGTCAGACTTCTCAACTGATAAAAGGTTAGTTAAACTCAATTTCAGGTCCAAGTACCCAAAACAAATCAATCTCGGGTCTAAGTACCCAATCCCGAGTCCAAGTATCCAAATCAAATTCAATCTCGGGTCCAAGTACCCAAATCAAATCATTCTCTGGTCCAAGAACCCAACCCCAGGTCCAAGTACCCAAATTCAATCTAGTCTGGGGTCTAAGTACCCAATTTCGGGTCCAAGTATCCAACCCCGGGTCTAAGTACCCAAATCAAATTCAACCCCGGGTCCAAGTACCCAAATTAAATTCAACCCCGGGTCCAAGTACCCAAATCAAATTCAACCCCGGGTCCAAGTACCCAAATCAAATTCAATCTTGGGTCCAATTACCCAAATAAAATTCAATCTCGGGTCCAATCCCAGGTCCAAGTATCCAAATCAAGTCCATAACTCAAACCGGGTCCAGAACCCAAAAACAAATTCAAATAACCATTTCAACAAAAATTAAGTCTTGTTGCTTTTCACTCTCTAAAGTCTCAGATCTTTCAAGCAGGGGGCAAACTGTAGACCCTTAATTTTTGACCCAGTCCAGTCCAATATATTTTAATTAGTCCAAAATAATTTTTGTGTTGTCCAATATATTTTAATTAGTCCAAAATAATTTTTATTGTATCTTGATTAATTTTAATATTTATTTTAGTAAAAAATGGTGAAGTGAATAAAAAAAATCAAAAATAATAAAAAATAAAAAATAACAAAAAAAAATTCGGCGACGAAAAAATCATTACAGAAAGTCAGCGCGGCCCGTGGGCATTTCGCCTGCAGGAGTTTCCTGTGGGCGAAATGGCCTGCAGGCCCGTTTCACCAGCGCTGCCGCAGCTTTTTCACCAGCGTAATTTTTCCGCAGCATTTTTTTTTGCCAGCGCAATTTTCTGACGTAAATTTTTTCGAAACCTAATACAATTAGGTTTCGGTTTCCTTTTCCTAATTAGGATTAAATGTTGTGAATAACTAGAATTATATCATAAATTCTTCTATAAATAAGGACAATAACAACACAAAAAGGAGGAGAAAGAGAGAAGGAAATCGGACAGAAACTTGTAGGAACAAAGCTGGATCCGAAACTAAGTAGGAAAGAGGTGAATCAATCTGATTTTTGAGAGAGCAAAAAAACAATTCAAGCAATTCAAAGGCAGCAAAGCTTGTCTTTGATTGGGTTCATCCAAGAAGCAAATTTGGTGTAACCTACGAAAGAAGGTATGAATTCTTAATTTCTTTTATTTTTTTCACAGTAGCTAAATCATCTTATTCTTTCTTTTAACTCAAAAATTTTAGAACCTCAATTCACTTTTTCTAAAGTTTAAAAACCTTATTTCGTTGCTTTGTTTTCCAAAAAAGTTACAATTGTTATTTTTGCTTCATCAAAATCTTAAAACCCTAATTTAACATGTTTCTTTTCAAAACCATAATTTAAATTCTGTTTCTTTCTAAAAACCTTAACAAATATCTTTTTTGCTTCTATAAACTTTAAATCGTTTGTTTATTTTCACAAAACTTCATAAAATTATCAAATTGATTTTCAAACCCTAAAAGCTTCATGCATTCACCGAAACCCTAATTCAAAATTTCTAAAACCATAATTCAACTTTAAAACTAAATAATAAACCTTAAACTAGCTAACCTAAACCCTAATTTTTCTAAACCCAAATCCTTTAAAACCTTAAAAACTTTATAAACACAAATGTTATACTTTTTACATAGTAAGCTCAAATCAATAATTCATTAACCGTAAATCACAAAATCTAAGTGTTTTAAAGTGTCCAAAACATAGTTTAATTATTTCATCATTCAAATATTAATTTAGTTAATCAAAGAACTTTATCAACCTTTTAAAACATAAAACCTTAATCTATTTTAATTCCTTTAAACATTCACAGTAGCCTAAACTCACAAATTTCAAAACCCTAAACATATGAAATAAAGAACCCAAAATGGAAACAGTAGCCATAATTTAGATTTTTATTTGCCTTATTCAATTATATATTTGATTATGCTTTGATTTATTTTATATGCTTTAATTTATTTAAGTTCAATGCTTGGTTTATTTAATTTATCATGGATGGATGTTTACTTTCTATTGATGTTAAATACCTTTGATGAATGATTTATTTATGATGAATGGTTATTTACTTTTATCAATTTATTTAGATTTCCAAATGTTGTAAGAGGTATGTTTCCACTTGGTGGGTACCTCATTAGTTAAGTATCATGTAATTTAAATTGCTTTTCTATTTCAGAACCAATGTAAAGGACATGTTTCTACCTTTTGGTGGGTGTCCTATTTAGGCATGAGATGTAAGGACATGTTTCCATCCTTGGATGGGTGTTCATTTATTTGTTTTGT
Source organism: Garcia nutans (assembly GCA_947685225.1). Taxonomy (NCBI): domain Eukaryota; kingdom Viridiplantae; phylum Streptophyta; class Magnoliopsida; order Malpighiales; family Euphorbiaceae; genus Garcia; species Garcia nutans. Next base: position 24,524,899 of record CANTUV010000035.1, on the reverse strand, counting down.
TTGGACATTGTTTTGAGTTTTAATATAATGATGCTTTCTTTCAATTATTGTGTGTAATATGGATAATATTGTTATGTTTAAGAATTTTATAATATTAAGACCTATAAAGGAGGCCGGTTCCAATGAACCGGGCATTGTGGGGGTGCTGGGCCATTTCTTACCTTCCCCACACGTACCCAACTTTCCGAACCCATTAGGGGGTTGGGGATTCCTTAGGAATCGAGTCATCCACCCCTTTCTTTTTTTTCCGGCCCGTCTGGGTGGCTACTCCATTTTCTCCGGACTTAGGTCCGTGTTCTCTAAGGCCCTGAGCCTAAACAGTGCCGAAGTTGCAAGAACCATTCCACCGGGAGTGGGGGCAAAAATCCCCGCTCACACATCTCTTCAAGTTTTTCTTCTGAGCTGATATCTTCAAAGTTTCATTCCGTTTCTGCCAAAACTGCTTCCCTTTCATCCTTTCGCTTTCTCCTCAATGTTCTCTCTAACTCTAGATCTAATAAAAGTAATTGGGAAGAGCTAGCTTAGGTCATAAATGGGAAGAAGTACCTAAAATAATAATCAACAAGGAAGAACTAAAGTTAAAAAAATAAAAATAAAAACTAAATCAACAGTATTGATTATATTACTAATATTAAAAACTGTTGTCCTCGGTAATGGTGCTAAAAACTTGATGGCGAATATGTGCTATCATAGTGTTACAGCAAGTGCACGGTCGCGCAAGTAATAAAATAGTGAGTAAGATATCATTCCACTTGGGACAAGGTCAAATATTAGTGCAAATTTCAACTGTTGTTTAGTGAATCAATAGTTTGTATAATCATAAAATAAAAGAAAAATTACTAAATAAATTAAAGTAAAGAAAAATTGAATATTGTGCAACAAAAGTTGATGATGAAAATACTATCCAGATATTGAATCCCCCTAGCCATAAAAAGCTTTTATGAATATCAATTCAATCAAATCAAATAATAGAGCTGAATTGGCATTCCCCTAATTTGGATTAAAACCTCTCTCAAGTGAATTAATCCCTAATCACTAAGTAGAATGCTAGGAATCTCTTCTCAAGCATAATTAAATAGATCTTGCAACACGAACAAGGAACTTTGAACCAAAGGATTTTGTAATTCTATCTCTAGCACTCCTATCAACCCTCAATCCTAATGAAAATTCTATTCATATCACGCTTTCTCAAGTCAATAATATGAAAATTGCAACAATCAATAAACATCCTATTATCAATTGGAAATAAGAAATTAAGAATCAAAAGGATAAAACAACTCAATCAAATGATTCAATTTAATAAGAACTATTCAATCCATAAAATAAAGCTAGGGTTCATCAATATATAGATAGATAAAATTTAGCTCATGTTCATATCCAGAAAACCAAAACAGAGGAATAAGTAAAAGAATTCAAACAATCCATAGTGAACAATTTGTGTTTCTTCACTTCAATCCTCAAATCTTGGATTAAATCTCGCATGAATTGGATCTTCATCTTCACTCTTAGCTGCCAAAAACACTCTTTTTCTCAAGAGGTCGGCTCTTAAAATAAAACTGGATCCCTAATTCGTACTTTAGCTTATATTTTATAGCCCAGAGATTTTTGCCTGACACACCCATGGACACGCCCGTGTCTGTGGGCGTGTTAACGATGTTGTTTCGAGCTTTAATGACATGGGCAGTGACACGCATATGCCATTAGGCGTGTCATTGCTACTGCAATGCTAAGTTAGGGACATGGTCGGGGACACGCCAGTGTCATTGGGCATGTCCTAACTTCTGTAAGTCAAGAGTAATAGCACGTTCAGTGACACGCCCATGTCTCCGGGCATGTCGAAGCTTCTGTAAAGTAGTTGAATGATACGGCCACTGACACGCCCATGTCACTGGGCGTGTCAATTGAAGAATTTGCCCAAAATAGCTTCTTTCCTTGTCTTTCATCCGTGATTCCGGCCTAAATAACCTTAAGGTCCCAACGTGTCAAAAGTTACTTAAATCAACCTTAATAAACACTTGAACAAACAAATGAAACTCAATTTGATAATAACTATATTAAGAAATAGGGGCAAAAATATCATCAAATATACACTTATCAAATTCTTTCACACTTGAGTTTTTGCTTGTCCTCAAGCAAACCAAATCACTATAATAGGCAGAAATGAAGAACCCCTCTATATCTAAAGAAAACAAAAGTTTTTACAATTCTTGAATTAGAAAACCCAACATTCTCAACCAAAAACTAAATTTCAAACATGATAGCTGAATTAAGAAGTTTCAAAACAAAAATCTAACAGATCTAAAATCTAAAAATTCAAAGTTAAAAGATCGAGCATAAAATTCCAAGAACTCAAAAGTCATGAACGAAGTAAGAAAGTGTAAGTTTTCCCTTAAGTTCTTTGACCCCTTCGTAAAATTCATTGCGTGAAACATTATTTTTTTTTTCAAAAGGAGCCCGACTTGTTTGAAATAATACTAACTTTTTGACACAAAGGTAAACATTTGTGATGCCGACCCCCGGTTACTCTTTTAGATTCACCATTCAAATGGCTACTAGCACTATTCATGATTCCAACTTATTTGTTTCAATTCAAGAGTTAAAATTAGAGGAACAGGGATAAATTTTCAAAGCTCCTAAAAAATTATTTTAATTAATTAATTAATTTGTTATTATTATTTTTTTAGTAAAGTGGTCAAGAACTTAAGATAATAAAGATGTTATACTAAGTTCGACTCAAGTATCTAAAGAATTGGGATATGCTAAAAAATGTAACTAAGGTTTTAAACTTGAGATGTGCAACTCTCATCAATCAACTACCTAATTCAAACTATCACATTTAGTCTTTAGCAATCAATTAAGAAAACCGAGTAAACTTCAACAAGAAATTATCGTTCGTTAAATCAATCATTAATTTAATAAAAAGAGGAACCATTTCACTTCATATTATAATAGTAATATAGTTTACTTGAACCTAAAAATAAAATCAAAGAAACTAAATGAGACAAACGCATCAAATGATAAGAATGAAATAAAAGCTCACTCTATAAATTATCCCTCTCCCCACACTTAAGACGCACATTGTCTCTAATGTGTGTAAAAGAATAAAAAGAACAAAAGAGAGAGAAAACTGCCCTAACATGTCCTGAATCGACATATATGAATATGGTTCCAAAAGTGTTGTGATGTCAATAGAGCTACAGGACAAAAAATGGACATACAGAATTGTGAAGGTTCAAAGACATACAAAAAAAAAATAATAATAATAAAGCACAAATATAAAAATATAAAAATTAAACGTACAGTCATCCATAAGAAAATAAAAAGAAAAATAAAATAAAGTAAAGAATAAAAAAAATGAGCTAGTCGGTCATGGGCTTAGCACTGGAATCATTACTAGTGCCGGTATCATCACCGTTGGCACTGGCATCATCACTATCATCATCGTCCGAAACATCAACACGGGGTACTGAAGGCTGGTATGGCGGTGGCGGTGGCTGCGAAGGGCTAAATCCTTGAGATCTCCAAAACTTGAGCATAGATTGCTCGAGCCATTGCCTCCTCAGCATCACATGATCTAGTTATGCTTGGAAGGATGAGTAGTGTTACTCCATGGAACGCTGGATCTTATCCTACCAAGTTAATAATTTATTCTAGTTCAGCTTAATGTTTTTAATTTTTCCTTCTATCCTACATATCTGGTGTTCAAACTCAGTTGGTTTTCGGTCATCATCCCACTCAACATTCACAGAATGACTCTAGTCTCTGAAAGTAGGGGTTGGAGTAAAAGATGGGCCAGCTGAGGAAGAAGGTCTGGCAGTGATGGACGGGCTGGGGATGTCTATATGTGGAGGTGGAGTTATGTCAGAAGTGAGAGTAGGAGGAACTGACTCAAAATCTATAGGAGGAACTGGCCTAAAATTCGTGTGTGGTGTCACATCCCAAAGTTTAGGTAGTCAAGTATTAGGCAAGAAGGGCATAAATAAGTGGTCAAATAGAGGATCGAGATAGTCAAAAACAAAATCGGTGTGCAAAGGAGGCCCGTGAAGTCGACGGGACCTAAAGGTAATTTTTCCAAAGGCCGAGGACCTAAGAGTAATTTTCCAAAAAGTTGTGTCGGTTCTTAATAGTGACCCTAACGGATGCCATAAATGTGTTCTCGGGATTAATCGGGTTGTAATGGTGGCGCACGATTTTTTTCAAAAACGCACGGTTTGTAAGTTACGGGCGATTTTCTAACAAGGGCATTTTGGACATTTCCACCGGAGGGGCGATTTTATAATTAAATATAACTTTGGGGGAAAAATTTAAAAGAAAAAAAAGCCACTTTCAAGTGGCCAAATCCTAGCCATTAAGTCCAAATGGGTTGGACAAATCATGGCCATTGAAAATAAACAAATTAATTAAATGAAAATTAAATTATAAACAACTAATTTTGGTCTTCCAAACACAAGTAAAGGATCAAAAAACACCACCATCACCACTTTTCTTCTTCCTTAGGTCGTACTCCCCCCTCCCTTCCATTTTCAAGGAGAAAATTTTCAAGTCTAAGCCATTTTTCAAGTGAAATTCAATAGGAAATAAGGTAAGATACCATCCTAAATCTTATTCTTTCATTAGAATTAGGTATTAGGCTATGTTTAGGAAGATTTGACATTATGTTCATGTTGGGAAAGTATTAGTAAGTTGATGATTATGGTGAAAAATGTTAAACTACTTAAAGGAAATGATGAAAATGGTGATTATTAGTAAGAATAAGTAAAGGATTGTTAGAAAATCATAAGGTAGCATCATGTTCATATCTAGGGTTTGTTCTTACATATGTGACATGTTAAATTCATAGGAAATCAAGGATATTAGAGAGGAAAGGAAGTGAAATAGACAATAAGAGCAAGGAAAAGCAAGGTTTGGTACTTTGACTAATTGTTTGTTCATTTTCTTGAAATTTTTCTGTTTTAGAATTAGTGAAAATGCTGTGACTTGTATGATTTTTAATTAAATATATAAACATTTTATTGAAGTAAATTTTTGATATGTTGTGCCTAAATGTGTCTAGAATGACTAAAAAATAGTTTGAGTTGAATTTGGAATGGTTATGATTATGGAAAAATTATTTCTGCTAGACCTGCTCTAGGAGGTACCTTGACTGAGACAGCCATGTGTCCGGATTTTTAATAAACTTTAGAAAAATAATCTTCAATTGAATTTTGGATATGTTGTTTTTTAGTGAGTCTAGTATTTGAGAAAAATAATTTGGAACCACATTGATTGAATTTAATTTACGGAATTCACAAAATTCAGAACTGCTGCCAGGATGCAGGGCAACTGGAGCAGTCTGGTTGGGTGAACTACTTGAACAAGATTTTGTGTCCAGTTTGATCTGAAATTTTAAAGGAATGATTTTAAGATGTAAAACTAAATTTTATAAAAAGTTTAGAGTTTTTAGTCAAGTAGATTATTTTATACAAATTTTCAAAATAAGGATCAAGTTGAGTCCAAAACCAGAATTTACTATTCATATGGTCATTTTGCTAATATTCATTTGGTCATTTTTCAAAAGTAATCCAATTGATTCCTTATGCATATAAATGAGCATAATATGTTATTAAAATGAAAAAAATATGATATTTCACGTTGAAATAATATAAGAAACATAAGTCGATAATTGTATAATGCATATTCGATTAAGAAACGGCATGGAAATTTTGGCTCCACTAGGTATCTGGGATAGTACTGAGTAGGGTAAGGGTATGATATATCATACTATATTCAGTGCTGCTTTAATATAGGATTTTGGTCCGAGTTATATAGGGTGATGACCCGAGCTATATAGGACTTTGGTCCGAGTTATATAGGGCAATCGCCCGAGTTATATAGGACTCCGGTCCGAGGGCTTCGGCCACAGATTCCACAGGGCTTTGTCCGCAATTTTTTAGGACCACAACCACAAAATATATATACAGTTGTTTCAGTTAGTTCCTTACCATACGTCAGTCTACCAAATTACCTTGTGGAGCGAACTGATAAAATGATAATAACTGAATATATGACATGTATGGATTGTTTTTACTGTGATATTATTTTTCAATACGACTCATTGCTTTTAAAAGTGCATTATGCTTTTATTATTTATTTTTTGTTATTAGTTAAAGTACCCACTAAGCAATGCTTAGCGAGTTTAGTTTCTTCTAAACTCGTAGGTTATTAGCAAGGAGCCAGTAGCGAGCAGAGGAGTCCTACGATTTGCCGGTCATCAACAAACTTAGGTGGTGCTCTTCATTTTGTATTTTGGTATTAGAAACTGGCATGTACTTATTTGAACAATACAAAGATATAACTTGATGTAGCATGTAAATCTAGTAATGTATAATAACTATATGGTTTTAAATTGAGTTGGGTTGTGAATATAGAAGTGTGAATTCTTCTTGCAGGATTGTAGTTGAGGTTATAAGGGTGGATTATTAGGAGTGTGCTTGAGTTGAATTGTGAAACAAAATGTTTTCAAAAATAAGAAAAATCAGTTTTGTCGACACTTGGGACCTAGAATTTTAAGGGAGACTCCGTTAAAATTTTTGGAAAATTTTTATAAGGAACATTAAGTAAGCTGACATAACCAGAGCTCGTATTCCGATGTAGCATTCCTCCTCGGCTTATTCATAGGTCGGGAAGGGGTGTTACATGTGGTGCCTGCAGCTCCACCACCTTCTCCCTGTTTAACCATTTCAAAGTACCCATGCCCAAACGTTAGGGGAGCCCATCCAAAGTCATCAGGAGGCAGCCATCCAACACCCCCAATCAGCGAGCAAGTCTTGTGACATACATGCCACCATGCAAGTTACCCGGTGCTCTTTCTTGGACTGCTTATAGAAAAAGTGTGTGATAGAATGAGCTACGTCATCTTCTGGACCATATAGTTCAAGAAGAATAGCTCTCTCTGGCCAACAACCCCGTACTGTTATGTCGAGCCGCAATGGTGTGAACCAACAGATGATGTACTACTCGACAAGGGAACGACTTAAAATTTGATGCCTTGGATACCTTCAGCTGATACTTGGCGGCATTCGGTGCAAATGTGCTCCAAACCCTCGAAGGAATAACATCGTACTCCGTAAAGTCTACCTTAGAGTTAAGATACTTTACGGTCTGCACCTCCTCCGCAGTAAATAGACCCAAATGCATGCCAAGTTCGTTGATGCTCATGTGGAATCGCTGACCTCCCAACTGGAACTTTATCGTCAGCTTGATGATGGAGATCTTATTTTTATCGAATTGAAAAGTGTAGAAGAACTCCAGGGTTAACTCTCTGTATGAAAGTTCATTAATGAAGAAGAGCTATTCCCATCCCGGTCGGTTTATCAAATCCCGGACCTCAGTTAGTATGTTGGCTCGCTCCATGGCACCCCAATCCAAAACCCTAGGTGGCGACCAATTCTTGTTCCCTAACAGTTCAAACTATTTTTGCTCCTCCAAAGTTGAGAATCGGAGGCACTTGTGGCCAGCCATAAATTTTGAGATGGGATGGGTAGCGGGTCGGCTTGAGCTACCTTCACCTTTAGCCTGTTTTGTTGATAATTTAGACGGCACTTGTTTGCGAGGACCCATGATCTGCAAAATAAACAAGAATAGCCTCAAAATAAAGTGCACCAAACAATCCAAGAAGAGCAACACAATAGACCAACCCAACGAAACAATTAATAGCAATGCATTATCAAACAATAAAAGAGCAATTTTAGCCAGAATGACAATAGCAATGCATTAACAACAAGAGCCATGAACCAATGCTCAACAAGGGGAATTTTTTTTCTTTTTTAATCCACACAATAGCCAATCTCCATACTAGACATTACTACAAGTCAATAACACCATAGCCCAATGCAACAAAAATAAAGGATTTCAACTCATTATGCATAAATAATCAATAACAGTGTGCCAATGTGTGCAACTTAATTCTGGACATAAAAGTTTCTAAAACACAATGAGTAAAGCACAACAAATCCACAAAACTCGAATAAAACTCAAAATCCCATAGTCAAAAATTCAAAATTCCTAGAAAATGGCTATGTCAAATAAACAAATCCAAAACAAAATAAAATAGAGTCTCTAAGAATCCAAGAAAATAAAGCAAATCCAACAATTAACAAAGCTCAAAGAATCTTTAATCAAATCGCAAGAAATCAAGTGTTGAAATTGCAAAAAAAACAAGAAGAAAAATAAAATTTCAAAAGTTAAGACTGTGTACCTGAATAGCGTGAAGAATGTGATAAAATCGAAGGAAAAATGATTAAATCCCCTTCAAATCACAAAATAGGAGTTGAAATCCCCTCTAGGATGAATGGGTATGTGATTGCGAGTGTGGGAGTGTGAAGATTTGAGAGAAAATTGAAGAGAGGCATTTTGGAGAGAGAAAATTATGTTGAACTCAAAATCGGGCATGACTTAAAAACCCATGGACACACCCATAGACATGGTTGTGTCTCTAGGCGTGTCATAACTATTGTTTCTGAACTAAAACGACATGCGCATTTACATGGACGTGTTAGTGGGCATGTTGTAGCTACTATGACTCAATTAAATCAACACGGCCAGTGACATGGGCGTGTCACTGGGCATGTGGTTGCTACTGTGAATCTCAAATTTAACCAAAATGACATGACCAATGACACAGGCATGGCGATGGGCATGTTGTAGCTACTATGGTGCCATCTAAATGACACGTCCAGTGACACTAGCTTGTCACTGGTTGTGTCATAGCTATTGTCTCTGAAATTAAATGACACGTGTGTAACACGGGCGTGTCTATGAATCAAGCTCAAATTACCCCTCAAAAGAAAATTTTCCTCAACAAATTCAAGTGAACTCAAAGTAACACACCACCAACCAATGAAAGAAGATTTAAAAACCAACGAAACAAACTAAGAACATAAAAATTAAAGAAACAAATGTCAAAAACAAATAAAAATAGTGGGTTGTCTCACACCCAACACTTCTTTAACGTCGTAATAGTTGGACGTTCAGGATTGGTTCATCTTTAGTCTTGGAGGTATAAAACCTCCTTCAACTCACTCAAGTCCCCCCTAAATACAGTTTAAGTCTTTTCCCATTAACCTTAAAATTCCCTTTTTCTAGGTGAGAAATTTCAATTGTCCTATAGGAAAAAACTTCTTTGACTATAAATGGACCAGACCATCTTGATTTCAACTTACCTGGAAAAAGTTAAAGCCATGAATTGTACAATAATACCTGATCTCTAACTTGAAACTCTTTCCATTCCTTAATGTGAGTATCATGCCATCTCTTAGTCCTCTCCTTATACATCCTTGCATTTTCATAAGCTTGTAATCTCTATTCATCCAGCTTATTGATCTGCAATTTTCTCCTGTCACCTGCACTAGATAGATCAAGATTAATCTGTTTTATAGCCCAATAAGCATTATGTTCAATCTCCACAGGTAAATGACAAGCCTTTCCATATACTAGCCTAAATGGCATAGTACCCAATGGAGTTTTGAATGCAGTTCTAAAGGCCCATAGAACACTGTCTAATTTCTCAGACCAATCCTTTCGGGATCACTCTATAGTTTTTTCAAGGATCTTTTTTATTTTTCTATTTGTATTCTCAACTTGGCCACTAGTTTGAGGATGGTAAGAAGTAGAAAACCTATGTGTAACACCTAGCCTTTCGAAAACTTTCTCAAGCTAAGCGTTACAAAAGTGAGTACCCCTATCACTTATGATTGCTTTTGGTGTACCAAATTGAGAGAACAACTTTTTCAAAAACCTCATAACTACCCTAGCATCATTCATTTCTAAAGCTTAGGCTTCAGGCCATTTAGCTACAAGAATATATTCGTTACCAAAAGAACTAGGAAACGGTCCCATAAAGTCGATCCCCCATACATCAAAGACTTCACACACTAGAATTCCATTTTGGGGCATCTCATCATGAGAGGAGATGTTTCCAGTTCTTTGACAATGATTACAACATTTCATAAAATCATAGCTATCCCTAAACAGCGTAGGCCAAAAAAATCCTGATTCTAACACCTTTTGAGCAGTCCTATTCACTCCTAATGACCACCAGCTGGTCCAGCATGACAATGACGAAGAATATTCATTGTTTCGGGCCATGCCATGCAACACTGGATCATGTGGTCTTTACATAACCTAAACAAGAAAGGATCCTCCCAGAAGTAATATTTCAAGTCAGAAAAGAATTTCTTCTTCTCTTAATAAGTCATATCTTTAGGGAGTTCCCTAGCAGCCAAGTAATTAGCAAAATCAGCAAACCAAGGAGCTTTAAAAGTTGAAACACTTGCCTCACTTACCATGGCATAAAGCTGCTCATCAGGGAAATGATCATCAATGTTCTCTTCTTCGAACTTCTTCAAGGTTGAGTTCTCCAAGCGAGAATGGTGATCTGTTGCCAGATTTTCACCTCCCTTTTTGTCTTGAATCTGCAATTCAAATTACTCCAATAACGAAACCCAACGAATTAGCCTAGGCTTTGCATCTATTTTGGCAAATAAATACCTCAAAGCCAAGTGGTCTGTATACACAATCACTTTAGACAAGATCAGATATGATCTAAACTTGTCAAAAGTAAAAACCACAGCTAGAAGTTCTTTCTCTGTAGTTGTGTAATTGGCTTGGGTTGCATTCAATGTCTTGCTTGCATAATAAATGGACTGAAAATGCTTCTCTTTGCGTTGACCCAAAACTACCCCATTGCAATATCACTTGCATCACACATCAGTTTGAATGGGAAATTCGAATTGGGAGCTACTATGATTGGTGCATGGGTCAATTTCTCCTTAAGAGTCATGAAAGATCTTAAACATTCCTCGTCAAACACAAAATCAACATCCTTCTCAAGAAATCTTGTTAGAGGATGAGCTATCTTACAAAAGTCGCGTATAAACTGCCAATAGAAGCCTGCATGTCCCAAAAAACTTCGGATGGCCTTGACTGATGTGGGGAGTGGTAGTTTTTCAATGGTTTCCACCTTAGCCCAATCCACCTCAATACCCTTGCTTGAAATCTTATGTCCCAACATGATTCCTTCTTGAACCATGAAATGACATTTTTCCCAATTAAGTACCAGGTTTGTTTCCTCACATCTTATCAAGACTCTCTCAAGGTTTTCTAAACAACCTTCGAATGAGTTGCCATAAATTGAGAAATCATCTATGAACATCTCCATAATATCCTCAATAAGCTCATCAAAGATTTCCACCATGCACCATTGAAAAGTTGCAGGTACATTGCATAATCCAAATGGCATCCTTTGATATGCAAATGTCCCATATGGGCACGTAAATGTAGTTTTCTCTTGGTCTTTCGGAGCAATAGGAATTTGGAAGTAACCTGAAAAGCCATCTAAAAAGCAGTAATACTCATGCCCGGACGATCTCTCCAACATTTGATCAATGAAGGGCAAATGAAAATGGTCCTTCCCAGTTGCATCATTTCACTTCTGGTAGTCGATGCAAACCCTCCAACCGGTAACTGTTCTTGTTGGAATTAGCTCATTATTTTCATTGGGAACCACTGTTGTCACTCCTTTCTTTGGTACTACTTGAACCGGGCTCACCCAAGAGCTATCCAAAACTGGATATATAATTCCCGCATCAAGTAGCTTGATTACTTTAACTTTAACTACTTCTTTCATCTTAGGGTTTAGTGTCCATTGTAGTTGCACCACTGGCTTGAATTCATCCTCCATTAGTATTTTGTGAGTGCAATAGGATGGGCTAATACCCTTGATGTCTGCTATCTTCCAAGCTATAACTTACTTATGCTTTTGTAACAACTCAATGAATTTTACCTTTTGCTCAGAAGATAGGTGGGAACTCAAAATAATTGGCAATTTATTCTCCTCCCCCAGGAATCCATACTGAAGATGATTCTGAAGGATCTTAAGTTCTAAGTTAGGTGGATCAATCACAGAAGGTCACGGCTTCTGTTCTTTTGGCACTTCAATGGTTTTATATGCTCGACTCTTAAATGATTTGCTTGCGTCAAGATAAGCAAGCTGCTCCAGTGCTTTCTGACCCTCAACATTATCCTACAATAAACACAACTCAAGGGAATCCTTGAAAACAACGTTAATAACACAATTTAAGGTTTCAAGCTCAATGATATCATTGCATGAATCCACTTCATTAAGTGTAAGTGGGTACTTCATAGCATAATGTATATTAAAAACAACTTCCTTGCTTCCCACTCTGAAAGTCAATGTGCCATCATGGACATCGATAAGGGTACAGACTATATTTAAAAATGTCCTACCAAGGATGAGCGAAACATCCACATCCTCATCTACATCAATAACAACAAAATCATTGGGGAAAATGAAATCCCTGACTTTTACCAACACATCCTCTATAATACCACGAGGGTGAATTACTGACTTATCAACAAGTTAAATGGTCATGAATATTGGTTTAGGTTCTCTGACACCTAACTCTTTAAACATCTTGTAGGGTATAACACTTATGCTAGCTCCCAAGTCAGCTAGTGAACTTCAAGATTACCTATCAAGCATGGAATAGTAAAACTACCAGGATCTTTAAATTTCTTAGGCAACCTCTTCTGCAAAATTGCTGAACTCTTTTTTCGATAATTGCACCAAAGATACTTCCTCAAGTTTCCTTTTTTTAGAAAGGATATCTTTAAAAAATTTAGCATATTTGGGCATCTACGAGAAAGCTTCAGCAAATGGAATATTAATGTGCAGCTGTTTAAAGAGTTCAAGAAACTTACCGAACTAAACATCCATCTTGTCCTTGTTCAACCTTGCTGGATATGGCACTCGAGGTTGGTATTCCTTCATTACTGGACTGGGTTCTTGAGGTTGATTTCCTTTCTCATTTTTCACTGAAGCCTTCTCACCTGAAGCAGCAATAGGGTTATCTTCTTCTTCTTTCTGTGTCTCAACCTCTTCTGCTTGTGACTCAGCCTCTTTTTCAATCACACCACCCTTAATTTCCTTTTCACTCCTTAGAGTAATTGCCTTCAACTGCTCCTTTGGGTTTGCCTCAGTATTGCTAGGTATGCTCCCTTGTGGTCGTTCACTGAGTAACTTGGCAGTTTGCCCCACTTGATTTTCCAAATTGTGAATGGAGGCTTACTGATTTCTAAGGGTAGTTCTATTTATTGAAATCTGGTTTCTGAAGCTGCTATACACTTCTCCATCATGTCCTTCAAATTGCTCTTTCTTGGAGGGGCAACTTGTTGATGTTGAGGCTACTGAAGTCCAAGGGAGGCTTTGGATTATTCTGATTATTCTAGGAGAAATTAGGATGATTTCTCCACCCTGGATTATAAGTGTTGCTATAGGGGTTGTTCTGCTGTTGCCTAGGCATATTTCTAATATACTCCACCTGCTCCTATCTAGCAAACATATTACCACTTTAGCAATCTTAACTTTGATGTCCACCCTCGCACCATTGACAAGACATCACTTGCATTGATTTCCCCAAAGATGAAGCTAAAGAATCAATATTTTTATTCATTGCTTCCAACTGTGTTGTCAAAGCAACCATGGGATCCAATTGATGTGAACCAGTGACCCTCAGTTTTTTTTGTCCCCTTAGAGTTTGCCACTGATAATTGGTAAGGGCCATATCTTCAATCAAATCCCTTGCTTGTTCAGGTGTCTTATTATTTATGGTACCTCCGCCAGCTGCATTGATGGATTACTTACTTGCATAATTCAATCCATTGTAGAAAGTTTGAATCTAGAGCCACAGTGGAAGCCCATGATGAGAACACCTTCTCAATAAATCTTTGAACCTCTTCCAAGCATTATAAAGAGTCTCACCATCCAGCTAGAGAAAAGATGAAATATCATTCCTCAACTTGGTAGTCTTAGATGGTGGGAAATATTTTTTTAAGAACTTGTGGTGAAAGTGTTTGGGGGGAAAGATTTTAGCCATTTCTTTTATCGATCTTTAAGTGTGAATGAGAACAACCTCAGCCTAATTGCATCTTCGAAGACATTATGTATCTTGAATGTGTCACATATTTATAAAAAGTCTCAATATGTGCATTAGGATCTTCATTTGGGAACCCATCAAACTGGCAAGTCTGTTGCACCATTTGTATTACATTTGTCTTTATCTCAAATTTATTTGCAGCAACTGCCAATCTCTGTATGCTCGAATAAGCCCCATTAAGAGTGGGCCTAGCAAATTCCTGCATTGTCCTTGGCTTATTTCCTGCACCATTCGACTATGCTATTTTCAACATTGATGGCATTGGCAACGACGCGTCCAAGCTTTCGGACTTGTCATAGCTACTGTAATGCAGGATTAAGGACACGAGAAGTGACATGCCCATGTTATTGGGTATGTCGAAGCTTCTGTAAGGTGGGCGAATGACACACTCATTGACAGGCCTGTGTCGTTGGGCGTGTCACTTGAAGAATTTGCCCAAAATAACTCTTTTCCTTGTATTTCATCCATGATTCCGGCCTAAATGACCATAAGGCCTCAAAGTGTAAAAGATTCCTGAAATCAACCCTAATAAGCATTGAACAAACAAATTAAACTCAATTTGAAATAAATATACTAAGAAATAGGGGCAAAAATATCATCAATTATACACTTATCAAATACTAAATATTGAGCAAAGTATTTTTTCATTGAAGTGATATACACAATTCAGTGTTAACAACAAACTAATGAATTGCCCTAATCATACTCATTTTAGATCTAGTTTGGGATTGAATGGCTAGGCAGAGGTTGGATATCTATAGTGATACTAGACAAATTGTGCCATTTATAGACACATTGTGTCTCCAATAATAGTGGGCATATTTGCCATTATTGGGCCTCCGGCCATATCATTAAGATTGGGCGTTAAATTGCCAATAGTGACCCGTTATCCAAACCTATGATATGAGTTCAATGTGCCAGGGAAAATTTAAAAAGATTATATACATTAAAAATAACGTGTTATGTGGTTATTGTTAAACTAGTCAAATTCTGGATTTAATGATATTCAGTGTTTTATGTTCCAATGATTTTATCAATTTCTTATGTAATGTTCTAAAGTGATAATTTCTATTGTTTTTGAATTTGTTTATGTAAAGTTTTTTTTTAAATTTATTGCATATAATAAATACATAAGCACCACTAAGCTTGCTTAACATTTTTAGAATTATTTTCTGACGCACATATCAGACTAGAAGAGTTGAGACTGCAGAGTGAGAGATATACATTCCTGATCAACTGCATCACAAAGGTTCAATGAGCAATATTATAAATATTATAGTCTATATGGTTCACATAGCAATACTTTATAATTTTGTATGATAGTTTTATAAATTTGAGGGTAATAGGAGAATTATAATAATGTTTACAACATAAGTTAATAATAGGAAATTTTGTAAATTAAACAAATATATTTATGTATTATAGGTATGGAAAATAATTATATCGTATGAATGTATTTTAGGATTTATTATATATATCATCTTTATAGATTAGTTATGTGTTCATGTGACATCTCCTATATAGTTAAATGTGTGGACTATGTAGGGTGTTACAATTAGAACCACATTTCCACATACTTTAACTAATAAACATTAATTTATCTCATTTCCTTTAAGTTCCCATTTTTCTTGCCCTAATGCACTTTAACTTTATAATTATATATTAATCAATTCCAAATTACATCTTAAGTTAATTTCTATCATTAAAATCATAATTCTACTCACTTTAACAATTCAAACTTCAAATTCTACAATTCTATCCAATTTTTCAATTTTTTTCCTAATATACTTTAATTCTAGAAAACTATTCCAACTCAATCCAAATTGTATTTTGAGTTCATTTCCATCATTAGAATCATTTTATAACATATTTTAAGCAATTTAATTCAATTAGCATCAATTCTTTAACAATGTTCTTCCAAAACCCTAAACTTGCTACTATCTCTTTCAAAGCTAGACCAAACTCCATCCTTTCTTCAATCAAACCTTAAAATAATTGCTTCTATATTAAACTAACATCTTCCCACACCATTTAAACAATTATATCACACTCCATCAAAAACCCAATTCACACATAATCATATATCTTAAGAAAACCTAACAAAAGTCAAAGATTCTTACCTCTTTCAAGCAATTTCCTTAAAAACTCCTTCTAATCCTTTGAAAATCTTCTAAACTTGAGTTATTTGATGAGCAAAAATCTCGCCTTTGAGCTATGGTGAAAACGTCATGGAGAGGAAGAAGAAAGAAAATGATAAGTTTTGATTTTTGACTTTTTCTCTTCTTTAACTTCCTAGCCATATATATATATATTATTTTAATATTTTAATTAGTTAATTATTTATTTTAAAATTCCAAATTTTCATCTTCCACTCAAAAACTAATTTATTTTAAATTATTTAATTAATTTTTTTTATTTTTTTATTAATTAATTAATTAATTAATATTTAACAAATAGCTAACTTTCCATTATTTTCACTATCCAAAAATATATTTTTAATTTTGATTTATTTTAAAACTTTAATTTTCTATCTTCCATTCAAATAATTTTAATTGAAATTATTTAATAAATTTAAATTTCCCATTATCTTCCACTATGGTAATTTAATTAATTTTTCAAGTTTAATTTTTAAAACTTTCACAATTCACCTTTTACTTTTTACTATTTAACTTTTGTTTTTTATGAAAATGTATATATCATGTATATGTTAGGTATATTTTATGAATACATCAAGTATACAATATGTTTTTATCTTGTACATATTATGTATTACAATATTACAATACTACCCTCAAAATTAATTGTTTAACAATATTTAAAATCCTCGGGTGTTACTATGGTTGCTGCTTTTGTTAATCATCTTTTTTTATTGCTTGTTACTACTGCTCGTCACTAAAAGGTGCCCCAACTTACTGATTGCCAATTGCTTTTTATAGGCAAAATTAGGGCAACAAACCCAATTAATCAATCCTAAATCTATTAGAAAAGCTCCTTCTTTATCTGAGTCTTTTGTATTTTATCCCAATTAAGACACTTAAAACTAAATTAAGACTGAATTAGGCTAGATTTTAAGACTCATAGTGAATTTGTCATGGCCAATTCGCCATGATCAAGCCTCATAGCAAATTAGCATGCCTAATTTGGCATGGCCAATTTATCATATTTTAGTTTTAAGGTTAAACTGAGCTTGGTTCGAGGTTTTAAAGTTGGACCGTACTTGATTTGAGCTTTTAAAATTAGAGTGGACTTAGTTCAAGCTTTTAAAATTGGATTAGATTTAATTTAGGCCTTTTAAATAGAACTAAACTCATTCAGGGCCAAAATTAAGGGTCTACAGTTTTAAGCCCATCTTGAATGATCTGAGACTTCAGTAGAAGAGAATGAAAAGCAATGATAAAGCTTTTGAATTTTGCACCAAGTATTTGTAAAACAAGACACAAAGACAAACAATAAAAAATCCAAAGGATGGATACCCTATGTCGAGGAACCATTGAATATCGGGATTCGAAATGGATACCCTATGTCGAGGAACCATTGAATATCGAGATTCGACGTCGAAAGATTCTAATATCTCAACGGGCTATTGGGCAACTCTAATATCCCAATGAAAACTACCAAGTGACTCGAATATCTTGGTAAAATAAATAATCATCTAGTGATTCTAATATCCTAATGGAAACCATCAAATGACTCTAATATCCTGATGAAACCACCAAGCGACTCTAATATTTTGGTAAAACAAAACAATCATCGGGCGATTCTAATATCCTGATGAAACTATCAAGTGAGTCTAATATCTTACTTTTGATGGACTTGAGCTGGTTTGGGTTCTGGACCTACAAACTGGTTTGGGTTCTGGAACCATGAATTAGTTTAGGTTCTGTACCTGGATTGAATTGGTTTGGGTTCTAGACCCGTGTATTAGTTTGGATACTGGACCCGTGACTTGGTTTGGGTTCTGGGCCCATAAATTGGTTTGAGTTCTCGACCTATGAATTGATTTGGGTTCTGGACTATTGAATCCATTTGGGTTTTGGACTCATGAATCAGTTTGAGTTCTAGACCTGTGATTTAGTTTGGGTTCTGGATCCATGAATTGGTTTGGGTTATGGACCCATAATATCTTAGTTTTAACTCTTTTAACTTGATTGACCTTCTATCATTTGAGAGTTTAAGCTTTCCGTTGTGCTCGACTAATACTACTACAAGCGACACTCACAAGTATACGAGGTAATTGTAGCAACAGTGATCATCCCAAGGTCATCTCAGAAGGAAGGAATTATTTTGAAATAGTTTGATTAGCAAGAAATTTAAAAACAAGAGTGTGATGTTTGAAGTAGTAGCGAAAAGCAATTAAAATTAAAAGGAATGTGTGTAATGGTTGTACAAGATTATTTCAATTCTAGGAATGGTTCCTAGGGTTGTAGATCAACTTAATCAAAGCTTAATCCTCAAATTATCCATTAATATGACCTTGTATTTTAATTTGTTCCTTAAATTTAATTAGTAATTAACAATTCATTAGTTTTCACATTCATGAATTAACAACAACCAATTATTTTGAAATTGCAAATTGATAAAACCCTAGAACTTATATTTCTAATTCGTTCTTAAGGTAGTTGAATGCATAATTCCAATATCAAATTTTACGTCTTGGTCCTTCATTCAATATCTAGAGATCAATAGGTAGCTATCTATCAACCTAACATTCAATCTAATGCTACCAACCAACAACAAGGTATACTAATGGAATTATCAAATCAAGTCATCTAATTAAATCTACTACAACCCAAGGCATGAGTGAATTAGCTCATCACCAATTTAAAACAAATATCCATCTCAATATTAATCAAATCAAAATTATACATTGTAATATTAATGTTCATAATAAAACAACAACAATATAGAAATGAATCAAAAGAGAGAATATGAAAAACCCAAAAGTTGGACTACTTGTATTCCTCCTAGCTTCCACCTTGATGTGTGATGAACAACTTTCAAGCTTCCTAAATCAATGGCTCTCCTCTTGAAGGATGGAATGTAACTTTCTCAAGCTTCAACTCCAATCAAGCTTTCTTCAAACCCTAATTGTCTAAGAAACTTGCTCACTCAATTTAATCCCCAATATTGATTGGCTCTTGTCTATGGAAGAAATGAAGGATGAATGGAATGAAGATGAAGAGAGAATGGTGTCTCTCCTCCTAAAAAATCAAGAACAAAAACTCAGAACCCCCTTCTTCAAAAATAGCCAACGTGTATATACTCCACTCTCATCTTTTTTTAATTTTTTAAGAAACATCCATCTCTTGCCAACTCACACACCACATTTTGTCTCCCACCTTTTTCTTTGTTTTATAATTTTTTCCATAAATTAGGCAAACTTTTTGATCTTTTATTGTTTCTTTTTAAAAGATATCACCTATTGTCCCCTATTTTGTCCCCTAATTCATGCAAAATGATTGAAAGAATTTTCACAAGACACGGCCAAGTCAAGAGTGACTTGGCCATGTCACTCATTTTCTTATGGACACGGCCAAGTCATGTGACCATGTCCATGGCTGCCTCAAAACCTCCTTTCTTTTCCATGTGAGACATGGCAAAGGCCCTTGCTATGTCATGAGTGTGTTCTCCACTGCTTCCATCCTTGCTTTGTTCTTTAGATTGGGTGTGTTCACTTCTGCCTTTGCTTCTTTGGTTTCACTCTTTGGCTTCATCAAGTGAGACACGGCCAGTGGCTTGCCCGTGTCTTCTCCTAGTGTTTGCTTCTGCCAATTTGTTATGAAGGACACAGCCAGTGGCTTGTTAACTCAGGTTTTGTCATGTGTGTGTTGCCTTGGATGAAGGACACGACCAATGGCTTGGCCGTGTTTCTTGGGTGTGTCACATGCTTTTCCATTTTTTTGTTCCTTCAATTTATTCTTTGAGCTTCCATCTAAATCAAACGCTTCAAGCAAACTTTAAACACAAATTAAGAGAAAAATTAACTTAAAGCCAATAAAATTTAACCTAAATATATGTACATATATGATCAAAACACTTTCTTCCAGCCACCAACTTCAGTTCTTCTAGCTTGATTGACCTTCTATCATTTGTATCTCCATTCATTTGTTTAATTATTTAATGGATTCTGCTTTGTAAAAAAATTCAACTATTTTTTAGCCCTTTAGCTCTCATATCCTCTCTTTGCCTGTTGCATGGCAGAACATTAAAAGAGAGTTTAAAAAATATTTTGTACATGCATAAGATTAAAAAATGAAAAGGAGAAGATTTGCCCCTTGTGTAGGCTCAAACCAATGATTTTGTTCCCATGTAGGCTCCAATCAATGCCTTTGTTTTGTCCTTGTTCTTTGTGCAAGCATGCATCTCCATTTTTGCTAAGTGATTAGGTCTTTCTCAAGCATCGGGCCTTTCATGCCCTCTGATTTCGTGTCTTCTTTTGATTATTTACTTTATAGAGTGCCAACTGTTCACCTTGCAAGGATAGGCAACATAAGATAACAAAAATGCAGCGTAATATGCTCATGTATGTATGTATGCATGATATGCATGAGTGATACTTACAAGGATTCTATAGACTCACAAACCAAGATGATAGGCCAAAGTACTCCCATTTGTACCCCCTTTGGAATATTCATCTCTTACATTTGGAAAATTAGGAAATATCACATTTATAGCTTCATCTTTAGAAAACATAAATAGTGGAGGCCCAAGCAAAGTAGTTAGAGATATAGGAGACATCCATTTTAACCCATGATTCAGTACATTAGTTAGTAGCTTCTTTATAACCTTGCAAATAATTCTTTCATTAGCATACCTTGTCCAATATGTCCTTTAAGATTGATAGTGCAATGTACTTCCTTAAGCCTGAGGGATAAAAAAAACATTTTGAATTTTAAAAACCACAAGTTGGCTTTGTCAAATCAGTGCCAATATACCTTATGACTTTTTTTCATTTAAAACATCACAACCCTAGTTACCATACTAAATTTGGGAATCATTTCCATTTGAGCAAGAACTATTGTCATATCCGTGATTTTGGAGAAATTAAATAAGTATTTGGAGGTATAAAGTTGTATATACCTAATGTATACATAGTATATATATAATATATACATATTGCATATTAATTGTATATGTTGGATATATATATATATATTACATACTTGATATATTTAATACATATATAAGATATATTTAAAGTGTATATAGGATGCATATTATTTGTGCATATGGATATTTATGTACATTAAATATACATTAAATATATATAGTATATACATTACATAATTATGTACATAATGGTATATGTAATAAATAAGTAACATATATAAGACATATATAAAATACATAAAATATACTACACATGTATAGAAAGTATAAAGCGGTGGTGGAAAAGGTGATGATGATGATGATGATGATGATGATGATGATGATGATGATGATGATGATGATGATAATAATAATAATAATAAAGAGAAGAATGAAAAGTCAAAGAAGAAAGTAAAATGATTGGTGGAAAATTAATTAATTAATTAATATATGTATAAAAGATAAGGAAGAGCATTAAAAAGAGACATTTTTACTTCTTCTACTTCATTTTGGACATGTACTTGAGAGAGTTTGGAGTTTGGGTTTTGTTCCATATTATACATTAAATTCATAAGAGATTCAAGAGGATTTAAAGAGTTTTTGAAGGTTTATTGAGGAAATCATGGAAATATTCTTTCTTAAGCTTGTTTTTAATTGATTTTAAGAGTATGTTTGAATGAGTTAGAGAGAGAAAGTATGTTTGAATGGTTTAAATTGATAATAGTAGAATTAATATGCTAGATAAGTGATGAAATGATGATTATATATTGATTTATTGGTTGGATGATTGAGAGGGTATGATTGATAAATTTACAATTATGGATGAATATGTGTAAATTAGGATTTTGGTATGAATGGTTATACTTATTGAAATGAAGTAATTTAATGTTGTTTTAATGTGTGTGTAATGATTTTATGGTTAAAAATTTGATATAAGAGAATTTGGTTAAGTTTAGGATTATGCACCTATTATGTGTATTTTGAGTTTTTAAAGGTGATGTTAATAATTATGGAATGCATTGTTTTGATGTTACATTGATATATAATTGATGATTATATAGTTGAATGATGGAAATGAGTTTGATATGTTGAAGTTTGAATTAGGTGGTAAGGGTTAAAATAGTATTTTGGTGAAATGTTATGTAGAATTGATTTAAATAGTGTATGAATAATTAAAGTGAATTAAAATGTACGTTGGAATTTGTAATGCGGTGATTGTAAGGTTGGAAATATAATAAGTTTTGGAGAAGTTCATGTTAATAGTTGCATTATGTGAAATTTGAATTTTTGAAAGAGGTTTCCATAATTGTGAAAGTGAATTCTTTAAGTGTTATATTAATGTATAAGTAATATTTTTAGGGTTAAATATTGAAAATGAAATTGGTAGAATGAAGTTTAAATAAAGTAGTGAATGGTAAAATTAGAGTATTAATGAGGTTTTGATGAGAATTGAATAAATAATAGCAATTTAATAATCAAAGAGCATGTAAGTGACTTTAAATGAGTAATGTTGCTTATTATGGAATTATGCATGTGTAGGTTAAAGTGATCAAAGAAATGGAATTGAGAGTTTGGCTTGGGAAAGAGAAAAGAGGTTAGTACATATTACCAAATTTTGTGTTTTTATTAGAATGTAAATGGGCATTATGTATGTATAATGCTAGTTTTTTTAAATATTGATTTGCACATATTCTATGCAATGTGGCATAGTTCTATGAGGGATGTCACATTGGCAAAAGTCCAATGTATGTTGATATATATATATATATTATATATGGTATGATGTCCAAATGGACATATTTATGACTTGTGAGAAAATGTAGAAAATGAGTCACATTGTGAATGTGGCTCATGGATATGAAATTTAATGAGCGAAAAATATGGAAAAAGATAAAATATAAAAATATGAAAAATATATGAAGAATATGAAAAATAAGAAAAATTGTGGTAGAAAAATAAATATGATGAAAGTTGATAAAATATGACAAATGTGCTAATAATGAAATTATGATGTGTATAAATAGTAAATAAATGAATGTGTTGAGATATGATGATAAAAAGCATTGAAATGTGTTACATGTGATGTGTAATGTGATGTTTGTGCAAAATGTGAAGAGTACAAGCTGTGTACTAAAATATGGAAGTGAGCCACATGAATGTGATGATGGTTTGGTTTATGAGTCAAAAATATGGAAAAAGAATGTGAAATGTGCATAATAATCATAAAATGAGAAAAAAAAAAATGGAAATCTGATACTTATATGAGACATGTGATGGTGATCATTTTTTGACATGATCACAAGAGATATAAAGAATGTGATAAATGTACTAGAAATGTGATTTACTAGTCACATTATGGTTGTGGCTAGAAATATGATGAAATATGCTGCAAATATTTAAAATATGGAAATTAATGATGTTTAAATGGTGATATGGAATGAAATGTGTGTTTACCTTGTATATTATTTTGTTCCAAAGAATTATTTTTAGTGCTATATGATTTGCCGTCGGGCCATACGCTGAGTGTCACTATTAATTTCCTTCCTGCCAGATATTGGGCATCACTATTATTTACCTTCAGACCAGACGTTGTGCATCACTATTATTTGCCTTCGTGCCATACACAGAGGTGTCAACAGGGGATGATGGCGACACATAAATTCGCATTGTCGCGATAAACCATGACAATATCTCTGGAACCGGAATGCTATATATGGTGTAATTAGGCCCAATGACTATGTGTGATGTGTGTGTGTCAATATTCGTCAAGACTTGATTTTTCCAAATTAACACATCTATAACATCATAACCCTAGTTACAGTACTAAACTTAGGAATCATTTCCATTTGAGCAAGAACTATTGCACTTTAGATAGGCACATACACATTACTTGGCCAAAGGTCTCATTGAGTTTATATATTGTCTATCTCATATGCATGATTTTTCAAACAATCTCCACTAATAGACTCTACCTACCAAAAGAGATCAACAAGTCTTTAATAGGCCTAAAATGGGGTCTATAAGGGCCATGGATTAAATGAAGGCCATTTTTTTTTAAATTGGAGCTGATGTGACACTATGGGCAAACCTTCAAACTACAAACTTTCTATTGGAATCTGTAGATAGTTGGAAACATTATTAAACTCTTGGCATCATTTCCACCTTTTAGGAATGTTGTTATCTTGCATTCTTGAAAAGATAAAGTTTGAATGTTCTTCCATCTTCTTGGCAGAAATCTGAATCTGACTAGGACAAACCTATTTTTTTTCTTTTGCAAAAACTCAGGACCCCTTTTTCTTCTTTTTCTTTCTTTTTTCTTTCTTCTTTTTTTATTTTATTTTTTTGGACATTGCATTTCATCATTCTGCCCCTTTCCCCTTTTGGAATATCAAGACTAAGACTTTTAAGATGGCTAACTCAAAGCTATTTTGGACATCGTGAACCAAATGAAAAATGGTCTTTCTACTATTTTAGCTGGGTCTTTAGTTGGGTTGGACCAATTTAAGTTAAACTCTTCTTGTAGGCTGAGCAAAAACCTTCTAATGTTCTAGGTAATAAGAACTTTATTGGCTTTGTGAACCGGCCTTTTGGATTTTTGAAACTAGAGAGCTGCTCTAATTTTTGCCTAGGTTGCCCTTTCGAGTTTTTGTTGCACTCCACTTAACACTACTAAAAGTGACACTCACAAGTATATGAGGTTGTTGTAGTAATGGTGATCACCCCAAGGTCGTCTCACAAGGAAGGTATTATTCGTAATAATTTGATTGAAATAAAAGAACTTAAAGAATGAGTGTGTGATGTTTGCAATGTTGTTGAAATCATAATAAAAGTAAACTTGCAAGTGAACAATTATCAGTATGCTAAAGATTGGTTCAAATTCTTGGAAGGGAACCTAAGATTTATAGATCAATTTGATCAAGATCAATTCTCAATTATCCATTAACATAATTTGTGACTTAATTTCTTTAAGATTAATTAGCGTTTATCAATTCAATAGTTCTCACATTCATGAACCAATAAAACCCAACTATTTTTATCTTACAAATTAAGTAAACCCTATAACTTATATTTCTAATTCATTCTTAGGGGCATAGTTCTAATATTAAATTTCACCTCCTGGCCATTCATTCAATATCTAGAGATTAGTAGGTGGCCAATTTATTATCTTAATATTCATTCCAATGCAATCAACATAAGATAAGGCATATTGATGAAATTTATTGAATTAAATCATTCAATCAAATCTACTACAAATCCTAGGCATAAATAGTTTAGCTCATCATCAAATCAACTAAACATCCATTTCAATAGAATTCAAATTACAAAACCTCATTGAAATATTAATGTATTTCATAATCAATTATGAAAAGTGAATAAATTGAAGGGATAGAAAAACCTATTTTGAAGATGAGTTTAGATTGCTCTTCCTTGCTCCACTTGGGTTTGATGCTATCTCAATCTTCTCCTCTAAAATGGCTTGCTAAAAAACCTTTGTTTCCAAGATGAAGTCTTAGCCATGTGTCTTGCTTGTGTCTCCTTGTCTTGTCCTTTGTATCTTTAAAAATAATGAAATTTCAAAGGACACGACCAAGATTGATGGTGTGTTTGAGAGAATTAATGATGGAGATTTTTGTCCCCTCCATCTAGCCTCTCTTCTCTATGTATTGATGCCTTTTTTTTTATCTCAAAAGCTTTCCCTCTTTTTTAATTAAAAATTTCTTGCCATTACCCTTTGTCTCCACTAACCCCATATTTCATCCGCTTTTTCATTATAAAAACACCCACTCCTAGTATCCTGCTGAGCCATCCTCATTGTCTTACTTTTTAGTTCATCAACTTGGCTTCTTTGTTTGAGAGACACAACTAAGATAGCATGGTTTGGCCATATGTTTGGTTCTGTTTCCTAGACACGACCAAGATAATTGCATGTGTCTATTACTGACTTCTTGTTTCCTTCTTGCTTTCTTAGGTGGAACACAACCAAGAACAAGTTTTCTTGGCCGTGTGATGTGACACGACCAAGAACACGATCAAGATTGATGCCTGTATTTCTTTCTGCCAAATTCCTTATTTCTTTGGGGTGAGACACGACCAAGATAGATATTACTTTGGTCGTGTTAGGCATCCATTGGCACTAATTATCCTTTTCTTACAAGTTCTTTTGCTTCCAACCTAAAATTCAAATTCCTTACAACAACTTGAACAAATCATTATGAAAACAACTAAAAATCAAATAAAAGTACCCTAAAAACACATATATACATGATTATAATAACTACTCCACACTTAATCCTTTGCTTATCCCAAAGCAAAGTCAAACAAACAAAACAAAATAAGGAAGGTTAGCGGTTATAAGATAACTTCAAGACTTTCCTTTTCATAATGTCCACACTCATTTTTGAATCATATTGTAGACCCTTAATTTTTTACTAAGTCCAGTTCAAAGATTTTAAAACAGTCCGAAATAATTTTTATGGTATTTATTATTTATTTAAGTATTTATTATTTATTTATTTTAATATTTACTATTTATTTTATTTATTTTTATTTATTATTTATTTTTAATAATATAATAGTATTTATTTTTAATAAAAATAAAATAAAAAGTAAAAAATAAAAAATCAGACTGATCGGCGAGTGACACGTGACAGGCAGCAATTGGCCTGCTGCAGGCCAAGCCTGCGGCGAATTGGTGGCTTGCCATAGACCAATTTGCCGTAGGCCAAATTACTGCCCCGCAGCAATTCTCGCTAGCGTAATTTCGCCCAGCAATAGCTAGCGCCCGCACCCAATTTGACAAATCCTTATTTAGCTTGGTTTTTAATATTTTCCTAAACAGATTTTGATTTTCCTTAACATATTAGGTTTTTTCTTTTAATTGCTTATAAATATCATATTAAAACACACGAAAAGGGGACTGAGACTTTTTCTTTTTTAGGGAAGAAACACAAAAAAAGACACTTTTGATTTTTGTATGAATTATTCAGAAATTATTCTTGGGACTTGTCTTTAAGAGACTTGGACTGGAGCAATTTGATAGAGAGATGGCAACTTGGAATGACATTAACTAAAGGAGAGCAAGAGAAATCCTAGCCAAACAACTGAAAAGTAATAGAGACAGAGAGCAAGAAAGAGATCAAAAGAAAATAAACCAACAAGAAGGCAGTGCTATATGCAGCTGTCTTTAACTTGTTTCAACCGAGATTTACATGCTTAAATATTGGTGGAACCTACGACAGAGGTTTGCAATCTTTTATTTAAATTATTTTTAGGATTACAGTAATTTGATTATTATTTTTCGTTGTTTTATTTACATTTTTGTTTCATTATTTTATTTAAATTGTTTCAATTATTCTTTAAACCTTTAAATGTCACAGTAAAAAAATATATGTTTTTAAAACCCTAAATTCTACTATCTTAAAACCAAAAACCTTAGTTAAATTCTATTTCTTTCTAAATTACACAGTAACCATAGTTTTTAAAAGAATAATAACAATGATGGTTTCTTTTAATCTCAAAACCCTAATTTTATTCAAGAAATCCTAATTCAAGATGTAAACCTAAATTTATATATTTATTATTTTATTTAAGTTTAGATGCATGGTTTATTATATATCTTTGGTGCATAATTTATTTATAATGAATGATTGATTATTTTCATTGGCTTATTTTGATTATGTAGTTTATTATATATTTTGATGATTGATTTATTTAATTTTGATGTTTGGTTTATTTAATTTATCATGGATGAATATTTTTTTTCAATTATTATTTGTTTATTAAAATTATAAGAGGTATGTTTCCATGATTGGCTACCTCATTAATTAATTTTCATGTAAGTTATATTATTTTTATATTTTGAAATTAATGTAAAGGGCACGTTTCCACCTTTTGATAGGTGTCTTATTTAGTTTTAAGACATTGGACAATGTAAGGATACGTTTCCATCCTCGGATGGGTGTCCATTTATTTATTTTGTTTGAACATTTCTGTAATATCCTCATTTATGCCCTAGAAGTTTTGAGTATGTTGTTGTTATTGTGGTTGTTGATATATATATTGGGAAGTGAATGTTTGTGCATATATGTGTTAAATTGTAAGAGAAAAGAAATGGGAAGAGAATGTATATGTATATGTGTTTTGGAGAAGAAATTTAGGGTTTAGAGACAAATGTATATGTTGTTTATATGATGATATAATTAACATATACATTGGTCAAATGAAGAGTCAAGGTGATGGTTAAGTGGAAGAAGATATTTTTGGTTGTTAATGAAATTACTATAAAGGGCTTATATGAGACAAAGAGTTAGTTATATGGTTAAGGGTGTTTTGGTAATTTTCCTTGTAAGATGCATGGTGGAGATTAAAAGAAGAAAAGGTGTTTGACTTGTGCATTTTCTTCTTTCTTTCTTGAAGTGGCCGGATTCTCCATAGACAAAGAGAGAAAGAGAGGTGATCTTGAGGTTTGAAGCATTTTGAAGAAAGAAACAAGGGTTTTGGTTAAAGATTTGTGGATTTCTTCATTTGAGGTAAGATCTTTTCTTTAATTTCTTCAATTCTTTTGAAGTGGTGTGAGAAAGGAATTAGGGTTTGTTGGTTTGATGATGAGAAGTTGAGTTGGTGAAGGTGTTGGAAGTGATTGTGTTGAGTAAGAGTTGTGTTTAGTGAAATTGTTTCTGTTTTACAATTAGTAAAGGCTGTGATTTGTATGATTTTTAATTAATTATAGAAAAATGTTCTTGAAGTGAATTTTTGATATGTTGTGCCTCTATGAGTCTAGAATGACTGAAAAATATGTTGATTCGATTTTGGAATGGTTATGAGTTTAGAAAAATTATTTTTAGTAGAACTGTTCCAGCAGGTACCTTAACTGAGACAGCTATATTTCGGGATTTTTAATAAAATGTAGAAAAATCATATCCAATTGAATTTTGGATATGTTGTTGCTTAGTGAGTCTAGTATTTGAGAAAAATAATTTAGAACCACGTTGATTGAATTTGATTTATGGAATTCACAAAGTTCAGAACTGCTGCCAGGATGCAGGGCAATTGGGGCAGTCTGGTTAGGTGAACTATTTGACCAAGATTTTGTGTCCAGTTTGATCTGAAATTTTAAAGGGATGATTTTAAGATACAAAACTAAATTCTGTAAAAATTTTAGAATTTTTAGTCAAGTAGATTATTTTATACAATTTTTCAAAATAAGGATAAAATGGAGTTTAAAACCAGAATGTACTATTTATGGTTAGGGTTTTAATTCTTTGTTCTTCTTGCATTGCTTTGGTTCTCCAAAGGTAGGTTGGTCCTTAAACCTAACCCTAAACACTTTAAACACACTTGAATCAATGAATGTTATAATCAATTGTTCTTTGCCCTAATTGCATTGTTGAGATTGAACAATGTTATGTTGTGCATTGTGAATGGTAATGTGTTTCATGAGTAATGTGGAATGAAATGTTGATATTTATGAATGATGCTATGTGAGATATAATGTGATCATGGATGAGATATATATATACTTGAATAATGAGATGTTATATTGTGAAATGAAATGTGAAGCCATTGTTATTGGCTAAGATGATGTAATTGAAAGAAAGAAGGCATGTTTGCCTAAATGTGATGAGAATTGAGAATGGAAATGAATTGTTTGTTTAATATGTTATTCAGTTTCAGAGTTCTGGATTTGGGTGGCATGCCTAAGAAATGATGAAAGGTAACAGTCTTGCCGGGTTGAGGACCTCCTCATAGGTGTTGACTTGATGGTCCAAGAGACTGGGTCTGTTACACTATGAGATATATGATTTGTAACAGTCTTGCCGGGTTGAGGATCTCCTCATATGTGTTGAGTTGATGATCCAAGAGACTGGGTCTGTTACACTATCCATGTATAGAGATACATGTATCTACATTGCCTACGGGCGTGATTATTGTGACTATGAACCAAAGCAGTAACTCTGAACTCTGAATATCATATTAAATACTTGTTGGGCCCATAGGTGTCAGGGTTATATGAATGTCCTAAATAATGTTATGAGTTAATGAAATGAGATGTTGGTTATTGAGTATGATTGATTAATGTTGAATGTGGAAAGATGTTGAAATGTGGTATGCTCATATGACTATGATTTGTGAAATGCATAATTATGTGGTTAACTTTATATTTATGATATTGATCTTATCAATAACATATGTGGCATTGCATTACATTAAAGCATACCATTAGCATGTTTTATCTTACTAAGCCGTTGGCTTAGCGCGAATGTGATTCTTCGCGCAGGTGACAAGGAAGAACCAGAGAGTTCCTCTAGGCCGAGTCGAGCCTAGATTTTGAAGATTGAATAGTGGGCTTTAAGATCGAAGACTGACTGCCAAACATGTATAAATTTTATGTGTTGTAAAACTTGAGTTTTGATGTATATGAATTTGTAAATATTGTTACTTTCCGTTGCATAGTGAACAAAGATTTTATCTGCTGTATTTCATAATAAACCTTTACTTTATTTTGTACTAGAAGTGTAAATCCTTTTTGCAGGTTGTAGTTGAGGTTATAAGGGGGATTTATTGGAAGTGTACTGAGAATGATTTTGTTTGCATTGGTTTGTGTAAAAATGTTTTCAAAAATTAGAAAAAAACCAGTTTTGTCGACACTTGGGATTGAATTTTTAGGCAAAACTATGGCAAAATTTCTATAAAAATCGGAACAAAAAATTTGACTAAGTAAAAGTGGTAGCAACATTAGGATAGGGTGGCGCCTCTACTCAGCTTACACACGTAGGTCGGGAAGGGGTGTTACAATTTCTTTGATTTTAATATAATAATACTTTATTTTAATTGTTGCATGTAGTATGGATAATATCATTATATTTAATAATTTTATAATATTAAGACCTGAAAAGGAGGCTGGTTCCAATGAGTTAGGATGCCTGTGTTATCCGTGTTGTGTTATGTAAGGGATACCATACTTTCACTCAAAGTATGAAGATCGAGCATGGCATAACCACTCATAGTCTTGTATCTTTTTGTATATACTTGGATGGGAACCTAAACCTTTTAACCCAAAGACTAAAGCTCATGTAATTGGCCTAGTTACTTTCCTTAGATTTTTACCCCAAATGATTGTTGTTTGACTATGGTTAATTTATCTTGGTTTAAATCATGACTTATTTGGTTTGTTCTTTTTCTAATATGACCTAATTACATTGTGAGCTCAAATAATTTTTTTCTCTAAATCCAAAAGACCAAAGCTATTTTTAAAATTTTAAAATTGGTCTTTAGACATAAAACTTTTCCAAAGCAAGTCAAAAATTCTTTTCTCATGACCCAAATACAAAGCCCAAAATACATTTTTTCTAAAATCTTTTCACAATGGGCTTAGAAAAAAATTATTTTCACAACCTTTTGAAAAAGCTTATGAATATTTAGGTTAATTATGGAAATACCAAAAATTAATTGTGATCCTAGTTTATACTAAGAATTATTAATCATGGGCTTATTTTTGGCATGAATCATTAGTTACTTTTTCAAGTGAGAAATCTATTTATAATAAACATCTTAATTTAGTTTTAATCTAATATAGCATAAAATCTGCTTTAGTTGGTTGAATGGATTAAAACCTAATTAATGGGAATTATCATGAACTGATTTCCATTTTTGAAAATATAACTATTGGTTAGATCATCCGAGGAAACTTTTCGAAAACTAAATATACCATGTTGGTATTTTGTTGACCATAAACCTAGGAAAAGAGATTAGCCATTCATGTATAGAAGTTGTAAGGTTGGAAGGAATGTCCTAATTATCTTTGTTTGTTTATTGTTTGTATATACATGCATACACACATTGCATAACATATCATTAATCCTTTCTGGCTCACAGACCGGGAGTACATGTTGCGCTCGACTAATTACTACTACAAGCGACACTCGCAAGTATACGAGGTAATTGTAGCAATGGTGATCGCCCCAAGATTGTCTCACAAGGAAAGAATTGCTTTGTAATAGTTTGATTAGCAAGAAATTTAAAAGAAATAAGAGTGTGATGTGTTGGAATGGTGAAAGAACAATTTAAATCTAAAAGTAATATGTGTAATGGTTGTTCAAGATCAATACAATTCTATGAATGGTGCCTAGGGTTGTAGATCAAATTATTCAAAGCTTAAGTCTTAAATTATCCATTAACATGACCTTGTATTTTAATTTGTTCCTTGAGTTTAATTAGTTATTACCAATTCATTAGTTTTCACATTCATGAATTAACAACAACCAAATGTTTTGAAATTACAAATTAACAAACCCTAGAACTTATATTTCTAATTCATTTTTAGGGTAGTTGATTGCATAATTCCAATATTAAATTTCACCACTCGGTCCTTCATTCAGTATCTAGAGATCAATAGGTAGCTAATCTATCAACCTAACATTCAATCCAATGCAATCAACCAATAATAGGGTATTAATGGAAATATCAAATCAAGTCATTCAATCAAATCTACTACAAAACCTAGGCATGAGTAATTTAGCTTATCATCATCAATTTAAAACAAATATTCATCTCAATATAAATCAAATCACAATTGTACATTGAAATATTAATGTTCTTAACAAATAATAACAATCTAGAAATAAATTAAAAGAGAGAATATAAAAACCCCTTTGAAGATGCTAAGAGTT
Organism: Garcia nutans; assembly: GCA_947685225.1. Taxonomy (NCBI): domain Eukaryota; kingdom Viridiplantae; phylum Streptophyta; class Magnoliopsida; order Malpighiales; family Euphorbiaceae; genus Garcia; species Garcia nutans. Next base: position 24,492,147 of record CANTUV010000035.1, on the reverse strand, counting down.
GAACTTCTAGTCTTCCTCCTAGCTCCACCATGAATATGATGAAGAACTAACAAGCCTTCTCCAATCAATGGCTCTCCTCTTGAAAGATGGAATGGTCACTCTCTCAAGCCCCTAACTCTTCAATCAAGCTTTCTTCAAACCCTAACCTTCACAAGAGCTTGCTCACCCAATCTTATCCCCAAAAGTGTTAAAGATCTTCTTTATGGAAGAAATGGAAGATGAAGATGAAGGTGATGTACTTGGTCTCTCTCAAGACTAAGAACAAGATGATGAACCAAGAGAGAGTTCCTTTTTCTTCCTCCAAAACGTGTATATGTATCCCCTATCCCATTCTTTTTAATTTCTCAAGGCACAACCCATGCCTTGCCAACTCACACACTCCACTTTGTCTCCCACTTTCTCATTATTTAAGTCTTCATCCCATAAATTAGGCAACCTTTTTCTTCTTTTAATATTTCTTTTTAAAAGATGGCACTTGTTGTCTCCCACTTTGTCCCCCCTTTCATGTAAAATAATTGAAAGAATTCTCACAAGACACAACCAAGTCTTGATTGACTTGGCCGTGCCACTCAATTTCTTATGGACACGGCCAAGCCATGCGACCGTGTCCATGGTTGCCTCAATTCCATCTTCAATTTCCAAGTGGGGCAATGCCAAGCACGGCCAGTGGCTTGGTCGAGTCTCTTGAGTGTGTTCTCTATTGTTTGCTATCTTTGCTTTTGTCTTTTGGTGAGACACGGCCAAGGCCTTGGCCATGTCATGTGACATGGCCAATGGCTTGGCTATGTCTCTTGGGTGAATCCACTTCTGTCTTTGCTTCAATTTGTCTTTGATTTGCTCTTTTGGTGGGACACGGCCAAGGCCTTGGCCATGTCTCTTGGGTGTGTCCACTTCTGCCTTTGCTTCTTCCTAATTTGTTCTTTGGCTTCATTTGGTGAGACACAGCCAAGGCCTTGGCCATGTCTTGTGACACGGCCAGTGACTTGGCCATGTCTCTTGAGTTTGTTTGTCTCTGCCAAATTTTCCTGCCTCTTTCCTTAGATGAGGGACACGGCCAAAGTCATGAAGTGTCTTGGCTGTGTCTCATGTTTTACACCTTAATAATCCATCAAATTGAATTAAAGCTCCATCATTTTGTTCTTCATCCTGGATCAAATACTTTAAACAAACTTTAGACACAAATTAAAAAGAAAAATCAATCAAAAGCCAATAAAATCACACTAAATATAAACACATACATGATCCAAACAACTACTCCACACTTAATTCTTTGCTTGTCCCCAAGTAAAGTCAAAATCAAAACAAACTAAACAAGATAAATTTAGTCAAGTTCAAGAGTTATAAGGATGCATCAATACTCCAATTTTATTAAATCCAAAATCACTATCAAATCAAGAACAATTAATACTCAAGCAATTTAATGGCCAATTCATGCATACAAAAAATTGGCACTCCCTCACAAAACCTCTTAAGTGTTTAATCAGGTTGTGTTTAAGCTCTCAACATTCAATGAAAGATTATCTCTATAGGCTTGCTTATCAATTAAATCTACACCACCTAATTACAATCAAGAATCAATCATAAGGTCTTTCTTTGGGTTGTAATGGGGCTAAGGTAAAGGCATGACATTTAGGAAATGTGAGCTTACTCATTAAGTTCAAGAGCACTTTAAGAATGAAGTAACAGATCATATTTATAACCAAACAATCCCAAAACACCTTCCTCTCACCTACCACTTGACATTAAAGAGCTTTTTAGGGGAACTCACTTATTAAATTTTGCAATGATCATTCCTAAACTTTTTACAACCCTACGAAAAAGAACAACTTCTATTATTTTGATTTTTCTCTTTTTTAATTTTTTATTATTTTTTTAAATAGGGCTTCCAACTAAAGAAGATAATAATTTGTAATTTTACACCCACTAAATTTAACCCCCACACTTTATTTAACACAACATTCAATCATAAACGCTCTTAAAATGTTCTTGACCTAATGTAAGGGTAATAGTTAAAACAACAAGGTTCAAGCTAATGGTGTTGTGAAAAAGAAAGAAAAGGAAAAATGAAATAATTTCAAAATTGGCTAACTAAGGTCGGATATAAGGTTGGTCTTTTTAAGCCAAAATGGGTTCACCTAATTGCCTTAATCATATTGATGCCTAATTGAAATTTTTATGTAGTCTCAAAATGCATGTCAAATCAAGTTCTAGTAATTCATCAATCAAAGATGTTTACACACAATAAAGAATAATAAGTTGATATCCAACTTAATAGGCTCAATTCCTCATTAGTTTAAATGTGATGCAAAGAATAACCATCAAAATTGACAATAAGCACCAATTCTATTCAATTCTCAAATTCATGCTTCAAAAATTCAAAGGTCATCTATCAACAATATTATAGCAATTGAACTTTTCAAAATTCATTTATTCAAAGAAAAACATTAACTAAACTTAAACAAAGATAAATTAAAAGTAAAAACACAAACTGCACCCCACACTTAAAGATTCACATTGTCCCCAATGTGAGCATGCATAAATTAAAAGAGAAAGTTCAGATGAAACCTAATTTCCATCGTTCCCATATACGATATGAAGTGCTCCTTCCATCCTTAATGAAATTGTCTTCCATGTTTGAAAAGATGAATAGCATGCAACTCCGAAAGGTACCCAATGTATTACAAAGCGTAAGTAGCATCCTTTGAAGAGCACATGTCCAAAGGGAACATGTGAAAGTTGGCATTAGTGTGATCCTCCAATGCTATAGGAATTTGGTAAAAACCGTGTTCATTCTGCAACATGGTTATATTCATTTTTTTCTCTTCCTCATCACCAAGAGTGGAGAGATGATCATTGGTTGCATACTATTCCCCCCAACCAAAACATATTTCAAACTTTTTGGGGTCTTTTTAAGTTCAACCAAGTTTGGTTGAATCTCTTTCTCATCCTCTTTAGCAATCTGAAGTCCCCTCTCAACAACCTCAACATTTAAGATTAACTTGCACTCCTTAATTTCTGAATTAAAAATGTTAGGCTCTACTTCTAAGGTCATGGCCATCTCAAGCTTATCTTCATTATCTTCTTTATAGGGCATGTCATAGATTTCGAAAAGTTACTTACCTTGTTTCATATCCTTCAATCTACTTGGGAATGGAATTGGTGGCATATAAGGATTTGGAATTTCATGTAATTTTGTTGAAGTTGATGCTTCCAAATTCTCCTCCTCCTTTGATTGACTTGGCTCCTCTATGTTGGGTTGTATCTCCTTGCCATTTTCTTTTTGAATAGTACTTGCATAAAAGGAATCACAAAATTTATTATATATAACTTGTTCACTTCTCAAATTTGTGATTGCATTGACTTGCTCTAATTGGCTAGGAAATTTCACTTTTTGGTGTGTTTGGAGTTGATTTGCCAGTTGCCCAACTTGAGTTTCCACCTTCTTCAATGATACCTCCAAAGAATCAAACCTCATATTACTCCCTTCCTGATTTTGTTTGCTAATTTGAAGGAAAGCATTCAAATTATCTTCCACTGTGAGTTTCTTGGATGGATCTTAATTTTGTGCTCTAATTTGAATGAAAGCATTCAAATTATCTTCCAATGTGGGTTTTTTTAAGTTAATCTTGATTTTGTGTGCTAGTTTGAATAAAGACATTCAAACTATCTTCCAATGTGGGTTTCTTAAGGTGATCTTGAATTGAGCATTGTTCTTGACAGTAAGAACTTCTTTGGTAAGGTTGAAAAAATTGTTAAGGTGGAATTTACTGTTGGTTTTCCCAAGAAAAAGTTGGGTAGTTTCTCCAACTTGAATTATAAAGATCGGAATATGGGTCATTTCTACCCCTTGACTAAAAACTTTCAAAGGCATATTCTTCTTCTTGCCTCTCTTGGTGTTGTTCAAAACCGAATGAACACATGTTTGTACTATGTCCTACAATGCCACATGCTTGATATACTTCATGTAACACCCTTATACCCTATATACGTACAATACATATTTCCAGCATATGTAAAATACACATATAAGGTACAAAAATGTCACAGACCGGTTTAATAAAAATTTTCACATTTCTATTTTAAAATTTCAAATACTAAATATATAAAATTAAATAGTATATAAATATTCTTTACTTGTTATAGTAATCTGAAATAACATATTATATGAAAATCTCTGGCAAAAATTCGCCAGAGTTTTATCTGTAATTTGGATATTTTCAAAATTCAGCAAAATACATCTTGCATAAAACAAACACTCCCAATAAAATCAATTCACCATTTCACCAATACTTCTAGATTTCTCCATATTTTCTCAAAATACTTATATATAGGTATATATATTAACAACACATATAAGATCCCATCCTAACTAAATTATTCAAAACATTCTTTACAATTTATATTATATACTTCAAAAACATATCATAACATATATAATATCAAAATATACTGTAATGTCAAATATCTACATGCTGGCAACAGGCTTTGATCTTGATGTATTGAAAACTCTACAAGCTCAAAACTACAATTCTAGACCCGACCAGGTCTAGTAGAATTCTTCGGCTCTACCAAAACATCCATTTCACCTGCCCGATGAATTACAATCGCGCTAAGACATAGCCTAGTGGTACAAACTTTTATAATAATAAAAATCTAAAGTAGTGCCAATGCAAAATGCTTATGAACATCACATCATTCCATTTTCTCATACTCTTCAATTATTTCACATTCCACAATTCACATATAAACAAACACAAACATGGGCCCAAAGACAACTAATATGTTATTCAAAATCCAGAGTTACTGTTTTGGTCTATAATGATACCATGTGTCTAACCCCGTACGCAATATATCAATGGAATATTCCAACTAAGCATGAGCTTACGACCCAGTCTTTTCACTCATCCTAGCTTTAAATATTTATTTTTGAGGCTTATGACCCAATCTTTTCACCTTAGAAATATTTTCACAATGACACCCAGCGTCTAGCCCGTAGGCAATCATAGGCATGCCGCCAAACACATAACTCTGAAAATTGAATAACATACTAGGCACACAATTTATTCATATTTCTCTTTATCAATCTCTTTCTCATTGTCACATATTCAATCTAGGCACATTGCCTTATTTTCACTTTTTTTTCTCACTTTTCTCACTTTTCACATCTTTCTTACTTTTCTCACTTTTCTCATTTTTATCAATATCAATTTATTTCATTATACCACATATCTCATTTTTGCATTCACAACTCATTACCCAATTACTTTGGGTATTACCACATAATACACATATTATTCACATTTTACACAATTTAGCCATTATCAATGGCTTTTCACAATGCATTTAACACATATATGACATTAAAATGTCATAGCACATTATTCATACATAACCAATATATATATTCAAAGTTTGTACTTACCTTAAATAGCAACCAAAATAATCTTAAAACTCTCACCAACCTTCTCTTCCAAGTTGCCCTTCAACACTTGGATCGGCCAAACTACTTCCTCTCAATGCCTATATCAAATGTGATCATAAATAATCATTTAATATCACATTCTAAGGCATTCTCAACATCAAACCTTAATTTAACAACACTCCTACAAAATTTCCAAAATTAAGTCTTTCCTTACTTTAACTTAGCACATCCATATTAACCCATTAAATTATTGTTTTGAGTTTATTTATATCATTACAAACATATTTTAACATGTTTAAACCAATTACATTAATTAACCACATGCTTATGTTCAAAACCATAAAATGGCATAACCTTCACCATTGAAGGATCTCCATTCCAACTCAATCCAATTATCATTTCAATCTTATTTCCACCACTTATATCATTAAATAACATGATTTAAGCATTAAAATCAAACAATTAATCATTCTTTAAAAATTCACTTTTTCCAAAACCCTAAATCAATACTACCATCTTCAAACTCTATCCAAACTTAAGTAAATCCATCATTTAATTTTAAAATCCTTGTTTATGTATCAAAACAACACATTTGGAACCAATTTGCACAATTAAAACTCATGATTTTAAAAAATCAAATGTTCCATAACCCTAAATTCTCTCTCTTCACCAATCTTACCCAAACTAAACCATTTCTTTAATCCAAAATTAAAATCATTGTTAATCACTTAAAATAACTTCATCCATACCCAAATAGACAATTAAATCTTAGAATTCACACTTTCATGAAATCCAAATAAAAAAGTTGAAAACTTACTAATTTTGGTAGAAATCACCAAAAATCCACTTTGAACTTGTTAAATCCTTCAATAAATTAAGTATGGAAGAATCAAATTCCTTGGTCTTGCATCCATGGTGGTCGGCCCTTGTGAGAAGAAGAGGAAGATGAAGACAACTTTTAAATTTTTTTTCATTTCATCTTTATTTATAACCATATATATATATATTAAAATAATTCAATTAATTATTTAATTTTTTTATTTAATAAATTAAAAGTCCAAAATCTCTCTTCCATTCAAAAATAATTTATTTTTGAATTATTTTATTAATTTTAAATTTCTAAAATTTAATTACCAAAATACCCTTTTACTTTGACTTTTCTTTTAAAAAGTGTTGACTTTTATATGTTGTATATATTTTACATATATATCACATATATATTCCACTTTTTCACTTAAAATTTCTTCATTTTTCATTTAAAACTATTAAATTAATTTATCCATTTAAATTATAATTTATTTTATTAAATTTCCAAAAACTAGAACTTTTCTAAAATTTAGGATATTAAACATATGCATAAGTAATGTGTATCTTATATACACATCAAATGTACCTTATATGTGTATTAAATATATTAAGTATGTAATGTATTAATCCAACATATACAATTAATATACCATATGTATATGTTATATATATACACTAGATATATATTGGGTATATACAACTTTTATATTTCTAAAATCACAGATGTGACAATTTTCTCCCCCTTAAATAATTTCGTCCTCGAAATTATCCAATACGGTAATAAATCATCCAAATAAAATATAATCTTAAAATCTCATCAAAATTATTATTTCATCAAATTACATAATTTCTATTCTCCCCCTTAGGTTCATTCTCAATTACCTTTTTTACCATTTCATAACTCATCATTATATTGTCTATTTACTCAAACAATCACAATGGATTATCATATCATCAATCGAATTGCCATTAGACAAAATTAGTTCATCTCTTTAATATATATACACCACACACCTATTGCACTCAAGATATTTAGTCATTTCATTATCTTAAAAATATACTCTTATCACCTTAAATTCAAATGTTAATAACTTTTATTTTAACACAATAATTTTACACATCTTTACTTTGATCCTACTTTTTATACAATTACCACATATTAATTTAATATCACCATTATATAACAACAAAATCTTATTTCCTTATTAAGATTCATTCCAATTATACTATAACTAATATAACTTAGCACCTTTCATATGCATATACATATCAGAACGCTGTATTATGAACATTATCACATAGCTTGCATATTCTTAATACAACTACATACATTGAATTTCAATAAATACTTGTAAACTTATTATATTTCAGATCAATTGATCTAACTATTACAATATGACCATCACAGCTTTATTGTATTCTGACCAACCTTTTGTCTATTTTAAATTCATCAATCTATTTTCAATTCATGACCTAATTCTATTAGGTCAAATTTATTCTCAAATCTTAATTCCCTTCGAATTCATCATTATAGATAATATTCATTTCCCCTAGTCTCATTCACTTTAAACATCATTTTCACCAACTTATTCATTTTATACCACTTTCAAACACATTCAAAATAACTCTTACTCACATTTCATAATTCCTTTCATTTATCATTTCTCACATTTCTTATAGTTACCATATTTACAAAAAATCACTTTTCTTACAAATCATTTAAAGCTCATCATATTTTCACAATTCTCTTCTGTTCCACACTTTCTATAAAAAAAAAACAAATTTCTAACATAAAATTATAAGATACAACTATGCAAACCATAAGTCTTGACCATGTTTCTTGAAGCATAACTATCAATCTCACCAAATCTATCCAACGGTCATGTCATCTCAGGCTTATGCCTGTGGAAAACAAAACTAATCGGTTAATATACTAAACAAATCATACGACCATGGCAGAATAATGGTCATGCCTATGGCTTATAAATAAATACTGCCCCTTTATCATTCTTCTTCAAACATTTCCAATCACAACGTTAAGTTCGTATTGCAAAAATCACATATTCATTTTTTTTAATCTTTTGCTACACAAAGAGTTAACGCTTTTCATCTCTGTTTCAAAACAATTTACTTTTGATCACTTATGTTTCAAAACAATTTACTCTTAATCACTCGATCATCATTAGCCTAACTTAAGTTTCAACAATATTATCATTAACATCTCTTACATATACACATTCGTTCATATGTTAATTTTTTCACTTTCATACTTTCTTCATTATACTTTCCTTTTCCTTACAATCTCTTATTTATATGCATATACTTTGGGCCCAACACTATACAATCATCAAGTTCAGTCGTTACAATAACAATTTCACCGTCCAGCTCTTCTTAGGTTCATTCTCAATCTCAATTTCATCACATGACCTAACTCTACGCAGGTCAAGACCTAATCTCTCTTAGTTATATTAATACTTGCAATATCATTCTCAATATCACTAGACAAGTAATTGTATAAGGTAACAAACACTTGATAACATTTTTTTCATCCACATACACATTCGTAAGTCATATTCACAATGTGACTTACTTTCCACATTTTCTTATATATTACAATTGTGTTCATATTGAAAAATCTCATCACACATATCATAGAATTATACACAATTCCTCTTTTACATACAACCTATACAAAGTTAACATTTATCACCTTTCAGAGAACATTATCATTTCTCATCCATTTGACATTACTTAGGTTATTCATCAATTCAACATATATATACACTCTGACCATAACATAATTAACATCTTTCTTATTTAATCGCCCATCTTTTAAATAAGTTTCTTATTATATTTTTTTAACACTTCACATAAATCTTAGTCATATTTCTAATTTGACATCTCTCTCACATTTGTTTTTTATGCATTTATCATACCTTTCATATCCATTTTCATCATTTCCAGTTCAATTAACTAAAGTAACTCATTTTCACTTTCTTAATCATTTCCCTTTATTTCATAACAAAATTCTATATTATCAACCACATTATACCTTAGTTAGTACTTTCATAAATAATATTACTCATTTAAAATTACTCCCATGCTTATTAAACATTAAACTATCAATATCTAAAACAATCTTCATCGAAATTCCCTTACAACTCTAAATTTTCAACTTACTACTTTACTTAAACTTCATTCTATTAATCTCACTTTCAAGAGCTAACTTTATAAAAATTATTTTTATATTAATATAACATCAAAACACATCACTTTCATAATTATGGAAACCCATTTCAAAAATTCAAATTTCATATAATGCAACCAACAACATGAACCTCACCAAATCTCATCCATATCACATTCTCAATCTTAAGATCATAACATTTACTTTTAAACAACACTAATTCATTTCCTTACACTAATTAACATCATCAATTAGATATCCTACTTTTACATACTCAAACCCTAAATCATGTATCATTCATTTTTTTTTATTTATGAACTCTTTGTTCTAAATTATTAAAACTCCATATTCCTTCTTTATACTTCTACTCGTATGCGTATAAATTTTCATAATTGTTCTTCTTCATTTGTCTCATGAAATTAATTTATTACTCATGTACAAAAAATTGTATGACTTCCTTAGTTTCATGTCACTCTCACTTTTAATTTTTATATTCCTTACCAATTCTTTATAAAAGTTTGTAAACTTTTATCCATGTGCACTTGACACATATATGGACTTATATTTAAAGTTTTAGATTTTTTCCAAGTTGATTTAATATATTTAAAAATTAAAACTTTCAAAATCAGAGAATCTGTCTCTTTAATAATTTCTCTGGCAGCACCCAGTTGTCCATTTTTTTCAGGTATCATACTTTAATAAAAATTCATGAAATTTTAACCATATGTTATAGGAATACATATGATATTGGGTGTAAATTTTCATATTTTTTTGGGTTGGTTTGCCATAGTTTTTAAATATGTTTCTCAATTTCTATAGATTCTGAGTTTCTGGAACTCCTCCAACAATCTGTGTTCTTCTACCTTTCTTAATTAGTAATTCATATTTAAAAATTATAAAATTTTATACATTAGATTCTAACATATAGGAAAACTTTTCATTAAATTTTCAAACTCATCCAACATTCCTATATTTATTCAAAAATTCGACAATATCATTTTACAGCATACCTATAAATGTTTTTGTAACTATCATGCCCATTTCTCAAACTTTTTATTCATATCTTAAATCATTTCATAAATTAATTTTATTAATTTCACTTATTCATCAATTGAATCAGCTATGAATTTTAATGTTAAATAAAAGTTCTAAAAATTCTTAATCCATACGCTCCAGAATGATGTTTCTATTGTGCCACTCTGATCTATATAATCCAAACGTCATCTCCACTCATACCCATCATATCAAATGGACATTGCTACATCAGGGATAAGATAAATTGCCAGTGTCAATGCATGCATCACAATTAAAAATTATTATTTTTTTAAATTCTAATTTTCTCTCTCTAACAATCCACCTAGGTCGAAAACCTCAAACCTAGGCTCTGATACCAAAATAAATGTAACACCCTTATACCCTATATACTTACAATACATATTTTCAGCATATGTAAAATACGCATATACGGTACAAAAATGTCACAGACCGGTTTAAGAAAATTTTTATATTTCTATTTTAAAATTTCAAATACTAAATATATAAAATTAAATAGTATATAAATATTTTTTACTTGCTATAGTAACCCGAAATAACATATTATATAAAAATCTCTGGAAAAAATTCGCTAGAGTTTTGTCTGTTATTTGGACGTTCCCAAAATTCAGTAAAACACAACCTACATAAAACAAATACTCCCATTAAAATCAATTCACCATTTCACCAATACTCCTCAATTTCTCCATATTTTCTCAAAATACTTATACATAGATATATATATTAACAACACATATAATATCTCATCCTAACTAAATTATTCAAAACATTCTTTACAATTTACATTATATACTTCAAAAATATATCATAACATATATAATATCAAAATATATTGTAATGTCAAATATCTACATGCTGGCAACTAGCTCTGATCTTGACGTACTAAAAAACTCTTCAAGCTAAAAAACTACAAACCTAGACCCGACCAGGTCTAGTAGAATGCTTCGGCTCTACCATGTCACATGCGCGATGAATTACAATTGCGTTAAGCCGTTGCCTAGTGGTACAAACTTTGATAATAATAAAAATATAAATTAATGCCAATGCAAAATGCTTATGAACATCACATCATTCCATTTTCTCATATTCTTCAATTATTTCACATTCCACAATTCACATATAAAGAAACACAAATATGGGCCCAAAGACAACTAAAATGCTATTCAAATTTCAGAGTTACTGTTTTGGTCTATAATGACACCATGTGTCTAGCCCCGTAGGCAATATATCAATGGAATATTCCAACTAGGCATGAGCTTATGACCCAGTCTTTTCACTCATCCTAGCTTTAAATATTTATTTTTGAGGCTTACGACCTGGTCTTTTCACCTCAAAAATATTTTCACAATGGCGCCCAGCGTCTAGCTTGGAGGCAATCATAGGCATGCTGCTAAACACAGAACTCTGAAAATTGAATAACATACTAGGCACACAATTTATTCATATTTCTCTTTATCAATCTTGTTGTCCCAAGATGGCAACCAAGAGGGGGGGGGGTGAATTGGTTTCCTCAAGAAATAATGACAATTAAAAAACTCAGCAAAATAGAAATGCGGAATTAAGAGATAGTTGAGTAATGGAAGAAAGAAAGAACACACAAGATTTATAGTGGTTCGGATTTACTTCAATCCTACATCCACTTCCTTAACAACTTGTTAAGGTTCCACTAATCTTTGAAGTTTTTACAAGCTCACTTCCAACTTTGGTGTTTTCACAAGTTCACACCTAACTTCACAAGTGTTTTCTAAGGCTTACACTCAAGAACCTTTAAAGGAGTTTTTAAGGCTCACTCTCACAACCCAAACAAGAGTTTTACAAGGATTACTCTCACAACCCAAGTGTTTTTCCAAGCTCACACTCAAACTTATACAATGATGTTTTCAATGCTTACACCTAACATTCATTACAATTCAAATGTAAGTTTAAGTAAAAGAAAAGTTGTTGCTTGGCTATCAAATTCTATTTTGCTTCACTTGTCTTCTTGCTTTTCTTGTAGAAGCGCTGTATTTATAGCCAATGTGGTCTTACTAGCCATTATTGATAGTGAGAATAAAGTCTTGGCAGTTTAGACCTTCTTTACTTAAACTGTCCGAAGCATTTAGCGGTCATCCTTCATACAAGGATGGTCGCGCTCATGCCTCACGCGGTCGTCCTTGGACAAGGGATGGTTGTTGCATTTAAAAAGCTTCAATGGTCGAATTTTAGTGCTCTACAGCAGGAATCTTGCCCATGCTGTGATTGTCGGGACGGTCGCGCCTAGCAAAGGTGCGGTCACCCTTTTTGAATATTGAAGTGGGTTTATAACGGTCATGTCACGTGTCATTCTCTGACAGGGCAGAAGAGATGTCCGCCAAAATTTGAATGTCGCGGTCGCCCTAGGTAGCATCTCGCGGTCGAGTTGAGATTCTCACGTCGAACTTCTGGATGCACCTGAGGACGCGAACACTACTGTCTCTTTAAGCAAATTCTTCTTGAATTGGTAGAGCGGTCGCGACTCTGAATGGGCGGTCGCTAAAGTGGTAAGCGAGGCCGAGTCATTCGCCGTTCTTATCACCGCGAACCTTACTGTGATTAGAATGATTTGAGTTCCTTAGTTAGCGATCGTCCATAAATTGGGACGGTCGCTCATCTTTATGCGCAGTCTCGACGGAGGTCGGGCTTCTGACTGCGAAACCTACTGTGATAAGGTTTCATCCTTTAATTGAATGGTGCGGTCGTATTCAGGTTTGGTGCGACCGCTAGAAGTGTTCTGTTCAGCTTTATTTGAAGTAACCTAAGCTTGCAACAAGATTCTCCAAACACATGTTAAATGGATCATTCATTTGAGTTGTCAAGGATCAAAATTGATATCATTTGTCTAACAATCTCCCCCATTTTGACTTTGACAATTCAAATGGAATGATAAGAAAAAGAATAAGTCTAAAATGCTCCCCCTTAACATATGCATGAATCATGGTGAAGCAATCATTGGTGCATTGATATTATTTGAGTATCTTGGTGCATTGAGTTATGTTTAAACAATCATTCCAAGTTTCAAGTTGTTTACAATTTCTCCCCCATTGTCATAGGCAAAATGATTAATCAGAAAGCAAGAAGTTTATTGAAAAGTAACTAAACATCTTGTTTATTTAAAGTATGGAGAAAAGTGCAAAGTACAAAGACAAAACAAATAAAGCATCAAACATATCAAGACATAAAATGAAAATGCAAACTATTAAGACTAAACAGTTAAGCTATTCAGAGTCATCATCCTCATCTATCTCTTCTTCTATTAAAGGAGTGTTTCCTTTATCTTGAGGAGCAAAAGAGGTAGAGCTAGTACTAATGGACTCTTCTTCTTCAGGAAGGCTTTGGGTATGATCACTTATATCCCAATCTTCAAGATTGCATTGAGGCAAGTCCAGTTTGCCTTGCATATCATATAGATCATGATGCATGTGAGATATAAGGTCAATTCTCTTGTTCAAGTGCTGGAATCTCTTGGAGACACTTTTCTTGAACCTAGAGAGTTTCCTGGAGAGAGATTTGATAGCATGGAGGATGAGTTGTGTAGAGGATGAGGTAGTTTCCTGAGCAGCTTTTGATGAAGTAGCTTTTGGAGGTAATTCCATAGCAACTTCCACAGAGTCTCCCTCTTCCTCAATTGTATACCTTGGCCTTTTCTTTTGTCTATCCACAACTCCTTTCTTGCCAAAATAGTATACATATGTGCCTTCAATCTTCCTTACACATCCAGCATGTTCTAGATAATCAATTGTGATGGCACTAGAGGCAAGATTGAAAGGGTTTCTCAATGTAGCTAGGTTCAGATCATTTAGAAGGTTCAGGTGCCTAGCTATTTGAGTAATTTGTGAGGATAAGAAGAAAGTTCCAGTTCTTGTAACTGCATGATGATAGAGGGTGTCAATCAAGAACTTGGTTGTGTTCATTTGGATGTTGTGGGTGAAAGCATATAAAAAGATGAGGTCTCTTTTGGTTACCTTTTCATTCCCATCTGCTCTTTGATGGATGGTGTAGGTGATAATCCTATGGAGCATCCAATGGGTGAGGGATTTGATGTGTCTGGCTTTTGATTCTTTTTCAAAAGAAGTTTCCACAGAAATTTCTTGCCAGAATGCAGAGAGAGTTTGGTTTGAAAAGATTTGATCATTGTAAGAGGTTATACCATCATCAGGAAAGTCCCAAATATTGCCAAAGTCTTTTAAGGTTAAGGCTTGGTATTGATCAAACAGTTTAAACCTAACCCCATACCATCCCAGTGCAGAGTTAGCACTCTTTTCTATTTGGAAAGACATAAGAAATTCCTTGCTTAGACTGGAATAACCTACCTCTTCAGGAAATACAAACTTTCTCCATCCAAGGACATCTAGTAATCTCTCAATCTCGTCCTTGATATTTAGGGCATAAAGCATCCCACCAAAAGGAGATTTGGTTCCCTCAACCTTCTTTCTTTTCAGCATAGCATATCTAACATCTTCCTCAGAAGTTTGGTGGTGAGGTTTGTGAATTTTCTCACCTCTTTTAGATTGTGGAGGAGATGGAGGATCAACGATTGGTTCTCTTATTGTGATTCCTGGAGCTCTCTTTGCTTTTCCTTTTATTTTGGAGGTTGTCTTCTTTTTGGGAGCCATTAGAATAGAAAGAAAAAGAAGAAAACTGGAAAACAGAGGGTGTATGAGAAACAGATGATTTTGAGAGGATTTTTGAGATTTAGAGGGAAGTTTATATGTTTTAATAAGCAAAATATCAAAGAAACTGATGTATCATACTCTTAAATAGATGAAATTAAGAAAATAGCCGTTTATGACTGTTGAAAGTTAATAGTTGTGACCTGTCATACAGCCAACGGTTACAAAATTTCGAGCAGAGTGTACAGAGTGCGGTCGCAGATTTAGAAGGGTGCGATCGCGAAATGCGGTCTAGTGACCATTAGCACGATCAGTACGCTCGCAGGGGAAGAAACTATCTGTAACGGTCGAAACTGTTCAAATTATTATGCCCGCGCACAAATTTTCTCGACCGCGCACAGAGATTTTTGTTTGAATGAATCTGGCAGACGAGATAGCGATCGCTTTGGACACTGGAGCGAACGCGACTGACTTAGAAATGAAAGATTCAAGGAAAGATGAAAGATTTTTCTAATGTTTAGAGAAATAAAATAAATAAATGCACATAGAAACTTCATTGATAGGCAATTAATTCAAAGTGGTTCCATCAATCATTCCTAAATTAAGTTTAATGAAGTTAAGTATATCTTCATTCAAGGGTTTTGTAAAGATATCAGCAAGTTGATTTTGTGTATCTATAAATTCTAGGATTATATTATGATTTTGTACATTTTCTCTCAAGAAATGATGTCTAATATCTATATGTTTGGATCTAGAATGTTGGATAGGATTTTTAGACAAATTGATAGCACTAGTGTTGTCACATTTAATGGAGATATTGTTAAATACTTTACCATAGTTAAGCAATTGTTGTTTCATCCATAATACTTGTGTGCAACAAAAACATGCTGCAACATATTCGGCTTCCGTTGTGGATAAAGCAACCGATGCTTGTTTCTTACTATGCCAAGAAACTAGACAATTACCAAGAAAGTGACATGCTCCTGTAGTGCTTTTCCTATCTAAGATACTACCAGCTTAATCTGCATCTGAAAAGCCTATGCTATGAAATGATGTGTTTTTAGGATACCAAAGTCCTAAATGCATTGTACCATTCAAATATTTCAAAATTCTCTTAGTGGCATTCAAGTGTGATTCTTTAGGACTAGTTTGAAATCTAGCACAAAGACATACACTATACATTATATCAGGCCTAGAAGTGGTTAAGTAAAGTAGTGATCCGATGATACCTCGATATTTCTTCTCATCTAATGCTTTACCATTTTCATCTTTACCTAATTTCAAGGATGTGCTCATAGGAGTTTTGCTAGTTTTGCAGCCATCCATTCCAAATTTCTTGATGAGTTCTTTTGTATATTTGGATTGGTTGATGAAGATCCCATCTTCACATTGCTTGACTTGCAGTCCAAGGAAGAACTTAAGTTCACCCATCATGCTCATTTCAAATTCCCTAGTCATACAAGAAGCAAATTCTTTGCACAAGGCTTCATTAGTAGCTCCAAATATTATGTCATCCACATAAACTTGTACAATTAAAATGTTATGCTTGTCCTTTTTAACAAAGAGAGTTGTGTCTACTTTTCCTTTTGAAAAACCATTTTCAAGTAAATATGCACTAAGTTTATCATACCAAGCTCTTGGTGCTTGTTTCAATCCATATAAAGCTTTGGTAAGTTTGAAAACATGATCAGGAAATTTGTAGTTTTCAAAACCAGGAGGTTGTTCTACATAAACTTCTTTGCTTATAAGTCCGTTTAGAAACGCACTTTTAACATCCATTTGAAAAAGCTTAAAGTTCATGTGACATGTAAAAGCAAGTAATATTCTAATAGCTTCTAATCTGGCTACGGGGGCAAAGGTTTTATCATAGTCAATACCTTCTTCTTGATTATAGCCTTTGGCTACCAATCTTGCTTTATTTCTAACAATGTGACCATTCTCATCAAGCTTATTCCTATAGACCCATTTGCATCCTATTATAGAGTGATCTGTAGGTCTAGGAGTAAGTTGCCAAACATTATTTCTTTCAAATTGATTAAGTTCATCTTGCATTGTAGTTATCCAATTTTCATCATTTAAAGCCTCCTCAACAGTCTTTGGCTCAATTTGAGAAACAAAAGCAAAATTAACATCTACATGATTAATTTTAGATCTAGTAATTACTCCCTTAGATGTTTCTCCAATGATGAGTTCCTTAGGATGGTCTTTCTTATATTGCCAATCCTTAGGTAGATCTTGAGTCTTTTCTTCAAGTTCATGATGATTGATCTTTGGAATATCAATAGATTCAAGAGGTTCAAGAGTACCTGCAGGGTCATTGAAAGTAATACCTTTCTTCTGATCACGATTAGATGATTCATCAAATACAACATGCATTGATTCTTCTATAACTAGAGTTTTCATGTTAAATATCCTATATGCTTTGCTATATGATGAATATCCTAGGAATATGCCTTCATCTGATTTGGATGAAAATTTTTCAAGATTATCCTTGGTATTCAATATGAAGCATTTGCATCCGAATACTCTAAAATATCCAATTCTGGGTATTCTTCCATTCCATAGCTCATAAGAGGTTTTATTAGTTAAATGCCTTTTGCAAACACGATTTGCAATGTAACAAGCTGTATTAACGGCTTCTGCCCAAAAATAAGATGGTAAATCATATTCATTGAGCATTGTTCTAGCCATTTCAATTAAAGTTCTATTTTTCCTTTCAACTACACCATTTTGCTGTGGAGTTCTAGGAGCAGAAAAATTATGTGAAATGCCAAGTTCATTGCAAAAGCCTTCAAAATTTTCATTCTCAAATTCTTTGCCATGATCACTTCTAATAGATGTGATCACATATCCTTTTTCATTTTAAACTCTTTTTGCAAATGTTTTGAAGTAATTAAAGGCTTCATTCTTTTGAGCTAAGAAATTAACCCATGTGAATCTAGAGTAATCATCAACAAGAACAAATGCATATGATTTGCCTCCTAAGCTTGTAACTCTATTTGGTCCAAACAAATCCAAATGAATGAGCTCTAAAGGTCTAGAGGTGCTTATAACACTCTTTGATTTAAATGAGCTTTTATGTTGCTTACCATGTTGACAAGGTTCACAAATCCTATCTTTATCATATTTTATCTTAGGTAAGCCATCAACTAAGTTTTCATTGCAGATATATTTCAACTGATTCATACCAGCATGTCCTAGTCTTCTATGCCATAACCATGCATCATTATTAGTGGACATTAAACATTTAAATGTATGATTTGAATGAATGTTGATATTATAGGTGTTGTTTGTTCTAGTACCCTTAAATATGATAATATCATTTGAATTCATGATTTTGCATTCCTTGGAATCAAAATTGACAAAGTATGCTTTATCACATAGTTGACTAACACTTAGCAAGTTATGTTTCAAACCATCAACAAGCCATACATCTTCTATTAAATCCTTACCAATAGAACCAATGGAGCCAACACCAAGAATTTTTCCTTTAGCATTGTTTCCAAAAGTTACATTACCTCCATGTTTGTAGGTAATACTTGTAAAGAGCTTTGCATTTCCAGTCATATGCCTTGAGCATCCACTATCCACAAGCCATGTGCTTTCGTTGATAGTAGATTTTAGGCATACCTACAAGGCAATAGTGATCATCTTCTTTTAGGTACCCACATGAAGTTGGGTCCTTGATGGTTAGTAGTAAAAGTGCCTTCTAACTTGAGATGAGCCTTTCTTATATAACAAGAAAAATTTTTGTGTCCAAATTTCATGCAATATGTGCATTGCCATGGTATTCTATACTTCTGCATTTTTCTTTTTGTATTTAAGGTATTATGCATACAACTACAAGTATGTGATTTCTTTTGTGCAAGTTTAGTGTACAAAAATGCATAATTATTTTTGGCTTTATTTCCTAGCAAACCATAAGAAGTTCTTGTGGTACTTTTAGACTTGGTGCAAGCATCTTTGATATGAACATCAGGAATTTCAATTGTAGATGCTTTTACAAATTTTGGTTTGCTTGGTGCAATGTTGGTTGAGCCATTGAATCCTAATCCATATTTTAAGGAAGGTGATCTTTGGTTATTAATTAATGTGTTTAATGCTTCCTTTCCTTTATGAAATCTGAAAATTGATTCTTTTAGTTCATGCTTCAATGTTTCATTTTCTTTAATAATCTTTTCTAAGTCATGTGAGTTTTTATTTAACTCTCCTATCGTTTTCATCGAGTGTTCATTTGAGGTTTTCAATTCAAAGGTAGAGTTCTTTAAGCATATAAAATCTTTTTCTAACTTAGAGTTTTTCTCTTTATAAAGCATCATTTTAGAAAAATATTTTTCTATTTTAAAGTTCATGTGCTCAATCAAATCACTATCATCTATATCATTTGTATCATTATGTGCTACTAGATCAAAGGATTGAGTACTTACCTCATTGGAGTCATCTTCAATAGCCATGAGACACAGATTTGCAATTCCTTCTTCTTCTTCTTCTTCTTCACTTGAGGAAGAGTCATCCCATGTGGCTTTGAGAGACTTTTTCTTTTCTTTATCCCATTTCTTTTTGTTCTTTAATTTGAAGCAATCCGATTTAATGTGACCAGTTTTTCCACATTCATAGCATTTTACCTCATTTTTCTTTTCTTTATCTTTGAAGGAGAATTTTGGAGGTGTACCTTTGTTTGCTTGTAATCTTTTCTTCCTTTTCCATTCATTGATTCTTTTTTAGAACATTGCCATTTCATCTTCATCATCAGTACCTTCATTGCTTGAGCTCTCAACTTTTTTGATTTCTTTGAGTGCAATTGGTTTTCTCTTTTCTTTTTCACCTTGATCTTCTTCTTTCTCACTGTGTAGCTCAAATGTGAGTAGTTTACCAACTAGCTCGTCGGTTCTTAATGTGCTGAGATCATGAGCTTCTTCTATGGATGATACTTTTGATTCAAAGTTTTTTCTAGCTCTTAGGGCTCTCAAGATTTTACTGTTTACATCACCTTGATCATATACCTTGCCATACTTCTTTAGTTCATTGACAATAGCAAGCAAGCAATTTGTCATGTCGGTGACATTTTCATTTGGTTTCATCTTGAATAGCTCATACTCATGGACATGCATTTGTTTCTTGGTAAATCTCACTTGAGTCGTACCTTCATGGTAGTTTTCGAGTGTTTTCCAAATGCAATGTGCACAAGTTAAATGTTGAACTCTTCC
This sequence comes from Garcia nutans, assembly GCA_947685225.1. Lineage (NCBI taxonomy): Eukaryota > Viridiplantae > Streptophyta > Magnoliopsida > Malpighiales > Euphorbiaceae > Garcia > Garcia nutans. The sequence goes on along the minus strand of CANTUV010000035.1, from coordinate 24,471,843 downwards.
ACCTTCTTCTCTTGAAATGGAATTCATCAAGATGGAAGTGGCTCTATTGTTCTTGAATCGATCTTTGACATTGCTAGCTGACCATTGTGCTTTGGGAAGTGGAACTTGAATACCGTCAACTTCATAAGTGGGAGGTTTCCACTCACTTTCCACGAAATCCCATAGTTCAATCCCTTCACTGTCTAGAAACAAATACATTTTGTGTTTCCAGTATGAATAATCAGTTCCATCAAAGTAGGGTCTAAGAATAGTGTTAAGATTTCCATGAGAGTTTGATGAAGAAGAAGTTGCCATAGTGGATCAAATTTCACAATTAAGTTTAAGAAATCTCAGGCTCTGATACCAATTGTTGTCCCAAGATGGCAACTAAGAGGGGGGGGGGTGAATTGGTTTCCTCAAGAAATAATGACAATTAAAAAACTCAACAAAATAGAAATGCGGAATTAAGAGATGGTTGAGTAATGGAAGAAAGAAAGAACACACAAGATTTATAGTGGTTCGGATTTACTTCAATCCTACATCCACTTCCTTAACAACTTGTTAAGGTTCCACTAATCTTTGAAGTTTTTACAAGCTCACTTCCAACTTTGGTGTTTTCACAAGTTCACACCTAACTTCACAAGTGTTTTCTAAGGCTTACACTCAAGAACCTTTAAAGGAGTTTTTAAGGCTCACTCTCACAACCCAAACAAGAGTTTTACAAGGATTACTCTCACAACCCAAGTGTTTTTCCAAGCTCACACTCAAACTTATACAATGGTGTTTTCAATGCTTACACCTAACATTCATTACAATTCAAATGTAAGTTTAAGTAAAAGAAAAGTTGTTGCTTGGCTATCAAATTCTATTTTGCTTCACTTGTCTTCTTGCTTTTCTTGTAGAAGCACTGTATTTATAGCCAATGTGGTCTTACTAGCCGTTATTGATAGTGAGAATAAAGTCTTGGTAGTTTAGACCTTCTTTACTTAAACTGTCCGAAGCATTTAGCGGTCGTCTTTCATACAAGGATGGTCGCGCTCATGCCTCACGCAGTCGTCCTTGGACAAGGGACGGTGGCTGAATTTAAAAAGCTTCAACGGTCGAATTTTAGTGCTCTGCAGCAGGAATCTTGCCAATGCTGTGATTGTCGGGATGGTCGCGCCTAGCAAAGGTGCGGTCGCCCTTTTTGAATATTGAAGTGGGTTTATAACGGTCATGTCATGTGTCATTCTTTGACAGGGCAGAAGAGATGTCCTCCAAAATTTGAATGTCGCGGTCGCCCTAGGTAGCATCTCGCGGTCGAGTTGAGATTCTCGCGTCAAACTTCTGGACTCACCTGAGGATGCGAACACTACTGTCTCTTTAAGCAAATTCTTCTTGAATTGGTAGAGCGGTCACGACTCTGAATGGGTGGTCGCTAAAGTGGTAAGCGAGGCCGAGTCATTCGCCGTTCTTATCACCGTGAACCTTACTGTGATTAGAATGATTTGAGTTCCTTAGGTAGCGGTCGTCCATAAATTGGGACGCTCTCTCATCTTTATGCGCGGTCGCGACGGAGGTCGGGCTTCTGACCGCGAAACCTACTGTGATAAAGTTTCATCCTTTAATTGAATTGTGCGGTCGTATTCAGGTTTGGTGCGATCGCTAGAAGTGTTCTGTTCAGCTTTATTTGAAGTAACCTAAGCCTGCAACAAGATTCTCCAAACACATGTTAAATGGATCATTCATTTGAGTTGTCAAGGATCAAAATTGAGATCATTTGTCTAACAAATCTCTTTCTCATTGTCACATATTCAATCTAGGAACATTGCCTTATTTTCATATTTTTTTTCTCACTTTTCTCATTTTTCACATCTTTCTCACTTTTCTCATTTTTATCAATATCAATTTATTTCATTATACCACATATCTCATTTTTGCATTCACAACACATTACCCAATTACTTTGGGTATTACCATATAATACACATATTATTCACATTTTACACAATTTAGCCATTATCAATGGTTTTTCACAATGCATTTAATACATATATGACATTATAAATGTCATAGCACATTATACATACATAACCAATATATATTCAAAGTTTGTACTTACCTCAAATAGAAACCAAAATAATCTTAAAACTCTCACCAACCTTCTCTTCCAAGTTTTCCTTCAACACTTGGATCGGCCAAACTACTTCCTCTCAATGCCTATATCAAATGTGATCATAAATAATCATTTAATATCACATTCTAAGGCATTCTCAACATCAAACCTTAATTTAACAACACTCCTACAAAATTTCAAAAATTAAGTCTTTCCTTACTTTAACTTAGCAAATCCATATTAACCCATTAAATTATTGTTTTGAGTTTATTTATATAATTACAAACATATTTTAACATGTTTAAACCAATTACATTAATTAATCACATGCTTATGTTCAAAACCCTAAAATGGCATAACCTTCACCATTGAAGGATCTCCATTCCAACTCAATCCAATTATCATTTCAATCTTATTTCCACCACTTATATCATTAAATAACATGATTTAAGCATTAAAATCAAACAATTAATCATTCTTTGAAAATTCACTTTTTCCAAAACCCTAAATAAATACTACCATCTTCAAACTCTATCCAAACTTAACTAAATCCATCATTTGATTTTAGAATCCATGTTTTTGCATCAAAACAACACATTTGGAATCAATTTGCACAATTAAAACTCATGATTTCAAAAACTCAAATGTTCCATAACCCTAAATTCTCTCTCTTCACTAATCTTACCCAAACTCAGCTGTTTCTTTAATCCAACCTTAAAATCATTATTAATCACTTAAAATAACTTCATCCATACCCAAATAGACAATTAAATCTTTGAACTTCAAAAACCCAAAACACACATAGTCATACTTTCATGAAATCCAAATAAAGAAGTTGAAAACTTACTAATTTTGGTGGAAATCACCAAAAATCCACTTTAAACTTGTTAAATCCTTCAATAAATTGAGTATGGAAGATTCAATTCCTTGGTCTTGCATCCATGATGGCCGGCCCTTGTTAGAAGAAGAGGAAGATGAAGACAACTTTTAAAATTTCTTTTTCTTTTCGTCTTTATTTATAACCATATATATATTAAAATAATTTAATAATTAATTATTTAATTATTTATTTAATAAATTAAAATTCCAAAATTCCTCTTCCATTCAAAAATAATTTATTTTTGAATTATTTTATTAATTTTAAATTTTTAAAAATTTAATTACCAAAATACCCTTTTACTTTGACTTTTCTTTTAAAAAGTGTTGACTTTTATATGTGGTATATATTTTGCATATATATTCCACTTTTTCACTTAAAATTCCTTTATTTTTTATTTAAAATCATTAATTTAATTTATCCATTTAAATTATAATTTATTTTATTAAATTTCCAATAATTAAAACTTTTAAAAAATTTGGGATATTACACATATGCACAAGTAATATGTATCTTATATACACATCAAATTTACCTTATATGTGTATTAAATATATTAAGTTTGTAATGTATTAATCCAACTTATATAATTAATATACCACATGTATATATATTATATATATACACTAGATATATATTGGGTATATACAACTTTTATATTTTCAAAATCACGGATGTGACACTTCACGAATAGGCATAGGTGCTCTTCCTCCTGCATTTAGCATCTTAAGTTGACTTGTTAATTTTGCTAATTTTCATGCCATTTCAGAATTAGCATTCTCATCATAAACTCCCTAGTGCCTTGAAAATTGCATCTTTACAATAAATACTTAGAAATTAAAAAAAATGAAACACTCAAAACAATTAAATAATTTAAATAAAAAAATATCAAACTATTAACAAGAATTGCCTTGCCTGGCAGCGGTGCCAAAAACTTATTGCGCTCGACTAATTACTACTACAAGTGACACTCGCAAGTATACGAGGTAATTGTAGCAATGGTGATCACCCCAAGGTCGTCTCACAAAGAAGGAATTTCTTTGTAATAGTTTGATTAGCAAGAAATTTAAAAGAAATAAGAGTGTAATGTATTGGAATGGTGAAAGAACAATTTAAATCTAAAAGTAACGTGCGTAATTGTTGTTCAAGATCAATACAATTCTAGGAATGGTGCCTAGGGTTGTAGATCAATTTAATCAAAGATTAACTCTTAAATTATCCATTAACATGACCTTGTATTTTAATTTGTTCCTTGAGTTTAATTAGTAATTACCAATTCATTAGTTTTCACATTCATGAATTAACAACAACCAATTGTTTTGAAATTGCAAATTAACAAACCCTAGAACTTATATTTCTAATTCATTCTTAGGGTAGTTGATTGCATAATTCCAATATCAAATTTCACCTCTCGGTCCTTCATTCAATTTCTAGAGATCAATAGGTAGCTAATCTATTAACCTAACATTCAATCCAATGCAATCAACCAACAACAAGGTATATTAATGGAAATATCAAATCAAGTCATTCAATCAAATCTACTACAAACCCTAGGCATGAGTAATTTAGCTCATCATCATCAATTTAAAATAAATATTCATCTTAATATAAATCAAATCACAATTGTACATTGAAATATTAATGTTCTTAACAAACAATAACAACCTAGAAATGAATTAAAAGAGAGAATATAAAAACCCCTTTGAAGATGCTAAGAGTTGAACTTCTAGTCTTCCTCCTAGCTCCACCATGAATATGATGAAGAACTAACAAGCCTTCTCCAATCAATGGCTCTTCTCTTGAAAGATGGAATGGTCACTCTCTCAAGCCTCCAACTCCTCAATCAAGGTTTCTTTAGACCCTAACCTTCACAAGAGCTTGCTCACCCAATTTTATCCCCAAAAATGTTAAAGATCTTCTTTATGGAAGAAATGGAAGATGAAGATGAAGGTGATGTTCTTGGTCTCTCTCAAGACTAAGAACAAGATGATGAACCAAGAGAGAACTCCTTTTTCTTCCTCCAAAACGTGTATATGTATCCCCTCTCCCATTCTTTTTAATTTCTTAAGACACAACCCATGCCTTGCCAACTCACACACTCCACTTTGTCTCCCACTTTCTCATTATTTAAGTCTTCATCCCATAAATTAGGCAACCTTTTTCTTCTTTTAATATTTCTTTTTAAAAGATGGCACTTGTTGTCTCCCACTTTGTCCCCCATTTCATGTAAAATAATTGAAAGAATTCTCACAAGACACGACCAAGTCATGAGTGACTTGGCCGTGCTACTCAATTTCTCATGGACAAGGCCAAGCCATGTGACCGTGTCCATGGCTGCCTCAATCCATCTTCAATTTCCAAGTGGGACACGACCTCTTGAGTGTGTTCTCCACTGTTTTCTATCTTTCCTTTGGTCTTTTGGTAAGACACGGCCAAGGCCTTAGCCATGTCATGTGACACAGCCAGTGGCTTGGCCTTGTCTCTTGGGTGTATCCACTTCTACCTTTGCTTCACTTTGTCTTTGATTTGCTCTTTTGCTAAGACACGGCCAAGGCCTTGGCCGTGTCATGTGACACAGCCAGTGGCTTGGCCGTATCTCTTGGGTGTGTCCACTTCTGCTTTTGCTTCTTCTTGTTTTGTTCTTTGGCTTCATTTGTTGAGACACGGCCAAGGGCTTGGCCATGTCTTGTTACACGGCCAGTGGCTTGGCCATGTCTCTTGAGTGTGTCTGTCTCTGCCAAAATTTCCTACCTCTTTCCTTAGATGAGGGACATGGCCAAGCCATGAAGTGTCTTGGCCGTGTCTCATGTTTTACACCTTAATAATCCATCAAATTTAATTAAAGGTCCATCATTTTGTTTTTCATCCTGGATCAAATACTTTAAACAAACTTTAAACACAAATTAAAAAAAAATCAATCAAAAGCCAATAAAATCACACTAAATCTAAACACATACATGATCCAATCAACTACCCCACAATTAATTCTTTACTTGTCCTCAAGGAAAGTCAAAACTAAAACAAACTAAACAAGATAAATTTAGTCAAGTTCAAGAGTTATAAGGATGTATCAAGACTCCCATTTTATTAAATCCACAATCATTATCAAATCAAGAACAATCAGTACTCAAACAATTTAATGGCCAATTCATGCATACCAAAAATTGTCAGCCCCTCACAAAACCTCTTAAGTGTTTAATCAGGTTGTGTTTAGGCTCTCAACATTCAATGAAAGATTATCTCTATAGGCTTGCTTATTAATTAAATCTCCAGCACCTAATTACAATCAAGCATCAATCATAAGGTCTTTCTTTGGGTTGTAAAGGGGCTAAGGTAAAGGCATGACATTTGGAAAATGTGAGCTTATTCATTAAGTTCAAGAGCACTTCAAGAATGAAGTAACCGATCATATGCATAACCCAGCAATCCCAAAACACCTTCCTCTCACCTACCACTTGACATTAAAGAGCTTTTCAAGGGAACTCACTTATTAAATTTTGCAATGATCATTCCCAAACTTTTTCCAACCCTACGAAAAAGAACAACAACTTCTATTATTTTGATTTTTCTCTTTTTTTTATTTTTTTAAAATTTTTTTAAATAGGGCTTGCAACTAAAGAAGATAATAATTTGTAATTTTGAACCCACTAAATTTATCCCCACATTTTATTTAACACAATACTCAATTATAAACGCTCTTAAAATGCTCTTAACCTAATACAAGGGTAATAGTTAAAACAACAAGTTTCAAGCTAATAGTATTGTGAAAAAGAAAGAGAAGGAAAAATGAAATAATTTCAAAATTGGCTAACGAAGGTCGGATATAAGTTGGTCTTTTTAAGCCAAAATGGGTTCACCTAATTGCCTTAATCATATTGATGCCTAATTGAAATTTTTATGCAGTCTCAAAATGCATGTCAAAGCAAGTTCTAGCAATTCATCAATCAAAGATGTTTACACACAATAAAGAATAATAAGTTGATATCCAACTTAATAGGCTCAATTCCTCACTAGTTTAAAGGTGATGCAAAGAATAACCATCAAAATTGACAATAAGCACCAATTCTATTCAATTCTCAAATTCATGCTTCAAAAAAATCAAAGGTAATCTATCAACAATATTATAACAATTGAACTTTTCAAAATTCATTTATTCAAAGAAAAATATTAACTAAACATAAACAAAGATAAATTAAAAGTAAAAACACAAACTGCACCCCACACTTAAAGATTCACATTGTCCCCAATGTGAGCATGCATAAATTAAAAGAGAAAGTTCAGATGAAACGTAATTTCCATTGTTCCCATATGCGATATGAAGTTCTCCTTCCATCCTTAATGAAATTGTCACCCATGTTTGAAAAGATGAATAGCATGTAACTCCGAAAGGTACCAAGTGTATTGCAATGCCTAAGTAGCATCCTTTAAAGAGCACATGTCCAAAGGGAATGTGTGAAGGTTGTCTTAGGGTGATCCTCAAATGCTATAGAAATTTGGTAAAAATTGTGTTCCGTCTATAACATGGTTATATTCATTTTTTGCTCTTCCTCACCACCGAGAGTGGAAGAGATGATTATTGGTTGCATATTGTTCCCCCAACCAAAATAAATTTCAAAATTTTTGGGGTCTTTTTAAGTTCAACCAAGTTTGGTTGAATCTCTTTCTCATCCTCTTTAGCAATCTGACAACCTCAACATTTAACATTAACTTGCACTCCTCAATTTCTGAATTAGAAATGTTAGGCTCTACTTCCAAGGTCATGGCCATCTCAAGCTTGTCTTCAATATTTTCTTTATAGGGCATGTCATAGATTTTAGAAAGTTACTTACCTTGTTTCTCATCCTTCAATGTTCTTGGGAATGGAATTGGTGGCATATAAGGATTTGGAGGTTCATGCAATTTTGTTGAAGTTGATGCTTCCAAATTCTTTAAACAGGAATCTGGAAGGAGTCAATAAGAATACTTCAGTTGGTCATCTCAGTCTGTGAGTCGATAGAACTACTGTAAGTGTTATTCATACATATCATGCATACATGAGCATATCACATTGCATTTTCTTGTATTGTATTGTTTATTCTCTGTCAAAGTGAACAACAGATACTCTATGAAGTGAAGATGAAGCGGGTATAGAATCAAGGGGCATGGAGGGCCCATTGCTTGAGGAAGCTCAAGTCATTTTGCAAAAGAAAGAAGAGATGCATGCTTATGCAAGGAACCAGACAAAATACAAACATCAATCAGAGCCTGCATAAGAAAAATCATTGGTTTGAGCCTACACAGGGAGCAAAGTTTCTCCTTTTTAATTTTTGAGTTTATGTGTGTATAAAATATTTTCAAACTCACTTTCAAATATTTTTCCACGCAGGGAGCAAGGAGAAGATATGAGGGCTAGCTAAAAAATAGCTAAATTTTTTGTAAAAGAAAGAATAGAATAGCCGGTTCAGCTAGAATTCTCAACTGATAAAGGGTCGAGCACCCAAAATCCAGTTTCGGGTCCAGCACCCAAAATCTAGTTTTGGGTCGAGCACCCAACTCCTATCTCAGGCCCAAGTACCCAATCTAGTCTCAAATCGAGAACCCAAAATCCAGTTTGGATCGAGCACCCACAATCCAGTCTTAGATCGAGCATCCAAATCCAGTTTCGGATGGAGCACCCTTAATCCAGTCTTAGATCGAGTATCCAAATTCAGTTTAGGGTCAAGCACCCAAAATCCAGTCTCTAATCCAAGTACCCAAATCAAATCCAATTTTGGGTCGAGCACCCAAATCCAGTTTAGGATAGAGAATCCAGTTTCGGGTTGAGAACTTAAATCCAATTCAGTCTCGGGTCGAAGTACCCAAATCCAATTCAATCTCGGGTCCAAGTACCCAGTCTCAGGTATAAGTACCTAAATCAATTCAGTCTCAGATCCAAGCACCCAAATCCAATTCAGTCTTGGGTCTAAGTACCCAAATTCAATTCAATTTCGGGTCTAAGTACCCAGTTTCAAATCCAAGTACCTAATTCAATCTTGGGTCTAAGTACCCAAACCAAATTCAATCTCGGATCCAAGTACCTAAATTAGTCTCAAGTCCAAGTATCCAATTCAATCTCGGGTCTAGGTACCCAATCTCAGGTCTAAGTATTCAATCTTGGGTCCAAGTATCTAGTTTTGGGTCTAAGTACCCAGTCTCGGATGCAAGTACCCAAAGTTTTTTCAAAAACCTATCCTAACCAAAAATCTACTCAAAGTCATGTTGTTTTTCACTCTCTTCAATTGAAAGTCTCAGATTGTTCAAGCAGGGGGCAAACTGTAGACCCTTAATTTTTAACCAAGTCCAGTTTAAAGATTTTAAAATAGTCCAAAATAATTTTTGTGGTATTTATTATTTATTTAAATATTTATTATTTATTAATTTTAATATTTACTATTTATTTCAATAATATAATATTTATTTTATTTATTATTTATAATATCTATTTTATTTATTTTTAATTATTATTTATTTTTAATAATATAATAATATTTGTTTTTAATAAAAAATTAAAAAGTAAAAAATTAAAAATCAGACTGATCACCGAGCGACGCGCGGCAGCGCGACAGGCAGCAATTGGCCTGCTGCAGGCAAATTTGCCGTAGGCATGGCCTGCAGCAAATTGGCATGCCACAGGCCAATTCACTGTAGGCCAAGCCTGCGGTGAATTACTGCCCTGCAGCAATTCTTGTCAACGCAATTTTGCCCAGCAACAGCCCGCGCCCGCACCCGCGCCCAATTTTGACAAATCCTTATTTAGCTTGGTTTTAATATTTTCTTAAACAGATTTTGATTTTCCTTAACATACTAGAATTTTTATTTTAATTGCCTATAAATATCACATTAAAACACACAGAAAAGAGGGACTAAGACTTTTTCTTTTTTCGAGCAGAAACATAAAAAAAAAAAAAGACAGAGACTTTTGATTTTTGTATGAATTATTCAGAAATTATTCTTAGGACTTTTCTTTAAGAGACTTGGACTGGAGCAATTTGATAGCGAGACGAGAGCTTGGAATGACTGTAACCAAAGGAGAGCAATAGAAATCCTAGCCAAACAATTGAAAAGTAATAGAGACAGAGAGCAAGAAAGAGATCAAAAGAAAATAAACCAACAAGAAGGCAGTGTTATATGCAACTGTCTTCAGCTTGTTTCAACCAAGATTTACAATACTTAAATATTGGTGGAACCTACGACGGAGGTTTGCGATCTTTTATTTAAATTATTTTTAGGAATACAATAATTTGATTATTATTTTTCATTGTTTTATTTTGTTTTTGTTTTATTATTTTATTTCAATTATTTCAATTATTCTTTAAACATTTAAATGTCACAGTAAAAATATATGTTTTTAAAACCCTAAATTCTACTTTCTTAAAGCCTAAAACCTTAGTTAACTTCTATTTCTTTAAAAAAATATATGTTTTTAAAACCCTAAATTATACTTTCTTAAATCCTAAAACCTTAGTTAAATTCTATTTCTTTCTAAATTACACAGTAGCCATAGTTTTTAAAAGAATAATAATAATGATGGTTTCTTTTAATCTCAGAACTCTAATTTTATTCAAGAAACCCTAATTCAAGATGTAAACCTAAATTTATATATTCATTATTTTATTTAAGTTTAAATGCATGGTTTATTATATATCCTTGGTGAATAATTTATTTATAATGAATGCTTGATTATTTTCATTGGCTTATTTTGATTATATAGTTTATTATATGTTTTGATGATTGATTTATTTAATTTTGATGTTTGGTTTATTTAATTTATCATGGATGAATATTTTTTTTTCAATTATTATTTGTTTATTAAAATTATAAGAGGTATGTTTCCATGATTGGGTACCTCATTAATTAATTTTCATGTAATTTAAATTACTTTTATATTTTGGTATTAATGTAAAGGACATGTTTCCACCTTTTGGTGGGTGTACTATTTAGTTTTAAAATATTGGATGATGTAAGGATACATTTCCATCCTCGGATGGGTGTCCATTTATTTATTTTGTTTGAACATTCTTTGTTTTTAATATAATGATGCTTTATTTTAATTATTGCTTGTAGCATGTATAATATCACTATATTTAAGAATTTCATAATATTAAGACCTGAAAAGGAGGCCGATTCCAATGAACCAGTCATTGTGGGGGTGCTAGGCCATTTCTCACCTTCCTCACACATACCCAATTTTTCGAACCCATTAGGGGGTTGGGGATTCCTTAGGAATTGAGTCATCCACCCCTTTCTTTTTTCTGGCCCATCTGGATGGCGACTCCATTTTCTCCAGGCTTAGGCCCATGTTCTCTAAGGCCCTGGGCCTAACAGTGCCAAAGTCACAAGAACAATTCCACCGGGAGTGGGGGTGAAAATCCCTACTCACACATATAAAATTAACACTTACACAATTCGATGGCTTTTCATGCATACCTTAGTGGCATTGCCTTGCTAAATTTCTCAAGTGTTTGAATAGGATAGTGTTTTCGCTCTTTACACCCCGTGAACGAGTGTTGCCATAGCCTTTCTTTAAGAATCAAGTCTCTGCCACTCAATTACAATTAAGCATCAATCATAAGGTCGTTTATTGGTTGTAATGGGGCTTAAGGTTGAGGTGTGACATTTTAGGAATGTGGGCTCACTCATTAGGTTCAAGAGCACTTAAAGAATGAAGCAACATACATGATGCAACAATTTCTAAAATAATTACTACTCTTAATGCTTGATTGACCCCTTATGGAGGAGTAGTATCCTCTTATTCTTTAACCTAACTTGTTCCACCTTGGCTATTAGAGCATCATTCTCTTTTTTTTAATGGAATATGAATTGATTCCTATTTTGGATTCAATGATATATGAAGAAATTTGTACTATAAAAAAGTTTTATTTACAACTTTCAATCCACTCAGTTTAACTCCACACTTGATTGACAATACAACTTTAATTACTAATTCCTCAAATGCTCTTGTTCCTAATGAAGGGATAAGACTTGGTAGAAAATGGTTTAAGATTAATGTTATTGTGCAAAAGAAATAAGTGGAAAATGATGTAGGCTTAAAGTTGGCTTACTAAGGATGTACAAGGGTTCGCTTTTTAAGCTAAGTGGATATATCTAAATGCCTTAATCATGTTGATGCCTAACTGAAAATTTTTTTTCGTGGTTTTTAAATGCATTTTAAGTAAGTTTTAGTAACTATTTGACCAAGGGAGATCTCTTAAAAAGAAGATAATAAGTTGGTATCCAACTTATAAAGGCTCAAGTCTTTGCAAGTTAAAGGTAGTTGCAAGAAAAATCCATCATAATTGTCAATAAATATCAATTCCATTCAATTCTTAATTTCATGCTTCAAAAATTTCAAGGTCCATCTATCCGCAATATTATAACTACTAACTTTTCAAAATTTATTATTCAAAGTCTAACATTGATTTGAAAATTTAAAAATCACTACATTTAAAATGATAATTAAAATGAAAGAAGTTAAAAGTAAAAATTTGCACCCCACACATAAAGATTCTCATTGTCTCTAATGTGAACAAACAATAATAACAAAGAATACAAGTTTAGATAGTACCTATTTTTATCATTCCATCATGTGGCATAAATTGATACTTTCAACCTTGCTTGAAACACATGTAAATTATTCATAAAGAGATAACATTTAAAGTAACAAACTTCATAGAATACATAGTAATGTAAGTGACAAAAACAAGCACCATAACATAATATACTAATTAAAACATTAATCAAAGAACACCTAAAACTAAAAATAAAGATTGTTCAAATATCAAGCTAAAGCTATTGGTGTGGAGGTTACGAAGACAATGCTGCATAAGGATGGAGACTAAGAATCCTAGCTAAATTATTATTGATGTGTTCCAACTAGCTAAGCACTTAAGCATGATTCCTATCGACTTTGTCCTCCAACGCTTCTATCCTGCTCATCACTTTGGTGTTATATCGAGTTGGGGTATCTTTATCCAATCCTAAAGAATCTAAATCAGACTCACCTTCAACTCAGGGTGATTTTTGCCTTTCTTTTGGTGCACTAGTCTCGCCAGAAGCCATCTCGATCCCCTCACCCCTCTTTGTTATCATGCGTATTTTCTCTAATGTTGCTACATCAAGCATATCGCTACCCAAAATTCATTGCATTCTACAAGTTTCAGGATTGGAATTTTCATTTAGAGAAAATGCCAAAGTTGACACTATCCTACCAATGTAAATTGCCTCCTATTAGAAACATTATCTAAGATATCTGCTAACCAAAATACAATGCTTATGGGGGTAGCATGGTAAGCACACTGTAATAAAAACAATTCATTGACTTCAACAAATCTGAGACTCTCCTTCTGAGCAAAGAAACGACATGCCATGAATCGATGTAAATACCTCAATACAGAGTTTCTTAATTGTGTTGCCTTGGTTGATTTGGCTATATACATTCCCTCTGAACCCAATTCAACCCATATAGATTGTTGATTAAAATCTTTGGGTATAGTCTTATTTCCCTCAAGAGAGAATCCAAAACTATCATTCAATTTTTCAATTGAGAGAATGTACTGTCTCCCATTCAATTTAAAAAGTTAGCCTAGAGCAATGCTTTGATTCATCTTTTTCAACCTTAAGGGAGGCAACAAATTCAAGAGTTAACTCATAAAATAACTTGGGTCTAAGAGTGATGAACTTCTACTAACCTAAGTTTTTCACATAAGTATCAAAGTTCTTCATTTGCAAAGCATTCAAAGCATCATCATTCACATACCCTGAGGAAAAGAAACCTCTTGCTTCGATTGCCATTTTTCTTGAGGAAGATGAAGAGGTTAATGGTGGTGGAGCTCTTCTCTTATGGCAGGATAGCATCTTTGTCCTTGGCATGTTGATCTTGATTGTAATGGACATGGAAGTGTTTTTCTTTTGATTTGGTTAAGAAAACAATGAATTTTGGTAAAGAAAACTAGAGATTTGAGGTTTTGGGTGATCTTGGTCATGTGGCTATGGTGATAGAGAAAGAGGGAAATCACTTAAGGACTAAAAAAATGGAGAAATAAGGGAGAAGATTAGGTTTTTAAGGATTTTAAATGAGTGACACGACCAAGATGGATGGCCGTGTTTGCTTTTGGAAAAAAAATTATTTGGGGCTTGGATGATGACATGGCAAAGATGGATGTCCGTGTTTGCTACTAGAAAATTGGTCTTTAAAGGATTGAGGGATGACATAGTTTGGAGACAAGGCCAACATGATTGGCCGTGTCTAGGTCTGTGTAATTTTCAACATTTGGATGAGGTTTAACACGGCTTGGTGACATAGCCAAGACAATTGGCCGTATATGAATAGGGATTTTCTCCCCTACTCTTATGTGGAATGGTTCTTACGACTTCAGCATTTTGAGGCTCAAGGCCTTAGAGAACATGGGCCTAAACCTAAAGAAAATGGAGTCACCACCCGAACAGGCAGAAAAGAAAGAAAGGAGTGGATGACTCAATTCCTAAGGAATCTCCAACCCCCTAATGGGTTCAAAAAGTTAGGTATGTATGGGGAAGTGAGAAGTGGCCTAGCACCCCTATAATGCCCGATTCATTGGAATCAACTTCCTTTTTAGGTCTAAATATTATTGAATTCTTAAGTATTATAATATTATCCATACTACATGCAAATTAAAATAAGTAAATATTCATTGTATTAAAACCAAAACAAGTTCAAACAAAACAATAAATAGGCACCCATACAAAATGATAACATGCCCTTATAAATATCCAAATGTTCATAAAGAAAATAAAATAGGACACCCACCAAAAAGTGAAAACATGTCCCTTACAATTATAAAAAAATCTTTCAATAAATTAAACTAAATAAAATAAATAAATTAAACTAATAAGGTACCCAAGAGTGGAAACATGCCTTTTACATCCTTAAAATCTAAATAATAAAATAAATATTAACTAGTTCAATCATTCATAATAAAATATATGATCCAAGCATATAGTTTAATCATCACAAAAATAATAATAAATTGAGTTTAATAAAAGGAAATTAAGGTAATCATAAAGAATTACAATCCACAAATGATTATTAACCCCATTAACGAGGGATCGCGCACGACGATCGCGCTAGCCGGTAAGCGGGCGGGGGTCTAGGGGGCAACGCCCCTTGTAATGGATTGGGGGTAGCGTACCTAAAAGGTAAATATTTTATAGGATATGGTTTTGTTGGTGAATTAGGGTTTCTATGTAAGTTAGGATTTTAGGATTTGAATGAGGGTTTTGGTTATTAAAACAAGGCTACTATTTTAGTAAACAAAGCTACTATTTTGGTTTGAGAAAATAATGTTAGGTTTTAGGGTTTTTAGAAACAATGGTAGGGTTGTGGATATTTAAAAGACAAGATTGAGGTTTTGATTTAAACTTGGTTACTGTGAAAACCCAGGGTAACCATAAAATTAATTTTGATAAATAATTACATAGGACATGTTCTTATGAATGACTACTAAAGAAATAAATTTAATTATATAACCTACTATGAATTATAAAGCCAACAACCACTGATTATGCTTCAAATAAAACTGATATGATTCAAAACTAATGGATATAACTTACTAGAACTAAATTAGATGGAGAATAAACATATTCAATATTTAAAACCATCATCAGATCATCTTACGTTGGATTAAAATGGATTAAATTTAGAATGTACCTTTGTTTGTTGGCTTCACCAAAATTAAACATTAATCAAACTTCTGCTTGCAATGATTTGGAACTCTGGCTGAGCAAAAGCAAAGATAGTATGCTGCTACCTTTGTGGGGTGTATCATTTCTGTGTATCTTTGACTGCTTTTAGTAATAGTTGCTACTAAGGTTCTTTTTGTTTAATCCTGTATTTATAGATATCTTAGTTTAAAATCTCGTGATTGAGCTTTAGCTTAATTCTAACTTCCTATTCAAGCTTGACTCCATTCTAAAGCATATCAAATTAAACTCTTTTAAATTTGAATGAAACCATGACCATATTGGATTAAAACAAGCTTAATATGATATGGTCAAAAGTCCATATCGAATTAGAGTAATTCTAATTTGATATGGACATCCATATTGAATTAGAAAATGTCTAATTCGATGTGGACATGGTCCATATCAAATTAGGCACGGTCGCCTAATTCGATATGGGCCTAATTCGATATGTGCATATCGAATTAGGCAAGGGTAATTTGATATGGAATGATCCATATCGAACCAAATACCTAAGAATCATTCAGGGAACATAATCAGACAATAACCAACACTATGGACAGCTCACAACGGGACAACTAAGACCATTACGTGAGTGGTTCACAACTGATTTGATTCACTTTTCACAAAAAAAAATCTAATTCTTTCAATCTCAAATCGGGTTGTTTTAGGGCTTTAAAAATTAAACCTGACTTATTTTAGGCCTTATAAAATTGGACTAATCTAATTAAAAGCTTAAAGTATGTTTAAGCATATTAAGAATGGACAGATCATGACTTAGTCCTTCTTGAATTAGGACCAAACTAGCTAGGGCCAAAATTAAGGGTCTACAATTTGCCTCTGCTTGAATGATCTTAAATTTATTTAGAGAGTGAAAACAACACAACTTTGAGCTAATTGTGGATAAGGATGGGTTCTAGACCCGAGACTGGATTTGGGTTATGGACTCGAGACTAAATTTGCATTCTCGACCTGAGATTGGATTTGGATTTTGGACCCGAGACTAAGTTTGGGTTCTCGACCCGAGACTGAATTTGGATTCTCGACCCTATGGCTGGATATGGGTTCTCGACCTGATGATTGGATTTGGGTTCTCGACCCGGTGACTAGATTTGGGCACTCGACCCAAGATTGGAGTTGGATTCTCGACTTGATAATTGAATTTGGGTTCTCAACCTAAGACTGGATTTGGGTTCTCAACTTGATGACTGGATTTGGGTTCTCGACCCAAGATTAGATTTGGGTTATCGACTCAATGACTGGATTTGGGTTCTCAACCCAAGATTGGATTTGGGTTCTCGACCATATGATTGGATTTGGGTTCTTGACCCGGGACTAAATTTGGGCTCTCCACCTGATGATTGAATTTGTTGGGTTTTGGACCAAAGACTGGCTTTTTCAAAGATTTGAGAAAAATTAGATCAACTTCAGCTCTTCTAGCTTGATTGATCTTTTGAGGATTTTATCTTTCTTCTAGCCACTTGATCCATTCTTCAATGGATCCTACTGACTTTCTATCATCTAAGAATTTTGGCTTTCTTCTAGTCATTGTTCCACTCTTCAATCGATTGTGCTGACTTTTTATCATTTAAGAGTTTCGACTTTCTTCTAGCCATTGTTCTATTTTTCAATGGATTTTGCTAACCTTCTGTCATCTGAGAGTTCTGGCTTTCTTCTAGCTGGTTGTTCCATTCTTTAATGGATTGTGGGCCTTTACCCTTAAAAAATAGATTTTTATCCTTTGAAGATTCGGTCTTTACCCTTTAAAAATGGATCTTTATCCTTTGGAGATTGGGTCTTTACCCTTCGAGATGGACTTTATCCTTTGAAGATTGTCCTACATTGACTTTAACTCTTCTAGTTGGACTGATCTTTTATCTTTTGCATCTTCATTCTTTTAGGGTTCATAATTTCTTCTTGTTCCATTCTTTTCTTTATTCCCTCTTCGCAACCTGCGTGTAAAAATTTTAAAACTGAGTCTAAAAATATTTTATACACGCATAAACTCAGAAATTGAAATGAGAAACTTTGCCCCCTGTTTAGACTCAGACCAATGATTTTATGCTGTTATAAGTATTGATTGATGTTCACATTTTGTTTGGTTCTTTCTTCAAGAGCGCATCTCTATTTTTATAAAGTGGCTGAATCTTTCTCAAGCAATGGGTCTTCTATGCCTCCTGATTCCATATATGCTTCATGTTTGTTTAATATAGTATATGTTGTTTACTTTAACAAAGAATAATAGACAATGCAAGATAAAAAATGCAGTGTGATATACTTATGTATGCATGATATGCATGAATAATACTTACAGTGGTTCTATTGACTCATAAACTGAAGTGATCAGTTGAAGTGCTCCTATAGATTCCTTCTAGATGCTCATTTAGATCTTGCATTGGAATGACAGAAGACTTCACATTTATGGCTTTTATCTTAAAGATGTTGAAAACATGAGTGGTGAGGCCCAAGTAGCATAGTCAGAGATATTTCTACTTCAAATCATGATTCGGGATGTCAGTTCTGTAGACCCTTAATTTTTGACCCAGTCTAGTCCAATATTTTTTTTATAGTCTAAAATAAAATTTGTGGTATTTTAATTAAATAATATTTATTTTAATATTAATTATTTATAATTTTTAATAAAAATAAAAAGGTAATATTAGTAAAGTTAATAAATAAATAAATAATCGGCAATTAAATTTTTTGTCATTGGCAAAATTGACTTGGGCCAATTCGCCGCAGGAAAAACCTGCAACGAATTGGCTTCCTGCGGTGAAATGGCCTTGGGCCAATTCGCCGTAGGAAATTTGTAACATCCAAAATTTTTTTTTGAAAATTTCTAATTTTTGGAAAATTGGATAAAATAAATTATAGTTTAAAAGGATAAATTAAAATAATGGTTTTAAATGAAAAATGAAGGGATTTTAAATGAAAAAGTGGAATATATATGTGATATATATGCAAAATATACATAACATATATAAAAGTCAACACTTTTTAAAAGAAAAGTGTATTTTGGTAATTAAATTTTATAAATTCAAAATTAATAAAATAAATCAAAAATAAATTATTTTTGAATGGAAGAGGGAAATTAACACTTTCAATTTATTAAAAAAAATTAAAAAATTAAAAATTAAATTATTTTAATATATATATGTGGTTAAAAAAAAGATGAAAAGGAAAGAATATAAAAAGTCTTTTTCTTCTTCTTCTCAAGAACGTGGCTTCCATGGAAGTTTGAAGACCAAGGATTTTGCTTCTTCCATACTCCATAAATTGAAGGAATCAACAAGTTTCAAGTGGATTTTTGGTGATTTCCACCAAAATTAGTAAGTTTCCATCTCTTTTCTTTGAATTCCTTCGAAATTTAGATTATGTGAGAATTTAGATTTTAATGTAGGATATTATAATAGTTGGAATTGGTATGTATGATGTTATTTTGGGTAGTTAACAATGATTCTAAGGTTAGATTGAAGTGATGATGGAGTTTGGTTAAAGAATGGTGAAGAGAGAGAATTTAGGGTTATGGATTTTTGGGGTTTTGAAAACATGAACTTTAATTGTGCAAATTAATTCCAAATGAGTTGTTTTGATTCATAAACAAGTATTTTAAAGTCAAATATTGGATTTGGTGGTGTTGGGTTGGAGTTTGAGAATGGAAGTGGAGATTTAGGGTTTTGGAAAAGTGATTTTCCAAAGTGGTTGAATTATGTGATTTTATTTGTTTAAGCATGTTGTTTAGTGTTAAAAGTGATGAATAAAAGCTTGGAATGAGTAATGGATTGTGTTGGAATGGAAAACCTACAATGGGGGAAGGTTATGCCATTTTTGAGATTTTAGGTATAAAAGTGTATTTTTATAATGTAAATGATTTAAATGTATTAAAATATGTTTTTAATAATATAAATAAACTTAAAACACTAATTTAATTGTAGTAGAATGGAATTCTAATGTTGAAGTAAGGAAAGACTAAATTTTTGGAAATTTGTAGGAGTGATGTTTAATTATAATTTAATGTTGGAAATGCCATTAAATGTATTACTAAATGATTATTTGCTATCACATTTGGTTTAGGCATTGAGGGAGATTGATTTGCTTCATCCATGTAATATCCCAAAGTATACCCTAAAAGTTTTGGAATAATTATTGTTGTATTTGGATTTAATGTATATGTTTAATGGAAAGAGAAAAGAAGTAAAGAGAGAGTGTATATGTTATATATATAGTGATATATATATAACATATACAAGTCAAACTATTGAAAGTCAAAAGAAGATGGTTTATTTTTATTATTAATTAAAAGGAAATTAATGAATGGAAGAGGATATTTAGATTATTTTAATATTTAAATTGCTTGGTGGAGTTTTAATGAGATTAAGTGTTTGACTTTGCTTCTTATTTTTCTTCTTTTCTTCTTCTTTCTTTGTGGTTTGGCCGGTGTTTTATTAGTTTTTGTTATAGATTTGTGTCTTGTTTATTATGATAATTATTGTTTTCTTTAGGTATTTTGTTAGTTTTAATATGTTTATTTAGTGTTTTTATTAATTTTGGTAGTTTTAGTTTATTTTAGTGTTTGTGTCGTTTTTGATCTAGTTTTTAGTATGGTGTTTATGTTTTGTTGGTTAATGTTTATTTACTTCTTGTTTAAAGTTTGTTTGAAGTTTTGTTTTAGGTTAAAAAGCCAAGGAAGCAAATTGAAGGAAAAAAGGGACAGTAGCTGACACAGGCAGAGGACACGGCCAAGTCACTGGCCGTGTCCCATACCAAGTTAAAAAGGAAGTTCAAGACACAGAGAGGGACACACTCAAGGGACACGGCCAAGTCAGTGGCCGTGCCCCTCCAAAGAAGCTCAAACACGGCCAGGATTGGTTGACTTGGGCGTGTCTCACTTAAATCCAAAGCAAAGAAGAAGCAACTCACACAGAAGCAAACACAGGCAAGGGACACGGCCAAGTCACTGGCCATGTCCCTCCAAAAAGGTCCAACACGGCCAAGTCACCTCCAACACGGCCGTGTCACTCAACCAAAGAAGAAAAAATCAAAACCAGGCAGTAGAAGACACAAGCAAGGGACACGGCCAAGTCACTGGCCGTGTCCCTCCAAAGACCACCAACAAGGCCAAGTCTCATCCAACTTGGCCGTGTCTCTCATAAACCAAAGACGTAGCGGATTTTTAAAGCGGAGAATTCGTATAAAAGAGAAAAAGAAGCTAGGGTTGTTGTGGCGATTTTGAGCAAAGATTGAGCTGTCAAAGGGAGTTTAGGTTTTCATATCTTATTTTCTTTGATTCTTGATTACATTTTGCATTAAACTAGCTTAGATTAGATTGTTCTAGCCATTGATATATCATTCTTGCAAGATTTGAACAAGAGATTCTTCAGAAGCTTCAAGGAGTTTGTAATTTGGTTTTGTTCTTGAACTTTATCTCTTTATTTTCATTGGAATTGTATTTATGGATATTATCTTGTCTGAATTGATTTCTTTGAATATTAATGAGACAAGTATGTTTGATAGCATTATGAACTAATTTGATCTAGTCTAGGGTTTGTATGGATATGCTATGATTGTATGAATTGGTTATTCTCTTAGCTAATAATTTCTTTAGCCTTGATTGAATGGAATATTGTTAATGTATAATTGATTGGCCACCAATTATGTGTTTTAGGTATTAGATGATGGATTGAGAGATGAAGTCTAATGCTGGAACAATTCAATTAAGGACTTAGGTGAATTAGAGATATAACCTATTAAAAAGATTATTTCAATTATAACAAGATTAGTTGAAAGAGGTTTGAATGCGAGAGCTTATTTCCTTGAATTGATTAATTGAGTTGTTTGAGATTTAATCTTCGAAATTAAATTAGTTAAGAAGAATAACCGTTCATACATATAAGTAGTAGAGAAGTGCAAACCCTAGACCTTTCTATCAAGTGAATCAAAACATCAGCTTAATTTACTTTTATTCGTTTTAAACTTCAATCAATCTTCTCAATTAGTTAACAATTAAAATTTTCTTCATTACTTGTTATTCATAATCTGATAATCAATTAGCCACTTTAGTTTCCTTGTGAGACGACCTTGGGGCGATCACCTTTGCTACAGCTACCTCGTATACTTGCGAGTGACGCTTTGTGGTAGAGTTAATTTGAGCGCAATAAGTTTTTGGCGCCGCTGCCGGGGAAGCTAATTGGCGTAATTGTTTATTAGGCAAAAATATTTTAAATTATTTTTCATTGTTTACTTTTGATTTTATTTTGTCTTTTGCTTTTAATAATTTCTTTTTCCTAGAAATTTTTTTTATGCAAGGCAGGAGATCACTCAAAGGAGAGGTATATCCATTCATTCCAGAAATACAGAGAGTGAAAAGGAGCAGGGAAGAGTTTGAACTGTACACAGGATTTGATACTACAGAGGAGGACACTTCTGATTTTGAGTCGGAATCTGCACAATCTGTTAAAATGGCTGAAGAAAGGCAAAGAACGATGAGAGACTTTGCTAGACCTGTCATTGGAACTTCCACCTCTTGCATAAGACTGACAGATGCAGCAAGAAATTATGAGTTGAAGAACATTCACTGCAATATGCTGCCATCATTCTATGGAGTTCCAAATGAAGATCCTTTGAACTTTATTCGGGATTTCTATTCCACCCTCAACACTTTTCCATTGGGAGGATTAATAGAGGATCAGTTGAGGATGCGGTGTTTTCCATATACTTTGAAGGATAGGGCAAAGAGCTGGCTTATGATGTTGCCCGAAAACTCACTGACAACTTAGGAGCAAGTTTATAACAAGTTCATGGGCAAGTTCTATTCACATCAAAAGACAGCTGAATTGAGAGGGAAGATTGATACATTCTCTCAATTTGAAGGAGAACCATTTCATGAGGCTTGGGACAGATTTATGATGCTATTGATCCAGTGTCCACATCATCACTACCCACTTCTGTTAGTGTATGTGCCCTAGGCCATTTATTTGGATCTTTATGTTATATATTCATTATTAATAAATGAGGTTTTATTGTCATTATTGTTTGTTTGCATGTTACACAATTTTGATATTTGTCCCTGGTTTATTATTGTTATAGAGATGAAAAATAATTCTTAACCAGTATGAACATTGATTTGATAATCATCAGATGGTTATGTGTATAGTGATACAAATCAATTTCATAGATACTTGTTAGAGAACAATGTATTGGATAGACCCATCATGAGATTACTACATGGGTTAGTGTCATAAGTAAATCTCATGATAGTTATGTATTAATTCTTTGACTTGAGATTGTCATAGTTTCCAATATAAGGACTATTATATTTTGACATGATCAAACATTATCCGTAACTGGATAGTAATAAAGGTTATGATCATATATGATAGAAATTATGTAGAGGATAATGAACAATCAAGATAGAATTTGTCCCTCTCTTTGAGAGAGATATCTTTTGGGCCCCTCGATAAGTGAGACTGTGAAATGCATGGCCATGCTCAAATGAATTGATAGTGTGATCAATTTCATTTATATTTATCAGTCTACTTGGAGATCAAGTAATCATAAGTTTAGACAATATAAGTATGACGTTGACCATGACTTATGTTCAAGCTAGATATCGTGTGACAAAGGGATTAATGCATGTACTATTATTAGGCAAATTGGACATTCCTTATATTAATTGGGTAGTTGTAACGCCTTGCTAGAGGCCAATTATGACTTGTTGGTTTAATAGAGATTAAATTGACTGCCAATTAATATGGGCCTATCGGGTCACACACAAGAATGCGCTTTGGGCTGGATATAATATTAATAATATTAATATTAGATATTAATATTTATTATTATTATTATTTTCATTTATATATATATATTATTAGATAATATATTCAGAATCCTAATTAGATTTGAATTCTAAATTTGACTTACCTTATCCAATTTCGAATTGGATTCTGGAGTGATTATATTCACTCCAGACGTTAAGTCTTTATATAGGTAACTTTAGAAAATAAAAGAGAACGAAAAAGAAACCCTAATACGTTTTAGAGAAAATGTTTTTTCAGCCTTTGCCGTTGCAGAGAGCTAGCACTCCAGACGGTAGCATTCGTGTGGATACGCGATAGAGGGTGTTTCACGATCGAGGCATCTCTTCCAAACTGTGATTTCGAATCATCAACAGGTTAGTTCTTTGAACACTTTTGTCGAATTAAACGAACAGCATGGATCCTGATGGGAAATCAAAGATCAAAATTTTTTTTCCGCTGCGTGTTTTGTTTGCAGTGATCTCCTTGATTTCCTAACAGTGGTATCAGAGCCACTTGTTGTTTTCGTTTAAGTCAAAAATGCCATGTTGATATGATTACATGAGATATATTGATTTCGTATGGAATGTTAATTATAAAACCTTAATTCGTTTTTCATATGATGAGAAAGGATTGTTTTTGGTTTCGTTTCTGTAAAACCCTAATTCATTTTTCATATGATGAGAAAGGATTGGTGTTTTTAATTTCATTTTCATGAGATGATCACGTATATATAATTGGTTTTCATATGATGAGAAAGGATTGTTTTTGGTTTCGTTTCTGTAAAACCCTAATTCGTTTTTCATTTGATGAGAAAGGATTGGTGTTTTTAATTTCATTTTCATGAGATGATCACGTATATATGATTGGTTGATTAAAACGATTTTCATATGATGAAAACGATTAAGTTTATATGTGATATAAACATTTGGTAATGATTCTGTAATGGGTTGTACATATTCGAAATAAAACAATAAGAAGGTTAATGAGATTAACGATTCTGTTTTAGGGTTTCGTCAAAGAAAAATGTTAATGAGATTAACGTTTTTGTTTGGCTTCGAGGGGCACTGCCCCTTAGGAACCCCGCCCGCTGACCGGCCAGTGGGAGCCCCGCCCGCTAACAGGCTAGCGGGACCGCCGTATGTTCGCTCCCTATAGTTCGTTACCGTGACATTAAGAATGTCAATATATTTGTTTCTATTTAACATGTTGGTGATGAATATGTTATGTTTGTTTGATGTCTTGGCATGGTGCATAGTATGGCCTTATGACCTATGTGATTGGTTTATTCATATCTTAATTTTGGGTAAATACGGCCTGCGTGTCATTTATTTTGTTGTAATTTATTTTACTAGTAGTTAGATTTTCTTTTATTGTAATAAATGAAGATTCAAGCTACAATGTTTATGATGGAGATTCATACCAAGGAGAAGATGGTTCCATGGTGATGGAAGCACAAGCTCAAGTTTTGAAGATATGTAACATTGTAAGTGTTGTAATAGATAGGTTTTTCACCTAGGGTTGCCTTTATGATCTTCATTTGGTCTCTTGAAGATCATATTTAGTTTGGCCATGCTATGTCACGTTTACATATTTTGTCATTTGGTATATGATGCTTATGTGATAAATTATATATATGCATATAGGATGCTAAAATATAATGATATGTAATGCAAGACATGATAATAATTTAGTTGAACCCTCATTAATAATTTAAGTCTAAATGCCATCCACGTTTTGAACACCTATCAAAACTAAGATTGTATTAAAGTAGGTATTGCCAAAGCAATATGCTTTAAACATTCCTAGCTAAGTAGGATAAGTAATAGTGTTACTCATATGTTTTAAAATTGGTTAGACTTAATTAGGCTATCAAAATGGTTTTAGGCCTAAGGCATTAGATGGAATTCAACATGCTATGACATATGATGTCAATATTCCATAATTACTAAGAGTTACATGAGATGTAATTGGTAAAGATGTTACTTACCTAAATAACTTGATTTTAAGCGTCACGCCAAAGCTGAGTTTAGAATTAAGTGAAATACGGATCTTAGCCTACTAAAATTTTTCTTTAGAGGGTTATATTTTTAGTAGGAGTTTAAATAATTTTAACCTCATTATTAATTAAAATTTGACTTTGCATATTTATCAACAGATGGCTGCTAATAACAATTCCACCTTATCACTGCGATCTATCCTTGAGAAGGAAAAACTGAAAGAATGTGGGACTAATTTTGTTGACTGGTTTAGGAACCTGAGAATTGTTCTCAAACAAGAGAAAAAGTCCTACGTGCTTGATAAAGCTATCCCTGACCCACCTCCTGCTGATGCTTCTAATGCTGCTAAGAGTAAGCATAAGAAGCATGTGGATGATTCAAATGACATAGGATGTCTTATGTTGGCTACTATGTGTCCAGGACTTCAGAAGGATCTGGAACACTTAGAGGCTTTATGAGATGAGTGTGCATCTCAAACAAGCTTTCCAACAACAGGCTAGGCAAGATAGGTTTAACACCGCTGTTGCATTATTTGACTGCAAAATGTCTGAAGGTGAATCTGCTAGTGCTCATGTTTTGAAGATGAAAGGCTATCTAGATCACCTTGCTAGACTTGGATATCCCCTGAGTTTAGAACTCTCCACGGATTTGATCCTACATTCATTGCCTAGCAGTTTCTCACAGTTTGTCATGAACTATAACATGAATGACATGGAGAAATCCATTCCTGAGCTACATGGTATGCTCAAAACTGCTGAGGGGAATATCAAAAAGCCTACCCTAATATTGAATGTCAATATTAAACAAATGAAAAAGAAAGCCAAATATACTAAAGGCAAGGGTAAGGCAAAAGGTGCTAAAGGGTCCAAGGGACAAGCTAAACCAAAACCTGAACCTAAGGCTAAATTTCCTAAGGAAGGGACTTGTTTCCATTGCAACAAGCCTGGGCATTGGAAGAGAAATTGTCAACTCTATTTGGATGAGTTAAAGAAGTTGAAGGGTAGTGCGACTACATCTTCAGGTATTTATGTTATAGAAATTAATTTATCTATTCCTTCTTCCTGAGTATTAGATACCGGATGTGGATCTCATATTTGTACAAATATGCAGGGACTCAAAAGGAGTATGATGCTGAAGAAGGGCGAAGTGGACCTACGTGTTGGCAATAGAGCAAGAGTTGCTGCTATAGCTGTAGGAACTTATGAACTTATTATGCCCAATGGGTTTTTGTTAATTTTGAACAATTGTTTTTATGTTCCTACTATGAGTAGGAATCTTATTTCAGTATCTGTTTTGGATGATGAAGGTTATTCATTTTTTATTAAGAATAAGAAATGTTCTATTTTTGATAAAAATGATTTGCTTTATGGTATTGCAAATTCTTATAATGGCCTTTATATCCTTAATCTTGATGATTCTAATGGTAATGATATCTATAACATAACTTCTAAGAGAACTAAGCCAAATGAGTTAAACCCTACTTATTTATGGCATTGTCTCCTTAGCCATATCAATGAGAAATGCATTTCTAAGCTCCATCAAGATGGATTATTAGATTCATTTGATTTTGAATCATTTGAAACATGTGAGTCTTGTTTTCTTGGTAAGATGACAAAGGATCCTTTTACTGGGCATAGTGAAAGGGCTAATGATTTATTGGGCTTGATACATACAGATGTATGTGGTCCTTTCAGCATTAGTGCCAGAGGAGGATTTCGATACTTCATTACTTTTACTGATGATTTCAGTAGGTATGGCTATGTCTACCTAATGAAACATAAGCATGAGTCTTTTGAAATGTTTAGAACTTTTCAAAATGAAGTACAAAATCAACTTGGTAAAACAATTAAACAACTTCGATCAGATCGAGGTGGTGAATATTTGAGCCAAGAGTTTGATGATCATCTAAGGGATTGTGGAATTGTTTCACAACTGACTCCTCCAGGAACTCCACAGTGGAATGGAGTTTCTGAAAGGAGAAATCGAACTCTATTAGATATGGTTCGATCAATGATGAGTCAAGCGGATCTTCCTTTATCTTTTTGGGGTCATGCCTTGGAGACAGCTGCATTCATTCTGAACCGTGTACCATCTAAGGCGGTTGAAAAGACACCATATGAGATATGGACAGGTAAGACACCTAGTTTGTCTTTTCTTAAGATTTGGGGTTGTGAAGCTTATGTGAAAAGACCAGTTTCAGATAAGTTAGCTCCAAAGTCTATCAAATGTAATTTTGTGGGGTATCCTAAGGAAACTAAAGGATACTATTTCTATACTCCTTCAGAGAATAAAGTGTTTGTTGCTCGAAATGGGATCTTTTTGGAAAAGGAATTTCTTTCTAAGAGAACTAGTGGGAGTATAGTAGAACTTGAGGAAACTCAAGTACCACAAGAAATCATTGAGCCGTCTATAGAGCCTATTTCAGAACCACAAATAGTTGTGGAGTCTGAAGATGTAACACAAATCCCTCGCAGGTCTGATAGGACACGTCGTCAGCCAGAGAGATATGGATTTCTTATGACTGATGATAGTGAAGTAATGCTCATAGATCAAGATGAGCCTACTACCTATCAAGAAGCTGTGTCAGGTCCAGATTCAGACAAATGGCTTGGAGCCATGAAATCTGAGATGCAATCTATGTTTGACAACCAAGTTTGGTCTTTAATTGATCCTCCAGAGGGTATTAAGACTATTGGTTGCAATTGGGTTTTCAAGAAGAAAACTGACATGGATGGGAATGTGCAGACCTATAAAGAAAGGCTTGTTGCAAAAGGTTTCAAGCAAACTCATGGTATAGACTATGATGAAACCTTTTCACCAGTTGCTATGCTTAAGTCTGTTAGAATTCTCATTTCCATTGCTGCATACTATGATTATGAGATATGGCAAATGGATGTCAAAACCGCTTTCCTTAATGGAAACTTGCTTGAGGATGTGTATATGACACAACCTGAGGGTTTTGTAAATCCTGAGAATTCTACAAAGGTTTGCAAGCTTCAAAGATCCATTTATGGATTGAAGCAAGCATCTCGAAGCTGGAATCTTCGTTTTGATGAAACAGTTAGGAACTTTGGTTTCATCAAGAATGAAGATGAACCTTGTGTTTACAAGATGGTTAGTGGGAGTGCAGTAGTGTTTTTAGTCTTATATGTGGATGACATATTACTCATTGGGAATGATATCCCTACCTTGCAAAAGGTTAAGACTTGGTTAAGGAATTCTTTCTCAATGAAAGACTTAGGTGAGGCTGCCTATATCCTTGGTATAAAGATCTATAGAGATAGATCTAGAAGGATAATTGGCCTGAGTCAAAGTACATACATAGATAAAGTGTTGAAGAGGTTCAACATGCAAGATTCCAAAAAGGGATTCTTGCCTATGTCTCATGGCATTCATCTCAGCAAGAGTCAATGTCCTATGACATCTGATGAGCGAGATCGAATGAATAAGATTCCTTATGCTTCTGCTATAGGATCTATTATGTATGCCATGTTATGTACTAGACCAGATGTCTCATATCCATTAAGCGCAACTAGTAGATTTCAAGCTGATCCTGGTGAAGGTCACTGGACAGCTGTCAAGAATATTCTTAAGTACCTTCGAAGGACTAAAGATATATTCTTGGTTTATGGAGGTTTGGAAGATGTGCTAGTTGTAAATGGTTACACAGATGCTAGTTTCCAAACTGACATAGATGATTTTAGATCGCAGTCAGGTTTTGTATTCACATTGAATGGTGGAGCTGTTAGTTGGAAGAGTTCAAAAC
Source organism: Garcia nutans (assembly GCA_947685225.1). NCBI lineage: Eukaryota > Viridiplantae > Streptophyta > Magnoliopsida > Malpighiales > Euphorbiaceae > Garcia > Garcia nutans. Next base: position 24,442,598 of record CANTUV010000035.1, on the reverse strand, counting down.
AAAGCACTGTGGCTGATTCTACAACAGAGGCTGAGTATATAGCAGCATCAGATGCAGCTAAGGAAGCAGTCTGGTTGAAGAAATTCATCACTGAGCTAGGAGTGGTGCCTAGCATTGCAAATCCTATGGACAGTTATTGTGACAACAATGGTGCCATAGCATAGGCAAAAGAGCCTAGATCTCATCAAAGGTCTAAGCATATACTCAGGCATTTTCACCTCATTCGAGACATTATCGATAGAGGAGATATCAAGATATGCAAAGTTGACACAAATGATAACATAGCAGATCCATTAACAAAGCCTCTCTCACGGGTCAAGCATGATCAGCACACTAGATCTATGGGTCTTAGAAATTTGTAGGCCTAGTGCAAGTGGGAGATTGTTAGTGTATGTGCCCTAGGCCATTTATTTGGATCTTTATGTTATATATTCATTATTAATAAATGAGGTTTTATTGTCATTATTTTTTGTTTGCATGTTACACAATTTTGATATTCGTCCCTGGTTTATTATTGTTATAGAGATGAAAAATAATTCTTAACCAGTATGAACATTGATTTGATAATCATCAGATGGTTATGTGTATAGTGATACAAATCAATTTCATAGATACTTGTTAGAGAACAATGTATTGGATAGACCCATCATGAGATTACTACATGGGTTAGTGTCATAAGTAAATCTCATGATAGTTATGTATTAATTCTTTGACTTGAGATTGTCATAGTTTCCAATATAAGTACTATTATATTTTGACATGATCAAACATTATCCGTAACTGGATAGTAATAAAGGTTATGATCATATATGATAGAAATTATGTAGAGGATAATGAACAATCAAGATAGAATTTGTCCCTCTTTGAGAGAGATATCTTTTGGGCCCCTCGATAAGTGAGACTGTGAAATGCATGGCCGTGCTCAAATGAATTGATAGTCTGATCAATTTCATTTGTATTTATCAGTCTACTTGGAGATCGAGTAATCATAAGTTTGGACAATATAAGTATGACGTTGACCATGACTTATGTTCAAGCTAGATATCGTGTGACAAAGGGATTAATGCATGTACTATTATTAGGCAAATTGGACATTCCTTATATTAATTAGGTAGTTGTAACGCCTTGCTAGAGGCCAATTATGACTTGTTGGTTTAATAGAGATTAAATTGACTGTCAATTAATATGGGCCTATCGGGTCACACACAAGAATGCGCTTTGGGCTGGATATAATATTAATAATATTAATATTAGATATTAATATTTATTATTATTATTATTTTCGTTTATATATATATTATTAGATAATATATTCAGAATCCTAATTAGATTTGGATTCTGAATTTGACTTATCTTATCCAATTTCGAATTGGATCTGGAGTGATTATATTCACTCCAGACGTTAAGTTTGTATATAGGTAACTTTAGAAAATAAAAGAGAACAAAAAAGAAACCCTAATACGTTTTAGAGAAAATTTTTTTTCAGCCTTCGCCGTTGCAGAGAGCTAGCACTCCAGACGGTAACAGTCGTGTGGATACGCGATAGAGGGTGTTTCACGATCGAGGCATCTCTTCCAAACTGTGATTTCGAATCATCAACAGGTTAGTTCTTTGAACACTTTTGTCGAATTAAACGAACAGCATGGATCCTGATGGGAAATCAAAGATCAAAATTTTTTTTCCGCTGCGTGTTTTGTTTGCAGTGATCTCCTTGATTTCCTAACAACTTCAACTTCTGAACCAGTTTTTCTATGATGGTTTAACCCAGCAATTTCAAAATACAGTTGATAATGCAGCTGGGGGAGCTATGGGAGAAAAGACAGCTGATGAAACTTATGAGATTTTTGAGATGTTGGGAGCTAATTCTCAACAAAAAAGTGTTAGGGGAAGAAGTAAAGGGGTGAATCAACTAGAAGCCAATAGTGAGATGGTCAGTCAAATAGCTGAATTGACAAGGCAAGTTCAGATGTTGAACATGAAGAACAATATTTCTTCATCTACTCAAGAAGTGTGTGGAATCTGTGGGACATTCGGGCATGGAGCAAATATATGCCCCTCTGCATATGAGTATTATGGGAATGAAGCTGAGCAAGTTAATGCTATGGGGGGATTTCAACCAAGAGCCAGGAATGATCCTTACTCCAATACTTACAATCCTGGTTGGAGGAGTCACCCAAATTTTTCCTGGACAACAAATAATGCTCAACAGCCTTTCCATTTGCTCCAGAGACAGAACCCACAGCAGGGCCAATCCTCAAATCAAGGTCAGCCTAAGAGAGAGAGTTTGGAGGAAAGTTTACAGGCTTTTATCCAAGTCAGTGCTAAAAATCAAGAGATGAACAACAAGAGGCTGGATTCACTAGAAGCATCTTTTAAGAAGGTGGAGACTCAAGTGGGGCAACTTGCACAACAGATGTAGATTCAACAAAAGGGGAAGTTCCCAAGTCAACCTGAGCAGGCACAATTAGTGACTGTTCTTAGAAGTGGCAAGGTAATTAATAACAATGTTGAAAATAATTCTGTGAATGCAGGTGAGCAAGAGAATAAAAAGGAAGGAGAACTAGAGAACAAATGTGCTGAAGAAAGATCAATGGAGAAGTCCCCTACAGTAGATTTGCACAAGGCAAGCAATCCATACCGGCCACCTATACCATTCCCTAGCAGGTTGAAGGATGATAAAAAAGATAAGCAATTTTCAGATATCTTCAACATGCTGTCTAAGGTAAGTATTAACTTACCCTTACTTGAAGCAATTAAGAACATGACGGCTTATGCTAAATTCTTCAAAGAATTGAATACCAAGAAAAAGAGGTATGAGCCGAATGAAAAGGTGATAGTTTCTGAGGTAGCTAGTGCTGTTTTGCGGCATAAACTACCTCCCAAGCTAAAGGATCCTGGTAGTTTCATCATTCAAATTACTATGGGGAATGGAAAAGGTACTGATGGCATGTGTGATTTAGGAGCCAGTGTGAATTTAATGCCTTATTCTGTGTACCTTGAATTAGAATTAGGGGAACTTAAACCAACAAAAATGGTGTTGCAATTAGCTGATAGATCTCTTAGATTCCCGAAAGGGGTTATAGAAGATGTATTAGTTAAAGTTGGTGGTTTGATAGTACCTGTGGATTTCATTATTCTTGACATGGAAGTAAGTAACTCTTCACCATCTGCACACACCATTCTGCTGGGTAGGCCTTTTATGGTGACTACCAACACTTTGATAGATGTTAAAAATGGTAAATTATCAATGACTGTTTTGGGACAAACTGTTGAATTTTCTATTTTTAACACTTCTCCTATTCCTACAACTGCTTTATATGAGGATTGTTCTTTCATTGATTGTGTTGATGCAGTTGTTTCAGATGTTTTCTTGCAGACGGGTTCCTCTGATAAATTGGAGCTGGCATTGACCTTAGAGAGTGATTTGGATATTTTTGATGCAGAAATAGCCAGTTGCCTTGAGACTTTAGAGGGTGCTGAAATAGAGGAGCTTAAGGAGGACCCAGTTTTTGAACTTCCCCCCATTCAAAAAGAAGAGAAGAACCCTTCACTTGAGTTAGAGCAGAAAGAGTTACCTAAGAATCTGAAATATGTATTTTTAGGAGATCACAATACCTTACCTGTGATAATATCTAGTGAACTTAGTGAAGAGGAGGAGATAAGGTTGGTGAGTGAGCTTAAAAGATTGAAAAAAGCAATAGGATGGGGATTGAGCGACATCAAGGGTATTAGCCCTTCAATGTGCATGCATAGAATCACTTTAGAAGAGGGAGCTAAACCTGTGAGGGAGACCCAAAGGCGACTTAACCCGAATATGAGTGAAGTGGTTAAGAAAGAATTGCTCAAATTGCTGGATGAAGGAGTAATTTACCCAATAGCTAATAGTGAGTGGGTGAGCCCAGTACATGTAGTTCCTAAAAAATCAGGAATCACTGTTGTGAAAAATGAAAATAATGAATTGGTTCCTACTAGGACTACTACTGGGTGGAGAATGTGCATTGATTATAGGAAGTTGAATAATGCTACAAAGAAAGATCATTTCCCTCTTCCTTTTATTGATCAGATGTTAGATAAACTTTCTGGACACTCACATTATTGTTTTCTGGATGGCCTTTTAGGTTACTATCAGGTGCCAACATCTCCAGAGGATCAGTCCAAGACTACCTTTACTTCCCCTTTTGGAACTTATGCATTTCGACATATGCCCTTTGGCTTGTGCAATGCACCTGCAACTTTTTAGAGATGCATGATGTCTGTCTTCTCTGACATGATAGATGATTTTATTGAGGTATTTATGGATGACTTTTCTATTTTTGGTAATTCTTTTGATAATTTCCTCAATAAACTTGTTCGTGTGCTTGAGAGATGCATTGAATGTAACCTCACTTTAAGTTGGGAAAAGAGTCATTTTATGGTTACTCAGGGCATTGTCTTAGGTCATGTGGTGTCAAGTAAAGGGATTGAGGTAGATAAGGCTAAAGTTGAATTGATTGCTAAGTTACCCCCACCTACCTCTGTTAAGGGAATAAGAAGTTTTCTAGGGCATGCAGGATTTTACAGGAGGTTTATTAAGGATTTTTCCAAAATAAGCCAACCATTGTGCCATTTGCTAGGGAAAGATGTTCCATTTGAATTTACAGGACAATGCATGCAAGCTTTTAATTCCCTTAAAGAAAAATTGACTAGTGCACCAGTAATTGTAGCTCCTGTTTGGTCTTTACCTTTAGAAATCATGTGTGATGCCTCTAATCATGCAGTAGGAGCTGTTCTTGGACAAAGGGTTGATAAATACTTGAGAGTAATATATTATGCTAGCTTGACCCTGAATAGTGCACAAATGAACTACACCACAACTGAAAAGGAAATGTTAGCTGTTGTTTTTGCTTTAGATAAGTTTAGAGCATATTTAATTGGGTCAAAAATTATTGTGCATTCTGATCATGCAGCTCTAAAATATCTTTTAACAAAACAACATGCTAAACTGCGCTTAATTAGATGGGTGTTGTTATTGCAAGAATTTGATTTCCAAATCAAGGATACTAAGGGTAGTGAGAATGTTGTTGCTGATCATTTATCCAGATTACCCTTCTTTAGTGAAAATCTTGCATCTGATAGCATTCATAAAAATTTAGAAGCATTTCCTGATGAGCAGCTTTTTGTGGTATTTGATGCACCTTGGTTTGCAGATATTGCTAACTATCTTGCTTGTGGTATATTGCGTACTAACATGTCATTTCAGAAAAAGAAAAGGTTTTTACACTTGAGTAAGTTTTATTTTTGGGATGAACCTTACTTATTCCAGATTTGCAAAGATGAGATAATTTGCAGGTGTGTATCTGAGGAAGAACAACTGAGTGTTCTTCAATTTTGTCATGACCTTCACTGTGGGGGTCATTTTGGAGGAAGAAAGACTGCAGAAAAGGTGCTTCAAAGTGGTTTTTACTGGCCTATCTTATTTAAAGATGCTTAAGAGTATTGTAAGCACTGTGATCATTGCTAAAGAGTAGGTAACATTGGGAGGAGGAATGAAATGCCCCTTCAATCACATATTGTTGTTGAACTATTTCTTGTGTGGGGAATAGACTTCATGGGTCCTTTCCCCAAGTCCTTTGGTTATGAATATATTTTAGTTGCTGTTGATTATGTTTCCAAATGGGTGGAGGCAATCCCCACCCGTACTAATGATGCTAATGTGGTTGTTAAATTTGTGAAGGAAAATATTCTTAGTAGATTTGGTACGCCAAGGGTAATAGTCAGTGATGGGGGAAGCCATTTTTGCAACAGAATTTTTGAAAAGTTAATGCACAAATCTGGTGTGAAGCACAAGGTGGCAACCCCATACCATCCACAGACTTCTGGGCAAGTTGAAACATCAAACAAGCAGCTAAAAGGAATTCTGGAGAAAACAGTTAACACATCAAGGAAGGATTGGGCAAATAGATTGCATGATGCACTATGGGCATATCAGACTGCTTTCAAGACTCCTCTTGGTATGAGTCCATATCGATTAGTTTTTGGAAAAGCTTGTCACTTATCAGTGGAGTTGGAGCACAGAGCATATTGGGCAATCAAGACTCTGAATTTGGACTTGGACAAAGCAAAGAAAGAACGATTGCTGCAAATTTCAGAGTTAGATGAGCTGAGGAATGAGGCATATGAGAGCTCGAGGATTTACAAGGATCGCACTAAAGCACTTCATGACAGAATTATAGTGCAAAAGACATTGAGTCTAGGTATGAAAGTTTTACTTTTTAACTCTCGACTCCGTCTGTTTCCAAGTAAACTCAAGTCTCGATGGAGTGGTCCTTTTGAGATAACCAAGGTATATCCTTCTGGTGCCATTGAATTGCTTAACTCTTGAACAAATGAGACTTTTAAAGTAAATGGACAGAGAGTTAAGCCATATAATGAAGGATTTCAAGAAGTGAGGATCATAGACAGCACTTTGATCCATGATCCCTAGGCCTTGCATGATGTCCAGCTATATGACATTAAAGAAGCGCTAAATGGGAGGCAACCCATCGTTTTGCATTTATTCTTCATAGTTGTAATTTTAAATTTAGCATGTTTTGATTTTATGTTTAGTCTAAATAAATGGAATGGGTGCTTTGATCGGTTTTTATTTTTCTAATGTGTTTCAGGGTTGATCGAAGAAGAGGTTTGCAATTTCTTTGATATTTGGTGATATTAGATAAAAATAAAATAAAAAAAGGTCGAAAGTGGCAGAAGGAGACACGGCCAAAGGACTTGGCCGTGCCACATGGGACACGGCCAAGCCTCACCAATTTGTTATTTTTGCATTTTGTCACAGTGAGTGACACGGCCAAAGGACTTCACTAAAATTGTTCTTGATTTTATTTTGCACCTTTTCTTCTAGTAGCAGACACGCCCCTGGGACACGGCCAAGTCACTGGCCGTGTCCCTCAACACACACAAGACACGGCCGTGTCACCTAGACTTGGCCGTGTCTCTTCACTTTCACACACTAGACACGGCCGTGTTAATCCTAACTTGGCCGTGTCTCTGACTTTTTCACTTTAAAAAACACGATTCTTTCACCTTTTTCCTCATTTAGTCCCTAGTTTTCTGTTTGTTCATCTTCTCGCTCTCTCGCTTTCTCTCTCTCGCAACCTCCATTCTTTGTGATTCCAAGCTTCAAATTCTCCATTAAACCTCAAATTTCTTCACCAAAATTAAAAATAATCAATTAAAACTTCTTCTTTGCTCATAAAAGTTTGATTTACTCAAGTTTTGGTGTTAAATTTTTTAGATTTCTCAAGATGCCAAGAACAAAGATAGTTACACACCGCAAGAAGAAGAGGCCTACAACCGAAGGAGCTTCTTCCTCTTCATCAATTTCATCTTCGAAGAGAGCAAATCTTTTGGCTCGGGGTTTTTTCCCGACGAGGTATGTTAATGATGAATCTCTTGATGCTCTACAAATTAGGACTAATTTTTATCGATATGTGCAATTCCTTGGGTGGGAGAATCTAGTCTCCTTGCGACCTTTGCAGTTTGAGGAGTTGACTTTGGAATTTTTGACATCTCTTAAGGTTGAAAGAGATGATAAAAAAATTGCACTAGAATGAGTTTTAAATTGCTGGGTAAATCATTTGTGCTTAATATTGAACAATTGAATGCTATATATGGTTTCCATCAGCATGGGGAAAGGTCGGTACCTAAAGAATTTAAACAACAATTTGCTTGGGGAGCATTAGGCTCGGGGACCTATGTGGCCAAATCGGCCAAAGCATCTAGATTAAGAAATTCCGCTTTGAGGTATTTGCATCGGTTTATGTCTTGCGGATTCTTTGCTCGGAAAGAGAGCCCGGGTGTGGTGGAATTAAGTGAGCTATTTTTCCTGGATTGTGCTTGTAATGCAATGCATGTTAGTGCCGGCTATTGGTTAGCCGATATTTTTGATACTGTGGCTAATAAAAGGAAGGGGGCAATTTGTGTTGGAGGGTTGATTACCACATTAGCAGTAGCCCTTGTTGAGGATTTTGACCCGAGTACCAATCGCATGACTAGAATTTCGGGTAATGACTCTTTGGATTTAGCTACACTTGAGAAGATGCACATGGTGGTGCATAGGAGAGGGACTTATATGATGCCTTCAGATGAGCCTGAAGCACCGGGGGACAGGCAGAAGAGAGCACGGGTCCAAGAGGAGTCCGACTTGGATTCTCTAGATCTAGATGAGGATGCTCCGATCTCGGAACATCAAGAGGTGCTTATTAGGATTGAGGCCCTGGAGGGAAAAGTGGATCGACTGGATGGCAAGGTGGACCGTAACCATGCTGAGGTTTTGCAGCAGTTGGAACAGATTAATAGCAACCTTGCAAAGATTTTGAGTCTCCATCTCTCGGCTGCATCATCTTCACAACTTCCTTCACTGTAGATTTTGAGTTCCTTGCTTTATTGTGTTTAGTGTATTTTTGTTATTATTTTTCGTTTTTGTTTTAATGTTAACATTTTATAATTGGATATTTTATTTTGTTTTTGAACATTTGTGTTTGTGATGGAAAGTTAGGGTTTTGCCTCACCAGGGTACGATGGAAGACAGGTTGTCCTTTAACTCTTTCTCTTTATTATTCTTGTTTTCCATTGAGGACAATGTAAATTCTAAAGTGTGGGGTAATCTTTAAACTTTTCTTTAATTTTTGTTTTGTTTGTCTTGTTTTGTTTATTGTATTTGTTGTGCATGGCATAATTGTTGAAAATTTATTGATCTTTTCTGTGATTCAAGCATTGTAGTTGAGACTTTAGTATCAGCATAGAGATTAGCATTTTAATTCATTCAGGTTCAATTTTCACATTCTACAATTTATGACATATAAATCTTTGTGAACCCACCTGTGTGAGTTTTGAGCCTCATAATTGATATTATTATCAGTTGATTTTCTTTTCTTAAGTGTGCACCTTCATGATTTTGCATCTCTAGAGTTTGCTTTTGCATACTAATTGAACTCACATTATGATTTAATCTCAAGTTTTAAAATGATGAAGGCAAATTAGGTTAGCCCTTTAGCTTAAAAAGACCTCCCTTAATATTAAATTCCTTAGTGAGCCAAGTTGAGCCTTTGACCTTTTCTTGTTTGATCAACACAATTCTCAACTTAGCATTCTCTTATTATCATCATACCTGCATTAAGGAATGGAGTTTTATGATATGACAATAGGGTGGTTTATTTCAAAGTGTGAGGTAAGCAAGTAAAAAAATAAAAATAAAAATATAAAAAAATGGTATTGCTATTTGGGGTTGAAATGCATACTTTGCACATTGTATTGGATTAAGAGTTGATTATTCTTTTCCTCTACATTTTAAGCTAGATGTTCCATGCAAGTTTATATTTTGTATATATATATTAAAAAATGATAAAAAAAGAAAAAAAAAAAGAAAAAGTGAAAAAAAGAGATATATATATATATACAAAATCCATATATTTTCTAGCATTGGATTCATTATTTTTCTTGAAGTATGCAAGTATGTGAAGTATTAATGGATTGTGAGTATGCCATTTGAGGGAGTTATGAATTTCTTAGCAAGAGTATTGTCTAATTTAGATACTCCATTTCTTGATGCTCCAGCTTAAATGTCTTTTCTCACACCTTTACCTTAGCCCCATTACATCAAAATGAAAGACCTTCGGATTATTTCTTGAGAAAATCAGTGAGAGAGATTGGATAATTAAGCAAGTTTATGGTAGTATGCAGTCATGAGTGGTTTGAGTGATTAACCTTTGAAATCGAGTGAAACACTTAGATGAGAGATGGGATTTGTATGTCTGGATTAATGAATGAGTTAAGAAAATCCTTGATTGAAGTAAATTGCAAATATTTATGGCTGAGTCTTAAAGTATTTCATCTTATATGTTGGAATTATAGTTAAGGTTGTTTGAGTTTTTAATTTATGCCATGTGAATTTGCTTGAGGACAAGCAAAGTTTTAAGTGTGGGGTAGTTGTTTTATTAGTTTTTGTTATAGATTTGAGTCTTGTTTATTATGATAATTATTGTTTTCTTTAGGTATTTTGTTTGTTTTAATATGTTTATTTAGTGTTTTTATTAATTTTGGTAGTTTTAGTTTATTTTAGTGTTTATGTCGTTTTTTATCTAGTTTTTAGTATGGTGTTTATGTTTTGTTGGTTACTGTTTATTTACTTCTTGTTTAAAGTTTGTTTGAAGTTTTGTTTTAGGTTAAAAAGCCAAGGAAGCAAATTGAAGGAAAAAAGGGACAGTAGCTGACACAGGCAGAGGACATGGCCAAGTCACTGGCCGTGTCCCATACCAAGTTAAAAGGGAAGTTCAAGACACAGAGAGGGACACACTCAAGGGACACGGCCAAGTCAGTGGCCGTGTCCCTCCAAAGAAGCTCAAACACGGCCAGGATTGGTTGACTTGGGTGTGTCTCACTTAAATCCAAAGCAAAGAAGAAGCAACTCACACAGAAGCAAATACAGGCAAGGGACACGGCCAAGTCACTGGCCGTGTCCCTCCAAAAAGGTCCAACATGGCCAAGTCACCTCCAACACTGCTGTGTCACTCAACCAAAGAAGAAAAAATCAAAACCAGGCAGTAGAAGACACAAGCAAGGGACACGGCCAAGTCACTGGCCGTGTCCCTCCAAAGACCACCAACACGGCCAAGTCTCATCCAACTTGGCCGTGTCTCTCATAAACCAAAGACGTAGCGAATTTTTAAAGCGGAGAATTCGTATAAAAGAGAAAAAGAAGCTGGGGTTGTTGTGGCGATTTTGAGCAAAGATTGAGCCATCAAAGGGAGTTTAGGTTTTCATATCTTATTTTCTTTGATTCTTGATTACATTTTGGATTAAACTAGCTTAGATTAGATTGTTCTAGCCATTGATACATCATTCTTGCAAGATTTGAACAAGAGATTCTTCAGAAGCTTCAAGGAGTTTGTAATTTGGTTTTGTTCTTGAACTTTATCTCTTTATTTTCATTGGAATTGTATTTATGGATATTATCATGTCTGAATTGATTTCTTTGAATATTAATGAGATGAGTATGTTTGATAGCATTATGAACTAATTTGATCTAGTCTAGGGTTTGTATGGATCTGCTATGATTGTATGAATTGGTTATTCTCTTAGCTAATAATTTCTTTAGCCTTGATTGAATGGAATATTGTTAATGTATAATTGATTGGCCACCAATTATGTGTTTTAGGTATTAGATGATGGATTGAGAGATGAAGTCTAATGCTGGAACAATTCAATTAAGGACTTAGGTGAATTAGAGATATAACCTATTAAAAAGATTATTTCAATTATAACAAGATTAGTTGAAAGAGGTTTGAATGCGAGAGCTTATTTCTTTGAATTGATTAATTGAGTTGTTTGAGATTTAATCTTTGAAATTAAATTAGTTAAGAGGAATAACCATTCATACATATAAGTAGTAGAGAAGTGCAAACCCTAGACATTTCTATCAAGTGAATGAAAACATCAGGTTAATTTACTTTTATTCATTTTAAACTTCAATCAATCTTCTCAATTAGTTAACAATTAAAATTTTCTTCATTACTTGTTATTCATAATCTGATAATCAATTAGCCACTTTAGTTTCCTTGTGAGACGACCTTGGGGCGATCACCTTTGCTACAGCTACCTCGTATACTTGCGAGTGACGCTTTGTGATAGAGTTAATTTGAGCGCAACAGCCAGCACCCTCCAAAGCAAGAGAGGAAGTGAGTTTTTGATTTTTCCAAGCTTAAGATTGAAGGAAGTTTCAAGTGATCAAGTTGGAAATTTAAGAAGTTTCATCATCTTTGGTAAGTTTCCACTTGATTTTCTTATTTTATTGTAAGTTGTATTTGAGTTTGATGATTGATTATGAATAGTATGAGTATGTTTGATTGTGGTGTTTTTGAGAGTATTGGGTTTAATTGATTGTGATTTTGGAGTTGAATGGAAGAGTAAGAGTTGTGTTGATGTTATGGTTTTGAATTGGTAATTGATGTATATATTGAGTTTGATCAATTATTTTTGGTAGATCTTCAAGATGCTTGTGTTTAATAAAGTTTAAAGCATAGAATACATGAGTTTGGTCCAAACAGAAGCATTTTGGATGCCACGACCGTGGCCCTTGGATGCCACAACCGTGGGGGTGTTAGGCAAATTGGACAGGTTCGTTTGCTAACCCACGACCGTGGGGGTTGTAAGGCCATGACCGTGGGGTTGTGAGGCCACGACCGTGGGGCTGTGAGGCCATGACCATGGGGCCCTAGATAGTGGTTTTGGTTTGTAATTTGTGATCTATGGGTTTAGTATGAGGCTAGTAGGTGAATACTTGTATTGGAATTCATGTGTATGTTTAAATAAGTGTGTATTATTCCTTTTAGATTAGGTTGTGAAGAGGTTGAGTTGCCCTAACCTAAGTGTTGAGAATTCTTGGAAGAGGAAGTGTATAGATTGGTGTGAGTTGCTCTTGAGGTAAGTACAAACTTACATGGTTGCATACATTTACATGATTTTGAGACTTAACACATTTGGTTGTAAATGTGTTAAGTAATCTATTATATTGTTGATACATTTGATTTATGCTATGAATTGCATAATGTGAAATATATGATGATCATTCAAAATGTATGTGCAATGTAATTGGTTATGATGAATACTCTAATGATGAATTGCTTTAATGTGAATTGAGATATGATGAGATGTGATGCCATTGTGGTTGGCTATAATGATTCAAATGAAATAAGTGGGGCATGTTTGCCTAGATGATGATGAATTTAAAATATATGTCCAATGTAATTGGTTATGTATACTCTATTGATGAGATGTGAAGCCATTGTTGTTGGCTATAATGATGCAAATGAGATAATTGAGGCATGGTTGCCTAAATGATGATGAGAAAATGAGAATGAAATTGATAATGAAATAATGAATGAATTGTGTGTCTAATGTGTTATTCCATTTTCAGAGTTTTGTTGTTAGTGGCATGCCTAATGGTAACAATCTCTTGAAGCTAGGTTGGATTTGATCCTTGAAGCCAAGTTGGGTTGAAGTTTAGCATGCTTAACTCCCATTGAAGCTTGGTTGGGTCTAGTCCTTGAATCCTAGTTGAGATGTTACAACCCTTGAAGCTAGGTTGGGTTTGGTTCTTGAAGCCAAGTTAGGTTGATACTTAGCATGTTTTGTTTCCCCTTGAAGCTTGGTTGAGACTAATCCTTGAAGCCTAGTTGGGATAATGATAATGATAAATGTGATAATTGAACCAAAACATAAACTCTGAAAGTTGAATGGCATATTAGTGTCTTTTGGGCCCATGCTTGTCTTTGTTTCAATGTAAATCATCAATGGTGAAATAATTGATTAAAAATAATGAAATGTAGTGTTATGAAAAGTATAAAGATATCATTTGTGAATATTGTTTTTATTGTTGAAATGTGTGACATTGACATTGCATTGAAGCATATTGTTATTATGGTTTGTACCACTAAGCCGTTGGCTTAGCACGATTGTGGTTCATCGCGCAGGTGACAGGGTAGAGCCAGAGAGTTCATCTAGACCGAGTCAAGTCTAGATTCTGAAGTGTTGGTAGTGGACTTAAAGATCAGAGACGAACTGCCAAACATGTATAAATGTTATGTTTTGTAAAATTTGATTTTGATGCTTATGTATTTGTAAATACAGCTACATTTTCCGCTGCGTATTGAATGAACGTTTTATCTATTGTACTTTATAGTATGATTTGAATGTTTTCAAGTTTTCTCATATTATTGTTAAAAGGAATGATTTGTTTGTTTAGTAAATTGTAGCATTCCTATATTCAGTATACGTATATTACAGATATGGTGGTATGTAGTGTGCATATACGGGGTATAGGGGTGTTACAATTGTTTTGGTATCAGAGCCTAGGTTTGAGATTCTCAACCTAGGTCAATTGTAAGAAAAAGAATATTTTGATTCTAAAAGTTGGTTTTTAAATAAGATACATGCTTTGGTATTGGCAGTCTCTGGTCTTTGATGAGGTTTATTCTGTTGTGTTTGCAGATATAGGTAGTGATGGCATCTCAGTCACGTCAATCTATAGAAGGTAGTGCTGAGAGTGTAGCTCCTGAAGAGGGTAGAGATGGAGCTAGGGTTGAGAGAGCTAGTGAGGCACCTGCTCTTGTACCAGAGAGATCAGCTGCTGATAAGGTTCCGCCGGTTTGGTTACGGCATGTGGTAGAATTGTTGAGGCAAGCTCTGGTGCAGCAGCCACCACCACCACAGCCACAAGTGCCGGTGAGGCATTATGATAAATTGAGGAAGTTTGGGGCTGAGGATTTTCTTGGTACTACAGATCCTGCAGTAGCTGAGCAGGGGTTGGATAGATTGCAGAGGGTATTTATTCAGATGCAAGCCACTTCTGAAGAGAAATTTGACTATGCTCGATCCCTTCTGCAAAAGATGCTTATGATTGGTGGAAGACAGTTCCACATGCCATGGATGATCCAACTACGTTGTTTTATGGTGATTTTCTGAGGGAGTTTGAGCAGAAATATACTCCGAGGGAGTATAAGGATGTTAAGAAGATGGAATTTCTGAATTTGAGACAAGATAACTGGACTGTGACAGAGTATGAGATAGAGTTTATCCGGTTGAGTCACTATGCCGGTGGGATTATTTCTGATGAGATTGACCGGTGTAAGAGATTTGAGGAGGGGTTGAGGCCCTCTATTATGTGTATTGTTGTTGGTTCTCGATATTAGGATTTTTCTCAATTGGTTGTAGCAGCCAGAAGCGTTGAGAGAGCCAAGCTTTTGCAATAGCTGCTACTGAGGAGGAGACCAGAGTTAGGAGATCCCAGTTTGAGGCAGGGTCTTCATCTATGAAGAGAGGCCGAGGAAGTTTTATTTCGAGAATTAGTAGGAGCCAGAGGCAGTCAGGTAGGTCAGTTTAGTATCAGAGGCAGAGGCCGAGACCTACAGTTTCTGTAGCGAGTGCTCCGACTCTAGTGGTTCAGAGATCTATTCCACCTGTATGTGTTCATTGTGGTAGGACACATGGGGGTGCTTGTTGGAAGCTGGGTGGATCAAGAGTATGCTTTATATGTGGGTCACCAGCTCATTTTATTAAACATTGCCCTGAGTTACAGGAGGATAGACAGACTGATACTGCAGTTTCTCCATCTAGTTTTAGCAGAGGTGGTCGAGGGGGCAGAGGTTTCAGTAGAGGCGGTTGACCTGGGATTAGTCAGAGAGGAGGCTTTATATCCAGAGGCAGTAGGCCAGATGAGGCTGGGCCATCTCAGCGAGTGTATGTGATGCAGAGGCAGCTGGATGCTTCAGCAGTTATTGCGGGTACATTTTCTTTATTTGGTATTTCAGTTCTTGCTTTGATTGATCTAGGATCTACGCATTCATACATAAGTGCATCTATTTTGCCTGTGTCTGAATTGCATTCTGAGTCCTTAGGATTTGATGTCTTGGTGACAAATACTTTAGGGCATAGTGTTATGGTAAGTAAAGTGCATCGTGATAGTTCAGTTGTGGTGCAAGGTGAAGAGTTTTTGGGTGATTTGATTGAAATGCCTTTTAAGGAGTATGATTTGATCTTAGGCATGGATTGGTTGTCTAAGCATGGAGCTGTGGTAGACTGTCAAAAGAAGTGTGTTACCCTGAGAACCAGTGATGGTAGAAATGTGATGGTATCTAGTGAGTAGAGACAATTTGCATCCTTGTTTGTGTCAGCTTTTGCAGCTAAGAAGTTGATTAGAAAAGGGTGTGATGCTTATCTTGCTCATGTTGTGGATACTAGAGTAGTGGGTTCTCAACTTGATAGTGTACCCACAGTTGTAGAATTTCCAGATGTTTCTCCTGAGGAGTTGCCAGGGTTACCCCCTGAGAGAGAGGTTGAGTTTGGTATCGATTTGTTGCCTGGTGCCACTCCCATCTCTATTACTCCTTATCGAATGGCACCTGCTGAGTTGAGAGAGTTGAAGGTGCAGTTGCAGGAGTTGTTGGATAAAGGGTTTGTTCGCCCTAGTGTTTCTCCGTGGGGAGCTCCTGTTTTGTTTGTTAAGAAGAAGGATGGTACTTTGAGGTTGTGCATTGATTATAGGCAATTGAACAAAGTGACTATTAAGAATAAGTATCCTTTGCCTAGGATAGATGATCTCTTCGATCAGTTGAAGGGAGCAGCAGTGTTTTCCAAGATTGATTTGAGATCAGGGTACCATCAGTTGAGGGTTAGAGCTAAAGATGTTCCTAAGACAGCTTTCCGCACAAGGTATGGGCATTATGAATTTTTGGTGATGCCTTTTGGATTAACGAATGCACCTGCAGCTTTTATGGATTTGATGAATGGGGTGTTTAGGCCCTATCTAGATCAGTTTGTGGTGGTCTTTATTGATGATATTTTGGTGTATTTGCGTAATAAAGAGGAACATGACAAGCATTGCGAATTGTGTTGCAGATTTTAAGAGAGAAGCAGTTGTATGTTAAGCTGTCGAAGTGTGAGTTTTGGCTTGATCAAGTAACTTTTCTCGGTCATATTGTTTGACCAGATGGTATAAGAGTTGATCCGAGTAAAGTTGAGGCTATCTTGAATTGGAGTCCACCGAAGTCTGTGACTGAAGTTAGAAGTTTTCTGGGTTTGGCAGGCTATTATCGACGCTTTGTGAAAAGTTTTTCTTTGATAGCTACTCCACTCACCAGATTACTTCGGAAGGGAATTAGATTTGTGTGGACAGATCAGTGTCAAGCTAGCTTTGAGCAGTTGAAAGAGATGTTGACTTAAGCTCCTGTTCTTACTTTGCCTGTAGAAGATAAACCATATGTGATTTACAGTGATGCTTCACATAATGGTTTAGGTTATGTTTTGATGTAAGAGAGTAAAGTTATAGCTTATGCTTCTCGAAAGTTGAAACCGCATGAGCTTAATTATCCGACGCATGATTTGGAGTTAGCAGCTATAGTGTTTGCTTTGAAGATTTGGCGACACTATTTGTATGGGGAGAAGTGTTTCATTTATATAGATCATAAGAGTTTGAAATATTTGGGTGTTCAGAGAGAGCTGAATCTTCAGCAAAGACGATGGTTGGAGCTGATTAAAGATTATGATTGTTTGATTGATTATCGTCCTGGTAAAGCAAATGTTGTGGCTGATGACTTGAGTCGAAAGTCTTTAGCAAGTTTGATGGTTTATTCGCTCTCGTTGCTTGTTGAGTTGAGAGCGTTGCATGCTAGTTTTGAATCATGTGATGATGGTGCGTTGTTAGCTCAGTTGCATTTGAGACCAGTGTTGTTGGATCAGATTAAAGAGGCTTAATTGGCAAATGAGAAAATTCAGAAGATTGTTTCAGATTGCCAAAATGGGGAGAGCCAAGATTTTCTTGTGAGAAGTGATGGTAGCCTTTGGTTTAAAGATAGATTGTGTGTTCCTGATGATGCTAGTTTAAGAAAGATTATTTTGGAAGAAACACACCAGTCAGTTTTTGCTATGCACCCTGGGAGTACCAAAATGTATCATGATTTGAAGCAGCATTATTGGTGGTGAGGCATGAAAAGAGACATAGTGGAGTTTGTATCCAAGTGTCTCACTTTCCAGAGAGTAAAGGCTGAGCACTAAGTCCCAATAGGGTTGCTTCAACCTTTACCAGTGCCTGAATGGAAATGGGAGAGAGTGACAATGGATTTTGTGTCTGGTTTGCCATTGACTCAGAAGAAGCATGATGCTATCTGGGTGATTATTGATCGGTTGACAAAGACATCTCATTTTCTTCCAGTTAGAATGGACTATTCTCTTGAGAAGTTGGCTGAGCTGTATATCAATGAGATAGTGAAGTTGCATGGAGTCCCAATTTCTTTGGTGTCTGATCGAGATCCTCGGTTTACTTCAAGGTTTTGGAAAAGTTTACATAGTGCTTTGGGTTCTTGATTGCACTTTAGCTCTGCTTTTCATCCGCAGACAGATGGGCAGTCAGAGAGAGTGATACAGATTATAGAGGATATGTTGAGAAGCTGTGTCATTGATTTCTCTGGAAGTTGGGACAGATTTTTGCCACTTGTGGAATTTGCTTATAATAATAGTCATCAATCCAGTATTGGAATGGCACCATTTGAGGCTTTGTATGGAAGAAGATGTAGGACGCCTCTATGTTGGAATGAAATTGGAGAAGGCAAATTGGTTGGTCCTGATTTGATTAAAGAAACGGAAGAGAAAGTGAAAATAATTCGGGATCGGTTGAAAGCAGCTTCAGATCGACAGAAGTCCTATTCAGATTTAAAGAGGAGAGACATAGAGTTCGATGTTGGAGATAAATTTTTTTCTGAAAGTGTCTCCTTGGAAAAAGATTTTAAGATTTGGCCGCAAAGGGAAGCTAAGTCCTCGTTTTATTGGACCTTATGAGGTATTGGAAAAAGTTGGACCAGTTGCTTATCGAATCTCTTTGCCGCCTGAGTTGGATAGAATACATAATGTCTTCCATGTTTCTATGCTGCGGAGGTACAGATTAGATCCATCTCATGTTCTGTCCGTTGAGTCTGTTGAGGTGAGTTCGGATCTGACATTTGAAGAAGAACCAATTGCTATTTTGGCACATGGAGTGAAAGAGCTGAGAAATAAGAAAGTGCCACTTGTAAAAGTTCTTTGGAAGAATCATGTAAAAGAAGAGGCAACTTAGGAGAGTGAGCAAGCGATGCGAGATCAGTATCCTCAACTGTTTCAGACTTGATATCGGGTAATTTCGAGGACGAAATTTCTTTTTAGAGGGGGAGAATTGTAATATCCCAAAGTATACCCTAAAAGTTTTGGAATAATTATTGTTGTATTTGGATTTAATGTATATGTTTAATGGAAAGAGGAAAGAAGTAAAGAGAGAGTGTATATGTTATATATATAGTGATATATATAACATATACAAGTCAAACTATTGGAAGTCAAAAGAAGATGGTTTATTTTTATTATTAATTAAAAGGAAATTAATGAATGGAATAGGATATTTAGATTATTTTAATATTTAAATTGCTTGGTGGAGTTTTATTGAGATTAAGTGTTTGACTTTGCTTCTTATTTTTCTTCTTTTCTTCTTCTTTCTTTGTGGTTTGACCGGCACCCTCCAAAGTAAGAGAGGAAGTGAGTTTTTGATTTTTCCAAGCTTAAGATTGAAGGAAGTTTCAAGTGATCAAGTTGGAAATTTAAGAAGTTTCATCATCTTTGGTAAGTTTCCAGTTGATTTCCTTGTTTTATTGTAAGTTGTATTTCAGTTTGATGATTGATTGTGAATAGTATGAGTATGTTTGATTGTGGTGTGTTTGAGAGTGTTGGGTTTAATTGATTGTGATTTTGGAGTTGAATGGAAGAGTAAGAGTTGTGTTGATGTTATGGTTTTGAATTGGTAATTGATGTATATATTGAGTTTGATCAATTATTTTTGGTATATCTTCAAGATGTTTGTGTTTAATAAAGTTTAAAGCATAGAATACATGAGTTTGGTCCGAAATAGAAGCATTTTGGATGCCACGACCGTGGCCCTTGGATGCCACGACCGTGGGGGTGTTAGGCAAATTTGACAGGTTCGTTTGCTAACCCACGACCGTGGGGGTTGTGAGGCCACGACCGTGGGGCCCTAGATAGTTGTTTTAGTTTGTAATTTGTGATCTATGGGTTTAGTATGAGGCTAGTAGGTGAATAATTGTATTGGAATTCATGTGTATGTTTAAATAAGTGTGTATTATTCCTTTTGGATTAGGTTGTGAAGAGGTTGAGTTGCCCTAACCTAAGTGTTGAGAATTCTTGGAAGAGGAAGTGTATAGATTGGTGTGAGTTGCTCTTGAGGTAAGTACAAACTTACATGGTTGCATACATTTACATGATTTTGAGACTTAACACATTTGGTTGTAAATGTGTTAAGTAATCTATTATATTGTTGATACATTTGATTTATGCTATGAATTGCATAATGTGAAATATATGATGATCATTCAAAATGTATGTGCAATGTAATTGGTTATGATGAATACTCTAATGATGAATTTCTTTAATGTGAATTGAGATATGATGAGATGTGATGCCATTGTTGTTGGCTATAATGATTCAAATGAAATAAGTGGGGCATGTTTGCCTAGATGATGATGAATTTAAAATATATGTCCAATGTAATTGGTTATGTAGACTCTATTGATGAGATGTGAAGCCATTGTTGTTGGCTATAATGATGCAAATGAGATAATTGAGGCATGGTTGCCTAAATGATGATGAGAAAATGAGAATGAAATTGATAATGAAATAATGAATGAATTGTGTGTCTAATGTGTTATTCCATTTTCAGAGTTTTGTTGTTAGTGGCATGCCTAATGGTAACAATCTCTTGAAGCTAGGTTGGATTTGATCCTTGAAGCCAAGTTGGGTTGAAGTTTAGCATGCTTAACTCCCATTGAAGCTTGGTTGGGTCTAGTCCTTGAAGCCTAGTTGAGATGTTACAACCCTTGAAGCTAGGCTGGGTTTGGTTCTTGAAGCCAAGTTGGGTTGATACTTAGCATGTTTTGTTTCCCCTTGAAGCTTGGTTGAGCCTAATCCTAGAAGCCTAGTTGGGATAATGATAATGATAAATGTGATAATTGAACCAAAACATTAACTCTGAAAGTTGAATGGCATATTAGTGTCTTTTGGGCCCATGCTTGTCTTTGTTTCAATGTAAATCATCAATGGTGAAACAATTGATTAAAAATAATGAAATGTAGTGTTATGAAAAGTATAAAGATATCATTTGTGAATATTGTTTTTATTGTTGAAATGTGTGACATTGATATTGCTTTGAAGCATATTGTTATTGTGGTTTGTACCACTAAGCCGTTGGCTTAGCGCGATTATGGTTCATCGCGCAGGTGACAGGGTAGAGCTAGAGAGTTCATCTAGACCGAGTCGAGTCTAGATTCTAAAGTGTTGGTAGTGGACTTAAAGATCAGAGACGAACTGCCAAACATGTATAAATGTTATGTTTTGTAAAATTTGATTTTGATGCTTATGTATTTGTAAATACAGCTACATTTTCCGCTGCGTATTGAATGAACGTTTTATCTATTGTACTTTATAGTATGATTTGAATGTTTTCAAGTTTTCTCATATTATTGTTAAAAGGAATGATTTGTTTGTTTAGTAAACCGTAGCATTCCTATATTCAGTATACGTATATTACAGATATGGTGGTATGTAGTGTGTGTATACCGGGTATAGGGGTGTTACAATCCAAGTGGTGAAGGGTAAGTTAGAAAGATTGGATTGAAGGTTGTTTTTAGCTTCCTTTGAGTTGCTAGTGGAGGTGTGTACAAACTTTAAATATAATGTCTATATTTGCATAACATTTGGACTTAATACATTTTGGTTGAAAAATGTGTTAAGCTACTTGGTTCATTGATTGTGTATGAATAATATGCTATGACATTTGTAATGTCATATATGCGTTAAATGCATTATGAAAAGCCAATGATAATGGCTAATTTGTGTAACATGTGAAATATGCATATTATGTGAAAATACCCAAAGTAATTGAGTAATGTGTTATGAATGCAAAAATGAGATATGTGTAATAATGAAATGAATTGATATTGATAAAAATGAGAAAAGTGAGAAAAATGAGAAAGATGTGACAAATGAGAAAAGTGAGAAAAAAAAAAGTGAAAATAAGGCAATGTGCCTAGATTGAATATGTAAAAATGAGAAAGAGATTAATAATGAGAAATATGAATAAATTGTGTGCCTAGTATGTTATTCAATTTTTAGAGTTCTGGGTTTGGCGGCATGCCTATGATTGCCTACGGGCTATACGCTGGAATGGTGAAAAGACTGGGTCGTAAGCCAGGCCAGCTGATAAATATGATGTTTTTGGGGTGAAAAAACTGGGTCGTAAGCCTCAAAAACTGTAGCAATCTAGCTGGGTTGAGGACCAAGATACTGGGGCCTAAGGGTCTAGCCGGGTTGACGTCTAAGAGACTGGAGCTATTACATTATCCATGGATATATATATATATATATATTTCCTACGGGGTTAGACACATGGTGTCATTATGGGCCAAAGTAGTAACTCTGAAATTTGAATAGCATATTAGATCCTTTTTGGGCTCATGCTTGTCTTTGTTTTAATGTGAATTTTGAATTATGATACAATTGAGTAATATAATGTTATGAGTTGTGCTTATGAAATATTTAAAAAATATAAGAAAATGGATTGATGTGACATCTATATGCATTATGCATTTGGTATTGCATTGAGTTATATTGTTATTATCAAAGTTCGTACCACTAGGCTTCGGCTTAGCGCGATTGTTTCCATTGCGCAGGTGACAGGGTAGACCCAGTTGAGCCAGAGAGTTCTTCTAGACCAGGTCGGGTCTAGACTTGTAGTTGAGCTTGTAGAGTTGCTATTGAGATCAGAAACACTGCCAGCAACATGTATATATTTTTATGTTATTGTACATTTTGAGTTTTATGCATAAAATATTATGTTTTGAATTTTACGTATTGTATATTATAAAGAATGTTTGGGTCAATGTATTTGAAATGGGAGAGTAAGTGTGTTTTAAATTATATATATCTATATGTATAAATGTTTGAGAAACTTGGTGAAATTGAGAAGTATGGTTGAGATGGTGATTGGAAATTATTTGAGAGTGTTATCTTTTTGCAGGTTGAGTAATTGCTAAATTTTGGGATATCCAAAATTCAGACAAAACTCTGGCGAATTTTTCCCAGAGATTTTTATGTATATTATTTATTTTGGGTTCTTATAACAAGTAAATAATATTTATATTCTATTTGATTTTTATACATTTAGAATTTTATAAACACTGCTAGGGTTGAGGAGACCGGAGTTAGGAGACCCCAGAGTGAGGCAGGGTCTTCATCAGTGAAGAGAGGCCGAGGGGGACATTTTCAGAGGTTTAGTAGGAGTCAGGGGTAGTTTGGCAGGTTAGTATAGCAGTAGATACAGAGGCAGAGACCTGCAATTTTAGTGGTTAGTGCTCCAACCCCAGTGGCTCAGAGACCTACTCCACCTACTTGCGTTCACTGTGGTAGAGTACACGGAGGTGTCTGCTGGTGGAGAGGTGCTTCGGGAGTGTGTTTTAGATGTGGGTCATCAGATCATTTTATCAAAGATTGTCCCGAGCCACCAGAGGTTAGGCAGGCAGATACTGCATCTTCTCGACCTAGTGTCAGAGGGGGTCGTGGTGGCAGAGATTTTAGTAGTGGTGGTCGCCTTGGGCTTAGTCAGAGAGGAGGCTCTACATCCGGAGGTAGTAGGCCAGATGAGGCTGGGCCATCTTAGCGGGTTTATGTGATGCAGAGGCAGCCAGATGCTTCAGCCATCATTGTGGGTACATTTTTTTTATTTGGTATTTCAGTCCTTGCTCTATTAGATCCTAGATCTATGCATTCATACATAAGTGCATCCATCTTGCCTGTGACTGAATTGCATTTTGAGTGCTTAGGATTTGATGTCTTGATGATAAATCCTTTAGGGCATAGTGTTGTGGTAAGCAGGGTGCACCGAGATAGTCCAATTGTTGTTCAGGATGAGGAGTTTCTCGGTGACCTAATTGAGATGCCTTTCGGGGAATATGATCTGATTTTGGGCATGGATTGGTTATCCAAGTATGGGGCTGTGGTAGATTGTCAGAAGAAATGTGTTACTTTGAGAACACAGGATGGTAGGGATGTTATAGTATCTAGTGAACAGAGGTATCTTTCATCTATGTTTGTTTCAGCTATTTCATCTGGGAGGATGATTCAGAAGGGATGTGAGGCTTATCTTACTCATGTTGTAGATACTAGAGTAGTGGGATCCCTGCTTGAAAGTATACCCACAGTTGCCGAGTTTCCAGATGTTTTCACTGATGTGTTGCCAGGGGTACCTCCTGAGAGAGAAGTGGAGTTTGGTATCGATTTATTGCTTGGTACCACTCCTATCTCTATTACCCCTTATCGGATGGCACCTGCTGAATTGAGAGAGTTGAAGGTGCAGTTGCAAGAGTTATTGGATAAAGGGTTCATCCACCCTAGTGTGTCCCTGTGGGGAGCACCTGTGTTGTTTGTGAAGAAGAAGGATGCCACCATGAGATTGTGTGCTGATTATAGGTAGCTGAATAAGGTGACCATCAAGAACAAGTATCCTTTGCCTCAGATAGATGATCTCTTTTATCAGTTGAAGGGAGCAGCAGTATTCTCTAAGATTGATCTGAGATCAGGGTACCATCAGTTGAGAGTTAGAGATGTGGATGTATCCAAGATAGATTTTCGTACGAGGTATGAGCATTATGAGTTTCTGGTGATGCCCTTTGGATTGATGAATGCACTAGCAGCTTTTATGGATTTGATGAACAGGGTATTCAGACCATATTTTGATCAGTTTATGGTAGTCTTCATTGATGACATCTTGGTGTATTCGTGTAAAGAGGAGGATCATGATAGGCATTTGCGGATCATATTGCAGACTCTGAGAGAGAAGTAGTTGTATGCTAAACTATCTAAGTGTGAGTTCTAGCTCGATCAGGTAGCTTTTCTTGGTCATGTGGTTTCAGCAGAGGGTATTAGAGTTGATCCAAGTAAAATTGAGGCTATCTTGAATTGGAGTCCACCGAAGACTGTGATAGAGGTTAGAAGTTTTCTAAGATTGGCAGGCTATTATCGTCGATTTGTGAAAGGTTTTTCTATAATAGCTACACCACTCACCAAATTACTTCGGAAAGGAGTTAAATTTGTGTGGAAAGATCAATGTCAGGCGATTTTTGAGCAGCTGAGGGAGATGTTGACTCAAGCTCTTGTCCTTACCCTGCCTATGGAAGGTAAACCATATGAAATATATAGTGATGCTTCACACAATGGTTTAGGTTGTGTTTTGATGCAAGAGGGTAGAGTCATTGCTTATGCCTCTCGACAGTTGAAACAGCATGAGCTGAATTATCCAATACATGATTTGGAATTAGCAGCAATAGTCTTTGCCTTGAAGATTTGGCGGTATTATTTGTATGGGGAAAAGTGTTTCATTTATACAGATCACAAGAGTTTGAAATACCTGGGTGTTCAGAGAGAGCTGAATCTTCGGCAGAGACAGTGGTTAGAGTTGATTAAAGACTACGACTGTTTGATTGATTATCATCCTGGTAAGGCAAATGTTGTTGCTGATGCCTTGATTCGAAAATCTTTGGCAGGTTTGACTGCTTATTCGCTCTCGTTGCTTGTTGAGTTGAGAGCATTGCATGCTAGATTTGAGTCTTCTGATGATGGTGCTTTGATGGCTCAGTTGCAGTTGAGGCCAGTCTTGTTGGATCATATTAGGGAGGCTCAATTAGCAAATGAGAGAATTCAGAAAATTGTGTTGGTTTGTCAGAAAGGGGAAAGTCAAGACTTTTATGTGAGGGATGATGGCAATCTATGGTATAGAGATAGATTGTGTATTCCTGATGATGCAGAATTGAAAAGAATGATATTAGAGGAAGTACATCAGTCACTTTTTTCTATGCACCCTGGGAGTACCAATATGTATCAGGACTTGAAGCGACATTATTGGTGGTCAGGTATGAAGAGAGACATAGCAGAGTTTGTATCCAGATGTCTCACTTGCCAGAAAATGAAGGCTAAGCACCAAGTTCCTTCAGGATTGCTCCAACCTTTATCAGTGCCAGAGTGGAAATGGGAGTGAGTGACAATGGATTTTGTGACTGGACTAGCTTTGACTCAAAAGAAGCATGATGCAATATGGGTGATAGTTGATCGGATGACGAAGACAGCTCATTTTCTTCCAGTTCGGATGGATTATTCTCTTGAGAGATTGGTTGAGCTGTATATCAATGAGATAGTCAGGTTGCATGGAGTCCCAGTTTCTTTGGTGTCGGATCGAGATTCCCGGTTTACTTTGAGGTTTTGGAAGAGTTTACGTAATGCTCTAGGTTCTTGATTGCATTTTAGTACTGCTTTCCATCTTCAGACAGATGGACAGTCAGAGAGAATGATACAGATTTTGGAGGATATGTTGAGGAGCTGTATCATTGATTTTGCCGGGAATTGGGACAGATTTTTGCCATTAATTGAATTTTCATATAACAATAGTCATCAGTCAAGTATTGGGATGACTCCTTATGAGGCTTTATATGGCAGGAGATGCAGGACACCTTTGTGTTGGGATGAAGTTGGGAGAAGGTAAAATGGTTGGTCCCGATTTGATAGGAGAAAGTGAAGGTGATTCATGGTCATTTGAAAGCAGCTTCAGACCAACAGAAATCTTATTCAGATTTAAAGAGAAGAGACATAGAGTTTAGTGTGGGAGATAAAGTGTTTTGAAGGTATCTCCATGGAAGAAGATTTTGAGATTTGGCCGCAAAGGGAAATTGAGTCCTCGTTTCATAGGACCATATGAGGTGTTGGAGAGAGTTCGTCCAGTGGCTTATAGACTAGCTTTGTCACCTGAGTTGGATCAAATACATAATGTTTTCCATGTCTTGATGCTTCGGAGATACAGGTCTGACCCATCTCATATCTTGTTAGTGGAGTCCATTGAGGTAAGTCCAGATCTAACTTACGAGGAAGAACCAGTGGCGATTTTGACACGAGAGGTTAAAGAATTGAGGAATAAGAGGGAGCCACTTGTGAAAGTCCTTTGGAGGAATCATGCCACTGAGGAGGCGACGTGGGAAAGTGAGCAAGCGATGCACAGTCAGTTTCCCCATTTGTTCCAGACTTGAGGACAAGTAATTTCAAGGACGAAATTTATTTTAGGGGGAGAGAATTGTAACATCCAAATTTTTTTTTAAATTTCTAATTTTTGGAAAATTGAATAAAATAAATTATAATTCAAAAGGATAAATTAAATTAATAGTTTTAAATGAAAAATGAAGGGATTTTAAATAAAAAAGTGGAATATATATGTGATATATATGCAAAATATACATAACATATATAAAAGTCAACACTTTTTAATAGAAAAGGGTATTTTGATAATTAAATTTTATAAATTCAAAATTAATAAAATAATTCAAAAACAAATTATTTTTAAATGAAAGAGGAAAATCAGGACTTTTAATTTATGAAAAAAATAATTAAATAATTAAATATTAAATTATTTTAATATATATATGTGGTTAAAAAAAAAGATGAAAAGGAAAGAATATTAAAAGTCTTCTTCTTCTTCTTCTTCTTCTTCTCAAGAACGTGACTTCCATGGAAGTTTGAAGACCAAGGATTTTGCTTCTTCCATACTCCATAAATTGAAGGAATTAACAAGTTTCAAGTGGATTTTTGGTGATTTCCACCAAAATTAGTAAGTTTCCATCTCTTTTCTTTGAATTCCTTGGAAATTTAGATTATGTGAGAATTTGGATTTTTATGTAGGATGTTATAATTGTTGGAATTGGTATGTATGATGTTATTTTGGGTAGTTAACAACGATTATAAGGTTAGATTGAAGTGATGATGGAGTTTGGTTAAAGAATGGTGAAGAGAGAGAATTTAGGGTTATGGATTTTTGGGGTTTTGAAAACATGAACTTTAATTGTGCAAATTAATCCCAAAAGAGTTGTTTTGATTCATAAACAAGTATTTTAAAGTCAAATATTTTATTTAGTGGTGTTGGGTTGGAGTTTGAGAATGGAAGTGGAGATTTAGGGTTTTGGAAAAGTGATTTTCCAAAGTGGTTGAATTGTGTGATTTTATTTGTTTAAGCATGTTGTTTAGTGTTAAAAGTGATGAATATAAGCTTGGAATGAGTAATGGATTGTGTTGGAATGGAAAACCTTCAATGGGGGAAGGTTATGCCATTTTTGAGATTTTGGGTATAAGAGTGTATTTTTATAATGTAAATGATTTAAATGTATTAAAATATGTTTTTAATAATATAAATAAATTTAAAACACTAATTTAATTGTAGTAGAATGGAATTCAAATGTTGAGGTAAGGAAAGGCTAAATTTTTAGAAATTTGTAGGAGTGATGTGTAATTATGATTTAATATTCGAAATGCCATTAAATGTGATACTAAATGATTATTTGCTATCACATTTGGTTTAGGCATTAAGGGAGATTGATTTGCTTCATCCAAGTGGTGAAGGGCAAGTTAGAAAGATTGGATTGAAGGTTGTTTTTAGCTTGCTTTGGGTTACTAGTGGAGGTAAGTACAAACTTTGAATATAATGTCTATATTTGCATAACATTTGGACTTAACATATTTTGGTTGAAAAATGTGTTAAGCTACTTGGTTCATTGATTGTGTATGAATAATATGCTATGACATTTGTAATGTCATATATGTATTAAATGCATTGTGAAAAGCCAATGATAATGGCTAATTTGTGTAACATGTGAAATATGCATATTATGTGAAAATACCCAAAGTAATTGGGTAATGTGTTGTGAATGCAAAAATGAGATATGTGTAATAATGAAATGAATTGATATTGATAAAAATGAGAAAAGTGAGAAAAATGAGAAAGATGTGAAAGTGAGAAAAGTGAGAAAAATATGAAAATAAGGCAATGTGCCTAGATTGAATATGTAAAAATGAGAAAGAGATTAATAATGAGAAATATGAATAAATTGTGTGCCTAGTATGTTATTCAATTTTTAGAGTTCTGGGTTTGGCGGCATGCCTATGATTACCTACGGGCTATACGCTGGAATGGTGAAAAGACTGGGTCGTAAGCCAGGCCAGCTGATAAATATGATGTTTTTGAGGTGAAAAGACTGGGTTGTAAGCCTCAAAAACTGTAGCAGTCTAGCCGGGTTGAGGACCAAGATACTAGGGCCTAAGGGTCTAGCCGGGTTGAAGTCCAAGAGACTGGGGCTATTACATTATCCATGGTTATATATATATTGCCTACGGGGCTAGACACATGGTGTCATTATGGACCAAAGCAGTAACTCTGAAATTTGAATAGCATATTAGATCCTTTTTGGGCCCAAGCTTGTCTTTGTTTTAATGTGAATTATGAATTATGATACAATTGAGTAATATAATATTATGAGTTGTGCTAATGAAATATTTAAAAAATATAAGAAAGTGGATTGATGTGACATCTATATGCATTATGCATTTGGTATTGCATTGAGTTATATTGTTATTATCAAAGTTTGTACCACTAGGCTTCGGCTTAGCGTAATTGTTTCCAACGCACAGGTGACAGGGTAGACCCAGTTGAGCCAGAGAGTTCTTCTAGACCAGGTCGGGTCTAGACTTGTAGTTGAGCTTGTAGAGTTGCTATCGAGATCAGAAACACTGCCAGCAACATGTATATATTTTTATGTTATTGTACATTTTGAGTTTTATGCATAATATATTATGTTTTGAATTTTACGTATTGTATATTATAAAGAATGTTTGGGTCAATGTATTTGAAATAGGAGAGTAAGTGTGTTTTAAATTATATATTTCTATATGAATAAATGTTTGAGAAACTTGGTGAAATTGAGAAGTATGCTTGAGATGGTGGTTGGAAATTATTTGGGAGTGTTTTCTTTTTGCAGGTTGAGTAATTGCTAAATTTTAGGATATCCAAAATTCAGACAAAACTCTGGCAAATTTTTTCCAGAGATTTTTATATATATTATTTATTTTGGGTTCTTATAACAAGTAAATAATATTTATATTCTATTTAATTTTTATATATTTAGAATTTGATATTTTAAATTGGAAATGTAAAAAAGAATTAGTATATCGGTCTGTGACATTTTTGTACCATATATGCATATTTTACATATGCTAGAAATATGTATTGTACGTATATAGGGTATAAGGGTGTTACAAAATTCCTGCAGCAAATTGGCTAGCCCGCGCCCCAGCTCGCGCAAAACTCTTGCAATTCTATTGCTGGCCTGCAGCAGTTTTTTCCAGCGCAACTTTTGCCGGCACAGTTTTTTCCGAAACCGAATTCTACTTGGTTTTTATTTCTTTTCCTAAATGGATTTGATGGCCTTAGATGTTAGACAAATGATCTTAATTTTGATCCTTGACAACTCAAATGGATGATCTATTTAACTTGTGTTTGAAGAATCTTGTTGCAGGATTAGGTTGCTTCAATTAAAGGTGAACAGAACATTTCTAGTGGTCGCACCTCAGCTAAAGACGACCGCTCTATGCAATTACAGGATGAAACCTTATCACAGTAGGTTTCGCGGTCAGAAGTTCGACCTGAGTGGCGACCGCTCCTATAGAATAGCGACCGTCCAACTATGTGAACGACCGCTACTCAAGGAACTTAAATCATTACAATCACAATAAGGTTCGCGGTGACAAGAACGGTGAATGACTCGGCCTCGCTTACCACTTTAGCGACCGCTCATTCAAAGTCGCGATCGCCCCACCATTCAAGAAGAAATTGCTTAAAGAGACAGTAATGTTCGCGTTCTCAGGTGCGTCCAGAAGTTCGACGCGAGAATATGAGTTTGACCGCGAAATGCTACCAAGGGCGACCGCGAGATTCAAATTATGGCAGACATCTCTTTTGCTCTGTCAGAGAATGACACGTGACATGACCGTTGTAAACCCACTTCAATATTCAAAAAGGGCGACCGCACCTTTGCTTGGCGCGACCGTCCCGACAAACACAGCATGGGTAAGAACCGGTCCGACAAACACATCATGGGCAAGATTCCAGCTGCAGAGCACTAAAATTCGATCGTTGAAGCTTTTTCAAAAGTAGCGACCGTCCCTGGTTAAAAGGACGACCGCGTGAATCATAAGCGCGACCATCCTTGTATGAAGGGCGACCGCTAAGTGCTTCGGACAGTTTATGTAAAGAAGGTCTAAGCTGCCAAGACTTTATTCTCAATATCAATAACGGCTAGTAAGACCACATTGGCTATAAATACAATGCTTCTATGAGAAAACAAAAAAAGAGACAAAAAAGAAAAGATTTTCATAGCCAAGCAACAAATTTTCTTTTACTTAAACTTGCATTTGAATTGTAATGAATGTTAGGTGTTAGCATTGAAAACACCATTGTATAAGTTTGAGTGTGAGCTTGGGAAACACTTGGGTTGTGAGAGTAAGCCTAGTAAAACTCTTGTTAGGTTGTGAGAGTAAGCCTTGTAAAACTCTTGTTTGGGTTGTAAGTGTGAGCCTAAGAAAAACACTTGTGAAGTTAGGTGTGAACTTGTGAAAACACCAAAGTTGGAAGTGAGCTTATAAAAACTTCAAAGATTAGTGGAACCTTAACAAGTTGTTAAGGAAGTGGATGTAGGATTGAAGTAAATCCGAACCACTATAAATCTTGTGTGTTCTTTCTTTCTTCCATTACTCAACCAACTCTCTATTCCGCATTTCTTGTTTGTTGAGTTTTTTAAATTGTCATTACTTCTTGAGGAAACCAATTCACCCCCCCCTCTTGGTTGCCATCTTGGGACAACATTAGACAATTAGAATTAGATTTTTATTTTTTCCTATAAATACCACATTAAAATACACAATCAAGAAAACAGACTTTGGATTTTGGAAAAAGGAGAGAAAATTCTTGAACTAAAATTTTGAACCGAACTTGGGAATCTTTAAATCTTATGGCCAAAAGAAAACCCTAGCAAGCAAGAAGAAACCCAAGGACAGCAACCAAAGGAGGCAACAAGCAATCGTCTCCAGATTGCTTTGCTCAAACAAAACCAAATATGAAGCAGGCGACAACTTGGTTCAATTTCTTCAAATTTGGTGGAGCCTTCAAACGTAGGTAAATTGCTCTAAATTCAGTTTATTAAATCAATAATTATCTTCATCTTTTAAGCCATCATCACACCGCCTTAGTTATTTAATTCTTCCTTTAATTTAGTTTACGCAGTAGCATAAATTAATTCACACAATACCTAAGATTTTAATTAAAGTAAATAATATAATCATTCAAAACCCAAATCAAATTTCTTAAACCCTAAGTTATTTAAACCTTAAATGTTAATTAATTATATTTTCAAACCTTCACAGTAGTTTTTATAATTTTATTGATTGAGTTATTTTTAATCTTTCGATAATTAATTTAGCTTTCAGTATTTGTTTCACCAAAAAAAAAATACTTAAATAGTTATTACAGACAATATTAAAGGCACACTTAAACTTTGATCACGGTAAAGCATCAAATTCTAAATTCAAAATCATAATCTATAGAATTAAGACTTCAAACCATAAAACCCTAATATCTTAACCGTAAAACCCTAAAACCATAATAGCCTTAAAAACATGTTTTTCAAATCTCAAATCCTAATTACACATTTCTAAAAACCAAAACAATAATATGTTTGGTTAAAACCCTAACCAAACCTATTTTTTAAATCACCGCAGCATTATTTTCATAAAAACATCCAAAACCCTAAATCTTTAAATCATCACTGTAGCTTGGTCCTTTCAAATATCTAAAGATTTTATTTTATTCTCATAAGCTTCAATCTTATTTACTTAAACCCTAAAGTTAATATACTTACTATTTTATTTAAATTGGATGAATATTTATTATATATTTTGATTGATGTTTTGTAGCACCCCTTCCCAACCTACGTGTGTAAGCTGAGTAGAGGCGCCACACTAACCTAATGTTGCTATCACTTTTACTTAGTCAAATTTTAGTTCCGATTTTTACAGAAATTTTGCCATAGTTTCGACAAAATTTTTTTTTTCTGATTTTTGAAAACATTTTTACACAAACCAATGCAAACAAAATCATTCTCAGTACACTTCCAATAAATCCCCCTTATAACCTCAACTACAACCTGCAAAAAGGATTTACACTTCTAGTACAAAATAAAGTAAAGGATGAAATACAGTAGATAAAATATTTGTTCACTATACAACGGAAAGTAACAATATTTACAAATTCATATACATCAAAACTCAAGTTTTACAACACAAAAAATTTATACATGTTTGGCAGTCAGTCTTCGATCTTAAAGCCCACTATTCACTCTTCAAAATCTAGGCTCGACTCGGCCTAGAGGAACTCTCTGGTTCTTCCCTGTCACGTGTGTGAAGAATCACATTCGCGCTAAGCTAACGGCTTAGTGGTACAAACTACAGTGCTATGATGCTTTAATGCCATGC
Organism: Garcia nutans; assembly: GCA_947685225.1. Classification (NCBI taxonomy): domain Eukaryota; kingdom Viridiplantae; phylum Streptophyta; class Magnoliopsida; order Malpighiales; family Euphorbiaceae; genus Garcia; species Garcia nutans. Next base: position 24,409,589 of record CANTUV010000035.1, on the reverse strand, counting down.
TAATGTCACACAATCAAGATTCAAGATCAATTCAAGAGAATATTATATTTCACAATTTTACATTATTTAATAATTAATCAAAACATTCATGATTCACATTGAAAACAAAGACAAGCATGGGCCCAAAATACACTAATATGTTATTCAAAGTTCAGAGTTGCTGCTTTGGTCCATAATCATAATCATCAAGCCCGTAGGCGATATACACATATATATATTTATCCATCGATAGGGTAACAGACCCAGTCTCTTGGACCTCTACTTGGCTAGACTCAAGGAGATCCTCAACCCGGCAAGAATGTTACCAAAACAAGTGTAACAGATCCAGTCTCTTGGACCTCAACCCGACTAATCTCGAGGAGATCCTCAACCCGGCAAGACTGTTACTATTATTCATATATTTCATAGGCATGCCGCCAAACCCAGAACTCTGAAATCTGAATAACATTTTAAGCACACAAACATTTCATTCATCTCTTCATAATCTCTTTCTCAATTCATTTTATATTTCATAAGCAAATTAGGCAACCATGTCTCAATCATCTCATTTGCATCATCATAGCCAACAATCATGGCCTCATATCTCATATGATCTCAAATCACAATAAAGCAACTCTTCATAACATCATATCTTTCACATTTCATTTCATCATCACATCTTGCACATTTCACATTTCGTTATATTTCAAATCACATTAATCAATTCATTATTCAAATGGATATAATCAATGGCATTAACACATATTTTACATGCTTATCACAACATTCACATTATAACCAAATATGTCTCAAGTCTCAAAATCATATGAATGTATGCAATAATGTAGTTTGTACTTACCTTAAAACTAACTCACACCAATCTATACACCTACTCTTCCAAGAATCCTCAACACTTAGGTTAGGGCAATTCAACCTCTTCACAACCTAATCCAAAAGGAATATTAGCAAAATGACCATATGAATAATAAATTCTGGTTTTAGAATCCACTTTATCCTTCTTTTGAAAAATTGTATAAAATAATCTACTTGACTAAAAACTCTAAAATTTTTATAGAATTTAGTTTTACATCTTAAAATCATTCCTTCAAAATTTCAGATCAAACTGAACACAAAATCCTGGTCAAATAGTTTACCCAACCAGACTGCCCCAATTGCCCTGCATCCTGGCAGCAGTTCTTAACTTTGTGAATTCCATAAATCAAATTCAATCAACGTGGTTCCAAATTATTTTTCTCAAATACTAGACTCACTAAGACACAACATATCTAAAATTCAATTGGATATTATTTTTCTATATTTTATTAAAAATCCCGAAAGATAGCTGTCTCAGTTAAGGTACCTGCTGGAACAGGTCTAATAAAAATAATCTTTCCAAAATCATAACCATTCTAAAATCGAATCAACATATTTTTCAGTCATTCTAAACTCATAGAGGCACAACATATCAAAAATGCACTTGAAGAACATGTTTCTATATTTAATTAAAAATCGTACAAGTCACAGCCTTTACTAATTGTAAAACAGAAAGAAATTTCACTAAACACAACTCTTACTCTTCCATCACCAACACCAACCTAACTTCTTATCTTTAATTCCATTTCCAACACATACAAACACACCACAAGCAATCCTAACCATATTATCAACAACACTTCATCAAACTCAAAAATAACTTCAAAAACAACAAGAGCAATCAAGAGAGAACTTACCAAAATAATGAAATTTCTTGAAATTCCAACTTGTTTATTTGAAATCTCCTTCAATTTGATCTTAGAACTCAAAACCTTCTTGTTGCTCTCTTGTCTTGATAATGGCTGGCCACCAAAGGAGAAGAAAAGAAAATGAAGAAACAAAGTCAAACTTTTCATCACTTTAAACCTCCACAAAGCATTCCAAAAAGAAAATTACTTAAATACCCCCATCTATTTGTTTTAACTTCCTTTCACTTACATGCCCTTTTTAGTAATTTCATAAATAACCAAAATAAATATCTTCTTCCTTTGACCATCCATTTGACTTGTGTATATGTTATATATATATCCATATATACAACATATATGCTCCTTTTTAAATTATTTTCTCTTTCCAATAACATATACATTTTAATTCAAATAAAACAACAATTATACTAAAACTTCCAGGCACATTTTGGGATATTACAATTCTCCCCCTCTAAAAAGAAATTTCGTCCTCGAAATTACATGATATTATGTCTGAAACAGTTGAGGATACTAATCTTGCATTGCTTGCTCGCTCTCCTAAGTTGCCTCTTCTCTCCCATAATTCTTCCATAGAACTTTCACCAATGACACTTTCTTATTTCTCAATTCTTTCACTTCATGTGCCAAAATAGCAACTGGTTCTTCTTCAAATGTCAGATCTGAACTCACTTCAATGGATTCAATTGGCAAGATATGAGATGGATCCGATCTATACCTCCGCAACATAGAAACATGGAATACATTATGAATTCTATCCAACTCAGGTGGCAAAGCAAGACGATAAGCAACTGACCCAACTCTTTCTAGAATTTCATATGGTCCAATAAAACGAGGACTCAGCTTCCCTCTACAACCAAATCTCAATATCTTTTTCCAAGGAGACACTTTAAAAAATACTTTATCTCAAACATCAAATTCTATGTCTCTTCTCTTCAAATCTGAATAAGATTTCTATCGATCTGAAGCTGTCTTTAACCGATCCCGAATTATCTTCACTTTCTCATCAGTTTCTTTAACCAAATTAGGACCAATTAATTTGCCCTCTCCAATTTCATTCCAACATAGAGGCGTTCTACATCTTCTTCCATACAATGCCTCAAATGGTGCCATGCCAATACTGGTTTGATGACTGTTGTTGTAAGCAAATTCTACAAGTGGCAAAAATCTGTCCCAACTTCCAGAGAAATCAATGACACAGCTTCTCAACATATCCTCAATAATCTGTATCACTCTCTCTGACTGCCCATCTGTCTGCGGATGAAAAGCAGTGCTAAAATGCAATCGAGAACCCAAAGCACCATGTAAACTCTTCCAAAATCTTGAAGTAAATCTAGGATCTCGATCAGACACTAAAGAAATTGGAACTCCATGCAACTTCACTATCTCACTAATATACAGCTCAGCCAACTTCTCAAGTGAATAGTCCATCCGAACCGGAAGAAAATGAGCTGTCTTTGTCAACCTATCAACAATCACCCAAATAGCATCATGCTTCCTCTGTGTCAAAGGTAAACCAGGCACAAAATCCATTGTCACTCTCTCCCATTTCCATTCAGGCACTGATAAAGGTTGAAGCAACACTGTTGGAACTTGATGCTCAGCTTTCACCCTCTGGCAAGTGAGACACTTGGATACAAACTCCGCTATGTCTCTTTTCATACCTGACCACCAATAATGCTGTTTCAAATCATGGTACATCTTTGTATTTCCCGGATGTATAGCACAAATCGACTGATGTGCTTCTTCTAAAATAATCTTTCTCAATTTAGCATCATCAGGAACATACAATCTATCCTTAAACCAAAGGCTACCATCACTTCTCACAAAAGAAATCTCAGCTCTCCCCATTTTGGCAATCTGAAACAATCTTCTGAATTTTCTCATCTGTCAATTGGGCCTCCTTAATCTGATCCAACAATACTGGTCTCAATTGCAACTGAGCCAACAATGCACCATCATCACATGCTTCAAAACTAGTATGTAACACTCTCAACTCAACAAGCAACGAGAGCGAATAAACAGCCAAACCTGCCAGAGACTTCCGACTCAAGGCATCAGCAACTACATTCGCCTTACTAGGATGGTAATCAATCAAACAATCATAGTCTTTAATCAGTTCTAACCATCGCCTTTGCCGAAGATTCAGCTCTTTCTGAACACCCAAATATTTCAAACTTTTGTGATCCGTATAAATAAAACATTTCTCTCCATACAAGTAGTGTCGCCAAATCTTCAAAGCAAATACTATAGCTGCCAATTCCAGATAATGTGTTTGATAATTGAGCTCATGCGACTTCAACTGCCGAGAAGCATAAGCTACAACTTTACCCTCTTGCATCAAGACACATCCTAAACCATTATGTGAAGCATCACTATAAATTACATAAGGTTTATCTTCCACGGGTAAAGTAAGAACAGGTGCTTGAGTCAACATTTCTTTCAACTGATCAAAACTAGCTTGACACTGATCTGTCCACACAAATCTAACTCCCTTTCGAAGTAGTCTGGTGAGTGGAGTAGCTATCGAAGAAAAACCTTTCACAAACCTTCGATAATAGCCTGCCAAACCCAGAAAACTTCTAACTTCAGTCACTGACTTTGGTGGACTCCAATTCAAAATGGCCTCAACTTTACTCGGATAAACTCTTATACCATCTGCTGAAACTATATGACCGAGAAAAGTTACTTGGTCAAGCCAAAACTCACACTTTGACAGCTTAGCGTACAACTGCTTCTCTCTCAAGATCTGTAATATCATTCGCAGATGCTTGTCATGCTCCTCCTCATTACGCGAATACACCAAAATATCATCGATGAAAACCACCACAAACTGATCCAGATAGGGCCTAAACACCTTATTCATTAAATCCATGAAAGCTGCAAGTGCATTCGTCAATCCAAAAGGCATTACAAAGAACTCATAATGCCCATATCTTGTGCGGAAAGCTGTCTTAGAAACATCTTCAGCTCTAACCCTCAATTGATGGTACCCTGATCTCAAATCAATTTTGGAAAACACCGCTGCTCCCTTCAACTGATCAAAGAGATCATCAATTCGAGGCAAAGGATACTTATTCTTGATAGTTACTTTGTTCAATTGCCTATAATCAATGCACAATCTCAAAGTACCATCCTTTTTCTTCAAAAACAACACAGGAGCTCCCCACGGAGAAATACTAGGGCGAATAAACCCTTTATCCAACAACTCCTGCAACTACACCTTCAACTCTCTCAATTCAGCAGGTGCCATTCGATATGGAGTGATAGAGATGGGAGTGGTACCAGGCAACAAATCGATACCAAACTAAACCTCTCTCTCAAGGGCTAACCCTGGCAACTCCTCAGGAAACACATCCGGAAAATCTACAACTGTGGTTATATTATTAAGTTGAGAACCCGCTACTCTAGTATCCACCACATGAGCAAGATAAGCATCACACCCCCTTTCTAATCAACCTTCTAGCTATTACAGCTGAAACCAACAAAGATGCAAGTTGTCTTTGCTCACTGGATACTAAATACTTCTACCATCACTAGTTCTCAAAGTAACACATTTCTTTTGACAATCTACCACAGCTCCATGCTTAGACAGCCAATCCATGCCTAAAATCAAATCGTATTCTTTAAAAGGCATTTCAATCAGATCACCAAGAAACTTCTCACCTTGCACCCCAACTGCACTATCACGGTGCACCTTACTAACAACCACACTATGTCCTAAAGGATTTGTCACCAAGACATCAAATCCTAAGGACCAGAATGCAATTCAGACACAGGCAAGATAGATGCACTAATATATAAATGAGTAGATCCTGGATCAATCAAAGCAAGTACTAAAATGCCAAATAAAGAAAATGTACCAGCTATAACTGCTGAAGCATCTGGCTGCCTCTGCATCACATACACCCTCTGAGAAGATCCGGCTTTATCTGGCCTACTGCCTTCGGATGATGATCCTCCTCTCTGACTATACCCGGATCGACCACCCCTACTGAAACCTCTGCCTCCTCGACCACCTCTGCTGACACTGGGTCGAGAGGCTGCAGACTCAGCCTGCCTGTGCTCCTGCATCTCAGGACACTCCCTAATAAAATGATCAGACGATCCACATCGAAAACACACAGCTGATCCACTATATTTCCAACAAACACCCCCATGTCTTCCACCACACTGAACACATATAGGGGGAATGGATCTCTGAACCATCGGAGTTGGAGCACTAGCTATAGAAGGTGTAGGTCTCGATCTCTGTCTCTGATACTGCACTGACCTACCCGGCTGTCTCTGACTCCTACTGATTCTCGGAACAAAACTTCCTCTCCCCCTCTTCACAGATGAAGACCCTGCCTCAAACTGGGGTCTCCTAACCCTGGTCTCCTCCTCAGAAGCAGCTGCTGCAATGCTCTGCGCTCTCTCAATGCTCCTAGCTGCTGCAACAAGCTGAGAGAAATCCTGGTACCGAGAACCAGCCACGATGTACATAATAGAGGGCCTCAATCCCTCCTCAAACCTTCTGCACCTATCTATTTCATCAGAAATAATTCCCCCGGCATAACGACTCAATCGGATGTATTCAATCTCATATTCCATCACCGTCCGATTGTCTTGCCTCAAACTCAGGAATTCCATCTTCTTTAAATCTTTATACTCCCTCGGAGTATATTTCTGTTCGAACTCCCTCAGAAAATCACTATAAGATAGTGTAGGTGGATCATCCATAGCATGAGGGACAGTCTTCCACCAATCATAGGCATCTTTTTGAAGGAGGGATCTAGCATAATCAAACTTCTCATCCGAAGTGGCTAGCAACTGAATGAATATCCTCTGTACCCTATCCAACCACTGCTCAGCCACTGCAGGGTCGGTAGTGCCTAAGAAATCTTCAGCCCCATATTTCCTCAACTTATCATAATGTCTTACCGGCATCTGAGGCTGTGGGGGTGGTTGCACAGGAACTTGTCTAAATAGTTCTACCACATGCCTCAACCAACCCGGCGGACCCTCCTCTGCAGCTGGTCTCTCTGGCACAGAAACAGGTGCCTCACTAACTCTGTCAACTCTAGCTCCATCTCTACTCTCTCCTGGAGCTACACTCTCAGCACTTCCTTCTACAGTCTGACGTGAATGGGACTCCATTACTACCTATATCTGCAAACACAGCAGAATATTCCTCATTAAAGATCAAAGACTGCCATACCAAAACATGTATTTTATTCAAAAACCAACTTTTAAAATCAAAATATTTTTTTTCTTACAATTCACCTAGGTTGAGAATCTTAAACCTAGGCTCTGATACCAAAAATTGTAACACCCTTCCCGACCTACGTGTGTAAGCTGAGTAGAGGCGCCACACTAACCTAATGTTGCTACCACTTTTACTTAGTCAAATTTTAGTTCCGATTTTTACTGAAATTTTGCCATAGTTTCGCCTAAAAATTTAATCCCAAGTGTCGGCAAAACTTTTTTTTTTTTCTGATTTTTGAAAACATTTTTACACAAACCAATGCAAACAAAATCATTCTCAGTACACTTCCAATAAATCCCCCTTATAACCTCAACTACAACCTGCAAAAAGGATTTACACTTCTAGTACAAAATAAAGTAAAGGTTTATTATGAAATACAGTAGATAAAATATTTGTTCACTATGCAACGGAAAGTAACAATATTTACAAATTCATATACATCAAAACTAAAGTTTTACAATACATAAAATTTATACATGTTTGGCAGTCAGTCTTCGATCTTAAAGCCCACTATTCACTCTTCAAAATCTAGGCTCGACTCGGCCTAGAGGAACTCTCTGGTTCTTCCCTGTCACGTGCACGAATAATCACATTCGCGCTAAGCCAACGGCTTAGTGGTACAAACTACAGTGCTATGATGCTTTAATGCCATGCTAATGTCACACAATCAAGATTCAAGATCAATTCAAGAGAATATTATATTTCACAATTTTACATTATTTAATAATTAATCAAAACATTCATGATTCACATTGAAAACAAAGACAAGCATGGGCCCAAAATACACTAATATGTTATTCAAAGTTCAGAGTTACTGCTTTGGTCCATAATCATAATCATCAAGCCCTTGGGCGATATACACATATATATATATATATATCTATCCATGGATAGGGTAACAGACCCAGTCTCTTGGACCTCTACTTGGCTAGACTCAAGGAGATCCTCAACCCGGCAAGACTGTTACCAAAACAAGTGTAACAGACCCAGTCTCTTGGACCTCAACCCGACTAATCTCGAGGAGATCCTCAACCCGGCAAGACTGTTACTATTATTCATATATTTTATAGGCATGCCGCCAAACCTAGAACTCTGAAATCTGAATAACATATTAAGCACACAAACATTTCATTCATCTCTTATAATCTATATTCATTTTATATTTCATAAGCAAATTAGGCAACCATGTCTCAATCATCTCATTTGCATCATCATAGCCAACAATCATGGCCTCATATCTCATATGATCTCAAATCACAATAAAGCAACTCTTCATAACATCATATCTTTCACATTTCATTTCATCATCACATCTTGCACATTTCACATTTCGTTATATTTCAAATCACATTAATCAATTCATTATTGAAATGGATATAATCAATGGCATTAACACATATTTTACATGCTCATCACAACATTCACATTATAACCAAATATGTCTCAAGTCTCAATATCATATGAATGTATGCAATAATGTAGTTTGTACTTACCTTAAAACTAACTCACACCAATATATACACCTACTCTTCCAAGAATCCTCAACACTTAGTTTAGGGTAATTCAACCTCTTCACAACCTAATCCAAAAGGAATATTAGCAAAATGACCATATGAATAGTAAATTCTGGTTTTAGACTCCATTTTATCCTTCTTTTGAAAAATTGTATAAAATAATATACTTGACTAAAAACTCTAAAATTTTTACAGAATTTAGTTTTACATCTTAAAATCATTATTTTAAAATTTCATATCAAACTGAACACAAAATCCTGGTCAAATAGTTCACCCAACCAGACTGCCCTAATTGCCCTGCATCCTGGCAGCAGTTCTGAACTTTGTGAATTCCATAAATCAAATTCAATCAACGTGGTTCCAAATTATTTTTCTCAAATACTAGACTCACTAAGCCACAACATATACAAAATTCAATTGGATATTATTTTTCTATATTTTATTAAAAATCCCGAAAGATAGCTGTCTCAGTTAAGGTACCTGCTGGAACAGGTCTAATAAAAATAATCTTTCCAAAATCATAACCATTCCAAAATTGAATCAACATATTTTTCAGTCATTATAGACTCATAGAGGCACCACATATCAAAAATTCACTTCAAGAAAATTTTTCTATATTTAATTAAAAATCGTACAAGTCACAGCCTTTACTAATTGTAAAACAGAAAGAAATTTCACTAAACACAACTCTTACTCTTCCATCACCAACACCAACCTAACTTCTTATCTTTAATTCCATTTCCAACACATACAAACACACCACAAGCAATCCTAACCATATTATCAACAACACTTCATCAAACTCAAAAATAACTTCAAAAACAACAAGAGCAATCAAGAGAGAACTTACCAAAATAATGAAATTTCTTGAAATTCCAACTTGTTTATTTGAAATCTCCTTCAATTTGATCTTAGAACTCAAAACCTTCTTGTTGCTCTCTTGTCTTGATAATGGCGGGCCACCAAAGGAGAAGAAAAGAAAATGAAGAAACAAAGTCAAACTTTTCATCTCTTTAAACCTCCACCAAGCATTCCAAAAAGAAAATTACTTAAATACCCCCATCTATTTGTTTTAACTTCCTTTCACTTATATGCCCTTTTTAGTAATTTCATAAATAACCAAAATAAATATCTTCTTCCTTTGACCATCCATTTGACTTGTGTATATCTTATATATATATCCATATATACAACATATACACTCCTTTTTAAAATATTTTCTCTTTCCAATAACATATACATTTTAATTCAAATAAAACAATAATTATACTAAAACTTCTAGGCACATTTTGGGATATTACATGTTTGATGTCTTTGATGAATGATTTATTTATGATGAATGGATTTTTACTTTTATTGATTTATTTTGATTTCAAAATATTGTAAGAGGTATGTTTCCATATTTTTGGATACCTCATGTCGTGAACATCATGTAATTTATTTTATTTTAAAGTTTTTGGACCAATGTAAAGGACATGTTTCTACCTTTCGGTGGGTGTCCTATTTAGTTTTATACATGGACAATGTAAGGACATGTTTCCATCCTCGGATAGGTGTCCATTTATTTACTTTTTTTGGACATTGCTTTGATTTTAATATAATGATGCTTTATTTTAATTGTTGCATGTAATATGGATAATATTGTTATACTTAAGAATTTTATAATATTAAGACCTGCAAAGGAGGCCGGTTCCAATGAATCGGGCGTTGTGGGGGTGCTGAGCCGTTTCTCACTTTCCCCACATGTACCCAACTTTCTGAACCCATTAGGGGTTAGGTCATGACCTGATTCAAATTATTTAGGTCAATTATAAAAATACCAAAATTCAACTGTGAGCCTAGTTTATAATAAGAATTATTAATCATGGGCTTGTTTTTGGCATGAATCATTAGTTACTTTTTCAAGTGAGAAATCTATTTATAATAAACCTCTTAATTTAGTTTTAATCCAATATAGCATAAAAGCTACTTTAGTTGATTGAATGGATTAAAACCTAATTAATGGGAATTATCATGACCTGATTTTCATTTTTAAAATATAACTATTAGTTGAAATGTCCGGGAGAATTTTTCAAAAATAAGATACCCCATGTTGGTACTTTGTTAACCATATACCTAGGAAACGAGACTCACCATCCGTGTGTGGAAGTTATAAGGTTGGAAGGAACGTCCTAATTATCTTTTTTTAGTTTATTGTTTGCGCATACATGCATATATGCATACATGCATCACATCACATATCATTGATCCTCTCTGGCTGACAGACTTGGATTATGATAGTTTAAAAGCTTACGACAATCCAACCTATGCTGGAGATGAAGAATCTAGTAATGACTCAATCACTTGCTCACCAAAAGCAATGTAGCCCAAACAAATTCAAAGAATGGTGGATGACGCCCTCAATGCCAAAATGGAAGAAATAAAAGAGGCCCTAGCTGAGACCATGAAGAACCAATTGGCTGCAATTTTAGGAAACAATGTCGAAGCATCTGCTAGCACCAAGAAGCCAAAGGACAAGGGGAAGGCTAAAGTTGGTGAAGTGGTTTTTGATGATGATAAGGTGATCATTGATGATGATGATGAATGGGCTCAATACTTCCATTATTCTCAAGACAAAAAGGAGTCGAAGGTTATTGAGAAGACAACTTTTGAAAAGACCGAGACATCTGATATTGAGAAGATGATTGCTAATTTAGAAAAGAAATTTGAGAAGAAGCTGAAAACCAAAGAGATATCCAAGATTGACAAACTATTTGAATAAGATGAGGAGGTCCCTTATAAGTTCAAGATGCCTTCCTTTGCTAGATACAATGGTACTGGAAACCCTCATCTCCATGTGAAGCAGTACATCACTGCCATGTAATCTGCCCGAGCCACAAAGGATCAAACTCTAAGATATTTCATGCTCTCATTGGACCCTGTTGTCCAAAATTGGTTCAACACCTTAGAGGAAAGTACTCAAAAAGATTGGGACATGTTGTACAAAGCTTTCATTTAGCAATATGGGTATAATGTCGAACTGGAAATTACCTTAATGGAAGTTGAGTCCATTAGACAAAGGCCAAATAAGAATTTTATGGACTATGTGAAAAGGTGGAGGAATAAGGCTTCATTACTCAAGAAGAGGCCCGATGAATCTGATCAAATAAGGATGATTATGAGAGGGGCGTTGCTTAGTCTTCGTGAAAGGATGTCTCATACACTCATCCATTATTTCAAAGATCTTCTTCAAGATGGTCTACAAATTGAAGAATGGGAAAGGGAGAAGAATCACTTTTCAATAAGAAGGAATGAGAAAGGGAACTACCAGTCTAGAAATCAAAGCACACAAAAAGAAGTTGATGTTAATACAACTGGTCAAGCAAATAGAAGATAATTTTTAGATTTGGGGAAGCCTTTGTCTTGGGTCTTCAATAAGCTACAAAAGAAGGGATTGTTACAACCATTGACTCCTCATCCTTTGTCTAATCCTCTTTCACCTAACTTTGATACTAATGCATTTTGCCAATTCCATAAAAGGACTGGACACGAAATGGACAACTGTATGAAGTTGAGGCATGAGATCCAAAATTTAATTGATAATGGAAAGTTTCCTGAGCCGGATAAGCCCAATACCAAAAGTAATCCTTTGCCAAGGTTCAACAGAGTGCCACCACCAGCAACCTTCATGGTAGGAAGAGGATTGGAGGAAGATTTTGTCTTATCCTCTTTCCAAGATGGGAATATTGAAGATATGAAAGGAGAAGAAGCTTAATTCAACGAACTTCCTTGGCTTATTTGTTTTTCTTATTTTCTTTCTTTAATATTTAATTGGAACAATCGTGTTTTTCAAATTTAAATTTGTTTGAATAAATTACTTTCATCAAAATTTTTGTTGGTCTTTATTCATTTTGGTGCTAAACCAATGAGGAATTTAACTTGATATTTATAAATTAATGTATCTATGAATCATGATTCCAATAACTTTACTAGGTGAGGGAATTGCTCTATAGTATTGAGTTGTGTATGCTTACTTAGAGAGGGTTCCTGCATAATTACCTTTGTCTAGGTCCTAGTCAGTCTTAGAACATGCTTTGACAAACTTTCGAGGTGAAATTAAACTTTGCTTATTTAAGAGAGAAATGATCTAGGCATTGTTTGGTTAGCCAACAACTAGTATCCACCCTATTAAATATCAATCCCTAGTTGTCCCTTTGAGCCTTCATGAAATTTTAGCTTTCTTTTCATTGACTCATAAGCCCAATGACTTGCCCTGAGCTGTTGTTACACTTTTGACAAGTCTTATGATCACTAAGTTGAAGAGGGAAGAAGATCAAAGAATGGAATGCATAGCCAAAACTGTAAGGATAGTTGATGTTATCAAGACCATAAGGGTAGTTGAAGTTCTCATAATATCCCCAATCTATTAAGATGACATTAGAGTAACAAATGATTTATCACAGTTAAAGAAGATTTATGTCACTTCACTCATCCATTATTGAAAACCCAAGTTGGTACAAACAAGACAACTCTTTTAGAGCAAGAACCAAAAAAAAAAAAGAAAAGAAAAAAGGAACAAAAGAAAAAAAGAAAAGAAAAAAAAGAAAGATAAAACCTAAAAAGGTGGTTCAGAAAGCCAACTGAGTTCTCTTTTACCCAAAGCAGCAAAAGGATTTCATTTGGTTTATAAGGACGGTTTGACTTGGTCCAACTCAACCAAGGATTTGATCAAAATTAGAGAAAAAGGAGAAAAAACTATCCAGTTCTTGAAAGTTTTGTACTTGACAGTCCTATAAGGAAGAAGGATGAAATGATAAAATGCTCAAAGAAAGGGAAGAGTAAGAAAAATAAAAAGAAAGAAAAGGGAGAAGAAGAAAAACAAATGAATTTGGGTACCAAACTTTTTGCAAGGGCAAAAACTGTCCTAATCAAGATCTAGATTAATGCCAAGAAGATAGAAGGAATTTGGAGTCTAGCAAGATTGCTTCCAACTATCTAAAATTCAAACAAGAAATTTATATTGTGAGTGTTTTCCTATAGTGTCACAACGGCTCAAAATTACAAATGGCCTTCATTTAACACGTGTCCCTTATAGACCCCATTTCAAGCCCATCAAAGACTTGTTGATCTCTCTTGGTAGGTAGAGTCTATTATTGGAGATAGTTTGGATAAGCATGCATATGAGATAGACAATATTTAAAAATGAGACCTTTGGCCAAGTAATGTGTATGTGCCTATCTGAAGTACAAAAGCTCTTGCTTAATAGAAATGATTCCTGAGTTTAGTATGGTAACTAGGGTTGTCATGTTATAGATATGGTAATTTAAAAAATCAAGTCCTAAGGTACATTGACATTGATTTGGCAAAGCCAACATTTGATTTCAAAATTAAAATTCAAAAAAAATTACAAAGCCTTCAAGTTAAGGGAAGTATGTCGAATCATTGAACCTTAAAGGACACATTGGGCAACGTAAATGATTATTGGCAATGTCATGAAGAAGATACCAACTAACATGCTGAAACATAGTTTGAAATGGATGTATCCCTGACTCTGCAAGCTTGGGGTCTCCACCACTCATATTTTCAATATCTTGAAGATAAAAGCCATAAATGTGAAGCATTCTATCATTCCAAAGTAAGAACTGAACAAGCATTTGGAAGGAGTCAATGAGAATACTTCAGCTGATCACCTCGGTCTGTGAGTCGACGAAACCACTGTAAGTATTATCCATGCATATCATGCATACATGAGCATATCACACTTCATTTTTCTTTGTAAAAAAATAAACACTAATATTCTATGAAGCAATCAAAAGAAGATATTGAATCAGGGGGCATGGAAGACCCATTGCTTGAGGAAGCTCTAGTCATTTTGCAAAAGAAAGAAGAGATGCATGCTTATGCAAAGGAACCAAACAAAATACAAACATCAATCAGAGCCTGCATGAGAAAAATTATTGGTTTGAGCCTACACAGGGGGCAAAATTTCTCCATTTTAATTTTTGAGTTTATGCGTATACAAAATATTTTCAAACTCACTTTCAAATATTTTGGTCCAGAACCCAAATTATCCTTAAATCCAGAACTTAGCTTAGGTCTAGAACATAAATTTCCTCTTAAGTCCAGAACTCAGCTCGGGTCCAGAACCCAAATTATATTTAAGTCCAGACTTAGCTTAGATCCAGAGCCTAAATTTCCTCTTAAGTCCAGAACTTAGCTCGGGTCCAGAACCCAAATTGCCCTTAAGTCCAAAACTTAGCTTGGGTCCAGAATCCAAATTACTCATAAGTCCAAAACTAAACTCGGGTCCAAAACCCAAATTATCCTTAAGTCTAGAACTTAGCTCAGGTCCAAAACCGAAATTACCCTTAAGTCCAGAACTTAGCTCGGGTCTAGAACCCAAATTATCCTTAAGTTCAGAAATTAGCTCGGGTCCAGAACCCAAATCATCCTTAAGTCTAGAAATTAGCTCAGGTCTAGAACCCAAATTATCCTTAAGTCTAGAACTTAGCTTAGGTCCAGAACCTTAGGTCCAGAACCTAAATTCCATCTTAAGTCCAGAACTTAGCTTGGATCCAGAACTCAAATTACCATTAAGTCTAGAACTTAGCTTAGGTCCAGAACCTAAATTCCTTTTTAAGTCCAAAACTTAGCTCGGGTCCAAAATCCAAATTACCCTTAAGTCCAAAACTTAGCTTATGTTTAGAACTTAAATTCCCTCTTAAGTCCAAAACTTAGCTTGGGTCAGAAACCCAAATTATCATTAATTCCAGAACTTAGCTTAGGTCCAGAATCTAAATTCCCTCTTAAGTCTAGAACTTAGCTCGGGTCCAGAACCCAAATTATCCTTAAGTCCAGAACTTAGCTTAGGTCCAGAACCTAAATTCCCTCTTATGTTTAGAACTTAGCTCGGGTCCAGAACCCAAATTATCATTAAGTCCAGAACTTAGCTTAGGTTCAGAACCTAAATTCCCTCTTTAGTCTAGAACTTAGCTCGGGTCCAAAACCCAAATTATCCTTAAGTCCAAAACTTAGATCGGGTCCAGAACCCAAATTCTCTCTTTAGTCCAAAACTTAGCTCGGGTCTAGAACCCAAATTATCCTTAAGTCCAGAACTTAGCTTAGGTCTAGAACCTAAATTCTCTCTTAAGTCCAGAACTTAGCTTGGGTCCAGAACCCAAATTATCCTTAAGTCCAGAACTTAGCTTAGGTCTAGAATCCAAATTCCCTTTTAAGTCCAGAACTTAGCTAGGGTCCAAAACCCAAATTACCCTTAAGTCTAGAACTTAGCTCAGGTCCAGAACCCAAATTACCCCTATGTTCAAAACTTAGCTCAAGTCCACAACCCAAATTACCCTTAAGTCCAAAACTTAGCTCAGGTCCAGAACCCAAATTACCCTTAAGTCCAAAACTTAGTTCGGGTCTAGAACCCAAATTATCCTTAAGTCTAGAACATAGCTTAGGTATAGAACCTAAATTCCCTCTTAAGTCCAGAACTTAGCTCGGGTCCAGAACCCAAATTACCCTTAAGTCCAGAACTTAGATTAGGTCCAAAACCTAAATTCCCTCTTAAGTCCAAAACTTGAATTATTTTTGAGTCCAGAGCTCAAACCAACCTTGGGAGTCCAGTATGTCTCCAAACCCAGTAAAAAATCACAATGCTTTTCACTCTCTTTTGCCGTAGTCTCAGATCGCTCAAGTAGGGGGCAAACTGTAGACCCTTAATTTTTGACCCTGTCTTGTCCAATATTTTTTTTATTGTCCAAAATAAATTTTATGGTATTTTAATTAAATAATATTTATTTTAATATTTATTATTTATAATTTTTAATAAAAATAAAAAAAGATAATATTAGTAAAGTTAATAAATAAATAAATAATCGGCGATGGAAGAATCGGCGACCAAATTTTTCATCGCTGGCGAAATTGGCTTGTGCCAATTCGCCACAGGAACCACAGGAAATTCATGCGGCAAATTGGCTGGCCCGCATCCCAGCCCATGCATAACTCTCGCAATTCTTGTGCTGGCCCGCAGCAGTTTTTGCCAGCGTAACTTTTGCCAACACAATTTTTTCCGAAATCGAATTCTACTTGATTTTTATTTCTTTTCCTAAATGGTTTTGATGTCCTTAGACAATTAGAATTAGGTTTTTATTTTTTCCTATAAATACCACATTAAAACATACAATTAAGAAAATGGACTTTGGATTTTGGAAAAAAGAGAGAAAATTCTTGAACTGAAATTTTAAACCGAACTTGGGACTCTTGAAATCTTGGGCCCAAGGAAAACCCTAGCAAGAAAGAAGAAATCCAAGGACAGTAACCAAAGGAGGCAACAAGCAATCTTCTCCAGATTGCTTTGCTCAGCCAAAACCAAATCTGAAGCAGGCGACAACTTGGTTCAATTTCTTCAAATTTGGTGGAGCCTTCAAACGTAGGTAAATTGGTCTAAATTCAGTTTACTAAATCATTAATCATCTTCATCTTTTAAGCCATCATCACACTGCCTTAGTTATTTAATTCTTCCTTTAATTTAGCTTATGCAGTAGCATAAATTAATTCACATAATACCTAAGATCTTAATTAAAGTAAATAATATAATCATTCAAAACAAAAATCTAATTTCGTAAACCCTAAGTTATTTAAACCCTAAATCTTAATTAATTCTATTTTCAAACCTTCACAATAGTTTTTATAATTTTATTCATTGAGTTATTTTTAATCATTTGATAATTAATTTAGCTTTCAATATTTGTTTCACCTAAAAAAATACTTAAATAGTTATTACAGCCAATATTAAAAGCACACTTAAACTTTGATCACGGTAAAGCATCAAATTCAAAATTCAAAATCATAATCTACAGAATCAAGATTTCAAACCATAAAACCCTAATATCTTAACCGTAAAACCCTAAAACCTTAATAGTCTTAAAAACACGTTTTTCAAATCTCAAATCCTAATTACACCTTTCTAAAAACCAAAACAACAATATGTTTGCTTAAATCCCTAACCAAACCTATTTTTTAAATCACAGTAGCATTATTTTCATAAAAACATCCAAAACCCTAAATCTTTAAAACATCACAGTAGCTTGGTCCTTTCCAATATCTAAAGATTTTATTTTATTCTCAAAAGCTTCAATCTTATTTACTTAAACCCTAAAGTTAATATGCTTACTATTTTATTTAAATTGGATGAATGTTTATTATATATTTTGATTGATGTTTGATGAATGATTTATTTATGATGAATGGATTTTTACTTTTATTAATTTATTTTGATTTCAAAATATTGTAAGAGGTATGTTTTCATATTTTTAGATACATCATGTCATGAACATCATGTAATTTATTTTATTTTAAAGTTTTTGGACCAATGTAAAGGACATGTTTTCACCTTTCGGTGGGTGTCCTATTTAGTTTTAGACATGGAAAATGTAAGGTCATATTTCCATCCTCGGATGAGTGTCCATTTATTTGCTTTGTTTGGACATTACTTTGATTTTAATATAATGATGCTTTATTTTAATTGTTGCATGTAATATGGATAATATTGTTATTCTTAAGAATTTTATAATATTAAGACCTGCAAAGGAGGCCGGTTCCAATGAACTGGGCATTGTGGGGGTGCTGGGTCGTTTCTCACCTTCCTCACACGTATCCAACCTTCTGAACCCTTTAAGGGGTTGGAGATTTCTTAGGAATCGAGTCATCCACCCCTTTCTTTGTCCCGGCCCGTCTCGGTGGCGACTCCATTTTCTCCGGGTTTAGGCCCTTGTTATCTAAGGCCCCGAGCCTAAACAGTACCAAAGTCGCAAGAATCATTCCACCAGGAGTGGGGGTGAAAATCCCCGCTCACAAGTTCGTATCTTCTTTATAACTTGCAAATGATCATTTCTTTTTCCAATGTATTCTTTAAGGATTGATAATGCAACATACTTTCCTTAACTTGAAGGTTTTGCATGACAAATATATATTTTTTTAATTTTAAATTCATATTTTGGCTTTGTCAAATCTGTGTCATTATATCTCAGGACTCAATTTTCCCAAATTAATATATCTATAACATGACAAACCTAGTCACCATACTAAACTCGGGAATCATTTCTATTTAAGCAAGAACCGTTTTACTTCAAATAGGCACATACATATTACTTAGCCAAAGGTCTCATTAAGTTTAAATATTATCTACCTCATATGCATGCTTATTCCAATAATCTCCACTGATAGACTCCACCTACTAAGAGAGATCGAAAGGTCTTTAATAGGCTTGAAACAAGATCTATAAAGGACATTAGTTAAATGAAGACCATTTTTAAATTGGAGTTGATGTGACATTGTTGGCAAACCTTCATACTGCAATCTTTTCTTGTTGGAACTGTATACTGTTAGAGGTTCCAATTTCACCTTATGGGCATCACTTTTATCTTTTGACTTCATAAAAATATGAAGCTTTAATGTCCTTTTATCATTTGGCAGAATTCTTGATATTTTCCTTTTATAAAAACTCAGACCATTATTCTATCCTCTTTCCCTTTGGAATATCAAGTATCAAGACTTCCAAGATTGCAAACTTGGAGCTATGTTGGATAAAATGAAAGATGGTCTTTCTCTTATTTCTTTTATTCTAGTTGAGTCTTTGGTTAAGCTAGACCAATTTAAGTCAATCTGTCCTCATAACTTTTTGGGTTTTATTTTCTTTTTCATTTATTTTCTTTTTCCTTTTTCCTTTTTATTTCTTTTTCTTTCTTTTTTCTTTTATTTTTTTGGCTTTGTCCTAGCTCTAAGAGAGTTGTCATGTTTGCACTATTCTATGCTTCTAACTATGGATGAATGGAGCAGAGTGAGTCTACTTCAGTGAGGATAAACACTAAGTTGTCTTGACTTTATCTCAATGAGATATTAAACCTAGTGCAGGTAAACTTCAACTATCTTTGTGGTCTTGACTATGCATCTTTTCCTTGATCTTCTTGCCCGTTTACCTCAGTGGTCACCAGATTTATCAAAAGTGTAACAATAGCTCAAGGTAGTTTATTGGGTTTGTAAGCCAATAAAAAGCAAGCTAAACACTTATGAAAGCCCAGGGGGACAAACTAGGGATTGATATTAACCAGGATGGATACTAGTTGTTGGCTAATTAAATAATACCTAGATCATCTCTCCCTTAAATAAGCAAAGCTCAATTTTACCTTGAAAGTTTGTCAAAGCATGTCCTAAGATTGGCTAAGACCTAGACAAAGATAATTACGCAGGAGCCCTCTCTAAGTAAGCATACAGAGCTCGATAGTATAGAATAACTCCCTCACCTAGTAAAGCCATTCAAATCGTGATGCATAGGTACACTAATTTATGAATATCAATCCAAACTCATCATCGGTTGGGAACAAAAATAAACAAAGACCAATATAAAAAACATTTTGATGAAAGTAATTTATTCAAACAATCTTAATCTAAAAAAATAATTGTTCCAAAAATATTAAAGAAAGCAAAAATAAAATAAGTAGCACTCAAGCCTAAGGAAGTTTGTTGAATTATAATCGATAGTTCTTCATCTACTTGGACATGTCAGGGGCAATGGTCATCACATTGTGAGTGGGGATTTTTGCTCCGACTCCCAGTGGAATGGTTCTTATGACTTCGGCAATGTTAGGCTCAGGGCCTTAGAGAACACGGGTTTAAACTCAAAGAAAATGAAGTTGCCATCCGGATGGGCCAGGAAAAAAGAAAGGGGTGGATGACTTAATTCCTAAAGAATCCCCAAGCCCCTAATGGGTTCAAAAAGTTGGGTACATATGGGGAAGGTGAGAATGACCCAACACACCCATAACGCCCGATTCATTGGAATCGACCTCCTTTTCAGGTCTAAATATTATTAAATTCTTAAGTATTATGATATTATCCATACTACATACATTGGAAATAAAGAAATATTCATTAAATCAAGAAAATTCAAACTAACAAAATGGGCACCCATATAAAATGGAAACATGCCCCTATAATAATGTCCAATGTCCACAAAGAAAATAAAATAAAGTAAATGAAATAAGACACCCACCATAGGTGGAAACGTGTCCTTTACAATAGTCCCAAAAACCTTTAAATGAATTAAATTACATAAACTAAATAAACAAAGCACCCGTACTAGATGAAAACATGCCTTTTACAATTTCCTTTAAATCCAAACAAAATAAATGTAAACTCACAAACACATAAATAATCATCACATAAAGAGTAATGAAATTAGAGCTTAATTAAAAAGGAAATAAAGATAAATAACAAAGAATATAATCCACAAATAAATATTAACCCCATTGATGAGGGATCGCATGCGGTTAAAATTAGGATTTTACAAAATAAGATTAGGGTTTCAAGATTTGAAAACTGGTTTTATTGGTTTACAAATGAAGATTAGGGTTTTGGTTATTAGGTTACTGGTACTAGGTTTTAAGAAATTACTTAGCTATTGTGATATTAAATCTTTTGATTAAATAAGCTATTGAGATTACATTAATGGACTTTGGCAACTAGGATATTAACTTATGATAAATGTATGCTCTTGTGGATGGCTACTGGATGAAGCAAATAACTTATTATGAATTATAAGTCAAACAGTCACTGGTTATATTTTAAACAGAATTAATATAAACAAAAGACTGATGATTATAACATACTAGAACTAATTTAAACAAAAACTAAATGTATTTAATATTTAAAACCATTAACATAGTATTTAAGATTAAATTTAATTGAAATAAATTTAGAATGTACCTTCATTTGTTGGCTCCACCAAAATTAAATGTTGATCCAAGATTTCACTTGTAACAAATAAAAATTCTGGTTGAGCAACGCAAAGACAATATGCTCCTGCCTTTAGGGTGTATTGTTTCTGTGTTTTATATTATTGCTAACTCTCTGCTGATTATTGCTTATTGATTGTTGTTGCTCCTTTAATCATTGTTGTTACTTGTTGTTTTCATTAAACCTTATTATTTATAGGCAAACCATCACAAAAATCCTAAACCTAATCTGCATAATCTAGCTTTAAAAATGAATTCTAGCCTAATTAGGAAACCAAATGACTGGCCAAAATGTAAAATACATTAGGACCATGTCGATTTGGTGTGCCAAATCGACTTAGACAATCCTTTGGCACATGTCGACCTGGGCAACCAAGTCGACATGAGCAATGGCTCAAGTCACCTGGGGCCACCCTAACTCAAAATAGTATTGTATTTTTCATTAACGTACTGGACAGTTTTAATTTGGGCCAAAACAAATTAATTTTAGGGCTTCAATAATTTGAATTTATGTCTTTCGAAATTGAACCGACTTATTTAAGAGTTGTAAACTATGTTTAAATCTTTAAAAGTTGCATCAAATTTATTTTGGCTTTCTTTAATTAGGACCATACCATATTAGGGCCAAAATTAAGGGTCTACATACATCCTCATGTTAGTGTATGTGCCCTAGGCCATTTGTTTGGATCTTTATGTTATACATTCATTATTAATAAATGAGGTTTTATTATCATTATTGTTGTTTGCATGTTACACAATTTTGATATTTGTCCCTGGTTTATTATTGTTATAGAGATAAAAAAAATAAATAATTCTTAACCAGTATGAACATTGATTTGATGATCATCAGATGGTTATGTGTATAGTGATACAAATCAATTTCATAAATACTTGTTAGAGAACAATGTATTGGATAGACCCATCATGAGATTACTACATGGGTTAGTGTCATAAGTAAATCTCATGATAGTTATGTAATAATTCTTTGACTTGAGATTGTTATAGTTTCCAATATAAGGACTATTATATTTTGACATGATCAAACATTATCCGTAACTGGATAGTAATAAAGGTTATGTTCATATATGATAGAAATTATGTAGAGGATAATGAACAATCAAGATAGAATTTGTCCCTCTCTTTGAGAGAGATATCTTTTGGGCCCCTCGATAAGTGAGACTGTGAAATGCATGGCCGTGCTCAAATGAATTGATAATGTGATCAATTTCATTTGTTTTTATCAGTCTACTTGGAGATCGAGTAATCATAAGTTTGGACAATATAAGTATGACGTTGACCATGACTTATGTTCAAGCTAGATATCGTGTGACAAAGGGATTAATGCATATACTATTATTAGGCAAATTGGACATTCCTTATATTAATTGGGTAGTTGTAACGCCTTGCTAGAGGCCAATTATGACTTGTTGATTTAATAGAGATTAAATTGACTGCCAATTAATATGGGCCTATCGGGTCACACACAAGAATGCGTTTTGGGCTGGATATAATATTAATAATATTAATATTAGATATTAATATTTATTATTATTATTATTTTCGTTTTTATATATATATATTATTAGATAATATATATTCAGAATCCTAATTAGATTTGGATTCTGAATTTGACTTACCTTATCCAATTATATTTATTATTAGATAATGTATTCAGAATCCTAATTAGACTTGGATTCTGAATTTGACTTTCCGTATCCAATTTTGAATTGGATTCTGGAGTGATTATATTCACTCCAGACGTTAAGTCTTCTCAGAGGTAACAATAAAAACAAAGAGGAACGAAAAAGGTAACCCTAATACGTTTTTAGAGAACGTTTTTCCAGCCTTCGCCGTTGCAGAGAGCTAGCACTCCAAACGGTAGCATTCGTGTGGATACGCGATAGAGGGTGTTTCGCGATCGAGGCATCTCTTCCAAACTGTGATTTCGAATCATCAACAGGTTAGTTCTTTGAACGCTTTTGTCGAATTAAACGAACAGCATGGATCCTGGTGGGAAATCAGAGATCAAATATTTTTCCGCTGCGTGTTTTTGTTTGCAGTGATCTCTATGATTTCCTAACACCTCATCCATAATTCCTCCAT
Source organism: Garcia nutans (assembly GCA_947685225.1). Taxonomy (NCBI): domain Eukaryota; kingdom Viridiplantae; phylum Streptophyta; class Magnoliopsida; order Malpighiales; family Euphorbiaceae; genus Garcia; species Garcia nutans. The sequence continues at coordinate 24,386,230 of CANTUV010000035.1, read as the reverse complement.
CTATATCTTGAAAGGATGACAAGACATAACTTTTCATTAATCCTCCTTCTATCATGAAGGTTATTGGTGGTGGCACTCTTCCAAACTTAGGCAATGGATTGCTTTTAGGGTTGGGTTTATCGGGCTCAAGCAGCTTGACACTATCGATCAAATCTTAGATCTCATGCCTTAATTGAGCACATTTATTTGTATAATGCCCTTGCATTTGATGGAATTGATAGAAGGCCTTGGCATTAAAGTTTGGTGGCAGAGGATCGTGTAGTGATCAAGGAGTCAATGGCTGTAATAGCCATTTCTTCTTTAACTTGTTGAAAACCCAAGATAAAGGTTTCATAAACTCTGAAAACTATCTTCCATTTGCTTGACTAGCTATTGTATTGACATCCACCAACTTCTGTGTACCTTGACTGCCAGATTAATAACTTCCCCTATCACTTCTTTTTCTAGAAAAATGATTTTCTCTCTTTTCATTTTTCTATTTTTAAGCCAGCTTGGAGAAGATCTTTGAAATCCCTGATAAGGGTATGGGATATCCATGCATAAAGATTAGGCAACACCCCTCTCACAATCATCCTAATCTGGTCTAACTCATCGGGCCTCTTCTTGAGCAATGCGGCCTTGTTTCTCCATCTCTTCACATAATCAACAAAATTCTCATTCTGTTTCTGCCTTATTGACTCAATTTCCATCAAGGTCACTTCTAATTCCACATTATACCTATACTGTTGGATGAAGGCTTTGTACAACAAATCCCTATTCTTTTGAGTACTTTCCTCTAAGATATTAAACCAATTATGCACAACAAAATTCAGTGAAAGCATAAAGTACCTTAGCGTTTGAGCCTTAGTAGCTTTGTCAGACTGCATGCAGTGATGTACTGCTTAACATGCAAGTGAGGATTTCTTATGCCATTGTACTTAATAAAAGCAAGCATTTTGAATTTGTAAGGGATTCCTTCATCATCTTCAAATAGTTTGTCAACTTCTGAAACTTCTTTGGCCTTCAACTTCTTCTCAAATTTCTTCTATAGATCAGCAATCATCTTCTTGACATTAGCAAATTTAGTTTTCTTTTTTGTAATCTTCTTTTCTTTCTCATCCTCTTATTGATCTTGGAGATATTATTCCCAATCATCATCGTCTATAACTTCTTTGTCTTCATCAGAGGCCATTTTGACTATCTTAGCTTTTCCCTTATCTTTTGGCTTCTTGTTATTGGCAGATGCCTCAACATTGTTCCCTAATAATGCAGCCAGCTGGCTTTTTATGGTCTCAGCTAAGGTCTCCTTCAATTCTTTCATCTTGGAGTGGAGGGCATCATTCACCAATTTCTAAACTTGTGCTGGATCCATCACTTTTGAAGTGAAATTGATTGAATTCTCACCGAACTCTGAGTTGCTAATGTAGGTCAAATTGTTCGTAAGCTCTTAATGTAACACTCTTATACCCTATATACATATAATACATACACTCCATATATGTAAAATACATATATATAATACAAGAATGTCACAAATATAGTCATTATTTTCAAACATAATTTTTATACAAATTCAAACTCTACAGTTCATAAATAAGTGCACGAATGCAACACTATTAATGTTGGTATTGTGGCACCCATGTCTTCAAGTCTCAATTACTCACCGGCTCACCTTGGTCTGCACCTCTAATACCTGCGCGATACTCACTACCGCTCTAAGCTCAAAAACTTAGTGGTACATATATATATATTTTCTTTTATAAAATAACAATACAAATTATGCCCACATTTATTATTCCTTTTCTCAAATTATAGCTTTACGATATTTCTATAAAACTTTTGTTAACTTTTATTCCATATATAATATATATCACATCATCAATTAATCAAATACAACACTTTCATATACTCATTGGTTCAATTTTCGTATTCAATCACCAAGTCTAGTGCAATATTATTAATTTCACTACCCAACTCTACTCAAGTCAGCTTAGTTTCTAGACCTAGCTCTGCTCAGGCCTATTAGCATGGGCATTATTATTCTCATAACTTAGTCACAATATATTACCATACATTATTCATCAATTTATCTCACTTACTTTATCTTATCACAACCAAATGATCATATACCATTATTCACATCACAACAGATAAATATATACACATAAACACATCACAAACACATACATTGGGCCCAAACAACCTTGTACAATATTCCAGTTCTAGAGATATTATTATGGTCTATCATGACACTAGGGATCTAAGTGTCACATCCATCCCCTATTGGCACATCTGTATCTAGCCTCGAAGGTAAATAACAATGACACCCAACATCTAGCCTGAAGGAAAATAATAGTGATGCCTAGCATCTAGCCTGAAAGCAAAAAATAGTGACGCCCAACATCTAGCCAGAAGGCAAATCATATTAATAGCATCAAAAACAATTCTCTAGAACAAAATATTATATAAGGTAACCACCCATTCCATTACATTCCCATTTTACATAACCATTTTCATCATTTCTCATTTCCACTATGTCATATTATATCATTTCAACATATTCAATCATACTTTCATAACGCAATACTCATTTAATCTAAATATTTTCCCCCAATTTCCAAGTGATCAATCTTATCATGATCACTTTCACATTTCCACATTCTCAACGATCATTCCCACATTCTTTTCATAATTCATAATCATATACACAATTCACATTATATTACATATTACTTAAGCACCATTGCAATATGAATATTTATTTCATAACTTCTTGTTATCTCATAATTCCCCAATTTATATACAACATTAATACTAGCTATAATTCCATGTCTTTTACATCACATTCATAAAATATTACACTTTTCCATAATCATGCATAATTCCCTTAATTCAATATAATTCACTATATTTTTAATAATGTATGCCACATTTACAATGTGACTACATTACCTAAACACTTTGGGTATTTTTTTTACATTTTTCTTATTTGGCACATATTAGCTATTTTAGCCATTTATAATGGCTTAACATAATATAATTAATACTTTATACACATTTTTCTACAACATCAATGCACTTACGTACAAGACTCAATATTAAAGTAGCTTAGCACATTCTTAACATCAAAATGTACTAAGCCAAATCAAATGTAAATGAGTTATATAAAACCAAAGTATGTACTTACCTTTTTTCCCCTTTTCAAGCCTTAACTTGATAAAACTTTATACTCTTCCACTTCTTTCAATATAGCCTACACACATATAATCCAACATTAATTGTATTACCCATTTAAATTCACATTACAACCCATTGTATATCAAATCACCATTATGGAACCCATTCTCCTTAAAATTTCATTAAAAGCATAAATTCACCACTTACTATTTTATCCAAACTTCAACTAACTCAACTCATATCCCACATTTAACCCAAAAATCATAATTTATATATCAAAATAACATTAAAATAACTTATTACAATAATTCCTAACAACATTTTCAAAAATCCTAATTTGACATAATATGCCTATAAATACTAACCTTCCAAAAACTTACTCATATCACATTTTTCAACCATAAATTCATAGTATTTACATTAAAATAACATCAATTCATCTTATATCAACAATTAGAACCACCCTTAGATGAAACCCTAATTGCCCATAATCTTCCATAACTCTAAACTCATCTAATCTTACCCATATCCAATTTTTAATCATAAAATCATCACATACATATGAAAACCACATTAAATTCATCTATTAAAAGAAATATTTACTACAAAACCCCACTTCCCTTATATGAGCTCATTTCATTCAACCAACCAATATTTCATTATATACTCATCATTCAAACATCATTCCTATCCATTTTAGTAATTAACACTACTTCCTCTCTCTAACTATAGCAAACATATTCATAAAACTAAAGAATTAAAGCTTTAAAGAGAAAAAAATAACATACTTATTTTCTTAATTTCCCTTCAAAATCCTCCTACTCTTTAATTTCTTGTAAAATTGGATGGTTCCAATGGGAAAATTCTCTCTCTCTCTCTCTCTCTCTCTCTCTCTCTCTCCCTATTCGGCCATGGCTATCAAGAAGGAAGAAGAAAGCTTTAATTTTTTATTCTTGCTTATTTCCCATCCATAAATATAATTATATTAATTATTCATTTAATTAATAAATAAATTAATTAATTTTACTTTAATTCTCCACCACAAATCCCTTTCTTCCTTTGACTTTTCTTTTTTCTTTTTTCTTTTTTTAATTATTATAATTATCTCTTTCCCATCTATAATTATCCAGTACCTACTTATACTTCCTTTATATGTTACATATATTTAATGTATATGTATATATCTTATATATGAAACTTATATTTTACATATACCATTATGCACATATTTATGTAATGTATATACTATATATCTATAATATATATTTAATGAATATAAATACTCATATAAAAAATTAATGTGTATCATATATACACATCAACTATACCTTATATGTGTATTAAATTAAAACAAGTATGTAATATATAAATCTAACATATACCATTAATATACACTATGTATATATATGCATACACAAGGTATACATTGGATATATATGATTTTTATACCCCCCCCCCCCAAATACTTATTTAATTTCTTCAAAATCATGGATATGACACTTGAATTAGTGTACTCTAGGTCTGTGAGTTAGAAAGAATCAATGGCATGGAATGCAATGCATGTATGCACAAATAACAAACAAACAAACCAAGAGTAGGAACAATCCTTCCAAACTTATATCTTCCATACACGAATGGTGAGTCTCTTTTCTTAGGTATATGGTCAATGAAATACCAATATAGAGTATCTTGTTTTCGATCAATTCACTCAGACAGTTTAATCAATAGTTGTATTTTCAAACTTAGAAGTCAGTCCATGATAATTTTCTTTAATTAAGTCTTAATCCATTGGTCCTACAAAAGATAGCTTTTATGCTATATTGGATTAAAATGAAATTAAAAATTTTTATCATAAATAGATTTTCCATTTTTAAAAGCAGCTAATGATTCATGCCACAAACAAGCCCATGATTAATGTCACATCCTTAATTTTTTCACAAAATTAAATTAAATGAATTAAAAAAATTAATATATTCTTCTTCTTCTTCTCCAAGGGCCAAACCTCCATTGGAGGAAAAGAGAGGTCTTCTCTTCTTCCAAGCACCAAGAATTGAAGGGATTTTCAAGAATTAAGTGGAGTTTTGGTGATTTCTTCTCTAATTGGTAAGGTTTCTTACCAAATTTCTATGTTTTATGAAAAACTATGTATATGTTGGATTTGGGATTTTGATGTAGTATGATTTAATTGCTTGAATGGGTATGTATGATGCTATTTTGACTAGTATATAATGATTTTCATGAAAGATGGAAGAAAAGATTAAGTTTGGGTTAAGTTTGGATGAAGAAGATGGTTTAGGGTTATGTGTAATTTGGAACTTTTCAATTATGTGTTTTAATTATTCAAATGGATTCAAAAGATGTTGTTCTTATGATTAAACAAGGACTTTAATGTTGAATGATGGATTTACTTAAGTTTGGTTAGAGATTGAGAGTGTTAGTGTCGAATCTAGGGTTTTGGAAGAGAATTTTTAAAGTATGGTTGTTTATTTGATTTTAATGAATAAATCATGTTATTAAATGATTTTAATGATGGAAATGGGCTTAGATTAACATTTAGAATGGGGTGGAATGAAGAATTGGAAATGAAGAGGCTTAGGGCACATTTTAGGGTTTTGTTAAAGAATATGTGTTTATTGGATTTAATTAGTTAAAACATGTTCTAATATGTTTTTAAAGATAAAATAAACTTAAAATACAAATTAAAATTTGATGTGATGGAATTCTAAAGTTAAAGTAAGGAATGTCAAATTTTGGGGAAATGATTGGTGTGAGGCTTAATTAGGGTTTTATGTTTGAAATGCCTTCAAACGTGATTCTAAATAATTATATTTACTCACATTTTGAATAGGCATTAAGTGGAAGCAAGTTGCCCAACCTTAGTGTTGAAGGGCATCATGGAAGTGGAAGTTTAAGGGGTATTTTAGCTAGAGTTTGAGTGCTAATTAAGGTAAGTACATACTTTTGATAATTTAAATATATATGCATTTAATTTGACTTAACACATTTTAGATAGAAAATGTGTTAAGCTACTTGGTTATTTTTATATGCATATGCATTGTAATATTGAATGTGAAATGATGTGTATGCATTATGTACATTGTGAAAAGCCATTATTAATGGCTAAACTAAATGAAATGTGATTTATGCAAATTATGTGAAAATAGCATAAAAATATATGGGTAATATAATTGTAATGTTAAATGACAAACATTGTGATAAAGTGATAAGATATAATGTATTAAAGTGATTTGGCATTGATATGAATGAGAAAAATGAGAAAAAGAGACAATATGATAAGAAATTGATTATGGCGAATATGTACTATTTGTGTATTGTTTAGTATATTATTCAAGTTTCAGAGTTCTGTGTGTTGGCATGCCTATGAGATTATTCTCATCATTTGCCTTCGAGGCTAGACACTGGGCGTCATTGATATATAATTTGCCTTCGAGCTAGACGTTGGACGTCACTATGATTTGCCTTCGGGCTATACGCTAGGCATCACTTGTATTGCCTTCGGGCTAGACACTAGGTGTTAATATAAACTAAAATAGTAACTCTGGAATTTGAATAATGTACTAGGTTAGTTGGGCCCAATGCTTATGTATGTGTTGATGTGATGTTTAGGATGAATGTTAAATGTGAATTAAAGTAGATTTGCATATTACATTGTGAAATGTCATAATATAACATAATGCATTGTCATTTCTTTTAAAGTTTTATTATTATCAAAGTATGTACCGCTAGGCTTTTAGCTTATCATGATTGAAATTCATTGCGCAAGTGACGGGGTTGATTTGGTAGATCCATAGAGTTCATCTAAACTTGGTCAGGTCTAGGCTTGAGATTGGTTAAGCTTGAGGTGATTTTTGCTACCATAGGGTCAGAGCCGGCAGCCACTATGTATACACCTTATTCTATAGTGCATTTTATCATTATGTATATTATGTATATATTTTTTAGAGTATTCTAAATTATAAGAATATTTTGGATAAATTATATAATGTAGGAATGTATATATGTGTTTGTATATATATATATGTACATATATAAATGTTTTGAGGAAATGGGAGGAGTTTGAGAAGTTGGGGTGAAATGTTTGATGTATATTTATTGGTAGACATTTCATGCAGGTTGAGTATTGTTGAAATTTTTGGGAAGTGCAATTTATAGACAAAACTCTAGCGAATTTTTCCAGAGATTTTTATATAAAATACTTATTTTGGGAACCTAAAACTACTAAAGAATATTTTATTGGCTTATTAAATTTTATTTTAAAGTGATTGAGGTTTTAATTGGGAATACGAAAATTTTTATTAAAATTGAGTTGTAGCATTCTTATACTTTATATGCATATTTTACATATACTGGGTGTATGTATTATACGTATATAGGGTATAAGGGCGTTACATTTATTTTGACATCAGAGCCTAGGTTTGAGGTTCTCGACCTAGGTTCATTTTCAGAGAGAGAAAATAGGGATTTTAAATATTATTTTAAATTATGATACATGCATTGGCACTGGCATTATATATGATCCCTGATGTGGAAATCCTTGTTGTATTTATAAATATAGGTAGTCACGGCGTTTAGGATGCACCAGTCTATTGAGGGTAGTGCAGAGAGTGTAGCTCCTGTGAGAGTAGAGCTGGAGCTAGTGCTGAGACTACTGGAGAGGCGTCTGCATCTATGCAAGTTAGACCAGCAACTGAGGAGGTTCTACTGGGCTGGGTGCAAATATGGTGGAGTTGTTATGATAGGCTGCAGTTCAATAGCTGCAGCCGCAGCCACAATTGTAGTTGCCTACTCAAAATTATGACAAGCTAAGGAAGTTTGGGGCCACTGATTTTGTTGGCACTACTGACCCAGCTATAGCAGAGCAGTGGTTGGATAGGTCCAGAGAGTATTCATATAGTTGCAGGCCACTATAGAGGAGAAGTTTGATTATGCCAGGTCTCTTCTGCAGGGGGATGTATACTAGTGGTGAATGATGTTCCTCGTGGGATGGTTGATCCACCGATGCTGACATATACCAATTTTCTATGGGAATTAGAGAAGAAGTATACCCCCCGAGAGTATAAGGATGCTAAGAAGATAGAGTTCCTAAGTTTGAGGCAGGAGATGAGGATAGTGACTGAGTATGAGATAGAGTTTATCTGGCTGAGCCAATATGCAGGGGGAATTATATTAGATGAGGTTGATAGATGCCAAAGGTTTGTGGAGGGGCTGAGACCATCTATCATGTTCCTAGTGGCAGTCTCTCGGTATGAGAATTTCTCTAGGTTGGTTGCAGTTGCCAAAAGTGTAGAGAAGGCGCATGGTCTTGCAGAAGCTGCCAGAGTAGAGGAGAGCAGAGCTAGGAGACCCCAGGGTGAGGTAAGGGCTTCATCATCAAAAAGAGGCCGAGAAGGATATTCCCAGAGGTTCAGTAGGAGCCAGGGGTAGCCTGGTAGGTCATCACAACAACAGAGATAGAGATAGAGACCTGTAACCTCAGTGGCTAGTGCCCCGACCCCAGTGACCCAGAGACCTGCTCTTCCTACCTGTATTCAGTCTGGTAGGGCACATGGAGGTGTTTGCTGGAGGACTGGTGTATAGATAGTTTTTTTCAAATGTGGATCACCAGACCATTTTATCAGAGACTCTCTAGAGCCACTAGATGACAGACAAATAGATACAGTAGGATTAGACCTAGTGTCAGAGGGGTTTGTGGTAGCATAGGTTTTGGCACGGTGGAACATCATAGTCTGGTCAGAGAGGATGTTCTATAGCAGAGAGCAGACCAGATATTGCAGGGCCATCACAGCGGGTTTATATGATACATACAGAGGTAGTCAAATGTTTCAATTGTCATAGCTGATATTTTTACATTATTTGACACTTCATTTCATGCATTAATAGACCCTGGGTGACACATTTATACATCAGTGCATCCATCCTACCTATGAGTGATTTGCATTCGGAGTCCTTAGGATTTGATGTAATGGTTACAAATCCTTTAGGGCACAATGTCATAGTTAGCAGGGTTCACTGAGATAGTCCGGTTGTTATGCATGATGAGGAGTTTCTTGATGACCTGATTGAGTTGCCTTTTAGGGGGTATGATCTGTTTTTGGGCATTGATTGGTTATCCAGACATGGGGCTATGGTTGTCTGTCAGCAAAAATGTGTTACTCTGAGAACATGTGATTGTAGAGATGTTGTAGTATCTAATGAGCAGAGACACCTTTCATCCATGTTTTTCTTAGCTATATTAGCTAGGTGGATGATCCGAAAGGGATGTGAGGCATATCTGGCTCATGTTGTAATTACCAGAGCAGTAGGGTTCCAGCTTGATAGTAATACTATAGTTGCTGAGTTTCTAGATGTTTTTTCTAATGAGTTGCCAGGGATACCTCCTGAGAGAGAGGTGGAGTTTGGTATCGATTTGATGCTTGGTACCACTTCCATCTCTATTACCCCTTATCGAATAGCACCTACAGAATTAAAGGAGTTGAAGCTATAGTTGTAAGTGTTGCTTGATAAAAGGTTCATCCACCCTAGTATGTCACCGTGGGGAGCACCTGTCTTATTTGTGAGGAAGAATGACGGCACCTTGAGATTATGCATTGATTATCGATGGTTAAATAAGGTGACCATCAAGAACAAGTATCCATTATCTCAGATAGATGATATCTTTAATCAGTTAAAGGGAGCAGCAATATTCTCTAAGATTGATCTGAGATCAGGGTACCATCAGTTGAGAGTTAGAGATGCAAATGTACCCAAGATAGCTTTTCACATGAGGTATAGGCATTATGAGTTTTTGGTGATGCCCTTTGGATTGACGAATGCACCGACAACATTTATGGATTTGATGAACAGGGTGTTTAGACCATACTTAGATTAGTTTGTAGTGGTCTTCATTGATGACATTATGGTGTATTCGCGTAATGAGAAAGATAATGACATGCATCTACGCATTATACTGCAGACATTAAGAAAGAAGCATTTATATGCTAAGCTGTCTAAATGTGAGTTATGGCTCAATCAGGTGGCTTTCCTTAGTCATGTAGTTTCAGCAGAGGGTATTAGAAATGATCCAAGTAAAGTTGAGGCTATCTTGAATTGGAGTCCACTAAAGAATGTGATAGAGGTTAGAAGTTTTCTAGGTTTGGCAGGCTATTATCGTTGGTTTGTGAAGGGTTTTTCTATGATAGCTACACCACTCACCAGATTACTTTGAAAATGGGTTAGATTTGTATGGACAGATCGGTGTCAAGCAAGTTTTGAGCAGTTGAGAGACATGTTGACTCAGGCTCCTATTCTTACTTTACCTGTGAAACGTAAACCCTATTTGATATATAATGATGCTTCACATAATGGTTTAGGTTGTGTTCTGATGCAGGAGGTAGAGTCATTGCTTATGCATCTCGATAGTTGAAGCCTCACGAGTTGAATTACCTAGCTCATAATTTAGAGTTAGCAGCCATAGTTTTTGAACTGAAGATTTGACGACATTATTTGTATGGGGAGAAATTTTTTATTTACATGGATCATAAGAGTTTAAAGTACCTAGTTGTTCAGAGAGAGCTAAATCTTCGACAAAGATGGTGGTTGGAGTTGATTAAAGACTATGACTAGTTGATTGATTACTATCCTGATAAGGCAAATGTGGTTGCGGATGCCTTGAGTCAGAAGTCCATGACAGGCTTGACTACCTATTCACTCTCATTGCTTGTTGAGTTGAGAGCGTTGATACTGGATTTGAGTTATGTGATGATGGTGCATTGATGGCTCAGTTGCAGTTGAGGCTAATGTTGTTGTATCATATTAAGGAAGCCCAATAGGAAGATGAGAATATCCAGAAGATAGTATAGGATTGCCAAAAGGAGGACACTAAAGACTTACATGTGAAAGATGATGGTAGTTTATGGTACACAAGTAGATTATGCATTCCTGATGGAATAGGATTAAAGAAAAGGATTTTAGAGGAAGCACATCAGTCCTTTTATGCTATGTACCCTGGAAGTACCAAGATGTATCAAGATTTAAAGCAACATTACTGGTGGTTAGGTATGAAGAGAGACATAGCATAATTTGCATCTAGATGTCTCACTTGCCAGAGAGTCAGGGTTGCTTCAGCCATTGTCATTACCTGAGTAGAAAAGGGAACGACTGACCATAGATTTTGTGACTGGACTGCCTTTGACCCAGAAGAAGCATGATACAATATGGGTGATAGCTGACCAGATGACAAAGACAACTCATTTTCTTCCAGTTCAAATGGATTACTCACTTGATAGGTTGGCTGAGCTGTATATCAGTGAGATAGTGAGGTTGCATGGAGTCTCAGTTTCTGTAGTGTCAGACCAAGATCCCTATTTTACATTGAGATTTTGGAGCAGTTTATAGGATGCATTGGGTTCTCGGTTGGACTTTAGTATTGCTTTTCATCCATAGACAGTTGGGTAGTCAGAGAGAGTAATACAGGTTCTAGAGGATATGTTGAGGAGTTGTATCATTGATTTCATCGAGAGCCTGGGATAGATATTGCCACTGATAGAGTTCACTTACAACAATAGTCATCGGTATAGATATCTGCCACTGATAGAGTTTGTTGGGCATCACCGATATATGATTTGCCTTTGGGCTAGACGTTGGATGTCACTATGTTTTGCCTTCAGGCTAGACACTAGGCATCACTTGTATGTCAATATAAACTAAAATAGTAACTCTAGGATTTGAATAATGTACTAGGTTAGTTGGGCCCAGTGCTTATGTATGTGTTGATGCGATGTTTAAGAATATTAAATGTTAAATGTGAAGTAAAGTAGATTTGCATATTACATTGTGAAATGTCATAATACAACATAATGCCATTTCTTTTAAAGTTTCATTATTATCAAAGTATGTACCATGAGGCTTTTAGCTTAGCACGATTGAAATTCATCGCGCAGGTGACAAGGTTGATCCGGTAGATATGGGGAGTTCATCTAGACCCGGTCAAGTCTAGGCTTGAGATTGGTTGAGCTTGAGATGATTTTTGCTGCCACAGGGTCAGAGCCAGTTGCCACTATGTATTCACCTTATTTTATAGTACATTTTATCATTATGTATATTATGTATATATTTTTTAGAGTATTCTAAATTATAAAGAATATTTTGGATAAATTGTATAATGTGGGAATGTATATATGTGTTTGTTTATATATATGTACATATATAAATGTTTTGAGGAAATGGGAGGAGTTTGACAAGCTAGGGTGAAATGTTTGATGTACATTTATTGGGAGTGTGTTTTATGCAGGTTTAGTATTGTTGGAATGTCTAATTTATAAATAAAATACTGGCAAATTTTTTCTAGAGATTTATATAAAATACTTATTTTGGGAACTTAAAACTAATAAAGAACATTTTATTGGTTTATTGAAAATATATTTTAAAGTGATTGAGGTTTTAATTGAGAATATGAAAATTTTTATTAAAACTGAGTTGTGGGATTCTTATACTTTATAAGCATATTTTACATATACTGGGTGTATGTATCATATGTATATAGGATATAAGAGTGTTACAATTAATAAATCTTAGTGTAAATTAGGCCCACAATTGTTTTTTAATATTCCATAATTGACCTAACTAATTTGTAAGCTCATTTAAGAAAAAGGCTTGGGTCATGAAGTGAAAAACAATTTTGAGCCCATTTAAGAAAAGTTGTAATTTGAATGAAGTGAAAATTAGATTTGTTTCAAAGCCCATTGTAAAAAGATTTTTTTTTAAATGAATCTTGGGCTTTGAACTTGGGCCATGAGGTAGAAAAGAATTTTGACCCATCTTAGAAAAGTTTAATATCCAAAGATCATCTTGAAAGTTTCAAAAATAATGTTGGTCTTTTAGGTTTAAGGAAGTAAAACTATTTTTGAGCTTACAATATAATTAGGTCATATTAGGAAAAGAACAAACCAAATAAGTCATGGTACAAACCAAGATATATCAATCATAGTCAAACAACAAGCATTTGGGTAAAAACCTAAGGAAAGTAACTAGGCCAATTACATGAGCTTTAGTCTTTGCGTTGAAAAGTTTAGGCTCCCATACCAAGTATGTAACATCCCGAATCCCAGATTGGTAAGAAACAGACATAGAGGATATGATTTAGGCTTAGAACAAAGGAGTTTAGAACATGACCTATAACTTGAGCTCGAATTTCATCCAAGTTAATGACAAAATTAGAGAGTCTAAAAGAAGACTTAATTGTTTATTTGTGTCATAGCTAGATGTATAACTTGAAATTACTCAATTTGGAGTTGTACAGAATAAGATATGATGGATTTAGTAGACAATGTGCAAGCTGCCTCAGGACAGCATAGTAGGCTTGATGTCGAAGGACTGTAAAAAATCAGATATAGCTCGGATCGACCTGAAATATTGACACAATGTAGCCCCGGATGTCTAGTTTCAGTGGGCATAAGAATTACTTAATTTGGAGTTGTGAGTAAAAAGATATTAATAAAGAAAGACAGCAAGGTCAGGAAGGGATATCAAAAGGACCTAAGTGAAAATTTCTCAAAAGTTAGGGGCAACTATGTAAACTTAAAAATTTAGTGTCGGAAGTTCTTAATAGTGCCCATATCTGACCCCGGAAGAATATTCTTGAGATTAATCGGGTCATAACAGTGGGTTTCAATTTTTTCCAAAAACACACGGTTTAAAAGTTACAATCGATTAATCATTGAAGGGTATTTTGATATTTTCACACCCTAGACTATAAAATAATAGCACAAGAAAGTTGAGGGGGGGTCAAAATATGAATAAAAGGAAGCCTAATGGCTTGCCAAATAAATAGATAAAAGAAGAAGGCAAGTGGACCAATTAAAAGTGGCCATTTTTGCTATAAGGTGTACCAATTGGAAGTCAACATCTATACCAACATATTTTCACCACTTATGGCTGCCATTTGGATCAAAATAAGCTAAGGAAAGAAAATAAAAGCCCTCTCTTACATGGTGAACTCGTCCAAGCCATAAGAGAAGGAAGAAGGAGGTGATTTTTCCAAAGTTTAAGGCTTTTGATTGAAGATTTTGGTGACAAACAAGATTATAAGGTAAGAGAAACCTATCTCTAGTTTTAATTTCATGGATTAATGGTTAATTTAAGAGATTGAAATTAGGGTTCATGTATCTAGATTTGGAGAAAATTCAAGAAATAATTATTTGAAGGATTTGATGAAAGAAATAATGGTTTTAAGATTAGAGGAGATTAGATTGAGGAAAAATTGGCAAGAAATGAATTGGTAGCTTATGTTTTCAAACCATAGGATGTATGTTTAAGGTGTGTATGCTGGAATTCTTGTAGGAAATCAAGAAAAGCTAAAGGAAAAAGAAGAAAAAGATCAAAGATGAGCTAAGGAAAGCAAAGGGGAAAAAGGTTTGGTACTTTAACCTTCTTGAATTAGTGATCTCTATTGCCTTTGCATTTGGATGTGTAATTGCTATAATTGTTCATGTGCTTGAGTTGTGATGGTTATGTGGTTGAGATTGATGATGATATAGAAGTGTTTGTTGTGTATTGATTGATTTTGGGGTTGAGGTTATAAGGGAGGTAAATATGGGAGTGCTATGTTGTGTTGTTTTGTTGCAGCCAGCCATGTGTCCTGCATTTTTCTGGAACTTCAACCGAAATTTAGACTAGGAAAATGATAGAAATAGAACTTGATAAAGAAGATTTAATTGTTCTTCATTAAGTCAGTAAACCATAGACTTTGGAACCAACTCATTTGCATGTGTGGAATGAAAGTTATGATCAAAATGATACCAGGCGTACAAACTGAAAAACTGAGATTCCTCAGTCAGTAACCTGTGACTTGGGACTCCGTTCAGGTGACCTTAATGACACATTTAGAAGCTTTGAAAGAATACTTATGTGTTATAAAACCATAGAATTTGGAATTTCCTAAATCCCACTTGTAGATAAAAAGATATGATGAAAAGAGTATAACTCATATACACTGGAATTGTGAAACCGGACAGACTGAGATTTGTGCCTTGAGTCCAGGTTTTGGTCCATTTACCTCAGGAATTAGATGTTGTGATAGAATATATAAATGAACCCTTTTATGTTGTTGAATCATAGTAGTTGGATTCATCTCGATTGGACTTAAAATGTAGAAGTTACACATGAATGAGCGAACCATGCGCAGGCAGATCCTAGCAGACTGCAGGGCTGAATTAGAAATTGTGCCAAAAATCACGTGTTGAATGTTTTAAGCTGAACGTTTTACTGAATATAGCCTTATGTGTCTAGTTTAATTTAAGATAAGAATCGTCTCAATCCGAGTTGCGTAGGTAAAGTTATAAATGATATAGTACGCATTGCATAGACTTGAGTAACCAATTGGCCAGGGAAGAGTTCAAGGAGTCATCAAGAATTATGTGTAACAAATTTAAATCTAGAAATTTAACCATAAGGACTCATATGAGTCTAGTTCGATTGAAAATAAGAATTTTTACATTCGGATTAGTAGAACAAAAGTTATTGGGGAAATAAGATAACAAGGTACATAAGAAACTAAATGCTAGAATTCACTGTTCATTCGGTAAGAAATAAATGAGGTATAATCGAGATAAAATATTCGTTTGGAATGAAATAAATTATCAAAAATATGCTCTTGAAAGCTTGACCAATTAAGAATAAGATAGCATTTTTCATTTTTTGAAAATCACATCCCAATTGTGTTTTATTTAGATTTTAAAGCCCAACGAGGGATTTTTGCAGTATTGTAAAACTCGGTGTGGCCTAAAAAGTGCAGTTTGGCCCAAAGGCCCGGAATGAAAACTTTGAACTACAAATTAGTTCTATTGAGCTGATTTAGTATAAAAATAGACAGATTTCTAATCACTGGTGCCCTATGAATTTTTAATAAATTAAATTTCGAAACGTTAAAATATTAAACTCGGCAAAGGGTAATGAACGTTATTCAGTTGGTTAATTTCTTATATGACTTATCCAAACCTTAACAAATATATGTGAACATAATGAAAGGAGCATATGAACACACGAATAACCATTCATGCCAAACTACCGAAGGAAAGCATAGGACAAAGATAGTGAATACACACCTTTAATTCATGCATAAGTTATTTAACAAACGGAACTCAAAACAAGAGAGTATTGGGCTTACAATGATAAAGAAATTATAATGCCATAAAATACAAATACATAACCATCAGATCGGTAATCAATAGTAATGTTAGGCAACTAACAGACATAGGATGAGGTACCATTCAGTGGTAGTAAATCAATAGAAATGAATAGCATACTGTCATAAAAGCTTAACAAATAATAGGAGAAATATAATAAGAACCTAAGAATGTTTATATTGATGATTGGGTTGGCTGTGCCATATCTGGAACATTGTGTGGTTTGCATCTAATTTCTATTTAACGGTTAAAGTACCCACTAAGCTATATACTTAGCGAGTTTAGTTTTCTAAACTCGTAGGTTATGGAGTCCAAGCTGACAAATGGGAAGCTACAAAGGGACACCAGAGTGAGCAACAGGAGGCGAAGTGAGGAGCAAAGCAAAGTTTAGCTTGGCATGTATTGTTAAGGACTTTCAAAATGTAATTATAACAATTAAAGAAATGTGTAAATTATTATTATTTGTAATAAAAATAAAAAAAAAATTATTTAGTGCATGTTCTATATACCATGTTGCATATACTGTAGCACACTTGGCTCGGCTGGAAATAGTCGGGTTAAGGGGTGTTTCAATTTTTGGTATCAGAGCATTGGTTTAGCCGTTCCTGGGCGGTTAACCATAGGAAACTATGTGCCAATTAGGATACGAAGGAAAGGTAAACGGAGTGAGATAGAAAGATATCAGGTAGAAAGAGGTTAATGCAATGAGTGAATATGATTAACACGAAACAGTAAGCCCTGTACTAGTTAGAAATTGAGAAATATATGACAATTGGAATAGACGGTCAGTAAGAAATGATAGAAAGTAGACCGAAAGGTGCATATATATATACAGATACTTAGTATGATAGAAAGAAATTAGATAGTGGCAGACATTCAGAAGGTTAAAAAGAATGAACAGTAAGTTAAGTATAGAAACCAAAAATTTATATGAGCAAGATAAATACACATAAGGGAAAAAACAAGTATGTTAAAGACCGAAATATATGCAATAAAGGTTAAGGCAATTATGAGAGGTAAGTAGTAAAAGCACCGAAAGAATAATAACGAATAGAATACCGACCATAATACAAGAGTCTAAAATTGAAAGAGTGAAGAATAATAGTATGGCAAAAAAAATCATAGAAAATAAAATTGAGAACTAAGAAAAGGAAGCAAAACTAGTTAGATTCTCCAGGATTAATGCTTTACCTGGTTGAAATCATGTGTTCCTTATATAATGAACTATTTAAACTTGTGTTGGAAATGTTTGGTAATGTGTTCTGACAACTTGAGAAATTTTTTGTGCCTATGTGTGCATTGATATGAATGTGATTCAATCATGTTAAATGAGTTTGATTACTATGCCAATATTATGTGATTGACTTATTATGGGAATGTTATGGTTGCTGAATTGAAAATAAAGCTATGAATGATTGGATCCGCAAATCAATGTACATGTGATATATCATCAATTGTACAAAGCATATCCATGTGAGACATACCGAATACGGTGCATATAATATCTATACTTATGTGAGACATACTGAGTACTATACATACAATATTTAAATGTCTTCACATAAAACATAACATATACTTTACAAACAGAAAGACATACCATACATACATAAAGACGTGCTAAATAATACATATGCAGAAAGAGAATAAAGAGATGAAATAGTGGAAAGCCTGATACTTGAAAAATATAAGGCTCATAAAGTATGATACTGGGAAAGAAATAATATGATAGTATGAGTGAATAAAAATGCCAATGAGCCCGTATATGCCACTGAGCATTGTGAATGAGCCAAGAAATGGCTCGAGATATGATATGGTGACATCCATGCAGTTGTGAATACATATGAAACATATGGCAATCCGTGCATATAGAAAGCAGGAAAGAATGAAGGAAAGAGAATAAAATATTAGAAAGATATGCTTACCTTGGTAATTCAGATTGAATCAGAGTTGGGATGAGTGTATTTATATGGCATTAACATTTATACTCAATGGTGAGGGCCATTGGGGCCAGTGGTGAGGGCCACTGGTTTGATATTTATCTGGCACCGATATATATACTCAGTGGTGAGGGCCACTAGGGCCAATGGTGAGGGCCATTGGTTTGATGAAAAAAATTGGTGAGGGCCACTCCTGTGATATGATGGCATTGATATGAACTCAGTGGTGAGGGCCACTGGGGCCAATGGTGAGGGCCATTGGTTGATTATAGAGTGGTGAGGGCCACTCCTGTGATATGAAAATGGTAGTGAGGGCCACCTGTGCCATGGAAATGAAACGGTGGTGAGAGCCACCCGTGCCATGCTGGTTCCATATGGTATTGCCTCATCCCACTTTGATTCTACTGTTATTACCTTGAGGAGCTAAGTAAGAAAAATATGTGATAATATACAGATGAAATAAAAAAAAAGTATATATGAAAATAAACAGAAAGTGAATTGAAACATATTCAAAAAAGAAAGGAAAGAAAGAGCTTGAAATGTAATAAAAAAAGAAAGATGTTCTCACCTTATGTTGGGATCGGCCGTAACCAACATAGAGCGAGACACGTAATGAAATAAATAGTACTTCGAGAATAATGGTATCATGGACTGATCACCTATGAGCTATTATTCGAGATGTATATATGACAACACAAGGAAAGTCAGATGAGCCGATACTTAAGGAATGCCACCACACTGCACGAATATACATAGGACATACAAATTCAATAAGAAGTAAATAAAGAATAACCACAATGCAAAGAGAAGGAAGCTTAGAAATGAATATAGCAGAGAATGAAAATTGTACAAGAAAGAATGGAAAAGAATAAATTTAAATCAAAGTTAAAGAAAACATAAGTGAATAATGATAACGCTTCGAATGAGAAATCATGACAAAAGTCAAAGCATGTTGAACCACATAATAGTCTATTGGACAATCTTGTAGAATAATAAACAGCAAGTGAGCAGAGATGGGAAGAAAATAGAATACAAAAGCTAAAACATGTTGAATATTAAAATAGTTAATCCCAGTAAATGAATAAGTGTCAAAATAAGGCAATGCGTAAACAATATAGAGAGATCACAGAAAGCAATCAAGTGAATAAGGTGAAAGAGTGGCAAAAGCAATAGACAGTAGTTAAAGAACAATAAGTATATAGAATGAGTAAGCTTCGGGGCAAAGCTTAAATTAAGGGGGATAGAATTGTAACATCCCGAATCCTAGATTGGTAAGAAACAGACATAGAGGATATGATTTAGGCTTAGAACAAAGGACTTTAGAACATGACCTATAACTTGAGCTCGAATTTCATCCAAGTTAAGGACAAAATCAGAGAGTCTAAAAGAAGAATTAATTTTTTACTTGTGTCTTAGCTAGTTGTATAACTTGAAATTAATCAATTTGGAGTCATACAGAATAAGATATGATGGATTTAGTAGACAATGTGCAAGCTGCCTCAGGACAGCATAGTAGGCTTGATGTCGAAGAACCGTCAAAAATTAGATATAGCTCAGATCGACATGAAATATTGACACAATGTAACCCCGGATGTCTAGCTTCAGTGGCATAAGAATTACTTAATTTGGAGTTGTGAGTAAAAAGATATTAATAAAGAAAGACAGCAAGGTCAAGAAGGGATATCAAAAGGACCTAAGTGAAAATTTCTCAAAAGTTAGGAGCAACTATGTAAACTTAAAAATTAAGTGTCGGAAGTTCTTAATAGTGCCCATATCCGACCCCGGAAGAATATTCTCAAGATTAATTGGGTCATAACCGTGGGTTTCAATTTTTCCCAAAAACACACGGTTTAAAAGTTACAATCGATTAATCGCTGGAGGGTATTTTGATATTTTCACACCGTAGACTATAAAATTACAGCACAAGAAAGTTGAGGGGGTCAAAATATGAATAAAAGGAAGCCTAATGGCTTGCCAAATAAATAGATAAAATAAGAAGGCAAGTGGACCAATTAAAAGTGGCCATTTTTGCTATAAGGTGTACCAATTGGAAGTCAACATCTATACCAACATATTTTCACCACTTATGGCTGCCATTTGGATCAAAATAAGCTAAGGAAAGAAAATAAAAGCCCTCTCTTACATGGTGAACTCGTCCAAACCATAAGAGAAGGAAGAAGGAGGTGATTTTTCCAAAGTTTAAGGCTTTTGATTGAAGATTTTGGTGACAAACAAGATTATAAGGTAAGAGAAACCTATCTCTAGTTTTAATTTCATGGATTAATGGTTAATTTAAGAGATTGAAATTAGGGTTCATGTAGCTAGATTGGGAGAAAATTCAAGAAATAATTATTTGAAGGATTTAATGAAAGAAATAATGGTTTTAAGTTTAGAGGAGATTAGATTGAGGAAAAATTGGCAAGAAATGAATTGGTAGCTTATTTTTCAAACCATAGGATGTATGTTTAAGGTGTGTATGCTGGAATTCTTGTAGGAAATCAAGAAAAGCTAAAGGAAAAAGAAGAAAAAGATCAAAGATGAGCTAAGGAAAGCAAAGGGGAAAAAGGTTTGGTACTTTAACCTTCTTGAATTAGTGATCTCTATTGCCTTTGCATTTGGATGTGTAATTGCTATAATTGTTCATGTGCTTGAGTTGTGGTGGTTATGTGGTTGAGATTGATGATGATATAGAAGTGTTTGTTGTGTATTGATTGATTTTGGGGTTGAGGTTATAAGGGAGGTAAATATGGGAGTGCTATGTTGTGTTGTTTTGTTGTAGCCAGCCATGTGTCCTGCATTTTTTTGGAACTTCAACCGAAATTTAGACTAGAAAATGATAGAAATAGAACTTGACAAAGAATACTTAATTGTTCTTCATTAAGTCAGTAAACCATAGACTTTGGAACCAACTCATTTGCATGTGTGGAATGAAAGTTATGATCAAAATGATACCAGGCGTACAAACTGAAAAACTGAGATTCCTCAGTCAGTAACCTGTGACTTGGGACTACATTTAGGTGACCTTAATGACACATTTAGAAGCTGTGAAAGAATACTTATGTTTTAGAAAACCATAGAATTTGGAATTTCCTAAATCCCACTTGTAGATAAAAAGATATGATCAAAAGAGTATAACTCATATACACTGGAATTGTGAAACCGGACAGACTGAGATTTGTGCTTTGAGTCCAGGTTTTGGTCCATTTACCTCAGGAATTAGATGTTGTGATAGAAGATATAAATGAACCCTTGTATTTTTTTGAATCATAGGAGTTGGATTCATCTCGATTGGACTTAAAATGTAGAAGTTACACACGAATGAGCAAACCATGCGCAAGCAGATCCTAGCAGACTGCAGGGCTGAATTAGAAATTGTGCCAAAACTCACGTGTTTAATTTTTTAAGCTGAAAGTTTTACTGAATATATCATTATGTGTCTAGTTTAATTTAAGATAAGAATTTTCTCAATCCGAGATGCGTAGGTAAAGTTATAAATGAAATAGTATGCATTGCGCAGACTTGAGTAACCAATTGGCCAGGGAAGAGTTCAAGGAGTCATCAAGAATTATGTGTAACAAATTTAAATCTAGAAATTTAACCATAAGGACTCACATGAGTCTAGTTCGAGATAAAATAAGAATTTTTACATTCGGATTAGTAGAACAAAAGTTATTGGGGAAATAAGATAACAAGGTACATAAGAAACTAAATGCTAGAATTCACTGTTCATTTGGTAAGAAATAAATGAGGTATAATCGAGACAAAATATTCGTTTGGAATGAAATAAATTATCAAAAATATGCTCTTGAAAGCTTGACCAATTAAGAACAAGATAGCATTTTTCGTTTTTTGAAAATCACATCCCAATTGTGTTTTATTTAGATTTTAAAGCCCAACGAGAGATTTTTGCAGTATTGTAAAACCCGGTGTGGTCTAAAAAGTGCAGTTTGGCCCAAAGGCCCGGAATGAAAACTTTAAACTACAAATTAGTTCTATTGAGCTGATTTAGGATAAAAATAGACAGATTCCTAATCACCGGTGCCTTATGAATTTTTAATAAATTAAATTTCGAACCGTCAAAATATTAAACTCGACAAAGGGTAATGAACATTATTCAGTTGGTTAATTTCTTATATGACTTATCCAAACCTTAACAAATATATGTGAACTTAATGAAAGGAGCATATGAACACACGAATAACCATTCATGCCAAACTACCGAAGGAAAGCATAGGACAAAGATAGTGAATACACACCTTTAATTCATGCATAAGTTATTTAACAAACGGAACTCAAAACAAGAGAGTATTGGGCCTACAATGATAAAGAAATTATAATGCCATAAAATATAAATACATAACCATCAGATCGGTAATGAACATCAATGTTAGGCAACTAATAAACATAGGATGAGGTACCATTCAGTGGCAGTAAATCAATAGAAATGAATAGCATACTGTCATAAAAGTTTAACAAATAATAGGAGAAATATAATAAGAACCTGAGAATGTTTATATTGATGATTGGGTTGGCTGTGCCATATCTGTAACATTGTGTGGCTTGCATCTAATTTCTATTTAATGGTTAAAGTTCCTACTAAGCTATATGCTTAGCGAGTTAAGTTTTCTAAACTCGTAGGTTATGGAGTCCAAGCTGACAAATGGGAATCTACAAAGGGACACCAGAGTGCGGAACAGGAGGCGAAGTGAGGAGCAAAGCAAAGTTTAGCTTGGCATGTACTGTTAAGGAATTTCAAAATGTAATTATAACAATTAAAGAAATGTGTAAATTATTATTATTTGTAATAAAAAGAAGAAAAATTTTATTTAGTGCATGTTCTGTATACCATGTTGCATATACTGTAGCACACTTGGCTCGGCTGGAAATAGTCGGGTTAAGGGGTGTTACAAAGTATATACCGAAAGGTACAAGGCTATGAGTGGTTATGCCATGCTCGATCTCCATACCTTGAGTGAAAGTATGGTATCCCTTACATAACACAATACGGTTATATGGGCATTCTAACTCATGCACGCAATGCAAATTAATATGATGCAATGGATAATATCATAATAAGAAAGAATAAAATAATATAAAGACCAAAAGAATCAACTTCTCTTATCCCCAGTGGAGTTGCCACTATGAGGGGGATTTTAACCCCCATCCCATGTGGAATGGTTCTTACGACTTCGACACTGTTAGGCTCAGGGCCTTAGAGAACTCGGGCCTAAACTCAGAGAAAATAGAGTCTCTACCCAGACAGGCCAAAAAAAAAAGGGGTGGATGACTCAATTTCTAAGAAATCCCCAACCCTCTAATGGGTTTAAAAAGTTGGGTACGTATGGAGAAGGTGAGAAGTGGCCCAGCACCCCCATAACGCCCAGTTCATTAGAACTGGCCTCCTTTTTAGGTCTAAATATTATTGAATTATTAAGTATTATAATATTATCCATACTACATGCAAATTAAAATAAGTAAATATTCATTGCATTAAAACCAAAACAAGTTCAAACAAAGCAATAAATGGGTACTCATACAAATTGAAAACATGCCCTTATGAACATCCAAATATCCACAAAGAAAATAAAATAGGACACCCACCAAAAGGTAGAAACATATCCCTTAAAATTATCCCAAATTCTTTAAATAAACTAAACTACATAAAATAAAGATATTAAACAAATAAGGCACCCATGAGTGGAAACATGCCTTTTACATCCTTAAAATCCAAATAGTAAAATAAATATTAACATAGTTCAATCATTCATAATAAAATATGCGATCTAAACATATAGTTTAATTATCACATAAATAACAATAAATTATAAGTTTAATAAAAGGAAATTAAGGTTAATCATAAAGAATTACAATCCATAAATAAATATTGACCCCATTAATGAGGGATTGCTTACAGCGGTCTCACTAGCCAGTTAGCAGACGGGAGTCAAGGTGGCAATGCCCCTTGGGGGGAATTGGGGGCAGCGCCCCTGAAAGGTAAATGGTTTATAGGATATGGTTTTGTTGGGGAATTAGGGTTTCTATGTAAGTTAGGGTTTTAGGATTTGAATGAGGGTTTTGGTTATTAAAACAAGGCTACAATTTTGCTTTTAGTAAAAAAAGCTACTATTTTGGTTTGAGAAAACAACGTTAGGGTTTTAGAGTTTTTAGAAATAATATTAGGGTTATGGATATTCAAAAGACAATATTGAGGTTTTGATTTTAACTTGGTTGCTGTGAAAACCTAAGGTAACCGTAACATTAATTTTGATAAATAAATATACAGGGCATGTTCTTATGAACAACTACTAAAGAAGCAAATTTAATTATACAACCTACTGTGAATTATAAAGCCAATAGCCATCGATTATGCTTCAAATAAAACTGATATGAATCAAAACTAATGGATATAACCTACTGGAACTAATTTAGATTGATAATAAATGTATTTAATATTTAAAACCATCATCAAATCATCTTACATTGGATTAAAATGGATTAAATGTAGAATGTACCTTCATTTGTTGGCTCCACCAAAATTAAATGTTGATCACACTTCTACTTACAATGATTTGGAACTCTGGCTGAGCAAAAGCAAAGACAGTATGCTATTGCCATTGTGGGGTGTATCATTTCTGTATATCTTTGATAGCTTTTGGTAATAGTTACTGCTAAGGTTTTTTTTTGTTGTACCTATTGCCGTTCAGTTCTTTTTCTTTAATCCTATATTTATAGAATATCTTATGTTAAAGTCTCATGACTAATCTTTAGCTTAATTCTAACTTCCTATTTAAGCATGGCTCAGTTTTGAAGCATATCGAATTAAACTCCTTTAAATTCGAGTGAAACTGTGACCATATCAGATTAAAATAAATTTAATCTGATATGGTCAAAAGTCCATGTCGAATTAGTTAGCCTAATTCGATATGGACAAGCTCCATATCAAATTAGAATCACCCTAATTCAATATGGACATGGTCCATATCAAATTAGAGTATTTCTAATTCGATATGGACATCCATATCAAATTAGAAAATGTCTAATTCGATATGGACATGGTCCATATCCAATTAGGCATGGTCATATCAAATTAGACCATGCCTAATTTGATATGGAATGATCCATATCGAACCAAACTTCCTTCAATCTCAAATCGAATAGTTTCAAGGCTTTTAAAAATTGAATTGGATTTATTTTATGTCGAATAAAATTGGACCAATCTAATTAAACGCTTAAAGTAGGTTTAAGCTTATTAAGAATTGACTGATCATGACTTAGGCTTTCTTTAATTAACACTAAACTAGCTAGGCCCAAATCAAGGGTCTACACCTTGTCTGGGTCTCTGTAAGAACAGGTTTTGAGGGAAGCTTGACACTGTCTTAAACACGGCCAAGATTCTTAGCTGTGTCAACTTCTGAAATTTTTGACAAATTTGATGCTCTAGTTGTGTTGGTGCTGTCTTGGCCATGTCTATTGGGTGTGTCATCCACTGCCATTTTTCTTTCTTTTTTTTCCCTAAAACTCAATTCAAGAAAACAACATCTCACAGAACTTATTCCAACTAAATTTATTTAAGCTTAACAAATGATCATCAAAAATTAAGAAATCAAAATCCATAAAAATAAGTCAAAAACAAAAAAATGAAAACTAATGGGTTGCCTCCCATCAAGCGCTTCTTTAATGTAGTAGTAGCTAGACATTATTGCATCATTCATCATGAATACCATGCTTTCTATGGTTTTTGCAACTTGGAGCTCTTCCCAATAGGGTTTCACCCTTTGCCCATTCATTCTAAAACTATAATTTGTTTTCAAATTCATCAATTCAACAACTCCATATGGAAATATTTGAACTAATTGAAATGGTCCATTCCAAAGGGACTTCATTTTTTTGGGGAATAATCGCATCTTTAAATTGAATAAAAGGACTTCCATTCCCAATTTAAAGGTTCTTTTAAGGAATATTTTGTCATGCATGGCCTTTGTTTTCTCCTTGTAGATCCTTGAACTCTCATATGCTTCATTTCTAAACTCATCTAACTCAAAAATTTGCAACATACTATGCTCTTTCGCCTCATCATAGTCCATGTTTGTAACTTTAATAGCCCAATAAGCCTTATGCTCCAGCTCCACTAGTAAGTGGCAAGCCTTGCCATAAACCAATATATATGAACTATTTCCAAGGGTGTTTTGAAAGCTGTCCAATATGCCCACAGTGCTTCTAGAAGGCAGAGCGCTAAATCCTTCCTTGTTATACTCACTGTCTTCTTCAAGATTCCATTAATTTGCTTGTTGGAGATATAGGCTTCGCCAGATGTTTGGGGATGAAATGGAGTGGCCACTTTATGTCGAATGCTCATTTTAATCATTAACCTTTCAAACCATTTGTTGCAAAAATGGATTCCTCCATCACTCACTATTGCTTTAAGGGTCCCAAAACTGCTCAAAATATTTTTCTTCAAGAAATTCAAAACAACATTAGCATCACTGGTCCTTGTAGGAATAGCCTCTACCTACTTAGACACATAATCTATAGTAAGAAGGATATATTCAAAACCAAAAGATTTGAGAAATGGAAGTCTATTCCCCATACATAAAAAATTTTGACCACAATAAATATAGAAAGAGGCATTCGATTTTTTTGCTTATATTTCCTACTCTTTGGAAATATCAAATCTGATACAAAAAGTTATAAGCAACTTTAAAAAGAGAATGCCAATACAAACCACTTTGAAGAACCTTCTAGGTTGTTTTCTTTCCTCCAAATTCCCTCCACAATACATGTTGTGGCAAAATTGCAATACTTGTAATTACTCTTCTTCTGGAACACATTTTCTAATAATTTCATCCCTACAAATTATAAACAAATATGGGTCATCCCAAAATTAATACTTACAGGAATGTAGAGACCTCTTTCTTGTATGGAAATTCAAGTCTTTCCTCAAATCACCACAAAGAAAGATAGTTAACAATGTCGGCATACAATGGTGCTTGAGTTAAAGCAAACAAGTGATCATCAGGAAATTTCTCAAAGGCATTTTTTCAAGCAATTTGTGTATAATCATGATGAACATTCAATCTAGAAAGATGGTCGGCTACTACATTTTCACTTCCTTTTCTATCCTTAATTTCAACATTAAATTTTTGCAACATTAAAACCCATCGAACGAGCCTAGGCTTACCTTGTGGTTTAGTTAACAAGAATTTCAAGGCCATATGGTCCGAAAATACTATGACTTTAGAACCTATCAGATAAGAGCTAAATTTGTCAAGTGCAAATATGTAATATCCTGATTTTTGATGTACTTTAGAATAGTAGTTATGAGAGAGTATATTGGTGAAATAGGTAAAGATAATATAATAAGAGATAGATATGTATGAAGGATGTTATATATAATATGTATTTGAAATATATGGGAAATATAAATACAATATATAAGACATATACATATATCAAAATATACACCGCATATACATGATGTATACATTGGTGTAGAAAAAGTTAATTTTAAATAATTAATAATAATAATAATAATAATAATAATAATAATAAGGACAAGAGAAAGGAGAAATGAAAGTCAAAAGAAGAAAAAATATTATTGGTGGAAAAATTTAGGTGGAAAGTAATTATATTATTTTATATATATAAGATAAGGATGGAAATTTAAAGAGAGCTTTCTTTCTTTCTTCTTCTTCTTCTTCCTCTTTGAACGTGAGAATTGAGAGAGAGAGAGAGAGAGAGAGAGAAGAGTTTGATTTTGTTCATATACACACCAAATTCATAAGCGTTTTAAGAGATTTGAAGGTGGATATTGAAGATTTCGTAAAGAATTCAAATAAGTACTCTTTTCCTTGAGCTGATTTTTATAGATTTTGAGTATATATATGATATGGTTAGTGAGAGAAAGTGTGATTAATTGAATAATATGATGATAATGAAATATTAAAGTATATATATGATGAATTGATGCTTAGATGATGAAAATATGATTATTTATGAGGAAGATGATGAGTAGTTGAAATTGAGGAATAAGGGTGATAAGGAAAAGAGTAAGGGTTTAGTATAAATGAGTTGGGAATTGAGTAAACTAATACATGGATGATTGTATAAATAAATTATATAATGATTATTATTATGATATGTTGGAGTTATATAAGTGTTGAATTGATGGGTGAATTATGAATATAAACTAAGATGATGATTAAGGGTGTTGTAGTATTGAGTTTGAAATGATTGTGTTCATACGGTTGAGAGTTCAAAATGCAAAACCTTTGCCTAACACGACCAGTGATATGGCTACGTCATTAGGCATGTCAAAGGTGCTGAGTTTAACATTGATGACACGACCATTAACACGACCATGTCTCTGGGCATGTCGTGGCTACTGTGAGATAAGATAATTGACACGGCCATGAACATGCCCATATTGTTTGGCATGTTAAAGTTTTTGTGAGACAGAATGTATGACACAGGCAGTGACACGCCCATGTCATTGGACGTGTCAATGCTTCTGTATGAATGAGTTAATGACACGGTTATTAACATGCCCGTGTTGTTAGGCGTGTCACTTGAGAATAACTCTTTTCTTTATTTTTCATTTGTAATTCCTATTTAAATGATTTGATGTTAAGAATGCCTTAGAATGTAATATTAAATAGTTATTTATGATCACATTTGGTATAGCCATTGAGAGAGAGCAGTTTGCCCAACCCTAGTGTTGAAGGGCAACTTGGAAGAGAAGGTTAGAGGAAGTTTTAAAGTTTATTTTGGAGTTTTCCTAAGGTAAGTACAAACTATGAATAATTGATTATATTTGCATGAAATTTGGACTTAACACATTTTAGTTGGAAAATATTTTAAGTTACTTACTACATTGTTTGTGCATGAGTAATATGCTATGATTTGTATAATGTCATAAATGCATTATATGTAATGTGAACTATGTGCAAGATATGATAATGACCCAAAAAGTTTGGGTAACGCGGTTTGTTATGGATACATTAAAGATGTTATGTAAAGACATTGGTGATGGCTATATTGATATAAATGAGATTATCGAGGCATTATGCCTAGCTTGATCATGAGAAAGTGTGAAAGATATTGATAATGGAATTATGAAAGAATTGTGTGCCTAGTATGTTATTCAATTTTCAGAGTTCTCTGTTTGGCAGCATGCCTATGACAGCAGTCCCTTGAAGCTGGGTTGGGCCTAGCCCTTGAAGCCTAGTTGAGATGTTACATAGGAGGTTATCCTCATTGTGATATGATTTGCCTTCGGGGCTAGCTTTTAAGTAATTACATGATTTACATTTGAGGCTAGACATATGGTGTCAACTTGGACCAAAACAGTAACTCTGGAATTTGAATGGCATATTAGATCCTTTGGGCCCTTGCTTGTGTTTATTTTTTATGTGAATTATGAATTGTTGAAAGACTTGAGCAGAGCTAAGTCTTGATATTGAAAATGAGATTATGGAAATATAATGTGATGTGTAATATGTATATGGGTCTGGAAATTGTGTGTATTGTTTCATGAATATTATGATAAGCCATTGAATTGTGGCTTATGTTAAAGATATATATAAATTATAAAATTAGTGAAAAGATATGAAAAGTGCATTGAAAATGAAAAACATGATAAGAATATGATGATAAATGATGTTATTGATGTGAGTATGATTTTCTGCAATATATGTGTATGCTATTTATATGTACCACTAAGTTTTCGAGCTTAGCGTGGTTGAGTAAATTGTGTAGGTGAGTAGATGGTTGATTTAGGAGTCAAACAGTAATGCCACGAGAAGAGTAAGAGTATTTCGAGACCAACTAGAAGGTGGTGCATACATGTACAATTTTGTTATGTTGTATTTGATAAAAATGTTTATGTACATAAGTGAATTTCGGAAAAGACAATGTAAATTTATATATATGTAATTTAATCAAAAGTATAATGGTTTTGTAAATGTTACTTTTAAAAGAATGAGATTTAATAATGAGAAATGATCTTTTATTAAAAATATATAATTAATATGGAACTAAGGTAAGGGATTTAAACAATACTGAAACGTGACATCCTTATATTTTATATATGTATTATATGTATACAAGGTATATGTATAGTAATTATATAGAGTATATGGGTGGTACAATTATTTTAGTATCAGAGCTTAGGTTTGAGATTCTCAGCCTAAGGAGATTTTGAAAAAAAAAGGTGGAAATTTTGGAAAAAATGAAACTTGTAATGCATGCATATGCATTAACACCTAGGTTGGTCTCGGATGTGGCATTATGTGATTTGTGATGTGATGTATTTGAATTACATGAGTTAGATGATAGTGTGTGAATGAGGCTTTACATGAAAGTAAAGCTAGAGAAAGAAATGATGTGGAAAATTTTGTATAAGTTTAATTGATAAATTAAAGAATTGGAGTTTACTTAAGTAAAACTAATTTTGAAATTATTGATTATCGAAATGTGTTTGTGAAATAGGTTATAAGAGAATGAATATGAGAATAATATTGGAAATGAGTTATAAAAAAATTATCAAGATTAAGTAAGTACCTCTTCTCTAAAGCTTGATTCTCTTTCTAATAAAGACTATGCTTGGATTGCTAGAGAGAGAAAATATTGTTTGATTGGTAAAATGGGAAGAAATGATATTAAAATGAAGAGAGTATGGTGGAATATTGGTTGGTTGGTTGATATGGACAAGGTGTGAAATTTTAGGGTTTAGTTATGTAAAGTTAAGGTTTTAAAAATGGATGATATTGGTTAATGTGAGGAGATATATTAGTGTTGTTTTAATGCAAATATTGTAATTTTAATGTTAGAAATGTGATATGCTTGAGTGTTGTTAAAGCTCATGTTAATGGTGACAATATGTAAAATTTGGATTTTTGAAATGGGCTTTCATAATTGTGAAAATGATGTATTTTGATGTTATATTATTATATAAATAATGTTTTTAAAGTTAAATATTAAAAATGAGATTAGTATATTGAAGTTTAAGTAAAATAGTAAGTTGAGAGTTTGGAGTTTTAATGGAATTTTAATGAGGATTACTTAGATACTGATAGTTTAATGTATATTAAGTATATGAGTGATTTTGAATGAATAATATTGCTTATGAAAGTACTATGTAATATGTAATGTAGTTGATAATATAAAAATTTGTTACGAAATAAAGGAAAATGATTAAGCAAGTGAAAATGAGTTACTTTAGGTAATTGAATTGGAAATGATGAAAATGGATATGAAGGGTATGATAAATGCAAAAAAAAAATGTGAGAGAGATGTCACATTAGAAATGTGACTAAGATTTATGCAAAGTGTTATAAAAAAATAATAAGGAAATTATTTAAGAGAAGGGCGGTTAAATAAAAAAAAGATGTTAATTATATTGTGGTCAAAGTGTATATATATGTTGAGTTGATGAATAACCTAAGTAATGTCAAAAGAATGAGAAATGATAATGTTCTTTGAAATGTGATAAATGCTAAATTTGTATAGATTATATGTAAAAGATGAATTGAGTATAATTGTATGATTATGTGTATACATGTATATGATATGTGTGATGAGTTTTTCAATATGAATACAATTGTGATATGTAAGAAAATGTGGAAATTAAGTCGCATTATAAAAGTGACTTAGGAATGTGTATGTAGGTGATTTAAAAAAATAATAAAAAAATAAATATGAAATGTTAGGTGAAGGTGATCATGATAAGGTTGAGCACCTGGAAATTGTGACAAGGTGATGTCATGTGAAAGTGCTCAAGAACAAAGTTGATCACTCAAAGATGTAAAAACAATATTATTGTGTGTTTGTTACCTTATAAAATTACTTGTCCAGTGATATTGAGAATGATATTGCATGTATTAATAGACCTAAGAGAGACTAGGTCTTGACCTGTGCAGAGCTAGGTCATGTGATAAAATTGAGATTGAGAATGGACCCGAGCAGCGCTGGACGGTGAAATTGTTATTGTAATAACGGAACTTGATGATTGTATAGTGTTTTAGGCCCAAAGTATATGCGTGTGGAAATTTTATATGTATATGTGTATAAATAAGAGATTGTAAGGAAAAGGAAAGTATAATGAAGAAAGTATGGAAGTGAAAAAAAATGAATGAAAATTTTTGCAAGAGATAGATTAGAAATGGAGTAATAAATGGAAATTGTGTAAAATTAGCATATGAACAAATGTGTATATATAAGAGATGTTAATGATAATATTGTTGAAACATGAGTTAGGCTAATGATGATCAAGTGATCAAGAGTAAATTGTTTTGAATTAGAAATGATTAAAAGTAAATTGCTTTGAAACAAAGTTGAAATGTGTTAACTCTTTGTATAGAAAAAGTTTAGAGAATGAATATGTGATCTTTGTAATACAAACTTAGCATTGTGATTGAAAATGTTTGAAGAAGAATGATAGAGGGGCAGTATTGATTTATAAGCCACCGATGTGACCATTAATATGCCATGGCCGTATGATTTGTTTAGTATATTGGCCGATTAGTTTTGTTATCCACAGGCATGGGCCTGAGATGACATGATCGTAGGATAGTTTTGGTGAGATTGATAGTTATGCTTCAAGAAACATGGTCAAGACTTATGGTTTGCATAGTTGTATCTTATAATTTTTGTTAGAAATTTGTTTATAAGTATAGTAAGTGTGGAAAGATAAGAGAATTGTGAAAATGTGATGAGTTATGGATAATGTGATAGGAAAGTGATTATGTAAATATAATAATGGTATGAAAATGTGAGGAGATGATAAATGGGAGAAATTATAAAACGTGACTGAGAGTTATATTGAATATGTTAAAAAATGGTATAATGTGAATAAGTTGATGGAGATGATGTTTAAGTGAATGAACTATAGGTAATGAATATTGAAAAAATAATTTGAAGTGATTTGTTATAAATATTCATTAATTTCAGAAAGTTGAAATGATGGATCCGAAGAGACCATAATTTGAATATAAGTTTGACCTAATAGAGTTAGGTCATAAATTGAAATGTAATGATAACTCTAAATAAGTTAAGTGTTGGCTTGAATCAAATAAGGCTGCAACGTTGGTCTTGTGATAGTTAGATCAATTAATCTAGATTGCGCTAAGGTTGCGAATCATTATTGAGATTTAACATGTATAGTTGTATTAAGAGTCTGAGAGATATGTGATAATGTATATTATGTAATATTCTGATATGTGTATGGACATGAAATGAGTTAAGGTATATCAGTTGTAAATGATTATAAAAGAAAAAAAAGTTGATTATTAGTAAAGTAAGTTTAAAGACATTGTATTAATGTTAATGCTAAGTGAAGAACATGTTAAAGAAGGAATTAAGTATATCAAAAATAAGAGAATTGTTATCAATTAAGGTTTGACAAGTGTCTATTTATAAATATAAGAAAGAGATAGATAAAAAGTGATACAATTCTGAAAATGACTGTGGTGAGTGGATAGTCAGTGTTAAGATATAATTCAATAACCTTTAAATTTAAGGTCAAGAGAGTATATTTATAAAATGATGAAGTGATAAAATATCTTGAGCATAATAGATGGGTGTGGCATATATACTAATAAGATGAACTGATTTTTAGCTAATGATAATTTGATTGGTGATGTAATGATTTATCATGATTGCTTTGTTTAAATATATATATATATATATATAGTGATGAGTTATGAAATTGGGAGAAGATCCTAAGGGGGAGAGTAGAGATTATGTGATTTGATGAAATAATAATTTGATGATATGATTAACTTCATATGAAAATTTAAGATGGTATTTTGTTAAGGATGGATTATTATCGTACTAGATAATTTCGAGGATGAAATTATTTAAGGGGGAGAGAATTATAATACACCAATTTTTGATGTACTTTGGAATAGTAGTTATGAGAGAGTATATTGGTGAAATAGGTAAAGAAATTATAATAAGAGATAGATATGTATGAAGGATATTATATATATTATGTATTTGAAATATATGGGAAATATAAATACAATATATAAGACATATACATATATCAACATATACACCGCATATACACAATGTATACATTGGTGTAGAAAAAGTTAATGTTAAATAATTAATTAATAATTATAATAATAATAATGATAATAATGACAAGAGAAAGGAGAAATGAAAGTCAAAAGAAGGAAAAATATTATTGGTGGAAAAATTTAGGTGGAAAATAATTATATTATTTTATATATATAAGATAAGGATGGAAATTTAAAGAGAGATTTCTTTCTTTTTTCTTCTTCTTCTTCCACTTTAAATGTGTGAATTGAGAGAGAGAGAGAGAGAGAGAAGAGTTTGATTTTGTTCATATACACACCAAATTCATAAGAGTTTTAAGAGATTTGAAGGTGGATATTGAAGATTTGGCAAATAATTCAAGTAAGTGCTCTTTTTCTTAAGCTGATTTTTATAGATTTTGAATATATATGTGATATGGTTAGTGAGAGAAAGTGATGATTAATTGAATAATATGATGATAATGAAATATTAAAGTATATATATGATGAATTGATGCTTAGATGATGAAAATATGATTATTTAAGAGGAAGATGATGAGTAGTTGAAATTGAGGAATAAGGGTGATAAGGAAAAGAGTAAGGGTTTAGTATAAATGAGTTGGGAATTGAGTAAACTAATACATGGATGATTGTATAAATAAATTATATAATGATTATTAGTTATATAAGTGTTGAATTGATGGGTGAATTATGAATATAAACTAAGATGATGATTAAGGGTGTTGTAGTATTGAGTTTGGAATGATTGTGTTCATATGATTGAGAGTTTGAAATGCATAACTTTTGCCTGACATGGCCATGTGGTTGGACATGTCAACGGTATTGAGTTTAACATTGATGACACGACAACACGACCATGTCTTTGGGCGTGTCGTGGCTATTGTGAGATAAGATAATTGACACGGCCATGAACATGCCTGTATTGTTAGGTGTGTCAAAGTTTCTACGAGGCAGAATGTATGACAGAAGCAGTGACACTCCCATGTCATTGGACGTGTCAATGCTTATGTATGAATGAGTTAATGACACGGTCATTAACATGCCTGTGTTGTTGGGTGTGTCATTTGAGAATAACTCTTTTCTTTGTTTTTCATTTGTAATTCCTATTTAAATGATTTGATGTTAAGAGTGCCTTAGAATGTGATATTAAATGTCATTTATAATCACATTTGGTATAGTCATTGAGAGAGAGTAGTTTTCCCAACCCTAGTGTTAAAGGGCAACTTGGAAGAGAATGTTAGAGGAAGTTTTAAAGCTTATTTTGGAGTTTTCCTAAGGTAAGTACAAACTTTGAATAATTGATTATATTTGCATGACATTTGGACTTAACACATTTTGGTTGGAAAATGTGTTAAGTTACTTACTACATTGTTTGTGCATGAGTAATATGCTATGATTTGTATAATGTCATAAATGCATTATATGTAATGTAAACTATGTGCAAGATATGATAATGACCTAAAATGTTTGGGGTAATGTGGTTTGTTATGTATACATTAAAGATGTTATGTAAAGCCATTGGTGATGGCTATATTGATATAAATGAGATAATTGAGGCATTATATGTAGCTTGATCATGAGAAAATGAGAAAGATATTGATAATGGAATTATGAAAGAATTGTGTGCCTAGTATGTTATTCAATTTTCAGAGTTCTTTGTTTGGCGACATGCCTATGACGTAGTAGTCCCTTGAAGCTAGGTTGGGCCTAGCCCTTGAAGCCTAGTTGGGATGTTACATAGGAGGTTATCCTCATTGTGATATGATTTACCTTCGGGGCCAACTTTTAAGCAATTACTTAATTTGCCTTCGGGGACACATGGTGTCAACCTTGACCAAAATAGTAACTCTAGAATTTGAATGGCATATTAGTTTCTTTGGGCCCATGCTTGTGTTTGTTTTTATGCAAATTATGAATTATTGAAAGATTTGAGCAGAGCTAAGTCTTGATATTGAAAATGAGATTATGGAAATATAATGTGATCTGTAATATGTATATGGGTGTGGAAATTGAGTGTATTGTTTCATGAATATTATGATAAGCCATCAAATTGTGGCTTATGTTAAAGATATTTATAAATTATGAAATTAGTGAAAAGATATGAAAAATGCATTGAAAATGAAAAACATGATAAGAATATGATGATAAATGATGTTAGTGATGTGAGTATGATTTTCTGCAATGTATGTATATTCTATTTATATGTACCACTAAGCTTTTGAGCTTAGCGCGGTTATGTAAATTGCGCAGGTGAGTAGATGGCTGGTCTGGGAGTCAAACAGTTGTGCCACGAGAAGAGTAAGAGTATTTCAAGACCAACTAGAAGGTGGTGCATACATGTACAATTTTATTATGTTGTATTTTGATAAAAATGTATATGTACATAAGTGAATTTCGGAAAAGACAATGTAAATTTATATATATGTAATTTAATCAAAAGTATAATGGTTTTGTAAATGTTACTTTTAAAAGAATGAGATTTAATAATAAGAAATGATCTTTTATTAAAAATATATAATTAATATGGAACTAAGGTTAGGGATTTAAACAATACTGAAATGTAACATCCTTATAATTTATATACGTAATATATATATAAGGTATATGTACAATACTTATATAGAGTATATGGGTGTTACAAAATACCATAGCTAACATTTATCTTTCAATGGTTGTGTAATTTACTTGTGCATCATTTAAAGACAAACTTGCATAATAAATTACACAAAACAATTTATTCACCATTTGGCCAAAAATGACTCCGATCATATATGATTTCAAAAGGCAAATTCCAATTAGTGGCAACAATTACAGGGGTAGAAGTCAATTTTTCTTTCAACATTTTAAATGCGTCTAAAAACTTATCATCAAAGACAAATGGGATATCTTTTGTAAGCAAATTACACAAAGGGCATGAAATTTTGAAAAAATCCTTTATGAACCTCCTATAGAATCCAGTGTGTCCCAAAAAAAACTTATAATTCCTTTAGCAGATGTGGGGGGGTGATAGATTCATAACCAATTTAACTTTAGCTTTGTCCACTTCAATACCTTTATAGGAAACAACATGCCCCAAATTAATGTCATGATCAATAACAAAATGACTTTTTTCCTAACTCAAAGTTAGATTGAAGTTAATATATCTTTCAAGTACTAGAGTCAACTTATGCAAACAATCATCAAAAGAGTTACCAAAAATAGAGAAGTCATCCATAAATACCTCAATGCGTTTATCTAACATATCAGAAAAATGGAAAGCATGCATCTTTAAAATGTTCCTGGTGCATCGCAAAGTCCAAATGAAATCCTTCGAAAAGCAAATGTCCCAAAAGGACAAGTGAAAGTAGTCTTAGATTGATCCTCTGGTGCTAAGGGACTTCATAATAACTTGAAAGACCATCAAGAAAATAATAAAAGCATGTCCAGATAATTTATCTAGTATTTTGTCAATAAATGGAAAAGGAAAATGATCTTTCTTGGTTAAATTTTTTAACTTCCTATAGTCTATATACATTCTCCACCCATTTTGCGTTCTTATTGGTATCAGCTCTTCCTTCTCATTTTGAACTGCAGCCAATCCAGCTTTGTTTGGCACCACATGTATGGGACTAACCCATTTACTATCAGCTATAGGGTAGATTGCTTCCTCATTAAAGAGCTTAAGAACCTCCTTCTTAACTACTTCACTCATGTTTGGGTTAAGTCTCCTTTGGCCTTCTCTTACCGGTTTAGCTCCCTTTTCTAAAACTATCCTATACACACACATGGAGGACTAATACCTTTGATATCGCTCAATCCCCAACCAATGGCTTTAATCAATTTTTTTTAACACTTTCACAACTTTTTCCTCTTCCTCTAAACTGAGGTAATGTGAACAAAGATGGTTGTGTGAGCAAGGCTAGCGAAGCAAGCAGAGGAGGCCAACATGACATGGAGCTCATGGAGCTCATTTTACCAAATGGGCCAATTATAACATCACAAGCCAAGAAGCTAAAATCTACCTTCCAAGGCTTTGTAAGGCAATTTAATCCAAGCATATGGGCCTATTATTTAACATGTATTAAGGTCCACTAGTTATACTTATTTAAAAAGTAAGGGCCTTGTTTGTTTTATATTAAATTTGAACTTTGTTTACTTTATTAGTTCTTGAAACTTTGATTAGCCAACCAAATGCTGCTTAGTAACCCTAATTAGGGTTTAGATATTTATAGCTCATTTAGGGTTGTAAGACAACCATTTTTTATCATATTATTCAATTGACTTTGGCTTCACCGAATTTTACTTCAAGAGAGAGTTCTTCTTCTTGTTGTTGTATCATGAATTGGAATCAACTTATCAAGGTAACACTTATGCCATTCTTTCTAGTTCTTCTTTATTCTATCCAATTATCTATATTTTTAATTGCATGTCAATTAGGGGTTTATTAGGACAAACAATCATCTAGTTCTTAGTATACTGAATTTGTGTGTTGGAATTTCAAATTCTTTATAATCTTAGGGTTCTGCATCATGAGGGATGAAGAAATAATCACTGGTTGTGTGCAATCCTCCCTTAGAAATACATACTTCAGATGTTTTGGAAGTTCTTTAAGCTCAACCACTCTTGGTTGAATCTCCTCTTCCTCTATCCTAATTTTGTCAAACCCGGCCTCATCAATCTCCCCACTAATATCAATTTGCATTCCTCAATTCCCCTATCTGTTATCTCAACCTCTTCTCCTAAAGTTAAGGCCAATTCAAACTTGTCTTCACTACTTTCCTGCAAGAAAACATCTTCAACAGCAAGATCAGTATAATCAATGAAAGAACAATCATCATAAAAAGCAGTAGTGGGAATGGGGGAAGCATTAAAAATTGAAAAGACTCTCGTATGTCCTAAAATAGTCATGGATAATTTTCCATTTTTAATATCTATTATGGTGTTAGTTGTGGCCATGAAAGGGCTTCCTAACAAAATATTTTGCTTAGCATCACTAGGGATCTTTTCCCTAAAATCAAGGACTATGAAGTCCACTGAAACTATTAAACCACCAACTTGCACTAGAACATCCTCAATGATTCCCTTAGGAAATCTAAGAGATCTATCCACCAATTGCAAGACTATTTTGGTTGGTTATGTTCCCCAAGCTCTAATTGCAAGTAAATTGAATAAGGTATTAAGTTTATGCTCGCCCTCAAATCACACATGCCAGTTGTTTTCTTCCCTTTCCCATAGAGATGTTGATTACAAAACTTCGAAGATCCTTTAGCTTAGGAGGTAGCTTCTGTTGTACAACAACACTTGCCACTTTCAACACTATCACCTTTTCATTTGGCTCATATCTTTTCTTTTTAGTGTTTAATTCTTTGAAAATTTTGGCATAAGCACGCCTATTCTTAATTACCTCATGTAAGACCCCTTAACCCGACTATATCCAGCCGAGCCAAGTGTGCTACAGTATATGCAACATGGTATACAGAACATGCACTGAATAAAATTTTTTTCCCTTTTTATTACAAATAATAATAATTTACACATTTCTTTAATTGTTATAATTACATTTTGAAAGTCCTTAACATTACATGCCAAGCTAAACTTTGTTTTGCTCCTCACTTCACCTCCTGTTGCACACTCTGGTGCTCCTTTATAGCTTCCCATTTGTTAGCTTGGACTCCATAACCTACGAGTTTAGAAAACTAAACTCGCTATGCATATAGCTTAGTGGGTACTTTAATCGTTAAGTAGAAATTAGATGCAAACCACACAATGTTACAGATATGGCACCAGTGATTAAGAATCTGACTATTTTTATCCTAAATCAGCTCAATATAACTAATTTGTAGTTCAAAGTTTTCATT
This sequence comes from Garcia nutans, assembly GCA_947685225.1. Taxonomy (NCBI): domain Eukaryota; kingdom Viridiplantae; phylum Streptophyta; class Magnoliopsida; order Malpighiales; family Euphorbiaceae; genus Garcia; species Garcia nutans. The sequence continues at coordinate 24,346,058 of CANTUV010000035.1, read as the reverse complement.
CCGGGCCTTTGGGCCAGACTGCACTTTTTAGGTCACACCGGGTTTTACAATACTGTAAAAATCCCTCGTTGGGCTTTAAAATCTAAATAAAACACAATTGGGATGTGATTTTCAAAAAACAAAAAATGCTATCTTATTCTTAATTGGTCAAGCTTTCAAGAGCATATTTTTGATAATTTATTTCATTCCAAACAAATATTTTATCTCGATTATACCTCATTTATTTCTTACCAAATGAACAGTGAATTCTAGCATTTAGTTTTTTATGTACCTTGTTATCTTATTTCCCCAATAACTTTTGTTCTACTAATCCGAATGTAAAAATTCTTGTTTTCACTCGATCTAGACTCATATGAATCCTTATGGTTAAATTTATAGATTTAAATTTATTACACATAATTCTTGATGACTCCTTAAACTCTTCCCTGGCCAATTGGTTACTCAAGTCTGCGTAATGCATACTATTTCATTTATAACTTTATCTACGCAACTCGGATTGACACAATTATTATCTTAAATTAATATAGACACATAAATCTATATTAAGTAAAATTTTCAGCTTAAAACAGGCAACACGTGATTTTTGGCACAATTTCTAATTCAGCCCTGCAGTCTGCTAGGGTCTGCCTGCGCATGGTTCGCTCATTCGTGTGTAACTTCTACATTTTAAGTCCAATCGAGATGAAGCCAACTCCTATGATTCATAAAAATACAAGGGTTCATTTATATTCTATCACAACATCTAATTCCTGAGGTAAATGGACCAAAACCTGGACTCAAGGCACAAATCTCAGTCTGTCCGGTTTCACAATTCCAGTGTGCATGAGTTATACCCTTTTGATCATATCTTTTTATCCACAAGTGGGATTTAGGAAATTCCAAATTCTATGATTTTATAACACATAAGGGTACATTTAATTATTATTTCACAGCTTCTAAATGTGTCATTAAGGTCACCTAAACGTAGTCCCAAATCACAGGTTACTGACTGAGGAATCTCAATTTTTCAATTTGTACGCCTGGTATCATTTTGATCATAACTTTCATTCCACACATGAAAATGAGTTGGTTACAAAGCCTATGGTTTACGGACTTAATGGAGAACAATTAAGTCTTCTATGTCAAGTTCTACTTCTATCATTTTGCTAGTCTAAATTTCGGTTGAAGTTCCAGAAAAATGCAGGATACATGGCTGGCTGCAACAAAACAACATAACATAGCACTCCCATATTTACCTCCCTTATAACCTCAACCCCAAAATCAATCAATACACAAAAAACACTTCTATATCATCATCAATCTCAACCACATAACCACCACAACTCAAGCACATGAACAATTATAGCAATTACACATCCAAATGCAAAGGCAATAGAGATCACTAGTTCAAGAAGGTTAAAGTACCAAACCTTTTTCCCCTTTGCTTTCCTTAGCTCATCTTTGATATTTTTCTTCTTTTTCCTTTAGCTTTTCTTGATTTCCTACAAGAATTCCAGCATACACACTTTAAACATACATCCTATGGTGTGAAAACATAAGCTACCAATTCATTTCTTGCCAATTTTTCCTCAATCTAATCTCCTCAAATCTTAAAACCATTATTTCTTTCATCAAATCCTTCAAATAATTATTTCTTGAATTTTCTCCAAATCTAGCTACATGAACCCAAATTTCAATCTCTTAAATTAACCATTAATCCATGAAATTAAAACTAGAGATAGGTTTCTCTTACCTTATAATCTTGTTTGTCACCAAAATCTTCAACCAAAAGCCTTAAACTTTGGAAAAATCACCTCCTTATTCCTTCTCTTATGGTTTGGACGAGTTCACCATGTAAGAGAGGGCTTTTATTTTCTTTCCTTAGCTTATTTTGATCCAAATGGAAGCCATAAGTGGTGAAAATATGTTGGAATATATGTTGATGTTAGTGTATGTGCCCTAGGCCATTTATTTGGATCTTTATGTTATACATTCATTATTAATAAATGAGGTTTTATTATCATTATTGTTTGTTTGCATGTTACACAATTTTGATATTTGTCCCTGGTTTATTATTGTTATAGAGATAAAAAAAAATAATTCTTAACCAGTATGAACATTGATTTGATAATCATCAGATGGTTATGTGTATAGTGATACAAATCAATTTCATAGATACTTGTTAGAGAACAATGTATTGGATAGACCCATCATGAGATTACTACATGGGTTAGTGTCATAAGTAAATCTCATGATAGTTATGTATTAATTCTTTGACTTGAGATTGTCATAGTTTCCAATATAAGAACTATTATATTTTGACATGATCAAACATTATCCGTAACTGGATAGTAATAAAGGTTATGATCATATATGATAGAAATTATGTAGAGGATAATGAACAATCAAGATAGAATTTGTCCCTCTCTTTGAGAGAGATATCTTTTGGGCCCCTCGATAAGTGAGACTGTGAAATGCATGGCCGTGCTCAAATAAATTGATAGTGTGATCAATTTCATTTGTTTTTATCAGTCTACTTGAAGATCGAGTAATCATAAGTTTGGACAATATAAGTATGACGTTGACCATGACTTATGTTCAAGCTAGATATCGTGTGACAAAGGGTTAATGCATGTACTATTATTAGGCAAATTGGACATTCCTTATATTAATTGGGTAGTTGTAACGCCTTGCTAGAGGCCAATTATGACTTGTTGGTTTAATAGAGATTAAATTGACTGCCAATTAATATGGGCCTATCGGGTCACACACAAGAATGCGCTTTGGGCTGGATATAATATTAATAATATTAGATATTAGATATTAATATTTATTATTATTATTATTTTCGTTTTATATATATATTATTAGATAATATATTCAGAATCCTAACTAGATTTGGATTCTGAATTTGATTTACCTTATCTAATTATATATATTATTAGATAATATATTTAGAATCCTAATTAGATTTGGATTCTGAATTTGACTTACCTTATCCAATTTTGAATTGGATTCTGGAGTGATTATATTCACTCCAGACATTAAGTCTTCTGATAGGTAACTTTAGAAAAAAAAAAAGCAGAACGAAAAAAAAGAAGGAACCCTAATACGTTTTTGAGAAAATGTTTTTCAGCCTTCGCCGTTGTAGAGAGCTAGCACTCCAGACGGTAGCATTCGTGTGGATACGTGATAGAGGGTGTTTCGCGATCGAGGCATCTCTTCCAAACTGTGATTTCTAATCATCAACAGGTTAGTTCTTTGAACACTTTTATCGAATTAAATGAACAGCATGGATCCTGATGGGAAATCAAAGATCAAATTTTTCCGCTGCGTGTTTTTGGTTTGCTGTGATCTCCTTGATTTCCTAACAGTTGACTTCCAATTGGTACACCTTATAGCAAAAATGGCCACTTTTAATTGGTCCACTTGCCTTCTTCTTTTATCTATTTATTTGGCAAGCCATTAGGCTTCCTTTTATTCATATTTTGACCCCCTCAACTTTCTTGTGCTGTAATTTTATAGTCTATGGTGTGAAAATATCAAAATACCCTCCAGCGATTAATCGATTGTAACTTTTAAACCGTGAGTTTTCAGAAAAAATTGAAATCCACGGTTATGACCCTATTAATCTCGAGAATATTCTTCTGGGGTCGGATATGGGCACTATTAAGAACTTCCGACAATTTTTAAGTTTACATAGTTGCCCCTAACTTTTGAGAAATTTTCACTTAGGTCCTTTTGATATCCCTTCATGACCTTGCTGTCTTTCTTTATTAATATCTTTTTACTCACAACTCCAAATTAAGTAATTCTTAGGCCCACTGAAACTAGACATCCGGGGATACATTGTATCAAAATTTTAGGTCTAACCGAGCTATATCTGATTTTTGACGGTCCTTCAAAATCAAGCCTACTATGCTGTCCTGAGGCAGCTTGCACATTGTCTACTAAATCCATCATATCTTATTCTGTACAACTCAAATTTGAGTAATTTCAAGTTATAAATCTAGCTAAGACACAAATAAACAATTAAGTCTTTTTGAGACTCTCTAATTTTGTCATTAACTTGGATGAAATTCGAGCTCAAGTTATAGGTCATGTTCTAAACTTCTTTGTTCTAAGCCTAAATCATATCCTCTATGTCTGTTTCTTACCAATCTAGGATTCGGGATGTTACACCTCAAGTAAAGGAAGATCAATACTTACCTTTGAGAGCATATCATAGATTTCAACAAATTGCTTATCTTGCTTCTCACCCTTTCAATCTACTTGGAAAAGGAATTGGTGTCCTGTAAGGGTTGGAAGTTTTATGCAATTTTGGTGATGCCTCCATGCTCTCATCATTTGATTTGCTTGCCTTCATGCCCTTTTCTTTTTCACTATTTCCTGCATCCAAAGAATCACTAATTTTGTTATCAATTACCTTACCACTTCTCAAGATTTTGATTTGTAATATCCTCATATGTATTCTAGAAGTTTTGATTATGTTGTTGATGTTGTTGTTATTGTTGTTGTAGTGATATATTGGATTGAATATATGTGTTAAATTGCAAGAGAAAAGATATTGGAAAGTGAATGCTTGTGTATATGTGTTTTGGGGAAAAGAATTAGGGTTTAGAGAGAGTGGTATATGTTGTGTATATGATGATATATATAACATATAAATTGGTCAAATGAAGAGTCAAGGGGGTAGAGATATTTTATGTGGAATGTGTAATGACATATAAGGGCTTATATGAGACAAAAAGTTAGTTATATGATTGAGGGCATTTTGGTAATTGCTTGGATAAGATCACTTGGTGGAGATTAAAAGCAAAATTTGACTTTGCTTCTTCATATTTTTCTTCTTCTTTTCCATTGTGGCCGGCTCCTCCTTAGACAAAGGAAGCAAGAGGCAAAGAGAAGATCTTGTTGAGTGAAGCACAAATTGAAGAAAGATTAAGTGATCAAGTTGGTGATTCAAGAAGTTTTGTAACTTTGGTAAGTTCTCTTGTGATTTTTGTGTTTATTTGAAATAATATTTGAGTTTGATAGATTTTTAAGAGTGTGTTGGTTGATTTTGAGATGTGAGAAGTGTTTGAGTGATTTGATGATGGATTTTGAGTATGGATGGAAGAAAAGAGTAAGTGGTTGGAAGAGATGATGTTGTATATGTGGTAAGGGTTTTGAGATGATTTTATGTTTTGTGTTTGATGTGTGTTTTGGCTTGTTTTGGGTGTGTTGCAAGTTTGTGATGAGTTTTGAGTATGTTTTGTTAAGACTATTTGAAGAGGATGTTAATGTATAGAAGTGTGTTGTTGAGTGTATGGTTGTTTTTGATTGGGGTCTTATTTTGTGGCCGGACACGCCCATGAGCACGTCCAGGGTTTTTAGGCGTGTCAATTGTGTTGGAGGCAGTAGGTTTGACACGACCAGTAGCACGCCCATGTTATTGAACGTGTCATAGCTACTGTAAGATTTGAGAATTTACACGCCCAGGAACACGCCCATGTTGTTGAGCGTGTAAATGTTTTTGTGTTGTGGAGTTAGGGCACGGCCATGAACACGCCCGTGTGGGTGAACGTGTCAGGGTTGAGGTTTGCCCTAATTAATTCCTAATTGGATTATCTCTTGTGTATCCCTAAACAAGTATATGCTATTACTTTTGATTTAAGTCTTGAAGATAGTGATTGATCATTGATCTAAGAGGTTAAAGAATCTTGGACAAGGAAATGTTAGGAGTTGTATGAATTGTTAGTAAAATAAGTACAAATTTTGTATTATTGCATTGTTGCATATGATGATAATGGCAATGTATATGATACTATGTGAACAATGTGATATTTCATGTATTGTGACTCATGTGATGAGTAATGTGTTTGGTTATGTTTATATCAATAATGCTATATGTATAATGTGATGGAATAAAATGCCATTGTGATTGGCTATGGTAACTTATATGTGATATGAGGCCATTGTTATTGGCTATGATGAGAGTTGAGAATGGAAATGATAATTAAATAATAAATGATTTGTGTGGCTAATGTGTCATTCCATTTTCAGAGTTTGTTGTTGGTGGCATGCCTAATAAGTGTAACAATCTCTTGAAGTTAGGTTGGATTGAATCCTTGAAGCCTAATTGAGATGTTACCACCCTTGAAGCTAGGTTGGGTTGGTTCTTGAAGCCAAGTTGGGTTGATGCTTAGCATGCTTTGCTCCCCTTGAAGCTTGGTTGAACCTAATCCATGAAGCCTAGTTGGGTTTATGATATTGATAAATGTGATGATAAAACCAAAACATTAACTCTGAAAATTGAATGGCATATTAGTGTGTTTTGGGCCCATGCTTGTCTTTGTTTAGTGTTGATTATGAATGATTAAATAAATACTAATGAGGTATATAATAAGATGTTGAAATATGATATGTCTATTTATGTTGAGTTATGAAATGTAAAGGTATGTTGTTAGCTTTGCATATATGTTGTTACATGTATAATATGGATTGAGAATTGGCATTGCATTGCATTAAAGCATAACATTAGCATGAATTATCTTAATAAGCCGTTGGCTTAGCGCGATAGTGTTTGATCGCGCAGGTATTAGGGTTGAACCCGAGAGCTCTTCGAGACCGAGTGAGAGTAGACAGTGAAGAGTTGATTTTGGGAACTTAAAGATCAGAGGAGACTTGCCAATCATGTATAACTCTTTTATATTTTGTAAAGTAATGATTTTAATGTACATATGTGTATATTTGTAAATATGAAATTAAATGTTTTCATATATGTAAATATTTGATAAATTCCGCTGCGTAACAACTAAATGTATCTATATATATATCTATTTAGTTTTGTATTACAAATTATCTACTTATCTTTCTATAATGTATACAATTGAAAAATTATGGTATCATTTAAAATGTTTTGAATGTTAAAAAAAAAATCCGTAGCATCTCTATGTTTAGTGCATGTATACTACATTGTGGTGTTTGTATGGTACATGTATTGAATGTAGGGGTGTTACAATTGTTTTGGTATCAGAGCCTAGGTTTGAGATTCTCAACCTAGGTAAAATGTAAGAAAAAGACTGTTTTGATTTTAAAAAGTGGTTTTTGAATAACATATATGTTTGGGATTGGCAATCTCTGATCTTTAATAAGATGTAGTATGTTGTGTTTGCAGACTTAGGTTGTGATGGATTCTCACTCACGTCAGTCGATTGAGGGTAGTGCCGAGAGTATTGCTCCTGCTGAGGGAGCTAGAGTTGATAGTGTTGAGGAGGCACCTGCTTCGGTGTCGGGTAGACCAGCTGGAGAGGAGGTTCCGCCAGCCTGGTTTAGACATATGATGGAAGTTATGAGGCAAGCACCAGTGCAACCAGTGCCACCACCCCCTCAGCCTATGGTACCAGTGAGGCACTATGATAAACTAAGGAAGTATGGAGCGGAGGATTTCCTTGGTACTACTGATCCAGCTGTAGCAGAACAGTGGCTTGACAAAGTACAGAGGATCTTTATTCAGTTGCAAGCCACCTCGGAGGAAAAGTTTGATTATGCAAGATCTTTGCTACAAAAGGATGCATATGACTGGTGGAGGACAGTGCCCCATTCTATGGATGATCCACCAACCTTGTCATATGCGGATTTTCTGAGAGAGTTTGAGTTGAAGTATACTCCTAGGGAGTACAAAGACATGAAGAAGATGGAGTTCTTAAGCTTGAAGCAAGATAGCAAGACTGTAACTGAATATGAGGTTGAGTTTATTAGATTGAGTCATTATGCTGGTGGCATTATAGCTGATGAGATAGATAGATGCCGGAGGTTTCAGGAAGGATTGAGGCCCTCTATCATGTGCTTAGTGGCTGGATCAAGATATCATGATTTCTCCCAGCTAGTGGCAGCAGCTCGAAGTGTAGAGCGAGCTCAAGTTATTGCAGCTGCTTCAGAGGAAGAGGTTAGGGTTAGGAGGCCCCAGTTTGAGGCAGGGTCTTCTTCTGTTAAGAGAGGTAAAGGAAGCTTTGTTCCTAGAGTTAGTAGGAGTCAGAGGTCAGCGGGTAGGTCAGTGCAGTTACAGAGGCAGAGATTTAGACCTGCAGCTTCAGTGGCAAGTGCTCCGACCCCTATGATTCAGAGATCTACCCTACCCATCTGCATTCATTGTGGTAGGCCACATGGTGGTCCTTGCTAGAAGACTGGTGTAGCAGGGGTTTGTTTCAGATGTGGATCACCTAATCACTTTGTTAGAGATTGTCCAGAGAGACAGGAGCGGATGTCAGTTGATACTGCAGCTTCTCGACCTAGTGTGAGGGGAGGTCGAGCAGGCAGAGGTAGCAGCCGGGGAGGCAGATCTGGGTTCAGTGCTAGAGGAGGTGCTACATCCAGGGAGAGTAGACCAGAGGAGGTTGGATCTTCCCAGAGGATGTATGTTATGCAGAGGCAGCCAGATGCATCGGCAGTCATAGCTGGTACTTTTTCTTTATTTGATACTTCAGTGCTTGCTTTGATTGATCCGGGTTCCACACATTCTTATATTAGTGCATCTGTTTTGCCTGTGTCTGATATGCATGCTGAGTCCCTAGGATTTGAGGTGTTGGTGACAAATCCGTTAGGGCATAGTATGATTGTGAGTAAGGTGCACCGAGATAGTGCAGTGAGGGTGCAAGGTGAGGAGTTCCTTGGAGATTTGATTGAGATGCCATTTAAGGAATATGATGTGATTCTAGGTATGGATTGGCTATCTCGACATGGAGCTGTGGTAGACTGTAAAAGGAAAATTGTTTCTTTGAGAACTGTTGATGGTAGAGAGGTGATAGCATCTAATGAGCAGGAACAGCTAGCCTCCTTATTTGTTTCAGCTGTTGCAGCCAGGAGGTTGATTAGAAAGGGGTGTGAAGCTTATCTTGCTCATGTGATAGATACTAGAGTAAGAGGTTCTCCTATTGATAGCATTGCCACAGTTGCAGAGTTCCCAGATGTATTCCCAGAGGAGTTGCCAGGATTGCCTCCTGAGAGAGAGGTGGAGTTTGGTATTGAATTGTTGCCTGGTACCACTCCTATCTCTATTACTCCTTATAGAATGGCACCAGCAGAATTGAGGGAATTGAAAGTGCAATTACAGGAGTTGTTGGATAAAGGATTTATTCGCCCCAGTGTTTCTCCTTGGGGAGCTCCTGTGCTATTTGTGAAGAAGAAAGATGGTACTATGAGGTTGTGTATCGATTATAGGCAATTGAACAAGGTGACTATTAAAAATAAATATCCTTTGCCTAGAATCGATGATCTCTTTGATCAATTGAAGGGTGCAGCTGTGTTTTCTAAAATTGATTTGAGATCTGGGTACCATCAATTGAGAGTTAAAGCTGAAGACATTTCCAAGACCGCCTTTCGGACCAGGTATGGGCATTATGAATTTTTAGTTATGCCTTTTGGTCTAACGAATGCACCTGCAGCTTTTATGGATTTGATGAATAGGGTGTTCAGGCCCTATCTGGATCAGTTTGTAGTGGTCTTCATTGATGACATTCTGGTGTATTCGCGGAATGAAGAGGAACATGATATGCATCTGCGGATTGTGTTGCAGATTTTGAGAGAGAAGCAGTTGTTTGCCAAATTGTCGAAGTGTGAGTTCTGGTTGGATCAAGTCACTTTTCTTGGTCATATAGTTTCAGCAGAAGGCATTAGAGTTGATCCGAGCAAAGTTGAAGCTATATTGAATTGGAGTTCACCCAAGTCGGTGACTGAGGTTAGAAGTTTTCTGGGTTTGGCAGGTTATTACCGGCGGTTTGTGAAAGGGTTTTCTTTGATAGCTACTCCACTCACCAGATTGCTTCGTAAGGGAGTGAGATTTGTGTGGACAGATCAGTGTCAGACTAGCTTTGAGCAGTTGAGAGAAATGTTGACTCAAGCACCTGTTCTTACTTTACCTGTAGAAGGCAAACCATATGTGATCTACAGTGATGCTTCACATAGTGGTTTGGGGTGTGTGCTGATGCAGGAAGGTAAAGTTATAGCTTATGCATCTCGACAGTTGAAACTGCATGAGCTTAACTATCCGACCCATGATTTGGAGCTAGCAGCCATTGTGTTTGCATTGAAGATTTGGTGACACTATCTGTTTGGGGAGAAATGTTTTATCTACACTGATCACAAAAGTTTGAAATATTTGGGTGTTCAAAAAGAGCTCAATCTTCGGCAGAGGAGATGGTTGGAATTGATTAAAGACTACGACTGTTTGATTGATTATCATCCAGGTAAAGCAAATGTTGTTGCTGATGCCTTGAGTCGGAAGTCTTTAGCTGGTTTAACTGTTTACTCACTCTCGTTGCTTGTTGAGTTGAGAGCTTTGCATGCCAGTTTTGTACCTTGTGATGATGGTGCATTGTTGGCACAGTTGCTTTTGAAACCAGTTTTGTTAGATCAGATCAAAGAGGCTCAGTTGATTGATATGAAGATTCAGAAGATTATTTCAGATTGCAAGAATGGGAAGACTAGAGATTTTGTTGTGAAAGGTGATGGGAGTCTCTGGTTTAAGAACCGATTGTGTGTACCCGATGATGCTGATTTGAAAAGAGTCATTTTAGAAGAAGCACATCAGTCAGTGTTTGCTATGCATCCGGGTAATACAAAGATGTATCATGATTTAAGACAGCATTACTGGTGGATTGGTTTGAAGAGAGATATTGCAGATTTTGTGTCGAAATGTCTCACCTGTCAGAAGGTTAAAGCAGAGCATCAAGTTCCAACTGGATTGCTTCAACCATTATCAGTACCAGAATGGAAGTGGGATAGGGTGACGATGGATTTTGTGTCTGGTTTGCCATTGACACAAAAGAAGCATGATGCTATATGGGTGATTGTGGATAGATTGACTAAGACAGCTCATTTCCTTCTGGTTCGGATGGATTACTCTTTGGAGAGATTGGCTGAGCTGTATATCCATGAGATTGTGAAGTTGCATGGTGTTCCAACTTCTTTAGTGTCTGATCGAGATCCCAGGTTTACTTCAAGATTTTGGAAGAGTTTGCATAGTGCTTTGGGTTCTCGATTACACTTCAGTACTGCTTTTCATCCACAGACGGATGGACAGTCAGAGAGGGTGATACAGATTATTGAAGATATGTTGAGAAGCTGTGTCATTGATTTCTCTGGAGATTGGGATAGATTCTTACCACTTATGGAGTTTGCTTACAACAACAGTCACCAATCCAGCATTGGTATGGCACCGTTTGAAGCATTGTATGACAGACGGTGTAGGACACCTCTTTGTTGGAGTGAACTTGGGGAAGGTAAGTTAATTGGGCCTGATTTGATTCAAGAAACTGAAGAGAAAGTAAAAGTGATTCGAGGCAGGTTGAAAGCAGCTTCAGATCGACAGAAGTCTTATGCAGATCTGAAGAGGAGAGATATAGAGTTTGATGTGGGAGATAAGGTATTTTTGAAGGTATCTCCTTGGAAGAAAATTTTGAGGTTCGGTCGGAAAGGGAAATTGAGTTCTCAGTTTATTGGACCATATGAAGTTTTGGAAAGAATTGGGCCAGTTGCGTATCGACTTGCTTTGCCACCTGAGTTGGATCGTATTCATAATGTATTTCATGTTTCTATGTTGAGGAGGTACAGATCGGATCCATCTCATGTGTTGCCAATTGAATCTATCGAAGTGAGCCCAGATTTGACTTTTGAAGATGAACCAGTTGCTATCTTGGCACATGATGTGAAAGAGCTGAGAAACAAGAGAGTGCCATTGGTGAAGGTTCTATGGAAGAATCATGCAAAAGAAGAAGCAACTTGGGAAAGTGAACAATCCATGCGAGAGCAATATCCTCAGTTGTTTCAGAGTTGATATCAGGTAATTTCGAGGACGAAATTTTCTTTTTAGAGGGGGAGAATTGTAATATCCTCATATGTGGTCTAGAAGTTTTGATTATGTTGTTGATGTTGTTGTTATTGTTGTTGTAGTGATATATTGGATTGAATATATGTGTTAAATTGCAAGAGAAAAGATATTGGAAAGTGAATGCTTGTGTATATGTGTTTTGGGGAAAAGAATTAGGGTTTAGAGAGAGTAGTATATGTTGTGTATATGATGATATATATAACATATAAATTGGTCAAATGAAGAGTCAAGGGGGGTAGAGATATTTTATGTGGAATGTGTAATGACATATAAGGGCTTATATGAGACAAAAAGTTAGTTATATGATTGAGGGCATTTTGGTAATTGCTTGGATAAGATCACTTGGTGGAGATTAAAAGCAAAATTTGACTTTGCTTCTTCATATTTTTCTTCTTCTTTTCCATTGTGGCCGGCTCCTCCTTAGACAAAGGAAGCAAGAGGCAAAGAGAAGATCTTGTTGAGTGAAGCACAAATTGAAGAAAGATTAAGTGATCAAGTTGGTGATTCAAGAAGTTTTGTAACTTTGGTAAGTTCTCTTGTGATTTTTGTGTTTATTTGAAATGATATTTGAGTTTGATAGATTTTTAAGAGTGTGTTGGTTGATTTTGAGATGTGAGAAGTGTTTGAGTGATTTGATGATGGATTTTGAGTATGGATGGAAGAAAAGAGTAAGTGGTTGGAAGAGATGATGTTGTATATGTGGTAAGGGTTTTGAGATGATTTTGTGTTTTGTGTTTGATGTGTGTTTTGGCTTGTTTTGGGTGTGTTGCAAGTTTGTGATGAGTTTTGAGTATGTTTTGTTAAGACTATTTGAAGAGGATGTTAATGTATAGAAGTGTGTTGTTGAGTGTATGGTTGTTTTTGATTGGGGTCTTGTTTTGTGGCCGGACACGCCCATGAGCACGTCCAGGGTTTTTAGGCGTGTCAATTGTGTTGGAGGCAGTAGGTTTGACACGACCAGTAGCACGCCCGTGTTATTGAGCGTGTCATAGCTACTGTAAGATTTGAGAATTTACACGCCCAGGAACACGCCCATGTTGTTGAGCGTGTAAATGTTTCTGTGTTGTGGAGTTAGGGCACGGCCATGAACACGCCCGTGTGGGTGAACGTGTCAGGGTTGAGGTTTGCCCTAATTAATTCCTAATTGGATTATCTCTTGTGTATCCCTAAACAAGTATATGCTATTACTTTTGATTTAAGTCTTGAAGATAGTGATTGATTATTGATCTAAGAGGTTAAAGAATCTTGGACAAGGAAATGTTAGGAGTTGTATGAATTGTTAGTAAAATAAGTACAAATTTTGTATTATTGCATTGTTGCATATGATGATAATGGCAATGTATATGATACTATGTGAACAATGTGATATTTCATGTATTGTGACTCATGTGATGAGTAATGTGTTTGGTTATGTTTATATCAATAATGCTATATGTATAATGTGATGGAATAAAATGCCATTGTGATTGGCTATGGTAACTTATATGTGATATGAGGCCATTGTTATTGGCTATGATGAGAGTTGAGAATGGAAATGATAATTAAATAATAAATGATTTGTGTGGCTAATGTGTCATTCCATTTTCAGAGTTTGTTGTTGGTGGCATGCCTAATAAGTGTAACAATCTCTTGAAGTTAGGTTGGATTGAATCCTTGAAGCCTAATTGAGATGTTACCACCCTTGAAGCTAGGTTGGGTTGGTTCTTGAAGCCAAGTTGGGTTGATGCTTAGCATGCTTTGCTCCCCTTGAAGCTTGGTTGAACCTAATCCATGAAGCCTAGTTGGGTTTATGATAACTCTTTTATATTTTGTAAAGTAATGATTTTAATGTACATATGTGTATATTTGTAAATATGAAATTAAATGTTTTCATATATGTAAATATTTGATAAATTCCGCTGCGTAACAACTAAATGTATATATATATATATCTATTTAGTTTTGTATTACAAATTATCTACTTATTTTTCTATAATGTATACAATTGAAAAATTATGGTATCATTTAAAATGTTTTGAATGTTAAAAAAAAAAATCCGTAGCATCTCTATGTTTAGTGCATGTATACTACATTGTGGTGTTTGTAGGGTGCATGTATTGAATGTAGGGGTGTTACATGATTGCCTTGACTTGCTCTAGTTGGCTTGTAAATTTTCCTCTATGCCTTTCAAATACTCTTCTGCTGTGAATTTGCTTCCAACATTTCAATCAATCTCACTGTTTCAGTAGCTATTTTCTCACCCATTGCACCCCCTGTTGCTTTATCCACTGTATTTTGACTTTGTTGAGTTATCCCATCATAAAAGAATTGATAGAGCAACTGTTGTGGATAATAATAATGAGGGCATTGGAACAAAAAATATTTGAAGCAATCCCACACCTCATGAAATGGTTTTCCATCCAATTAGGTGAATGTTGCAATACTCTCGCTAAACTCCTTTGTTTTTTGATGTGAATAGAATTTTCCCATGAATTTGTTATAAAATTTGGTCCATGTGATTAACGAATTCTCTGGTAAAGTCATCAAACATGCCTTTGGCCTATCCTTCAAACTGCATGGGAAACATCGCATTTTAAGCTCATCCTCCAACAATGCTTGCAAAGGGAATGTATGCAAGGTTGTATAAAAATCATGAATGAGGTTGAGAGTATCTTCATTCAGCAATCCATGAAAAGAGGGCAGCATACTATAATGAGTATTTTTGTAGTTCATTGTTTCTTATTGCATTGCTCAATTGTATACGTGATGTAGTTACCCTAATAATTGGTCGGGCAACCTCTTTCATGGGCAGTTCCTATATGCCACCCATCTCTACTTCTGTGTTCTCCTCAAATTGTTCTTTGATGTCTTCTCCTTCTTGTCCCAAAGGACTCACTCTCTCAGTTGTATGAAGTTTATGAATATTGTCTATAAGTGGAACAAGTTCATCATCTTGGGACCTTTGCCCTTGCATAAATCACCTAGGTAATTCAAAAAGAAGCACTTAAACAATTAAACAATTAAAATAAAAGAATCAAATTATTACCTAAACTTCTTTCCCCGGCAACAGTGCCAAAAACTTATTGCGCTCCACTTAACACTACTAAAAGCGACACCCGTAAGTATATGAGGTTGTTATAGTAATGGTGATCGCCCCAAGGTCATCTCACAAGGAAAGTGTTGTTCATTATAATTTGATTGAAATAAAAGAAATGAAAGAATAAGTGTGTGATGTTTGCAATGTTGTTGAAATTGTAATAAAAGTAAAATTGCAAGTGAACAATTATCGGTATGCTAAAGATTGGTTCAAATTCTTGGAAGGGTACCTAGGATTTATAGATCGAGATCAACTCTCAATTATCCATTAACATAATCTAGTGACTTAATTTCTTTAAGATTAATTATCACTTATCAATTCAATAGTTCTCACATTCATGAACCAATAAAAATCCAACTATTTTTATCTTACAAATTAAGTAAACCCTAGAGCTTATATTTCTAATTCATTCTTGGGGGTGTGGAATGTATAGTTCCAATATTAAATTTCACCTCTCGGTCCTTCAGTCAATATCTAAAGATTAATAGGTGGCCAATCTATCAACCTAACATTCGTTCCAATGCAATCAACATAAGACAAGGCATATTAATGGAATTAATTGAATTAAATCATTTAATCAAATCTACTACAAATCCTAGGCATAAATAGTTTAGCTCATCATCAAATCAACATAAACATCCATTTCAATAGAATTCAAATTACAAAACCTCATTGAAATATTAATGTATCTCACAGTCAATTTTGAAAAGTGAATAAATTGAAGGGATAGAAAAACCCATTTTGAATATGTGTTCATATTGCTCTTCCTTGCTTCACTTGGGTTTGATGATCTCTCAATCTTCTCCTCTTAAGTGGCTTGGTAAAAACCCTTGTTTCCAAGATGAAGTCTTGGTCGTGTGTCTTGCTTGTGTCTTCCTATATTGTCCTCTGTATCTTTAAAAATAATGAAACTTCAAAGGACACAGACAAGATTGATGGTGTGTTTGAGAGAATTAATGATGGAGATTTTTATCCCCTCCATCTAGCCTCTCTTCTCTAGGTATTGATGCCTTTTTATCTCAAAAGCTTTCCCTCTTTTTTAATTAAAAATTTCTTTCCATTATCCTTTGTCTCCACTAACTCTCATATTCCATATGCTTTTTCATTATAAAAACATCCACTCCTAGTATCATGTCGAGCCATCTCTCATTGTCTCACTTTCCATCTCATTAACTTGGCTTCTTTGTTTGAGGGACATGACCAAGATAACATGGTTTGGCTGTGTGTTTGGTTTTATTTCCTAGGACAGCCAAGATAATTGTATGTGTCCATTACTGACTTCTTGCTTCCTTCTTGCTTTCTTAGGTGGAACACTGCTAAGAATAAGTTGTCTTAGTCATATGATGTGACACGGCCAAAAACACGACCAAGATTGATGCCTATGTTTCTTTCTGCCAAATTCCCTATTTCTTTGGGGTGAGACATGGCCAAGATAGACATTGCCTTGGTCGTGTTAGGCATCCATTGGCACTAATTGTCCTTTTCTTCACAAGTTCTCTTGCTTCCAACCTAAAATTCAAATTCCTTACAACAACTTGAACAAATCATTTAGAAAACAACTAAAAATCAAATAAAAGTACCCTAAAAATGCATATATACATGATTATAATAGTTTTCATGTAACACCCTGATTTTTATGTACTTTAAAATAGTAAATATGGGAGAGTAAATAGTTATGATGGATAGAGAAAATATAAGATGAGTTTGTATGTTAGATGCTAAATATATGTATATGTTATATATATTTAAAATAAACATGGCATATGTAAGGCATATACATATATCCAACTTATACACCACATATATATGAGGTATAATTGGTTGTAGGAAAAGTTAATTTTAATTAATTAATTAATTAATAATAATAACAAAGGTGAAGCACAAAGTCAAAAGAAGGAAGAAGATGAGTGGTGAAGAATTTAAGTGGGAATTATTTATAATATTTTATTTATATAAAGATAAGGATGAGAAAAAGAAGAGATAACTTTTCTTCTTCTTCTTCAATGTGAGATAGAGAGAGAGAGAGAGTGAGAAGAGTGAACTTTTCATGCTATATATCAAATTTTACAAGAGATTCAAGAGGGATTAAAGAAAATAGTCAAGATTTGGCAAGTAATTCAAGTAAGTACTTTCTTCTTGAGCTTATTTTATGGATTATATATATGTATGATATAGTTAGTGAGAGAAAGTGATGATTAATTGAATAATATGATGAAAATGACATATTGAAGTATATATATATTGAATTGATACATAGATGAAGTAAATATGGTTAGATGTTGAGGATAATGATGAGTAGTTGGAATTGATGAAAAGAGTAAGGGTTTGGTAAAGTTGAGTTAGGGATTGGGTGAATTGATATATGGATAATGGTATGAATGAAATATATGATGATTATTATTATGATTTTGTGTTTAGATTAACAAGAAGTAAGTAAAGAAGAGTAAACTTGGAATAACCAAAGGTTTGTACATAATCTCTTTTGTTTATACACATGATCTTGAGTTTATATATATGATATTGAGGTTGTACATATTTGATTTAACATGATTTGGAGTTGCTTATGTGATATATGAGTATTATATTGATGAAAATGGAGTGAAAGAGTGTTTTTGCAATCTCATGGGTGTACTCAGAGATTTAGCCTGACACGTCTAATGACAAGCGTCCAATGACATGTCCATGTCTTTGGGCATGTCGTAGCTACTCTAATGCAGGACTAAGAGCATGGGCAGTGACATGCCCATGTCTCTGGGCCTGTCATAACTACTATAAGGCAGAATTAAGGACAAGGGCAGTGACATGCCCATGTCTCTAGGCATGTCATAGCTATTGTAAGGCAGAATTAAGGACACAGGCAGTGACACTTCCATGTCCCTAGGCATGTCAAAGTTTTTGTAAGTTGAGTGTATCACTTAAAGAATTATGATAAAATATATTGATTATGCTAAATATTGGTATGTTGATGAGTCATATGGCGAGTCTGGCTTATGACTGCATGATGGAAACATGAAATGGGAAATGTGGTTGGATTTTAAGTGTGAATTATTAATGAATAATGAATATGATAAAAATGAGATGAATATGATATTATTGTTAGTTTGGAAACTTATTATAGTATTAGTCAATGAGAAACTCCAAAGTATAGAGTATTAAATTAAGTGTTATGAGCTAAGAAGGAAAGAGAGGATTTGATTTGTATAATTGAGATATATTAATTGATGTTATTAATAACTTGACTATTCATATCTTGATTAGAAGATCAAGTTATGAAGAGTTAGATAAAGTAAAGATTTAAGGAGTTTGGCTTGAGTTTGAGTTATGTTGCATTACATTGGGCTTAACACATTTTGGATGGGAAACATGTTAAGCTATTTGATATATTGAACATTGATGAACAATGTGCTATGACATGTGATTTGCCATGTATGCATAAAATGCATTGTTAAGCCATTGATAATGGCTAAATTGAGTATAAAGTGAAAAATGTGCAATATGTGAAAATGACCCAAAGTGTTTGGGTAATGTGGGTTGTTGTGTATGCATTTAAGATATTGTGAAAAGACATTGGCAATGGCTAGATTGTATAAAATGTCATACATGTGATGATATGACATTAAAATATTAAATGTGGAAAGATTAAGATTGGGAATGCTTGTGACTTATGTATGAATGATGTGAACTGGTAATGTGATGTGATCATAAATGATGGTGATCATTAGAAAGGTATAAACTAAAGTGATGTTAAATGTGTATAGCCTATACCATTACTTATCTAATTGTGTTGAGATTGATCGGATATGCACGAGAGGTCCTAAGCAGAGCTAGGCCTAGAGGTGCATATGTTAATAGACCTGAGCAGAGCTAGGTCTTGACCCGAGTAGAGCTGGGTCATATGTTGAGATGACGATTGACCTGAGCAGAGCTAGGTCATGTGATTGAAATTAAAATGGACTCGACCAGAGTTGGGACTAGAAAATGATAGTGTGGCAGCTGAACTTAGTAATTGTAATGATGTGTGAGTGGGATGTGAATCCCAATAGTTATCTATGAGTATGGAATGTGATTTTCAATATTGTAATGATGTATGAGTGTGATGTGATTCCCAATATTGTAATGATGTGTGAGTGGAATGCATTTTTCAATATTGTAATGATGCATGAGTGGTATGTGAATCCCAATAGTGTATTTGTGTATATTATATGTGGATAAGGATGTGATGTGATTTCAACATATCTATATGTTGTTTATATGTGCCACTAAGCTTTGAAGCTTAGTGGAGTTGTGTGATTCGCCCAGGTAAGTGGATTGCTGATCTGAGAGTTGGATAGTTGTGCCAAGAGAAGACTGAGGGTGTGCCAGAGACCAACTAGAAGGTGGTGCATGCATGTACATTTTGTTATTTTGTAGTTTGACCATATGTATATGTATATGAATGGATTTTGGAAAGGATAATGTACATTTGTATACATGTAATCAAATGAATCTTATAAATGGTTTGGAAATGGTATTTTCAATGAGAATGTGGTTTGATAATGAAAAATGTTCTTATATATATAAATATGATAATAAAATGTTTGAATGGAACTATAACGTGGCATCCTTATGTCTTATATGCATGTTGTACATATATGGGGTAAATGTACAATATGTATATAAGGTATAGGGGTGTTACATTTGAACCTAGCGAGCTTGTTATTTTTCTTCTCTTTTTTTTCTTGATTTTTTTTATCCCAGCTCTAAGAAGGTCATCTTGTTCATATTGTCCTATGGTTCTAATAATGAATGAGCATGAGTAGTGCGGGTCTTCTTCAATGAGGGTGAGTCCTTTATTACCCTGATGTCAAAATAGATATGAGGTATTAGGCTTAGTTCAGGTCAACTTCAACTATCCTTATGGTCTTGATTGAGCATCTCTTTCTTTGAACTTTTTGCTTCTTAGTAGCTCATTGATCATCAGACTTGTCATTAGTGTCACACCAGATCAGAGTAGGTTATCAAGGTTTATAAGCCAATAAAAAGCAAGCTAAAATATCATGAAGGCTCAAAAGGACAAACTAGGGATTGATATTAACATGGCGGATACTAGTTATTGGCTCATCAAACAATTCCTAGATTATCTCTTTCTTAAATAAGAAAAGTTCAATTTTACCTCAAAAGTTTATCAAAGCATGTTCTAAGATTTACTAAGACCTAGACAAAGGTAATTATTGAGGATCCCTCTCTAAGTAAGCATACACAGCCCAATGCTATAGAATAATTTTCTCACCTAGTGAAGTCATTCAAATCATAACGTATAGATATGCTAAATATCATGTTAGATTCATCATTGGTTGAGCACAAAAATGAACAAAATTATAAATTCAACCAAAGTAATTTATTCAAGAAATTTTGATTTGAAAAACACAATTGTTCCAAAGAAATCAAAATAAGCAACACTCAAGCCAAGGGAGGTTGAGTTCGAGTCAAAGATACTTCATCTATTTGGGCATGTTAGGGACAAGGATCTTATCATTCTATACCTCTTCTACTTTAGGTTCAGAGGCCCATCCTCCTTCTTTAGTCTCTGATTCATCATCACTATCAGTTAAGTCCCAAAATGCATTCACGGAATAAACAATCAATACTTCCTTACTCATAGTTGTTTTGAATCTGCTATATGAATTCTTCCCCTTCTTCATATTTTCTATACCCACATCTTGAAGAGAGGATAAAATAAAATCTTCCTTTAGTCCTCCTCCTATTGTGAAGGTTGTTGGAAGAGGTACTTTGTCGAACATAGACAAAGGGTTATTCTTTATGCCATATTTGTTGGGCTCAGGCAGCTTACCGCTATCGATCAAATCTTGAATCTCATGTCTTAACCTAACACACTTGTCTATTTCATGCCCTTGTGTTTGATGGAATTGATAGAATGTCTCGGCATCAAAGTTTAGTGGCAAAGGATTCAGCAAAGGTCGAGGAGACAATGGCTGTAACAGTTCCTTTTTCTGTAACTTGCTGAAAACCCAACACAAAAGTCTCCTCGGATCTAAAAACTATCTCCTATTTGCTTGATCATTTGTTGTATTGACATCCCCTTCTTTTTGTGTGCTCTAACCACCGAATTAATAATTTCCCTTCTTGTTCCTTCTTCTAAAAAAGTGGTTCTTCTCTCTTTCTCACTCTTCTTTCTCTAAGCTAACTTAGAGAAGATCTTTGAAATCTCTGAATAGAGTATGAGACAGTCTCTCATAGAGATTGGGTAGGACACTTCTCACTATCATTCTAATCTGATAAGATTTATCAGACCTCTTTTTAAGAAAAACAACCTTATTTCTCCATCTTTTCGCATAGTTAATGTTTCGGCCTCAGCCTCACTATCTGCAAGTGCACAGATCGTTAACAAGTAATATAATGATAAGTAGAGTATCGTTCCCATGAGGAGGTTAATTCTAAGTACCAAACAATTAAGCGAATTAATATTTGGATAATCAATTTTAATTTAATGATGACAATAAATCAAGAATAAATTTATAATAATTTAAAACTTAGGGTTTGGTCACCTTTATTGATTTATCATGGATTTTCTAAGGTATCAATTTAATTCAGTCTTCCTTTCGATTAATGGTTAGATTCTCCTAAATCAAGCTCAAGTCTCTCTCAAGTACTAGAACTAATATCCACTTTAATCCTTACGTGTACTCTCGTGATCATAAGTAATTAAATCAATTCAATAAGTTTTATGAGAATCTTGAAACAACCTCTTAAGGGTTTAACCTTATCTCTAAGTGAGAAACTTACTTAAGATTGTTATCTCCTTGGACTAATGTCATGCTTCCACTCTGGCTCCATCACATAACATCTCAAATCAATTAATCAGTGGCCAAATAATCAAAGCATTAAGATTAAAGACAACAAAATAATCAAAGGATAACTAAATTAACCAGATAGACATTTATAGCTTCATGATAAATTCAATTAAAGGGACCAACCCTAAAAAGGATTAGTTCTTCATTATTGAAATAAAAACATTACAAATATGCAAAATGGTAAATGAAAACATAATTTAAAAGGAACAAGAAAGATCAAACTCTATTTCTTTGAAGAAGATCTTGACTTGGATCTTGAGCTCCTCCTTGAAGCAGAATTTCACACCTCTAAACTAAATTTATTTGGATGAATCTAATCTAATCTATTACACCTCTCATACCTTGGAGGAAGTGTGTTTAAATAGAGTGTTTGGAAGCTTCTTTAGTGGGGAATGTAATATCCTCATGTTTGCCTTAGAAGTCTTGGTTATGTTGTTGTTGTAAATTGGATTGAATATTTATATTATGTGATAAGAAAAGAAATTGGAAAGAGAATGCTTGTGTATATGTGTTTTGGGTAAGAAAGAGGGTTTAGAGAAAAGTGTATATGTTGATTGTATTGTAATATATATAACATATAAATTGGTCAAATGAAGAGTCAAGGGGGAAGAGATATTTATCTTGTTGAGTATGAAATTACATATTTGGGCATGCAAGTGACAAAAGCTAAGTTAAGTGATGAGGGGTGTTTTGGTAATTGTCTTGTTAAAATCACTTGGTGGAGATTTAAGGAGAAATTGACTTTGTTTCTTCATCATTTTCTCTTCTTCTTGATGATAGTGGTCGGCTCCTCCAAAGACAAAAGAAAACTAGAGAGCTAGAGAGGTGTTTGAAGTTTTAAACTCAAATTGAGGGAAGATTGAAGTGATCAAGTGTTGATTCAAGAAGTTTACAACTTTGGTAAGTTCTTTTCTTTGATTTCTTTATTCTTTTGAAGTGGCATTTGAAGTGAATTAGGGTTTGTTGATTAGTTGATGATAGGTGTTTGTGATGTGTTTTCAAGTGTTAAAATTGGTGTTAAGTTAAGAGTTTAAAAAGGTATTGAGGTTGGAAGTGGTGGATGTTGATTTTGAAGGGTGGAGAAGGATATTGGTTTTAGGGTTTTGGAATGGTTTGTATTTAAATGTGTTGTTAAAGTGATTATTGTGATGTTTATGTAAGATATGTGTTTATGTCATTGATTGTGTTCATTTGAATGAGATGATTGTTGTGCAAAAAGTATGGAAATGCAATTGAAAGAGTGTTGGTTTTTGGTTAGGGTTTTGATCATGAGTGACACGGCCAAAAGCAAAGAGAGGCACGGCCAAGTCATGGAAATTTTGGCCGTGTTGGGTTGATTTTTAAGAGACACGGCCGTGTCCCATGCCAGTGTTTGTCACTGCCAAAATTTTGGTTGAGAGACACGGCCACAAGCTTGGCCGTGTCCCTTGCCCGTGTTGCCTACTGTCAAATTGAGGTTGAGAGACACGGCCACAAGCTTGGCCGTGCCCCTCAAGTGTGCTGCCCGTGTCCCTCAAATGTGTTGGCTACTGTTTTTATTTTTGTTCTTTTTGTATGGTTTTGATTCTTCAAAGATATTTTTGATACTTAAACCTAAACATAAACCCTTTAAATATACTTCAAAGATAATAATGACCTAATCAAATATATGTGGAACATACATTCATTGATGTTGAGATTGTAGCACACATTTGTTGATATTGATGAAACATATGAACAATGTTAGGCTATATGCATTGTGAATGGTAATGTGGTATGTACTTTGAAATGTTGTATCAATGATGTTATATGAATAATATGAATTGAGATATTGTTTGATTTGAGGCCATTGTGATTGAATATGATGATTCAATTGAAAGATATAAGGCATGTTTGCCTAATTGATGAGAATTGAGAATGAAATGTAAATGAATTGTGTGGCTAATGTGTTATTCCATTTTCAGAGTTTGTTATTGGTGGCATGCCTAATGATAGTAACAATCTCTTGAAGTTAGGTTGGATTGAATCCTTGAAGCCTAATTGAGATGTTACAACCCTTGAAGCTAGGTTGGGTTGGTTCTTGAAGCCAAGTTGGGTTGAAGCTTAGCATGCTTTGCTCCCCTTGAAGCTTGGTTGAACCTAATCCTTGAAGCCTAGTTGGGTCTATGATATTGATAAATGTGACAACAAAACCAAGGCATTAACTCTGAAAATTGAATGGCATATTAGTGTGTTTTGGGCCCATGCTTGTCTATGTTTAATGCGAGTCATGAATGATAACTTGATTGATTAATGAAGGATGTGGTAATATGTTGAATTGTGGTATGCTTATATGATTTGTGATAGGCAAAAGGGTTGATGTTAACTTTTCACCTATGTTGTTGCTTTTATTAATAAGGTGTGTTGCATTGCATTGCACTAAAGCATAACATTAGCATGAATTGTCTTACTAAGCCCTTGGCTTAGCGCGATAGTGTTTAATCGGCAGGTGATAGAATTGATAGAGTTGAACCCGAGAGCTCTTCAAAACCGAGTGAGAGTAGACGTTGAAGAGTTGATTTTGGGAACTTAAAGATCAGAGAAGACTTGCCAATCATGTATAACTTCTTTATATTTTGTAAATATTGTTTATAATGTGAATATATGTATATTTGTAAATATTAATTTAAATGCTTTCATATATGTAACTATTTTATAAATTCCGCTGCGTACTAAATAAACATATCTATATCTACTTTGTTTTATTTTACAAGTTAATTACTTATTATCTATATTGTATACTGAAAAAGCTTATGATATCATTTAAAATGTTTTGAATGTTAATAAAATCCATAGCATCCCTATGTTTAGTGCACGTATGTTACATTGTGGTGTTTGTAGTGTGCGTGTATTGGGTGTGGGGGTGTTACAATTGTTTTTGTATCAGAGTCTAGGTTTGAGATTCTCAACCTAGGTAAAATGTAATAAAAAGAATATTTTTACTTAAAAAGTGAATTTTTGGATAACATACATGTTTGGGATTGGCAGTCTCTGATCTTTAATAAGATGTATTCTGCTGTGTTTGCAGAAATAGGTTGTGATGGATCCTCATTTGCGTCAGTCAGTTGAGGGTAGTGAGGAGAGTGTAGCTCCGGAGGATAGAGCTAGAGTTGATAGTGCTGGGGAGGCACCTGCTTCGGTGTCAGGGAGACCAGTTGGTGAGGAGGTTCCACCAGCTTGGCTTAGGCATGTGGTAGAGGCTTTGAGGCAAGCACCAGTGCAACCACAGCCACCACCCCCTCAGCCTTTAGTACCAGTGAGGCACTATGATAAACTAAGGAAGTATGGAGCGAAGGATTTCTTTGGTACGGATGATCCAGCTGTAGCTGAACAGTGGTTAGATAGAGTACAGAGAGTATTTGTTCAGTTGCAAGCCACTTTAGAGGAGAAATTTGATTATGCCAGATCATTACTACAGAAGGATGCATACGACTGGTGGAGGACAGTGCCCCATTCTATGGATGATCCACCAACCTTGTCATATGTGGATTTTCTGAGAGAATTTGAATTGAAGTATACTCCTAGGGAGTACAAAGACATGAAGAAGATGGAGTTTTTGAGCTTGAAGTAAGACAGCAGGACTGTAACTGAATATGAAGTTGAGTTTATTAGATTGAGCCATTATGCTGGGGGCATTATAGCTGATGAAATAGATAGATGCAGGATATTTGAGGAGGGATTGAGGCCCTCTATCATGTGCTTAGTGGCTGGATCTCGATATCATGATTTCTCCCAGCTAGTGGCAGCAGCTCGAAGTGTAGAGCGAGCTCAAGTTATTGCAGCTGCTTCAGAGGAAGAGGTTAGGGTTAGGAGGCCCCAGTTTGAGGCAGGGTCTTCTTCTGCTAAGAGAGGTAAAGGAAGCTTTGTTCCTAGAGTTAGTAGGAGTCAGAGGTCAGCTGGTAGGTCAGTGCAGTTACAGAGGCAGAGATTTAGACCTGCAGCTTCAGTGGCAAGTGCTCCGACCCCAATGATTCAGAGATCCACTCTTCCCATCTGCATTCATTGTGGTAGGCCACATGGTGGTCCTTGCTGGAAGACTGGTGTAGCAGGGGTTTGTTTCAGATGTGGATCACCAGATCACTTTGTTAGAGATTGTCCTGAGAGGCAAGAACAGATGTCAGTTGATACTGCAGCTTCTCGACCTAGTGTGAGGGGAGGTCGAGCAGGCAGAGGTAGCAGCCGGGGAGGCAGATCTGGGTTCAGTGCTAGAGGAGGTTCTACATCCAGAGAGAGTAGACCAGAGGAGGTTGGGTCTTCCCAGAGGATATATGTTATGCAGAGGCAGCCAGATGCTTCGGCAGTCATAGCTGGTACTTTTTCTTTATTTGATACTTCAGTACTTGCTTTGATTGATCCCGGATCCACACATTCATATATTAGTGCATCTGTTTTGCCTATGTCTGATATGCATGCTGAGTCCCTAGGATTTGAAGTATTGGTGACAAATCCTTTAGGGCATAGTGTGATTGTGAGCAAGGTGCACCGAGATAGTGTAGTGAGGGTGCAAGGTGAGGAGTTCCTTGGAGATTTGATTGAGATGCCATTTAAGGAATATGATGTGATTCTAGGCATGGACTGGCTATCTAGACATGGAGCTGTGGTAGACTGTAAAAGGAAAATTGTTTCTTTGAGAACTGCTGATGGTAGAGAGGTGATAGTATCTAATGAGCAGGAACAGCTAGCCTCCTTATTTGTTTCAGCTGTTGCAGTTAGGAGATTGATTAGAAAGGGGTGTGAAGCCTATCTTGCTCATGTGGTAGATACTAGAGTGAAGGGTTTCCCTATTGATAGTATTGCCATAGTTGCGGAGTTTCCAGATGTGTTTCCAGAGGAGTTGCCAGGGTTACCTCCTGAGAGAGAGGTGGAGTTCG
Organism: Garcia nutans; assembly: GCA_947685225.1. Taxonomy (NCBI): domain Eukaryota; kingdom Viridiplantae; phylum Streptophyta; class Magnoliopsida; order Malpighiales; family Euphorbiaceae; genus Garcia; species Garcia nutans. Next base: position 24,319,394 of record CANTUV010000035.1, on the reverse strand, counting down.
GTATTGAATTGTTGCCTGGTACCACTCCTATCTCTATTACTCCTTATAGAATGGCACCTGTTGAATTGAGAGAATTGAAAGTGCAATTACAGGAGTTGTTGGATAAAGGATTTATTCGCCCCAGTGTTTCTCCTTGGGGAGCTCCTGTGCTATTTGTGAAGAAGAAAGATGGTACTATGAGGTTATGTATCGATTATAGGCAATTGAACAAAGTGACTATTAAAAATAAATATCCTTTACCTAGAATTGATGACCTCTTTGATCAATTGAAGGGTGCAGCTGTGTTTTCTAAAATTTATTTGAGATCAGGGTACCATCAGCTGAGAGTCAGAGCTGAAGATGTTCCTAAGACCGCCTTTCGGACCAGGTATGGACATTATGAGTTTCTAGTTATGCCTTTTGGTCTGACGAATGCACCGGCAGCTTTTATGGACTTGATGAATAGGGTGTTTAGGCCCTATTTGGATTAGTTTGTGGTAGTGTTTATTGATGATATTCTGGTGTATTCGCGGAATAAAGAGGAACATGACAAGCACCTGCGGATTGTGTTGCAGATTTTGAGAGAGAAGCAGTTGTTTGCTAAACTGTCAAAGTGTGAGTTTTGGTTGGACCAGGTAGCTTTTCTCGGTCATATAGTTTCAGCAGAGGGTATTAGAGTTGATCCAAGTAAAGTTGAAGCTATTTTGAATTGGAGTCCACTAAAGTCAGTGACTGAAGTTAGAAGTTTTCTGGGTTTGGCAGGCTATTACCGACGGTTTGTGAAAGGATTTTCTTTGATAGCTACTCCACTCACCAGATTGCTTCGAAGGGAGTTAGATTTGTGTGGACGGATCAGTGTCAGGCTAGCTTTGAGCAGTTGAGAGAAATGTTGACTCAAGCGCCTGTTCTTACTTTACCTGTGGAAGGCAAACCATATGTGATTTACAGTGATGCTTCACATAGTGGTTTGGGGTGTGTGCTAATGCAAGAAGGTAAAGTTATAGCTTATGCTTCTCGACAGTTGAAACCGCATGAATTCAATTATCCGACCCATGATTTAGAGCTAGCAGCCATTGTGTTTGCATTGAAGATTTGGCGACACTATTTGTTTGGGGAGAAATGTTTCATCTACACTGATCATAAAAGCTTAAAATATTTGGGTGTCCAGAAAGAGCTTAATCTTCGACAGAGGAGATGGTTGGAATTGATTAAAGACTATGACTGTTTGATTGATTATCATCCAGGTAAAGCAAATGTTGTTGCTGATGCCTTGAGTCGGAGGTCTTTAGCAGGTTTGACTGTTTATTCGCTCTCGTTGCTTGTTGAGTTGAGAGCATTGTATGCCAGTTTTGTACCTTGTGATGATGGTGCATTGTTGGCACCGTTGCATGTGAAACCAGTTTTGTTGGATCAGATCAAAGAGGCTCAGTTGGCTGATGAGAAGATTCGAAAGATTGTGTCAGATTGCCAGAACGGGAAAAGTAGAGATTTTATTGTAAGAAATGATGGGAGTCTCTGGTTTAAGAATAGATTGTGTGTACCTAATGATGCTAATTTAAAAAGAATCATTTTGGAAGAAGCACATCAGTCAGTGTTTGCTATGCATCCGGGCAATACCAAGATGTATCATGATTTGAGACAGCATTACTGGTGGAGTGGGTTGAAGAGAGACATTGCAGATTTTGTATCCAGATGTCTCACATGTCAGAAGGTAAAAGCAGAGCATCAAGTTCCAACCGGGTTGCTTCAACCGTTGTCAGTACCTGAATGGAAGTGGGAAAGAGTGACAATGGATTTTGTGTCTGGTTTGCCATTGACACAAAGGAAGCATGATGCTATATGGGTGATTGTAGATAGATTGACTAAGACATCTCATTTCCTTCCGGTTCGGATGGATTACTCTTTGGAGAGGTTAGCTGAGCTGTATATCCATGAGATTGTAAAGTTGCATGGGGTTCCAACTTCTTTAGTGTCTGATCAAGATCCCCGGTTTACTTCAAGATTTTGGAAGAGTTTGCATGGTGCTTTGGGTTCTCGATTACACTTCAGTACTGCATTCCATCCGCAGACAGATGGGCAGTCAGAGAGAGTGATACAGATTATTAAGGATATGTTGAGAAGCTGTGTCATTGATTTCTCTGGAAGTTGGGATAGATTTCTACCGCTTGTGGAGTTTGCTTATAACAACAGTCACCAATCCAGCATGGGTATGGCACCATTCGAGGCATTGTATGGTAGACGGTGTCGGACACCTCTTTGTTAGAGTGAACTTGGTGAAGGTAAGTTAATTGGGCCTGATTTGATTCAAGAAACTGAAGAGAAAGTGAAATTGATTCGAGGCAAGTTGAAAGCAGCTTCAGACCGACAGAAGTCTTATGCAGATCTGAAGAGGAGAGACATAGAGTTTGATGTTGGAGATAAGGTATTTTTGAAAGTGTCTCCTTGGAAGAAGATATTGAGGTTCGGTCGAAAAGGGAAATTGAGTCCTCGTTTCATTGGACCGTATGAAGTTTTAGAGAGAGTTGGACCAGTTGCTTATTGGCTTGCTTTACCACCTGAGTTGGATCGGATCCATAACGTATTCCATGTTTCTATGTTGAGAAAGTACAGATCGGATCCATCTCATGTGTTGCCAATTGAATCTATCGAAGTAAGCCCAGATTTGACATTTGAAGAGGAACCAGTTGCTATCTTGGCACGTGAAGTGAAAGAATTGAGAAACAAGAGAGTGCCATTGGTGAAGATTTTGTGGAAGAATCATGGAAAGGAAGAGGCAACTTGGGAAAGTGAACAAATCATGCGAGAGCAATATCCTCAATTATTTCGGACTTGATATCAGGTAATTTCGAGGACGAAATTTCTTTTTAGAGGGGGAGAATTGTAATATCCTCATGTTTGCCTTAGAAGTCTTGGTTATGTTGTTGTTGTAAATTGGATTGAATATTTATATTATGTGATAAGAAAAGAAATTGGAAAGAGAATGCTTGTGTATATGTGTTTTGGGTAAGAAAGAGGGTTTAGAGAAAAGTGTATATGTTGATTGTATTGTAATATATATAACATATAAATTGGTCAAATGAAGAGTCAAGGGGGAAGAGATATTTATCTTGTTGAGTATGAAATTACATATTTGGGCATGCAAGTGACAAAAGCTAAGTTAAGTGATGAGGGGTGTTTTGGTAATTGTCTTGTTAAAATCACTTGGTGGAGATTTAAGGAGAAATTGACTTTGTTTCTTCAACATTTTCTCTTCTTCTTGATGATAGTGGCCGGCTCCTCCAAAGACAAAAGAAAACTAGAGAGCTAGAGAGGTGTTTGAAGTTCTAAACTCAAATTGAGGGAAGATTGAAGTGATCAAGTGTTGATTCAAGAAGTTTACAACTTTGGTAAGTTCTTTTCTTTGATTTCTTTATTCTTTTGAAGTGGTATTTGAAGTGAATTAGGGTTTGTTGATTAGTTGATGATAGGTGTTTGTGATGTGTTTTCAAGTGTTAAAATTGGTGTTAAGTTAAGAGTTTAAAAAGGTATTGAGGTTGGAAGTGGTGGATGTTGATTTTGAAGGGTGGAGAAGGATATTGGTTTTAGGATTTTGGAATGGTTTGTATTTAAATGTGTTGTTAAAGTGATTATTGTGATGTTTATGTAAGATATGTGTTTATGTCATTGATTGTGTTCATTTGAATGAGATGATTGTTGTGCAAAAAGTATGGAGATGCAATTGAAAGAGTGTTGGTTTTTGGTTAGGGTTTTGATCATGAGTGACACGGCCAAAAGCAAAGAGAGACACGGCCAAGTCATGGAAATTTTGGCCGTGTTGGGTTGATTTTTAAGAGACACGGCCGTGTCCCATGCCAGTGTTTGTCACTGCCGAAATTTTGGTTGAGAGACACGGCCACAAGCTTGGCCGTGTACCTTGCCCGTGTTGCCTACTGTCAAATTGAGGTTGAGAGCCACGGCCACAAGCTTGGCCGTGCCCCTCAAGTGTGCTGCCCGTGTCCCTCAAATGTGTTGGCTACTGTTTTTATTTTTGTTCTTTTTGTATGGTTTTGATTCTTCAAAGATATTTTTGATACTTAAACCTAAACATAAACCCTTTAAATATACTTCAAAGATAAGAATGACCTAATCAAATATATATGGAACATACATTCATTGATGTTGAGATTGTAGCACACATTTGTTGATATTAATGAAACATATGAACAATGTTAGGCTATATGCATTGTGAATGGTAATGTGGTATGTACTTTGAAATGTTGTATCAATGATGTTATATGAATAATATGAATTGAGATATTGTTTGATTTGAGGCCATTGTGATTGACTATGATGATTCAATTGAAAGATATAAGGCATGTTTGCCTAATTGATGAGAATTGAGAATGAAATGTAAATGAATTGTGTGGCTAATGTGTTATTCCATTTTCAGAGTTTGTTATTGGTGGCATGCCTAATGATAGTAACAATCTCTTGAAGTTAGGTTGGATTGAATCCTTGAAGCCTAATTGAGATGTTACAACCCTTGAAGCTAGGTTGGGTTGGTTCTTGAAGCCAAGTTGGGTTGAAGCTTAGCATGCTTTGCTCCCCTTGAAGCTTGGTTGAACCTAATCCTTGAAGCCTAGTTGGGTCTATGATATTGATAAATGTGACAACAAAACCAAGGCATTAACTCTGAAAATTGAATGGCATATTAGTGTGTTTTGGGCCCATGCTTGTCTATGTTTAATGCGAGTCATGAATGATAACTTGATTGATTAATGAAGGATGTGGTAATATGTTGAATTGTGGTATGCTTATATGATTTGTGATAGGCAAAAGGGTTGATGTTAACTTTTCACCTATGGTGTTGCTTTTATTAATAAGGTGTGTTGCATTGCATTGCACTAAAGCATAACATTAGCATGAATTGTCTTACTAAGCCCTTGGCTTAGCGCGATAGTGTTTAATCGCGCAGGTGATAGAATTGATAGAGTTGAACCTGAGAGCTCTTCAAAACCGAGTGAGAGTAGACGTTGAAGAGTTGATTTTGGGAACTTAAAGATCAGAGAAGACTTGCCAATCATCTATAACTTCTTTATATTTTGTAAATATTGTTTATAATGTGAATATATGTATATTTGTAAATATGAATTTAAATGCTTTCATATATGTAACTATTTTATAAATTCCGCTGCATACTAAATAAACATATCTATATCTACTTTTTTTTATTTTACAAGTTAATTACTTATTATCTATATTGTATACTGAAAAAGCTTATGATATCATTTAAAATGTTTTGAATGTTAATAAAATCCGTAGCATCCCTATGTTCAGTGCACGTATGTTACATTGTGGTGTTTGTAGTGTGCGTGTATTGGGTGTGGGGGTGTTACAGGGAAAAACTAAAAAAAGTTAGGCCACACCTTGTTTGTTCAACACCTACCCAATTGTTTGCTCAAAGTCATGATTTTCAGCCCCACGGTCGTGGCTTTTGAGTGCCACGGTCATGACCTGAGTTGGTTTGGTCGGTTTGAGCACTTTAGAGCTGTAAAATGGTCGGTTTGGAAGGCCACGGTCTTGGCTTTTGAAATGAGGCTTCCAGACTTATTTTCTTCTTGTTCTTGGCTTAGGCAGTGATGAAATGGAACCCACGGTCGTGGCCTTTGGGAGCCCACGGTCGTGGCTTTCAAAAATGCTTCTAAATATGCAAAATCTCTTCAAAATAGAGCCAAAATCCATGCCATGGTCGTGGCTTTTGAGCCCCATGGTCGTGGCTTTCCAAATGCTTCTGCCCTTGCAATTTCTGTCATTAAAAAACTTGGACAGCTTAAAATCAAATCCTATGACCATGGATTTTTGACAGCTTTGGCCCTGAGATTCAAAACGACTCTGGACCTCTTGATTTCTCATCTTTAATTCCATTTTCAAGTTCAAAATCATGTATCATGGTTTATAAGACCATGTAAATTCATTTTCTTCCATTTTTGAGCTTGATTTGACCTCCTTTCCATTTTTCCATGATTTTTAGCCAAAATAAGCTTTTTCTTCATACTTGCAACTCTATACTTGAAATGATGAATATTCTAGCTTTCACAATAAAGATTGATCAAATTCAATTGATAACAATAAAAATATAACTAGAATAATCATTAAATTATGTGCAAAATATAGTCCTATCAGTTAATCTCATTCTGTTTCTGTCTGATGGTCTCTACCTCCATCAGGGGTACTTCCAACTTGACATTGTACCCATATTATTGACTGAAGGCCTTGTATAGTAAATCTCAATCTTTTTTGGGTGTTTTCCTCCAAGGTATTGAACCAATTATGCATAACTGGATCCAAAGAATGCATGAAATACCTCAGGGTTTGGGACTTAGTAGCTTTACCAGATTGCATGGTAGTGATGTACTGCTTGACATGCAAGTGAGGATTTCCAGTTCCATCAAACTTAGCAAAAGGAGGCATCTTGAATTTGTGAGGTATTCCTTCTTCATCCTTAAACAGTTTATCCACCTCTAACACCTCTTCAGTTTTTAGCTTCTTCTCAAACTTCTTTTCCAAGTTGGCAATCAACTTTTCAACATCAACAGATTCAGCTTTCTTTTCTTTCTTCTTCTCTTGTTGGTCTTGGAAATATACCTCCCAGTCATCATCATCATCATTCATTACCTTATCATCATCAAAAGCTACCACACATACCTTAGTTGTTCCTTTGTCCTTATGCTTCTTAATACTAGCATGCTTTTGTAGTAGTCTCCAATAGTGTGGCCAATTGGCTTTTCATAGCCTCAGCCAAGGTGCCCTTCAGCTCTTCCATCTTGGATATGAGGGGCTCATTCACCAGGTTCTGAACATGATCACGATCCATTGGTTTTGGTGTGGAGTTAATTGAATTCTCACTAAACTTTGAATCACTGACATAGGTTGAATCATTGTAAGCCTTTGAATTACTGTACTCCAGGTCTATGAGCCAGAAAGAATTAATGTAATGTAATGCAATGCATGTATACATATGTAGCAAACAAACAAATAGAGAATTACGACGTTCCTTCCAACCTTATATCTTCCACACACGAGTGGTGAGTCTCTTTTCTTAGGTGTTATGGTCAATAAAGATATCAATAGGGGATACTTTGTTCTCAAGAAACTCTTGAACGAATTGATCATTAATTGTGTTTTCAAATATAAAAGTTAGTCTATAATAATTCCCATTAATTAAGCCTTAATCCTTTGGATCCACTAAAAAGTAGCCTTTTCTGCTATGTTGTGGATTAAAACTAAATTAAAGAGTTTACCATAAATATATTTCTCATTTGGAAAAGCAACTAATGATCATGCCATAAAAAAGCCCATAAATAATAAGTCTTGGTAAAATTAAGGCCCACAATTGATTTTAATATTCCATAATTGACCCAACTATTTATAAGCCTATTTCAAAAATTTTATCCCATTGTAAAAAGGTTTTTAAAGCCAATCAAAACCCATTGTAAAAATTTGTTTCAAAAATCAATTTTAGGCTTCATAATTGTTGACCCATCTTCATTAGAAAGGTTTCAAAAAAAAAAACTTTGAAAATGATTTGGGCTTTAGGTTAAAAGAAATTTTGGACCATAAAATATATTTGGGCTTACACTATAATTAGGTCATATTATGAAAGGGAAAACTAAATAGGTCATAACTTAAACTGAGATCTGTTAATCATAGTTGAGCAATAAGTAATTAAGATAAACCTAAGAAAAGTTACTAGGCTAACTACATGGGCTTTAGTCTTTGGGGTAAAAAGGCTTAAGTTTCCATAGCAAGTATATACTAAAAGGCATAAGCCTATGAGTGGTTATGCAATGCTTGATCTCCATACCTTGAATGAAAATATGGTATCACTTACATAACATAACACGGGTTCCACAGGATATCCGAACTCACACACACAATGCAATCTAAATGATGTAATGAACAATACCATAATAATAAAGAATAAAATAATATAAAGACCAATGGAATCAACATCTCTTATCCCCAATGGAGTAGCCACTGTGAGCGGAGATTTTTATCCCCACTCTCGGTGGAATTATTTTTACGAATTTGGCACTATTAGGCTCGGAGCCTTAGAGAACACGGGACCAACCCCGGAGAAATGGAGTTGCCACCCAGACGGGCAAAGAAAGAAAAGAAAGGGGTGGATGACTCGATTCCTAAGGAATCCCCAACCCCCTATTGGGTGTAGAAAGTTGGGTATGCCTGGAAAAGGTGAGAATGACCTAGCACACTCATAGCGTCCGGTTCACTGGAACCGGCCTCCTTTTCTGGTCTTAATATTATTAAATTCTTAATTATTATAATACCATCAATATTACATGCAATCATAATAAATAAATATTCATTATATTAAAATCAAAGCAATCAAATAAAATGGGCACCCATACTAGATGGAAACATGCCCTTACAATGTCTAATATCCAAAAAGAAAGTAAAATAAATAAAATAGAGTACCCACCATAGGTGGAAAAGTATCCCTTACAATAGTCCCAAAATCCTTAAAATAAAAATAAGCAATTAAAATAAATAAGGCACCCACAAAGTGGAAACATACCTTTTACAAATACTTGAAATCCCAAATACCAAATTTACAAAAATAATTCAATCATCATAAATCAATCATCAACGATTAAATATAAATGTATCATCCATCATCAAGTGCATAATAAATCAAGATTGAACTAATAAAATTAAAGTTCTATCATTTAATAATGGTTAGGTCATAAAACTAGGGTTTTAGGGTTTCTACTACATTAAACAAGGGTTTTATTACAAAATTAGGGTTTTTGAATATAAATTAGGTTTTGAGAAATAAAATAGGGTTTGTATTCAAAATTAGGGGTTTTCATGTAAACTATAATTAAAGCATGCAAGTTTAGGGTTTGATCAAGCCACAATAAAATTTAACCCTAAAACTAAGATACAATACTATAAGATTTAGGGTTTTGAATTTGTGAAAATAGTGGAAAAACACATATTTATGCTACTATCTATTTTGACCCAAACTTGTGTCTTATTATGAATGATTTACAACACTATTTATTAATGGAATAATGCAATAAATTGATTGGTAAAAGTAAACAATTGAATTGAGTTAGTTAAAAGAAATCAAACTCGCATTAATCAGCTCCACCAATTTGATGTGTTGAACCAAACTTCTTTGTGCCACTGCCCGAATCAAGTCTGGCCTTGGTTGAGTGAAGTAGTTTTCAAGACAATTATTGTCTTCAGCTACTATCTCTCTTGGTTGTTGTCTTTTGATTTTGTTTATATTTTGTGTTTTATTGCTTTTCATATTTTTTATTTTTGGTTGCTTTGGTGATGGTGGATGCTGCTTTTGTTAATCGTCCCTTTTTTTATTGCTTGTTGCTACTGCTCTTCAATAAAAGGTCCCCTAGCTTACTAATTGTCAATTACTTTTCATAGGCAAAATTAGGGCAACAAACCCAATTAATCAATCCTAAACCTATTAGAAAAGGTCCTTCTTTATCTTAGTCTTTTGTATTTTATCCCAATTAGGACACCTAAAACTAAATTAAGACTGAATTAGGCCAGATTTTAAGACTCATAGTGAATTTGGCATGGCTAGTTCGCCATGTTTCAAACTCATGGCTAATTAGCATGCCTAATTCGAGCTCATGGCGAATTGCATGTCCAATTCATCATGTTTTATTTTTAAGATTAAACTGGGCTTGGTTCGAGCTTTTAAAGTTAGTCTGTACTTAGTTTGGGCTTTTAAATTAGACCATCCTTGGTTTGGGCTTTTAAAATTAAACTGGACTTATTTCAATCTTTTAAAATTAGATTAGATTTAATTTGGGCCTTTTAATTAGAACTAAACACATTCAGGGCCAAAATTAGGGGTCTGCAAAAAGGGTGGTGAAGTTTCCAAAGTTTGAGAGTTCTTTGGCAAGCTTCCTGAGGTAGCATAGAAAAGATTTCAAGTGATCTTCGCTAATTTCTTGGATGCACTTCTTGCCATCTAATGAAAGGGAAACATATGTATTTTTGAACCTTGTTAGAGAGATGAGTTGACACTACTCATACTCTCCATATGCCTTATGGTGAGGAGACACATACTTTTTTAGACTTCACTATTATTACTAGGATCCCATGTAGATTGGAGCAAATCCATTATGATGATTGTTTATCAGCTTATTAGTGGAAGTATGTCATCTCTCTTTTTGGGTTTTTGGCTCAAACTAAAGGGAAGTAGCGACATTTGTTATTCAAGTATCATGGACTATTAGACTCAACATCCTCCTGCTCAGTTCATGGGTTAAATAATTATTAATAAGATGGTCAGAGGATTCCTACACATATTTCTTTGATGTACCCTTTTTGCTAATTTAGAGAACACTATCAATTCATCATTCCATTTAATGCTTCAAGATTTGAATATCATCTCATAGTGGGATTGAGGTTCACTATGACTTATTATGCTCTACTCTAGTCTCAATAAGAGCTGCAATAATGTGAAGACACATCAAGGTTTGAGGCCTTACCTAAGCACGAATCTGGCTTGAGAGTTGGGAGCTGAAATGCTCATTTAGGCTTAGTCTCACATGACACTGCCGCATATGGTCTCTAATCAATTTGGTAAGCATAGGTTTAAAAATGAATTTTCTATTTTGATAAAAAAAAAAAATAGTTCACTCTCATTTTGTTATGAAAAAGAGAAAGTGGTTTTTATCTTAAAAAGTAAGAATTGGAGTGTCGTCACCTTAATTTATTTTGTTTGGGCAAAAGTTAAGGAAAAACTTATTTAATTTACTCCATTATATTTAGTTTATTTTTATCCAAAAAGACACTAGTCTGAAATCAATCACAATGGGTCCTGGGCTAAATTTTTAAGTGAGTTTTGATAAAATAAAAAAAAGATTTTCTTTGTGATTGATTTTAACCTTTTCGATTAAAAAACAAAAATTTTTATGTTTTATTCCAAAATTAATTATGGATGATATAATTATGATGCATAAACATATAATAACATGACATTAAGCAGTACGAAAGATAACTATTACATCTCCACCAAAAATAATAATTTCAGGGGAGCTTTGACTTTAGTCATTATGGGTCCAAGGTGAATTACAAATCCCCAACTAATTAACTAATTGAAAAAGATAAATAATAGCAATAATGACGTGTAACATCCGAAATTTTTAAAAATTAAATTAAATAAATTAAAATTTAATTGGATAAATTAAATAATTAATTTTAATAGAAAATGAAAGAATTTTAAGTGAAAAATTAGAATGTATATGTGAAATATACATTAAATACACATAAAGTATATAAAAGTCAACAAAGGTTAACTCTTTTAGAAGAAAAAGTCATAAGTCAAATGGTAATTTTGTAAATATACTTTAAAAATTAAAAATAATTTAAATAATTTTAAAATAATTTATTTTTGTATGGAAGATGTAAATTTTAGATTTTAGTAAATAATTAATTAATTAATTAATTAATTAAAAATATAATATAATATGTTATATATATGGTATAAAGAAAGTGGAAAGAGAGAGTAATTAGAAAAGCTTCTTCTTCTTCTTCTTGTTTAGGCCAAAAGTCCATGGGAGCTCAAGTGAATGTTTTGCTTCTTTCATGCTCCATAAATTGAAGGATTCTAAGGTTTCAAGAGGGATTTGTAATGATTTCTACCATAAATAGTAAGTTTTCCAACTTTTTCCTTGAAAATCCATGAATTTATGAATATGTTGATTTTGGACTTGTGAAGTAATCTGTTTTAATTACTTAATTGGATATGAATGAAGTTTTTTTGGGTAGTTAATAATGATTTTAAGGTTGGATTGAAGAAGTGGTTAAATTTAAGTAAAGATTGGTGAAGAGAAAGAATTTAGGGTTATGAAATTTTTTAAGTTTATGAAATCATAGGTTTTAATTGTGCAAATTGATTCTAAATGAGTTGTTTGATGCATAAACAAGTATTTTAAAGTCAAATGTTGGATTTGGCTAAGTTTGATTAGAGTTTGGGAATGGAAGTGTTGATTTAGGGTTTTCGAAAAGGATATTTTCTAAGTTGGTGAATTGATTGGTTTTATTGTTTAAAGCATGTTCTTTAGTGATAAAAGTGATAATTGGATTGAGTTGAAATGGAAAAACTTCAATGGGGAAGGTTATGCCATTTTAGAATTTTATACATAAGAATGTGTTTAATTAATATAATTGGTTTAAACATGTTAAAATATGTTTATAATGATATAAATAAACTTAGAACATCAAATTGAATGGCTTAATATAGTTTTCCAAAGTTAAAGTAAGGTTGGGCTTTATTTTAGGCTTTTGATTTAAATGATATTTAATTATGGTTTAAGTTTGTAAATGCCTTTAAATGTGATACTAAATAATTATTTATGATCACATTTGGTATAGGCATTGAGGAGAATTGATTTTCCCAATCCAAGTGTTGAAGGGCAAGTTGGAAGAGAAGCTTGGTGTTATTTTTGTGGCTTGCATTTGGATGCTTTTAGAGGTAAGTTCAAATTTGAAATAAATTGGGTATGTTTGCATGACATTTGAGCTAACACATTTTGGTTGGAAAATGTGTTAAGTTACTTGATGCATTGAATATGCATGAACATTGTGATATGTTATGTGATTTGTTAAGAATGCATTATATGCATTATGAAAAGCCATTGATAATGGCTAAATTGAGTAAAAAGTGAAATATGTGCAATATGTAAAAATGACCCAAAATGTTTGGGTAATGTGGTTTATTGTGTATGAATTAAAGACACTATGAAAAGCTATTGGTAATGTCTAGATTGCATAAAATGTGACTTATATGAGAATTATGTAAAAATAACCAAAATATTTGGGTAATGTGCTTTAATGTAAAATGTGATACATTATAATGATATATTGATATATGATGAAATGTGATAAATTGAACTGAAATGATATTGATATGAATGAGAAAAATGAGAAAATAGGCAATGTGCCTAGTTGATAATGAGAAATGAAGCAATGTGCCTAGCTTAATTATGGAAAAATGAGAAAGAAATTGATGATGGAAAATATGAAATAATTGTGTGCCTAGTATATTATACAATTTTCATAGTTCTGTGTTTGGCATCATGCCTATAAGGTTATCCTCATTATTTACCTTCGGGGCTAGCTTTTGAGAGATTATTTGATTTGCCTTCAGAGCTAGACTCTTTGCATCATAGTGATATGATCTGTCTTTGGGGCTAGCTTTTGAGTAATTATTATGATCTTCCTTTGGGTCAAGCTTTTGTGCAATTACTATGATCTGCCTTCGGGGCTAGCTTTTGAACAATTACTTGATTTGCCTTCGGGGCTAGACACATGGTGTCAACTTGGGCCAAAATAGTAACTCTAGAATTTGAATGGCATATTAGATCCTTTGGACTTATGCTTGTGTTTGTTCTTATGTGAATTATTAAATAATGTAAGAATTTGTTCAAAAGTGAGTTTGTATGTCACATTGTGACATAGCATAAAAGCATTTTGCATTGGCATTTCTTTACATGATGACAATTGTAAAATGCACCAAATTTGCAATGTGGTCCAAAATCTCAAGAAAAGAAAAAAAATGGAGAAATAATGAAATAATAACAAAATTTTAAATAAAAGAACTGGTTAAGTTTGTTTAGCTGTAGTCTTGCCACTTGAAGTAATATTTTGAGTGTGCCTACTTATCCCATTTGAATGGGAATCATAGCTATAAGTAGTTTTGCCTTTGATTGCAAAGGGCTTAAATTAACCAATTTTAGTTAATTAATTATCAAATGAAAATAGATGTAGTGAAGAAAATAATATCTTGGGTGATCTTTTCCTCTTAACAAATAGCTAAAGAGCTTTGCTGCTTTGTAACTCCATTTATTTGATTGATTATGTAATCCAATGAAATCAAACAGTTGTATGTGATGGAAAATTCAAAGTGAAATAATGGATTTTAATTATTTGTTTTAGTCTAAAATCAATTTGGTAGAGTCCTAAGTGTAAGTTTTCCTTGGATGACAAATGAAAATAATAGCAATGGAAATTAAAACACAATCCATGAAAACCATGCCAGGATCCATGTCTTTCAATTAAATCGAAGGAAGGATTAAGTCTTTCAATTAAATTAAAGGAAGGATTAACATATCTTATCCCTTGCAGTGAAGTTTGATTCTTTCTTTTCACCAAATGAATGGTCATTAGGTGTTGCTTGATACGAACACCCTCTAATAGTATCCACATGAATGGACACAATAGGCAATTATGTGCTAGTACCCGATTTTTAAAGACTCTCTTCAGAAAAATAATATGAATCTCTCTTTTTAGGTTTTCTATCAAAACATAAAATCTCTCCTTTTGTGTTTTTCTCAAAAACGTGACACATCTTACTAATGGGAATATAACACACTCATGCATGCATGTATATATACAGGTTTCTAAGGAGAATCTATTAGGGTTTTAAATCCTAACCCTATTCAAATTTTAACTTCATTAATTATCCTTAATAACTAATAAATAATATATATCTGATATATATATAATTTGAAATTCTCCTAAATCCATTAGGAAATAGAATACTTATAAATATTATATGTATAACCCTAATAGGTCTCCTTAACCAATAAAGAAAATAATTATGCATCTTTTAAATGATTTTATATATATCATTATAGAAATAAAACATTTTAATTTCTATAATGTTTCCAAGATTGCATTTAAAAGAACTTATATTATCATTATGCCTATTTTAATTCATTCTATGTGTGTGACCCTATAGGTTCACATAATATTAGCAATTGTCTTAAACTATTACTTTAAGCCCATAAATCATAGGTGGCCTCTAGCAAGACATTATGATTACCCAAATTAAGTGAAGATCGGAGATCAAATTAACCTTATTTCACAATAAGATATTTAGTCCTTTTGTTACACGATATCGTAGATCAATCATAAGGCATGAAATATGTCATCCTTAGATTGATTGATCAAATTTCTTAATTCCCAAGTAGACTAACTTAACAAATAACATTAATAATTCTTACTAATTTATTTGAGCATGGCCATGAATATTTTTTTCTCAATTTTACTTATCAAGAGGCTTAGAGATATCTCTCTCAAGATATGAGAGGAAGAAATTCCATCTAGATCATCTATTTCCCTCTCCATAATTCATTAAATGTCCAACAATAATCCTTATTAAATTTGTTTAAAGATAAAATGGAATTATGCCAAAACACAAAACTTCTCGTGTAGGGAACCATAGTGATTTTAGGTCGAAGGACTACTTAATACTATTGTGATGAGAATCACTTACGATATTACTGCATGCAGTACTCTCATTTTGGGTCTATTCAGTATAATATTCTCTAACATGTATTTATATTTTGACTTAATATCTCATATTTATGATCAGTCAAACATGATTATTAGTCAAACGACATGTTATTCTTTATTCATTATCATTTCGTCAATAATAATTGACTAGAGATAATTTACAATAGAATTCATATTACTTTAAGATTTTACTATCGAATCATATACTTGATGACATAAAGTTGAATTATCTATTCATGAAACGTTAATCATGTCAAATAATAAACACGCACATGATAATGAAATTTCATATTTATTTCATTGAAATATAATAATGTGCATACAACCCATTGGCCTAGGACACAACACTAATATTGACATCCCAAAAATCAGATGTTGGAATAATAAGGGTGGTCTCCTATTTATAGAAGTCAGATGAGCATATCTGGCCACTCATGATGCGGCTGGACATGGTTGGCGCATCGGTGTTAGCATCACAGTGTGGCGTGGCTAGGCCAAATTCATCATCATTTTTTTATTATTATGAAAAATATTTTTTGGTGTGTTTGTGTCGAGAAGAATTTTTTCCTATTTTATTTTCCTAATTTTTTAAATTAGGTGCAAAATTAGGAGTTCACACAAGGCCTCCTTAACCATTACGAACTTGACAACTTTAAGTTTTTTTTAACTTTATTTCTTTTTTATAAGTTTAGGCCTATTAGAAGGGCCTTATTCTTCGTCTCCTTGGATGCTAATGAGGCTAACTATTTTGATTAATTAAGTATATATTTTTAGGATAATTTTATTGATTTTAAGTTAATTTTTTTTTAATTTGTGTTTAAAGATTGTTTGAAATGTTTTCTTTAGGTTGAAGAGCAAAACAATGGAAATTCAATTCAATTTGATAGATGAATTTTGGAGAAAATCATGTGACACGGCCAAAATACTTCATGTCTTCGCCGTGTCTCTCATCAAGGGAAAGAAAGACTAGGAACAAGCAAGATACCAGGACAACTTGGTCTGGCCGTGTCCATCAAGGAGAATTGGGCAGTAGAGAACACAAATAAGAGACACGGCCAAGTCGTTGGCCATGTCTCACCAATTGAACAAAATAAAGAAAGAGAGGAAGAAAGTGGCAGAAGTGGACACATGCAAGTGACATGGCCAAACCACTGGCCGTGTCACTCCTTTTTTGAAGAGCAGCCATGGACACGGCCACATAGCTTGGTCATGTCCCAAGAAGAATGAGTGACATGGCAAAGTCACTCATGACTTGACCGTGTCTCCTATGATTCCTTTGAATTATTTTGCACAAAGTGAGGGATAAATGGGGGACAAAAGACTCAACATTTTGAAAAGAAATATTAAAAATGAGTGAAAGGTGGATAGATTTATGGGAAGAAATACTAAACAAAGAAAAAGGGGAAGACAAAGAGTAGTGTATGAGTTGGCAAGACATGCTTGGTGTCTTAAAAAATTGAAAAGAATTGGAAGTGGAGGGAGATGGAACATACATACACGTTGGGGCTTGATTGAAATCTAGTTCTTGGTTTTGGTTCTTGTTTTGGGATAGAAGACATCATTCTCTCTTCATCTTCATTTCCATTCATCTTCCATTTCTTCCATAGACAAGAGTAAAGGCAATTCTTGGGATTAAAGTGAGTGGACAAGCTTTCAAGAAGGTTAGGGTTTGAAGAAGACTTGATTGAGGAGTGTAAGCTTGAGAGAGTTACCACTCCACCTTTCAGGAAGAGAGCCATTGATTTTAGAGGGCTTGGAAGTTCTTCATCATAACCAAAGTGGAGCTAGGAGGAAGACAAGAAGTTTAACTCTTGGCATCTACAAGGGGGTTTTTATATTCTCTCTTATAATTTATTTCTAGATTATTGTTTTTTGTGAAGAACATTAATATTTCAATGGACAATTGTTATTTGATTTACATTAAGATGAATATTTGTTTTAAATTGATGATGATGAGCTAAATTACTCATGCCTAGGGTTTGTAGTTGATTTGATTGAATGACTTGATTTGATAATTTCATTAATATACCTTTTGATTGTATTGGACTTAAGGTTTGGTTGATAGATTGACCACCTATTGATCACTTAATATTGAACGATGGATCGAGAGGTGAAATTCGATATCAGAACTATGTAATTAACCACCCTAAGAATGAATTAGAAATATAAGTTCTAGGATTTTATTAATTTGCAATTTCAAAACAATTGGTTATTGTTAATTCATGAACGTGAAAACTAATAAATTGGTAATTACTAATTAAACTCAAGGAACAAATTAAAATACAAGATTATATTAATGGATAATTTGAGAATTAAACTTTGATTAAATTGATCTACAACCCTAGGCACTATTTAAGAATTGAATTAATCTTGCACAACATCACTCATTTAACTTTTCAATTTTAATTGCTTCTCACAACTCCAACAACATACACTCAATTTTATTATTTTGTTTTAATCAAACTATTGCAAAGCAATTCCTTCCTTATGAGATGACCTTGGGGCAATCACCATTGCTACAACTACCTCATATACTTGCGAGTGTCGCTTTGTAGTAGTTTTAATTAGAGCATAATAAGTTTTTGGCATCATTGTCGGGGAAGATAATTGTTAGTAGTGGTTTAATTTTTTAATTTTAATTATTTAATTGTTTAAAGTATTTCTTTTTGAATTACCTAGGTGATTTATACAAGGATGAAGGTCCCAAGGAAATGAACTTGTTCCATATATAGATGATATTCATAGACTTCCATGAACCGAGGGAGTGGATCCTTTGGGATAAGAAGGAGAAGAAACCGAAGAGCAATTTAAGTAGAACACGGAGGTAGAAATGGGTGACGTAGAGGAACCACCTATGAAGGAGTTTGCTCAATCGATCATTGGAGTAACCACATAATGTATCCAGTTGAGCAACGCAGCAAGAAATTATGAACTCAAAAACACTCATTATAGTATGTTGCCATCCTTCCATGGATTGCCAAATGAAGATTCTCTCAACTTCATTCAAGATTTTTACACAACATTGCATATCTTCCCTTTGCAAGCATTAACAGAGAATGAACTCAAAATGAGATATTTCCTATATAGTTGTTGATGACCTTACCGGAGAATTTCTTGACCACTTAGACCGAAGTCTACGACAAATTCATGGGAAAATTTAATTCACACCAAAAGACAAAAGATTTTAGGGGGAGTATTGCAACTTTCACCCAATTTGATGGAGAACCATTTCATAAGGCATGGGATCGCTTCAAATCTTTATTGTTTCAATGCCTTCATCACTATTATCCATAATAATTGCTTAATCAATTCTTTTATGATGGGCTAACTCAACAATATCAAAATATAGTGGATAATGTTGCAGAAGGGGCAATACTGAAACGATTGCATTGTTTCAAATGTTGGAAGAAAATTCTCAATAAAAGCATATTGGGAAAGGAGAAGAGGGAATTATGAATTGAATGCAAACTCAGAAATGGCAAGGCAAATTGCAAAATTGAAAAGATAAATGAAATTGTTAAATGCTAGATGAAACTTGTCGATCCCAAGTTAAGAATCATGCACATCATGTGCTATTATAGGTCATAATGCCAATGTGTGCCCTTTAAGCATTGATCCATTCTAAGAAGGGCAAGAGCAAGTTTATGCTTTTGAAGGGTTCTAACAAAGGGGCAGGAATGACCCATATTCAAACTCTTATAACCCCATTTAGAGAAATCACCCAAATATTTCATGGAATAACCAACAACAATCTCCACCTCAACATTCATTCCAACCTTATCAAAGAGGACCCAACTTCCAAGGGCAAACTTCAAATCAAGAGCAAATAACGAAAACATTCACTTGAAGATAATTTGAATGCTTTCATACAAATAAGCACTCAAAATCAAGAGGTGAATAACAAGCGATTTGACTCTTTGGAAGTATCACTTAAGAAGGTGGAAACTCAAGTGGGTCAATTGGCTAATCAACTTCAAGCTCATCAAAAAGGAAAATTTTTTAGTCAACCGAAGCAAGCCAAAGCAATCATGGTCTTAAGAAGTGGTAAGGTACTTGATAATAAAATTTGCAATAATAATCTACCTAAGATGACCTTCACCTACCCCTTTGGGACATGCTCTTCACAGGGTGTTAAAAAATTCTGAGCAAGATGAACTCAGGAATGAAGACTTTATGAGCTCAAGGATCTACAAAGAAAAAATGAGGGCAATGCATGATAAAATGATCCCTAGTAGAACCCTTGAACCGAGAATGAAGGTCCAGTTATTTAACCCAAAGATGAGATTGTTCCCATAAAATTGAAGTCCCATTGGAGCTTACCATTTCAAGTCATTCAAACACTTCCATTTGGATTTGTTGAATTTGAAAACCAAGGAGACATTTAAGGTGAATGGACAAAAGGTGAAGCCCTATTTTAATGAAATTGAAGTTGCAAAATGCCATAGAAAGTGTGGTATTCTTTGACGAGTGATGCAACGATGTCCAGCTACACGACATTAAAGAAGCACTTAATGGGAGACAACCCATCGGTTTGTATTTGTTTTCATAATTAAAATTTTCATGTTTTGCAATTTAAATTTAAATTTTGCTTTTGGATTGTAATAAAGGGTATGGAATGGGTGCTTTGATCGATTTTTATTTTGATGGTATTTCAGGGAAAAGATATGAAGAGAAATAACATTAATTTGGGTGACATGGTCTAAAATCTACTTTTTCATTAAAAATAATAATAAATAAATAAATAAAATACAAGCAAAAATGGCAGTGGTGGACAATGCCACTTGACACGGCCAAGCCACTGGCCGTGTCAAGCAAAACCCAAAAAATTCAAGAAAATGGCAGGTGTGGACATGGCCAGGCAACTTGGCTGTGTCTATGGCCGTGTCACTTGGACACAGCCAAGATACCCAGCCCGTTTGATACGAACCAGCCATGAGGCAAGGATCCATTGGTGCTTCCAAATGGGCCATTGACTAGGAGCAGAGCTAAGAAGTTTGGAGCAGCTATGGGATTGCATATTCAAGATCAAATTTCAAAGGAAGTGACTGAAATGGCAATGGAAAAGTGCACAGTAGAGCTTGAAGAAGGCACACCAAAGCTGATTATGATGCTTAGTGTGAATATGGAAGCTAAAGGCTAGCTAAAGAGGTCCAACGTGCAAGAAAGGTCCATGGGGGTTCATATACAGCATTGGAAAGTAATTTAAGGCCCATGGACAGCCCAAATAGTGTGGGGCGTGTTCTTATTTTGAAGGGATTTAGTTTGGCCGAATTTTGGCATCTTTTTGGCACATCGGATGTGTGGTCCCCTATTTAGTTATTTCAGAATATTAGTTTATTTCCATACTTTTTATTTTCCTTAGTGGGTTAGAATTTTGACTTTGTAGCTTTCCTTTTCCCATTAGAATTAGGGATTCAGATTTTATTGGCCTTTTAGTATAAATAGGACCTTATTTTCTTGTAAGCACACTTTTTTTTGACAAATTATTTTCTCAAATTTTCTTATTGAAAATTTCGGCCATCATAGAACAAGAGTGGATTCTCTTTTTCTTCTGATTGCATCAAGAATTAGAATTACTTATCAATTTCGATTGTGGCATTCTTCTAATTCAAGCTTCCTAAATCCTTCAGTTATAAGTGTTTGTGCTTTTCTAAGCAATTGGGTGCTTTAGAAGGTGGTTTTTCCTTCGTTCTTGGTTTTCTTATATCAATCGTGCATTGGGGTTTGAGGCCTTCATTGCCATAGGGTTCCGCGTCATTTGGTATCAGAGCCAAATACAGGTAAATCTTTATCTATCTATCTTTCTAGGGTTATTTTAATTGTTCCGTTAGTTGTTCTATTTTGGATTTTTGAATTGGGCTATAGAATTCTTTGTTCAATTTCAAAATTGTGTTCTTGCCTTTTGATTTGAAATACGTTTTTCTTATTCCAAATTGGGTATAAATTGGACTGAAGGCTTTGTGTTTAGTTGGTGATCAAAGGATAGTGACCAGATCCTAAAAAAAAAGAGTAAAAAATCACTTCAACAAAAATTCTTTGCTTTTCTAGTAATTTAAGGTATTAGAATCATTTTGAATCAGGTTGAAAGTAATCAAAATTTTGGCCACCAATTTTGGCCAATTGAGGGACTGTTTTATTATGTTTTTCTTGCTGATTTGGAAGTTTTCTTTTCGAAATTGAATTCTTGGGGAGTCTTGATACTAGCTTTCTTATGTAGAATTATTAGGTCCATAAACTAACTTGCTAAGGTGAGTTAGTTTTGATACATTTTGACCAGATTCGTCATAATTTTGACCTCTTTGTTTCTACTTCTTGTTTGAGCTACCATTTTAATTCCGTGACATTGCTAGAGTATTATTTGTTTGATTCTATACTCTGGTTGATATAATCGTGTGACACAAAATTTTCTTGTGTTGCCTCCAAAATTGTCAAGTTTATTTCTAGGTGTCATTATAGGATTTAGCTTCTAGTTCCCCTTGAACGTGCTTGGTGATTGATTTATGAGCCTTTGTTCTAAAGTGCAATCAAAGAATTAGCGAAGATGAGGTAATGAGTAGCAATTCTAGTAGAGATAAAGGCATAGCTGTTGAGAAAGAAGAGATGAGTATCCGAGATATTGCAGATGATCTTGAGACGTACAAGCAAGCAAATGAGGACAATATGGAAAGAATAGCAAATACGTTGGCTAGCTTGCAGCAGTCCATGGAACGCTTAATGCAAGCACAACAACATGTTCCAATAAGGCTACCACAGAGAATTCTACAACCAGCAAGAGCTTAAGAGAGAGAAGAGCCAGTTAGGAGGAGGGCACCAAGAGGTGCATATGAGAGAGGCCGTGTGGCTGATTATGGATTTGAAGAAGGAGAGGCTGAAATTTATCAAGCACCTATCAATGATAATGATTTGACTTCCATCAAAATGAAGGTTCCTGAATTTAAAGGGAACAACAATGCTGAAGAATACATTGAATGGGATTGCAAAGTAGAGCAAATTTTTGAGTGCCATAATTATTTTGAAGAAAAGAAGTCACACATAGCAGCTGTGGAGTTCAAGGGTTATGCAACATTATGGTGGGATCAACTAAAATCCACTAGAAGAGGCAAGGGGTTGAGAGTCGTACCCGCATGGGAAGAGTTGAGAGACCTAATGAGGCAGTGATTTATCCCTTCTTATTATTATAGGGATCTTTATATTCGCTTAGCACGACTGGTACAATGTGGCAAGAGTGTAGAAGAATACCACAAGGAGATGGAGATGATCATGGCTAGAGCTAATATTGAGGAAGATGAACAACGGATGATGTCTAGATTTGGTGGAGGACTTAATCAGAATATTGCAAGTGAGTTGGACATGTATGATTACAATACCATGGAGGAGATGGTTGATAAAGCTATGAAGATAGAGAGGAGGTTAAAGAGCAAGAGTTCCACCAAACTTGGCTGTGGGAGACCACAAAATGTGTTTGGGAGTAATTCAGCCTATAGAGGACCCCAATATAGTGGTGGGGCAAATTCAGCCAATAGGGGTGAAGAGAAAGGGGAGTTCAAAAATTCATTCCAGAAAAGCAATGATGCAACCTCCAGTGGAAAAGGGCCATCTAGTGGTCCAAACAAGCAAACAGGTACGCCTAACACTACCACTCCTAGTAGGGAAATTAAATGTTTTAAGTGTTTAGGGAATGGGCATATTGCATCCCAATGTCCAAATAGAAGAGTTATGATTGCTACTGCTGATGGTGATGTTGTGTCTGATTCTGAACATAGTGATAATGATAATGAAGATATTGGGAACTTTGATTCTCCTATATATGATGATGTTGGTAGTGATGAGCATGTTGATTGTACTTTGTTAGCTGAGCGTGGTGAATTGTTAGTTGCTAGGCGTTCATTGAATATGCAGGTGAAAGAGGAAAGTCTAGTACAGCGTGATAATATTTTTCATACTAGATGCTTAGTGAATAGTAAGGTTTGTACACTTATTATTGATAGTGGGAGTTGTGCTAATGCTGCAAGTACTACTATAGTTGAAAAATTGGGGTTAGAATGTATGAAGCATCCCAATCCTTATAAGTTGCAGTGGTTTAATGATAGTGGTGAGGTGAAAGTAACTAAGCGAGTGAGGGTACCATTTTCAATAGGTTGGTACAAAGATGAAGTTGATTGTGATGTAGTTCCTATACAAGCTGGACATATGTTGTTGGGCAGACCGTGGCAATATGATCAGAGAGTGCAACATGATGGGTTTTCTAATAGGTACACATTTACTTATGAAGGAAAATAGGTCACTCTTGTTCCATTATCACCCCTAGAAGTGTATGAAGATCAAAGAAAGATGATTGAGACAGAGAGGCAAGTTGTGGCTACTAATTCAAAAATTAAGGGGAGTTTGAGAGAACATGATAAGGTGAGTGAGAATGAAAAGCAAATGGGAAAATAGGCCAGAAAAGAAACAAAACAAATAAATGGCCCATTGGTGAGAGAAAATAAGAAATAAGGGAGGGCAAAACAAACTTTTTATGCAAGAGCGAGAGAGGTTAATTTTGCAATTTCTATTGGGCAGCCATTATTGCTCATTAGATACAAAGAAACTTTGTTTGCTGACACTAATGTTTCGCTTGATAGTTTGCCTTCTAGTTTTGTGTCTTTGTTGCAGGATTTTTAGGATGTGTTTCTGTAACACCCCAATACTCCATATAAATACTATACATATACCTAGTATACATACAGTAAGTATTTAAAGTATAAGGATGCCACTTTTCTTTATACCTTTCAATACCTGTAACAAAATTCAAACCATAATAGGTCAATTTAAAGAACACTTACAAATTATTGTCTTTATCAAAACTTCATTTATACATATAATATAACATACTTAAAGTGGATACATGTATGCATTACCCTCTAGTTGGTCTCGACAAAATCTTACTCTTCTCGTGGCATACCAAAAGACTTCATGTCTTCCACCAAGCTACCTGCGCGATAATACATCCGCGCTAAGCTCGAAAGCTTAGTAGTACAAATATAAAATACAAACATATATCATGGAAACACTAACATATAAAGATATCTCAATTCCATATATTTTTAGTTCTTATTAAGTTTATCCCTATTCATTTGCACCTTTCATATCTTTCAACTAATCTCACATCTTATACACATATAAACATAGCATTTCTACCAAGTCCAACCCATCACTAATATTCACAATCAACATCTCAATACACACATTATACATCATACCAATCACAAGTCACATTTCCAATTAAGACAATCATTGTCATCAACCATAATTCATCAATTGAATTCACAATCAATGCTAATACACACATTATACATCATACCAATCATAACATTTCTTTATTCACAATTCAACATTAATGATTCATCACTAGTGCTCATAATCAATATTTCAACGCACATATTACATATCATCAATCACATGTCCAATGAAATATACCAAAGATTTCATTATCCATTTCTTTCAACATTTGTATATCACATTGACAACAAAGACAGACTCGGGCCCAACAGACACCACTATGTTATTCAGAGTTCAGAGTTACTGCTTTGGTCTATAATCATAATCATCAAGCCCGTAGGCATCATATATCAATATTTCTATCCATGGATAGTGTAACAGACCCAGTCTCTTGGACCATCAACTCATCATGAGAAGATCCTCAACCCGGCAAGACTGTTACCAATCATATATTTCATATTCACAATTCTCATAGTGTAACAGACCCAGTCTCTTGGACCTCAATTCAACTCAATTTGAAGAGATCCTCAACCCGGCAAGACTGTTACCTTTTTCATTTTATAGGCATGCCTCCAAACCCAGAACTCTGAAAACTGAATAACACATTAAACACATATTTCACTTATTGTTTCATTATCAACTTCAATCTCAATGTTCATTATCATCTAGGCAAACATGCCTTATTTCTTTCAATTAGATCATCATAGCCAATCACAATGGCTTCACAACATATCATATCTCAATCCATATGATACATATAACATCAGTGCTATAACATTACAAAGTACCTTATTCATATAGCACAATACAATTCACAAGATTCATAATACACAAATCATAGTATTGTTCATATAGTATCATGTGCATCATCATTATAATACTCAACATCAATTACATTAACCAAATGAACATATCATTATTCAATCACATGATTCACATTATACATATAGCATCATTGCTATAACATTACAAAGTACATTAAAGTAATTCTTCATAAAAATGTTTATCATAATAAATTTGCATAGCTCATACCTTGTTGAATGATCCTCTTCTCTTTCACACTATACAAGTCACATTAGATTAACAATGTAATAATTTACCTAATATTATTTAATTATACTCAATCAATTGTATTCTCATACATTAATATTCATCAAATCATTCACATCTTTCATTTTCCCATAACACAATTATATATATACATATCATTAATGATATAAACACATCAAAATACATTAGTGATATGCATTAACAATGCAATCATGCAACATTGGTACTTACCTTAATAACATTTCACACCACTCTAAACTCTTCTCCACTCAATAGTTCTTCACTTCACAAATTAGGGCAATTCAACCTCTTCACAACCTAATCCAAAAGGAATATTAGCAAAATGACCATATGAATAGTACATTCTGGTTTTAGACTCCATTTTATCCTTATTTTGAAAATTTGTATAAAATAATCTACTTGACTAAAAATTCTAAAATTTTTACAGAATTTAGTTTTGTATCTTAAAATCATTCCTTTAAAATTTCAGATCAAACTGAACACAAAATCTTGGTCAAATAGTTCACCTAACCAGACTGCCCCAATTGCCCTGCATCCTGGCAGCAGTTCTGAACTTTGTGAATTCCATAAATCAAATTCAATCAACGTGGCTCCAAATTATTTTTCTCAAATACTAGACTCACTAAGCAACAACATATCCAAAATTCAATTGGATATGATTTTTCTACATTTTATTAAAAATCCCGAAATATAGCTGTCTCAATTAAGGTACCTGCTGGAACAGGTCTAATAAAATAATCTTTCTAAACTCATAACCATTCCAAAATCGAATCAACATATTTTTCATTCATTCTAGACTCATAGAGGCACAACATATCAAAAATTCACTTAAAGAAAATTTTTCTATAATTAATTAAAAATCATACAAGTCACAGCCTTTACTAATTGTAAAACAGAAAAATATTCACTAAACACAACTCTTACTCTTCCATCACCAACACCAATTTACTTCTCCTTTTCAAATCTATTTCAACTCTTCTCAACAAATTACAAACATACTTAATCATACTATTACTAAACATAACTCAATCCAAACACAACTTCAAAAAGAATCAAGGTAAACAAGAGAAAACTTACCAAGATGATAAAATTCCTTGAAATCCAACTTAGCTACTTGAAATCTCTCTCAACTTTGGAGCTTAAAATCATCAAAACCTTTCTTTGTTCTTTTGTTTTTCTTTGCCAATGAAGGAGCCGGCCAACACAAGGAGAAGAAGAAGAAATGATGAAGAAAACACAAAGTCCACATGCATTAAATACTCATCCAAAAGAAAATTACTATAATGCCCTCATCCATTTAACTAAACTTTTGTCACATATATACCCATATAGGTAATTTCACAAATCACAAATAAAATATCTTCTTCCCTTGACCAAGCCCTTTGACCAACTTATATGTTATATATATCACCATATACACTACATATACACTTCTCTCTACACAATGCATTCCTTCCAACTACACACATATACATTATTTTCTCAACTTCTATTATCCTCCAAATAAATCATACACAATTACCACTTATCAATCACACATTCAATTCACTAATAACAATATTATCACAACTTCTAGGCACACTTAGGGATATTACAATTCTCTCCCCCTTAAATAATTTCGTCCTCGAAATTATCCATGCCATAACAATTCATTCTTAACAAAAATACTATCTTCACTTCCACCTGAAGTTAAATATATGCTTAAATTATTATGTCATCCAATCATATAACTTCAATTCCTTCTTTTAGAATCAACAATCTCCTCTAAATTCCATAATTCATCGTTCTATATGTTTATATACCTTCTTATTTCCTTGATCAAACATTCAAAATACTCATTACATCTCCTATTAACATTTTTAATCAGGAATCAAATCATTTTATAGTACACTTATACTTCATCCAATCTTTATATTCAATATATTTTGTTCCTTCACCTCTATGTAATTACTTTCTTAACTTTAGCCTCAACAATTATTGGTTTGAATCTTAGCATTAATTATCCCGTCATTACAATCACTGTCTAAATAGACATTTATCAACCCTCAATGGATAACAAGGTCCTTATTTTCCACAATTGGAGTTACCTCTTTAGCATGCTTTTCTCTTAACTTACATTTTAATACATTGCCTTTCAATTTATTTTATAAATAACCAATCTTCTCCCTTATTATCATAATTTATAATTACTATAATTCCATACATTCCTATCCATTCTTACTTTAATATCTTACATCATATACATTGTCACGTAATTAATTACATTCTTAATACAACTATACATATTAAATCTCAATAATACTTCATAATCTTAGTCCAATTCAGATCAATTGATCTATCTGTCACAATATATCCATTTTCCAATCTTGTTCAATTCCATCCAACGATTAATTTATATAACTTATCATGAAATTGCACCATATTCATATATGTATATATGATCTAATTCAATTAGGGCAAACTTATATACAATTTCTTGATCTTTTCCAATCCATATTCAATCAAATTATTGTGATAACAAATCACTTAAAATCATATTAGTATAGTTCCCACCAAATCTTATAATAACTATTTAACTATGCTTCTTAAACAAAATTTTCAATCTCACCAATTTGTACTACAGTCATATTGTCTCAGTCCCAAATTTATGGATACTAAAATTAACCGGCTACACATACTAACCAAATCATATAGCCATAGGAGATGAATGGTCACACACCTGTAACTCATAAATCAATACTGTTTCTCGATTATTCTGTATCCAAACTTTTTAATTACACTATTTAGTTGTATCACAAGAATTATATATCCATTCTCCACACTTTTACTACACCAAGAGTTAACACATTTCAACTCCATCTCCATAAATTTTCTCTTGAACATACGATTATCATTAGTCTAACTCACATCAACAATATTATCTATAACATCTTTATACACAACATTTAATCATATACAAATTCCATTTATTACTCCACTTCTAATTTATCTCTTGTAACACTTTTCATACAGTATACTTTCCTTTTTATTATATACTTATACATATAGAATTTCTACAAACAAAATCCTTAATCCAGGAAACATTATATGATAGTTTAACTCAGTTATTATCATAACAATTTCATCTTCTAGTGTTACTTGAGTCCTTTCTCACTCTCCATTTCATCCCATAATCTAACTCTACATAGGTTAAAACCTATTCTCTCATAGATCCACTGATACATGCCCTATTATTCTCCACACCCCTAAACAAATAATTATATCACATTCACATACTTAGGTCACATTCACAATATGACTTGCTTTCCACATTTCTTACATTTTCATTTACATTCATATCGAAAAGCTCATTCCACATTTTCCATACATGTATACACATAGTCATACAATTATATATAATTCCTCTTTTACATATCTTTAACACAATTTAACATTTATTACTTTTCCTTAATCAACATCATTCTTACCCCTTTTTGACATAACTTAAATTATTTATCAACTCAACACATATATATTTCCTAACTACAATAATACTTCACAAATTCTTAGTCACCTTACTAAGGTGACATCTCTCTCACCTTTATTTTGAAATGCATTTAATATATCATCTTTATATCCGTTTGTTTACCATTCAACGTATATATATATTTTACTCATATATTTATACATATGTACATTACACCTAATAATATACACATTGAGCCTAATAGCTCCTATACACTTAATTATATGCTCTGATTTTTATTTTCCTTTTTCATACATTCACTACAAATTTAGTGTTTATCACTTTCTTTTGAATACTATTATTCTCATTCTTCCAATATGATAAAAAGTATTTAATCACACTACAAATATATATTCTGACTATAATAACACTTCACATCCATCTTGGTCACATTCCCAATGTGACATCTCTTTACTTTCATCTTTAAAAAAAAAACATTTAATATACTTCCATATCTTTTTTTTTTTTTGCAATAAAATGACTTAAAATAGCTCCTTTTCATTTGCTTATCTATTTCTCTTTTTACTTCAAAACAAATTCTCATACCATCAATCACATTACTTAATTCATAATACTTTCATGTGCAATATTAATCATTTCACCTGGCTCAGGTATTGAATATACATTAAATCATCAATATCCAATCAATCTTTATCAGTTTCTAGTAGAACTTTAACTTTTCAACTTACTACTTCGCTTAAACTTTAAATTTACCAAACTCATCTTTTCTTAAAATCAACTTTAAAAACATCTCGGATATATATATATATATCATAAAGCAATATCAACACATATTTCTTCCCCAATTATTAAGCTCATTTCGAAAAATCTCAAATATCACATATTATTACCATTACCATGAGCTTTCACAATATCCAAGCATCTCACATTTCTAACCTTAAATTCACAATGTTTACATTAAAATAACCATACCAATTTATATTCTTACATAACCAATATCATCTCTTTTTCCTTTAAATAATACCTTGACTTTATATATATACCCCAAACATTAAATAATCATACCTTGTCTTTACTAATCAACTCATTCAATATTATTTTCCTTTTCATTTCTTTATGCTTCAACACATTTAACACTTCACTTTACTTGCATAAATTTCCATTTTTTAATTATCAATTAGACTTATATAAATTCATATCATTCATTATACTCATTTAAATTTATCATTATAGCCAACAACTATGACTTTATATACGTACCCTTCCCCAACCAGGTCGGTTGTCCAAGTTCGGTTGCCCATTCCAATGGGTCCGCATGGTTCCGCAGGAGACAGATAGGTCCGTTCATTAAACTTATCAATATTTTTTTTTAATTCATTTCTTTTTTCACAAGCAAGTTAAGTAATCATGCCTCAACATCTCACATTACAACAAAACAGTTTTCTCATAACATCATATCATTCACACATTAACATCCATTTCATATAACACAGATATACTATAAATCATATAATGCCACCTCCGAGACCAACCTAGGTGTGAATGCATATGCATGTATTACAAATTTCATTTTCAAAACTCTTCTTTTTAATTCATTTTAAGCGTTTCAAAACTTTTTCTTTTTAATTTTACTTAGGCCGAGAATCTCGAACCTAAGCTCTGATACCAAAATAATTGTAACACCCCAATACTCCATATATATACTATACATATACCTAGTATACATACAGTAAGTATTTAAAGTATAAGGATGCCACTTTTCTTTATACCTTTCAATACCTGTAACAAAATTCAAACCATAATAGGTCAATTTAAAGAACACTTACAAATTATTGTCTTTATCAAAACTTCATTTATACATATAATATAACATACTTAAAGTGGATACATGTATGCATTACCCTCTAGTTGGTCTCGACAAAATCTTACTCTTCTCGTGGCATACCAAAAGACTTCATGTCTTCCACCAAGCTACCTGCGCGATAATACATCCGCGCTAAGCTCGAAAGCTTAGTAGTACAAATATAAAATACAAACATTTATCATGGAAACACTAACATATAA
Source organism: Garcia nutans (assembly GCA_947685225.1). Lineage (NCBI taxonomy): Eukaryota > Viridiplantae > Streptophyta > Magnoliopsida > Malpighiales > Euphorbiaceae > Garcia > Garcia nutans. The sequence goes on along the minus strand of CANTUV010000035.1, from coordinate 24,288,217 downwards.
AGATATCTCAATTCCATATATTTTTAGTTCTTATTAAGTTTATCCCTATTCATTTGCACCTTTCATATCTTTCAACTAATCTCACATCTTATACACATATAAACATAGCATTTCTACCAAGTCCAACCCATCACTAATATTCACAATCAACATCTCAATACACACATTATACATCATACCAATCACAAGTCACATTTCCAATTAAGACAATCATTGTCATCAACCACAATTCATCAATTGAATTCACAATCAATGCTAATACACACATTATACATCATACCAATCATAACATTTCTTTATTCACAATTCAACATTAATGATTCATCACTAGTGCTCATAATCAATATTTCAACGCACATATTACATATCATCAATCACATGTCCAATGAAATATACCAAAGATTTCATTATCCATTTCTTTCAACATTTGTATATCACATTGACAACAAAGACAGACTCGGGCCCAACAGACACCACTATGTTATTCAGAGTTCAGAGTTACTGCTTTGGTCTATAATCATAATCATCAAGCCCGTAGGCATCATATATCAATATTTCTATCCATGGATAGTGTAACAGACCCAGTCTCTTGGACCATCAACTCATCATGAGAAGATCCTCAACCCGGCAAGACTGTTACCAATCATATATTTCATATTCACAATTCTCATAGTGTAACAGACCCAGTCTCTTGGACCTCAATTCAACTCAATTTGAAGAGATCCTCAACCCGGCAAGACTGTTACCTTTTTCATTTTATAGGCATGCCTCCAAACCCAGAACTCTGAAAACTGAATAACACATTAAACACATATTTCACTTATTGTTTCATTATCAACTTCAATCTCAATGTTCATTATCATCTAGGCAAACATGCCTTATTTCTTTCAATTAGATCATCATAGCCAATCACAATGGCTTCACAACATATCATATCCCAATCCATATGATACATATAACATCAGTGCTATAACATTACAAAGTACCTTATTCATATAGCACAATACAATTCACAAGATTCATAATACACAAATCATAGTATTGTTCATATAGTATCATGTGCATCATCATTATAATACTCAACATCAATTACATTAACCAAATGAACATATCATTATTCAATCACATGATTCACATTATACATATAGCATCATTGCTATAACATTACAAAGTACATTAAAGTAATTCTTCATAAAAATGTTTATCATAATAAATTTGCATAGCTCATACCTTGTTGAATGATCCTCTTCTCTTTCACACTATACAAGTCACATTAGATTAACAATGTAATAATTTACCTAATATTATTTAATTATACTCAATCAATTGTATTCTCATACATTAATATTCATCAAATCATTCACATCTTTCATTTTCCCATAACACAATTATATATATACATATCATTAATGATATAAACACATCAAAATACATTAGTGATATGCATTAACAATGCAATCATGCAACATTGGTACTTACCTTAATAACATTTCACACCACTCTAAACTCTTCTCCACTCAATAGTTCTTCACTTCACAAATTAGGGAAATTCAACCTCTTCACAACCTAATCCAAAAGGAATATTAGCAAAATGACCATATGAATAGTACATTCTGGTTTTAGACTCCATTTTATCCTTATTTTGAAAATTTGTATAAAATAATCTACTTGACTAAAAATTCTAAAATTTTTACAGAATTTAGTTTTGTATCTTAAAATCATTCCTTTAAAATTTCAGATCAAACTGAACACAAAATCTTGGTCAAATAGTTCACCTAACCAGACTGCCCCAATTGCCCTGCATCCTGGCAGCAGTTCTGAACTTTGTGAATTCCATAAATCAAATTCAATCAACGTGGTTCCAAATTATTTTTCTCAAATACTAGACTCACTAAGCAACAACATATCCAAAATTCAATTGGATATGATTTTTCTACATTTTATTAAAAATCCCGAAATATAGCTGTCTCAATTAAGGTACCTGCTGGAACAGGTCTAATAAAAATAATCTTTCTAAACTCATAACCATTCCAAAATCGAATCAACATATTTTTCAGTCATTCTAGACTCATAGAGGCACAACATATCAAAAATTCACTTCAAGAACATTTTTCTATAATTAATTAAAAATCATACAAGTCACAGCCTTTACTAATTGTAAAACAGAAAAATATTCACTAAACACAACTCTTACTCTTCCATCACCAACACCAATTTACTTCTCCTTTTCAAATCTATTTCAACTCTTCTCAACAAATTACAAACATACTTAATCATACTATTACTAAACATAACTCAATCCAAACACAACTTCAAAAAGAATCAAGGTAAACAAGAGAAAACTTACCAAGATGATAAAATTCCTTGAAATCCAACTTAGCTACTTGAAATCTCTCTCAACTTTGGAGCTTAAAATCATCAAAACCTTTCTTTGTTCTTTTGTTTTTCTTTGCCAATGAAGGAGCCGGCCAACACAAGGAGAAGAAGAAGAAATGATGAAGAAAACACAAAGTCCACATGCATTAAATACTCATCCAAAAGAAAATTACTATAATGCCCTCATCCATTTAACTAAACTTTTGTCACATATATACCCATATAGGTAATTTCACAAATCACAAATAAAATATCTTCTTCCCTTGACCAAGCCCTTTGACCAACTTATATGTTATATATATCACCATATACACTACATATACACTTCTCTCTACACAATGCATTCCTTCCAACTACACACATATACATTATTTTCTCAACTTCTATTATCCTCCAAATAAATCATACACAATTACCACTTATCAATCACACATTCAATTCACTAATAACAATATTATCACAACTTCTAGGCACACTTAGGGATATTACAGTTTCCATATGAATTACCTAGTGGATTGCCACCGCTAAGACGAATTGAGCATCAAATAGACTTCGTGCCTTGTTCTACCATCCCAAATAGACCAGCTTACCAGAGTAATCCCATGGAAACGAAAGAGATGCAAAAGCAAGTAGATGAGCTATTGGAGAAAGCGCTGATTAGAGAGAGTTTGAGTCCGTGTGTTGTTCCTGTGTTGTTGGTTCCAAAGAAGGATGGCACGTGGAGAATGTGTGTTGATTGTAGGGCTGTAAATAAGATCACAGTGAAGTATCGGCATCCTATACCACGACTTGATGACATGTTGGATGAGCTGCATGGTGTCAGGTATTTTTCTAAAATTGATCTTATGAGTGGATATCATCAAATTCATATGAAACCTGGTGATGAATGGAAAACAACATTTAAAACTAAATATGGACTATATGAGTGGTTAGTAATGCCTTTTGGGTTGTCTAATGCACCTAGTACTTTTATGAGACTAATGAACCATGTTTTGAGAGCTTATTTGGGCAAATTTATTGTAGTCTATTTTGATGATATTCTAATTTATAGTAAGACTTTGGATGACCATGTTGAGCATGCTAGGCTAGTTTTGGAAGTATTGAGAAATGAAAACTTATATGTCAAGCTTAAGAAATGCACATTTTGCATAGATAGGCTTGTGTTTCTTGGTTTTGTTGTGAGTGCGCAGGGCATTAAAGTAGATGAAGAGAAAGTGAAAGCTATAAAGGAGTGGCCTACTCCAAAGAGTGTGACGGATATGAGGAGCTTTCATGGATTGTCTAGTTTCTATAGGAGGTTCGTGAAGGACTTTTCTACTATTGCAGCACCGTTAACTAGCATAATCAAAAAGGAAGTTGGGTTCCAATGGGGAGAGGAGCAACAAAAAGCCTTCGACTGCCTGAAAGGGAAGTTGACATCTGCTCCTATTTTATCATTACCTAATTTTGAGAGTACATTTGAGATTGAGTGTGATGCTTCTGGTGTAGGTATTGAAGCTGTGTTGATGCAAGAGAAGAAGCCCATAGCCTATTTTAGTGAGAAACTCAATGGTGCACAATTGAACTATTCCACTTATGATAAGGAGTTGTATGCCTTGGTGAGAGCATTGGACGTGTGGCAGCACTACCTCCTTCCAAAGGAGTTCATGATACATACGGATCATGAGTCCCTTAAACACTTGAAGAGACAAGGCAAGTTGAACAAGAGGCATGGTAAGTGGATAGAATTTATAGAACAATTCCCTTTTGTTGTTAAATACAAGCAAGGAAAGAATAATATAGTGGCTGATGCGTTGTCTAGAAGATATACATTGCTATCTGTGTTGAGTTCTAAATTGCTTGGTTTTGAGTATGTTAAGGACTTATATGTAGGTGATGTAGGTTTTGGCAATGTGTATGTTGCATGTGAACATGGAGCTTTTAATTCATTTTATAGGCATGATGGATACTTGTTTAAGGGAAATAAATTATGTGTGCCTAAATGTTCCATGCGTGATTTGCTTGTGTTAGAATCTCATTGTGGAGAATTGATGGGACATTTTGGGGTAGCTAAGTCTTATGATATCTTGTTTGAGCATTTTTATTGGCCGTCTATGCGTAAGGATGTTGAGAGATTGTGTTCTGCTTGTATTGCTTGTAGACAGGCGAAATCTAAGTCTATGCCTCATGGTCTATATATGCCTTTACCTGTACCTAGTTCACCTTGGATTGATATTAGCATGGATTTTGTGCTTGGATAGCCTAGAACTAGAAAAGGTAAGGATAGCATTTTTGTAGTTGTCGATAGGTTTAGTAAGATGGCACATTTTATTCCTTGTCATAAAGCTGATGATGCGATTGTTGTAGCTGATTTGTTCTTTAGAGAAGTGGTTCGACTACATGGGGTGCCTAGGACTATTGTGTCTGATAGAGATGCTAAGTTTTTTTCCCATTTTTGGAGAGATTTGTGGGGTAAATTAGGAACTAAGCTTTTGTTTTCTACAACTTGTCATCCACAAACAGATGGGCAAACAAAGGTAGTTAATCGTACACTTGGTACATTGTTGAGAGCTATAGTGGGAAAGAATTTGGCTGCTTAGGAAGATTGTTTACCTTTTATTGAGTTTGTTTATAATCATTCTATTCATTCTTCTACATGTTATTTGCCATTTGAGCTTGTTTATGGTTTTAACCCATTAACTGTACTTGATCTTATTCCTTTACCTTCACATGAGCTTGTTAGTTTAGATGGAGACAAGAAAGCAGAATTGGTGAAGGCTATGCATGAGAAAGCTCGAGTTAATATGGAGAAAAAGAACAAGTCATATGCTGATCGAGCGAATAGAGGACGCAAGAAGATAGTGTTTGCTCCTGGGGATTGGGTTTGGGTACACTTCCGAAAGGAGAGGTTTCCGAATCAAAGGAAGAATAAGCTTGATGCACGTGGTGATGGTCCATTTCAAGTGGTGGCAAAGATCAATGATAATGCATACAAGATAGACTTGCCTGGTGAGTATGGTGTTAGTACTGCTTTTAATGTGTCTGATTTATCTCCTTATGATGATGCAGATTTGAGGACAAATCTTTTTGAAGAGGGGGAGAATGATACAAACCAGCCACGAGGCAAGGATCCATTGGTGCTTCCAAATGGGCCATTGACTAGGAGCAGAGCTAAGAAGTTTGGAGCAGTATTCAAGATCAAATTTCAAAGGAAGTGACTGAAATAGCAATGGAAAAGTGCACAATAGAGCTTGAAGAAGGCACACCAAAGCTGATTATGATGCTTAGTGTTAATATGGAAGCTAAAGGCTAGCTAAAGAGGTCCAACGTGCAAGAAAGGTCCATGGGGGTTCATATACAGCCTTGGGAAGCAATTTAAGGCCCATGGACAGCCCAAATAGTGTGGGGCGGTTCTTATTTTGAAGGGATTTAGTTTGGCCGAATTTTGGCATCTTTTTGGCACATGGGATGTGTGGTCCCCTATTTAGTTATTTCAGAATATTACTTTGTTTCCATACTTTCTATTTTCCTTAGTGGGTTAGGGTTTTGACTTTGTAGCTTTCCTTTTCCCATTAGAATTAGGGATTTAGATTTTATTGGCCTTTTAGTATAAATAGGGCCTTATTTTCTTATAAGCACACTTTTTTTCGACAAATTATATTCTCAAATTTTCTTATTGAAAATTTTGGCCATCATAGAACAAGAGTGGATTCTCTTTTTCTTCTGATTGCATCAAGAATTAGAATTACTTATCAATTTCGATTGTGGCATTCTTCTACTTCGAGCTTCCTAAATCCTTCTGTTATAAGTGTTCGTGCTTTGCTAAGCAATTGGGTGCTTTAGAAGGTGGTTTTTCCTTCGTTCTTGGTTTTCTTCTATCAATTGTGCGTTGGGGCTTGAGGCCTTCATTGCCATAGGGTTCCGCGTCACCGTGTCTCCATTTTTACCTTGCTACCAATTTTCATAGTCCTTGACACATTCAATGGACACAACCAAGCCACAAGCCATGTCCATCCACAAAACATGACATGGCCAAGACATTTCAGGCTTGCCTTGTCCACCCTTTTAAAAGCAATTGAAAAGCCTGATCTTTCATCTTCTTCCCTAATTTCAAAACCTAATCTCCATTTTCTCTCTTTCTCTCTCTCTCTCTCTCGACTCTCTCTCTCAAATCACCATACCCATCCTTAAAAACCTCAAAAATCCATCAAATATTCCATTTTGGCTAAATAATTATAAAGTTCCTGAGGTTTTACATGTTATACTAGTCAGTCCCTAATTTTTGAAAACTGGAAAATATATCTAATTTGTGCATTCTCTAGTTTTTAAAAATTAAACTGTTTAGTCCTTCTGTTAATATTTTTATCCTAAAAATATTAGTCAATTATTTTAATATTATAAAATAATTTATTTATTTTTCTTTATATATATTTTTCTTTATTATTTGTTAAGTCGTGCTTATTTTTAATTTTATTTATATTTCTTACACATAATTTATTTTAATTTTATAAATATTATTAAAAATTAATTTTAAATAATACAAATAATATCTTTTATTATTTTGCAGACAATCTATATATATCATTTATTTTAATTTTATAGGTATTACTAAAAAAATAATTTCAAATAATATAAATAATGTTTTTATTATTTTGCAGATGATCTATATATAAAATAAAATTAAAAATAAAATAAACTTAATAAATAACAAAGATAAATATATATAAATGAAGAGCAAATAAGTTATTTTATAATATATTTATCTTTGTAAGAATATATATAAATTAATAATATATTTATCTTTATAAATATATATATAAATTAAAATAACTTATTAAAATATTTATAAAATTAAAATAAATTATGTGTAAGAAATATAAATAAAATTAAAAATAAGCATGACTTAACAAATAACAAAGAAAAATATATATAAAGAAAAAATAAATAAATTATTTTATAATATCAAAGTAATTGACTAATATTTTTAGGATAAAAATATTAACAGAAGGACTAAATAATTTAATTTTTGAAAACTGGAGGATGCAAAAATTAGATGTTGAAAATACGGGGACTAACTAGTATAATATGCAAAACCTCAAGGATTTTATAATTATTTAGCCTTCCATTTTTCTTAACCAAAAATCAATTAAACCCATCAAATCTTCCAATTTTCTTAATGAAAAATCAATAAAATCCATCAAATCTTCAATTTTCACCAAGAATCAAGATGCCAAGAACCAAAATGGTGTCCCATCACAAGAGGAGGCAACGTCCATCATCCTCTTCATCATCTTCAAAGAGAATGGCTCTTTTAGCAAGGGGTTTCTTTCCATCAAGGTATGTAAGCGAAGAATCCCTTGATGCTCTTCAAATTAGGGAAAATTTTCATAGATACGTGGAAAACCTAGGGTGGGATAGATTAGTTTCCCTTAAACATTTGCAATTCCAAGAACTTACCATTGAATTTCTAACCTCTCTTAAATTTGAAAGAGATGAAAAGAAGATTTGCACTAGGTTAGGCTTTAAATTGCTTGGGAAGCCATATGTTATTGATATTGCTCAATTGAATGCTATTTTTGGTTTTCACCAAGAAGGGGAAAAATGTGTGCCTAAAGATTTTAAACAACAATTTGCATGGGGAGCAATAGCTCGAGTGGAATGTATGTGGCCAAATCGGCCAAGGCAACGAAATTGGTAAATCTCACCTTTAGATATTTACATCGGTTTATATCTTATGGATTCTTTGCACGGAAAGAAAGCTCGGGTGTGGTAGTGAGCTATTTTTCCTTATATTGTGCGAATAATGTCATACCCGTGAGTACCAGCTATTGGTTAGCTGATGTTTTTATAGTGTGGCAAATGGAAAAAGGGGTGCAATTTGTATAGGTGGATTGGTGACTACCTTAGCTATGGCACGTGTCTATGGTTTTGGCTCGAGCACATGTAATATGACTAGAATTTCAGGCAGTGATTCATTAGACCTTGCTACTCTGGAAAAAAATGCACATGGTCACCATGAGGGGCGGAGCTTATGTTATGACTTCTGAGGAGCAAGTTGCGTAATGGACAGGGAAAAGAGACCAAGAGTTGATGAAGAGTCTGACTTGGATTCACTCAATTTGGATGAAGATGCTCTGATTTTAGAAAATTAGAAGGTTATCAATCAAATATAAGCCCTAGAAAACAAGGTGGATCGCAATCATGCGAAAGTCCTTAATCAATTAAAGCTCATTAACAGCAATCTAGTCAAAATTCTTAGTCTCCATCAGTTGGCAGCATCATCGTCACAACCTACACCTCTGTAGATTTTGCCTACTTCAACTTCTTGAGAACACTTCTTATTTTCTTATTTTCAGTTATTAGATATTTTAATTGTTATTTTTATTTACCATTTTTTGTTATTAAAACTCTATGCTTTTTGTTATAGTATATTTATTGCTTTTTGTTCTTGAACAATTAATATTTTGTGGATGAAAAGGTAGCACTTGCCTCACAAAAAAATGATGGAAAATAGGTTGTACCTTAACTCTTCTTTTTTTTTTTTAATTATCCTTGTTTCCATTGAGGTCAATGTAAATCTTAAAGTGTGGGCTGCTAAGTTTTTATTCATAAATGTAAAGTTGTTGTTTTTCTTGATTTAGTTGTTTTATGCAAAGTTTTTATTTTTCTTAAGTTTTTTTTATAGTTGTTTTGTTAGGTGTTGTGCCTTATTTTACATTTTGTTTTGATGAATATTCATAAGTTCAATTGTTATAAGCTTATTGATAGATGACCTCTTAATTTTGAAGCATGAATTGAGAATTGGATAAAATTGGTGCTTGTTGTTGATTTGGATGGATATTCCTTGCATTGCCTTTTAAACTTGTGAGAAATTGAGCCTTTTAAGTTGGATGCCAACTTATTATTCTTTTTGTGTATGAACATCCTTGATTGATTAATTGCTAAAACTTACTTTGACATGCATTTTGAGACTACATAAAAATTTTGATTGGGCTTCAATATGATTAAGGCAATTAGGTGCATCAATTTTAGCTTAAAAAGATCAACCTTATATTCGACCTTAGTTCAACAATTTTGAGCTTATTTCATTTTTCCTTTTCTTTCTCTTTCACAATACCATTAGCCTTGAACCATTTTGTTTTTAAATCCTACCCTTTTATTAAGTCAAGGGCATTTTAAGAGCTTTGGTGATTGAGTGTTGTGTTAAATAAAATGTGGGGTTAAAATTAGTGAGTTTAAAATTGCAAATTATTGTGTTCTCTAGTTGCAAACCCTATTTAAAAAAAGGAAAAAAATAAGAATAATAAAAGTTATTGTTCTTTTCCATAGGGTTGGATTAAGTTTGGGAATTATCCTTGCAAATAAAATAAGTGGAGTCCCTTAAAGGTACTTAAATGCCTAGCGCTAAGTGAGTGGAAGGTGTTTTGGGATTGTTTGGTATTAAAACATTATTTGCTTCATTCTTAAAGTGCTCTTAAACTTGATGAATAAACTTACTCTTCCAAATGTCAAACATTTGCCTTAGCCCCATTACAACCAAATGAAAGACCTTATGATTGATGATTGATTGAAATTTAGTGGTGAAAATTTGATCTATAAGCAAGCCTATGTTGATAATCTTTCATTGAATGTTAGGAGTGTAAACGCCATCATGATTAAACACTTTTAAGAGTTGGTAAGGGAGTGACAACATTGGTTATGCATGGAAAGCCACCAATTACATGAGTATTTATTTTGTTCAATTTGATAATGATTGCAGATTTAAGAAAATGGAAGTCTTGATACATCTTTATAACTCTTAAACTTGACTAAATTTTTCTTGTTTAGTTTGTTTGGATTTTAACTTTGCTTGGGGATAAGCAAAGAATTAAGTGTGAGGTAGTTGTTTTGATTAATTATATATATAGGGTAATTTTATTGGTTTTAAGTTAATTTTTCTTTTAATTTGTGTTTAAAGATTGTTTGAAGTGTTTTCTTTAGGTTGAAGTGCAAAACAATGGAGATTCAATTCAATTTGATGGATGAAGTTTGGAGAAAAGAATGTGACACGACCAAGACACTTCATGGCTTGGCCGTGTTCCTCATCAAGGGCAAGAAAGACAAGGAACAACCAAGACACTACCAGGACAACTTGGATTGACTGTGTCCATCAAGGAGAATTGGGCAGTAGAGAACAAAAACAAGAGACACGACCAAGACCTTGGTTGTGTCTGACACGGCCAAGGTCTTGGTCGTGTCTCACCAATTGAACAAAACAAAGAAAAAGAGAAAGAAAGTGGCAGAAGTGAAAACATGCAAGTTACACGGCCAAGCCATTGGTTGTGTCACTCCTTTCTTAAAGGGCAGCCATGGACACGACCACATGGCTTGGCCGTGTCCCAAGAAGGATGAGTGACATGGCCAAGTCAGTCATGACCTGGCCGTGTCTCCTATGATTCCTTTGAATTATTTTGCATAAAGTGAGGGATAAATGGGGGACAAAAGACTCAACCTTTTGAAAAGAAATATTAAAAATGAGTGAAAGGTGGATAGATTTATGAGAAGAAATATTAAACAAATAAAAAGGGGGAGACAAAGAGTAGTGTGTGAGTTGGCAAGACATACTTGGTGTCTTAAAAAATTGAAAAGAATTGGAAGTGGAGTGAGATGGAACATACATACTATAATATCCCAAATGATACCCTAAAAATTTTGGAAATGCTTAGTGTTGAAATTGAATTAAATAATTTAAAGTGTGTATATTTGATTAGTGGGAAGAAAGGAAGAGGAAAGTGTGTATATGTTATATATATGAAGATATATACAATATATATAAGTCAACAAGTTGATTTGGTCAAATGAGATAATTAATTATTTAAAATGGAAATTAGATGTTAGTAGAAGATGATATTTATAATATTATAATAATTTAATTCTTGGTGGGGATTAAGTGAAGATGTAAGTGGTTAAAAGAGTAGTGTTTTGGTTTGACTTTTTTTATCATCTTCTTCTTTCTTCTTCAAGAGCCAGCCATCACCATTGCCAAAGGGAAAGAGAAGTTTTGTTGCTTCCTAACTCAAGATTGAAGGGTGTTTCAAGTGATCAAGTTGGAGTTCTAAGGATTTTCTTCACTTTTGGTAAGTTTCCAACTTGTTTCTTTGTTTCCTTTTGAGTTTGTGTATTTAAGTTTGGTGAATGGTTGTTGCAGATGTGTTTATGGTTGATTTGGTTTGGATTGAAGAGAAAGGGTTAAATTTGGTGAAAGAGACAAGAGTTGTGGGTGTTGTGATTTTGAGTTGTGAAATATGGTTGTGATTGTGTTTTGATGCATGTAATTGACTTGTTTTGATGTTATGCAAGTTTATTATGGTATATTGATGGTTTTGGTTAAGTTTGTTTGGAGTGGAAAAGGGTAAAGGAAAGATGTTAGTTGGATGTGGTGTTTTTGGTGTCGATTTCAGATTTTTGGCCTGACACGCCTAGTAACACGACCATGTCTTTGGGTGTGTCGTTGGTTCTATTTTCAGTATGGGTGACACGAGCAGTGACACACCCATGTCACTGAGAGTATCACAGCTTCTGTGTGGTAGTAGTATTGACACATCCAGTGACACGTCCAGTGACACGCCCATGTCACTTATCGTGTCATAGTTTATGTGTTGGAGGAGAATTGACACGTGCAGTGACATGCCCATGTCACTGAGAGTGTCAAAGCTTCTGTGTTGTGGGTTTAGGGCACGGCCAGGGACACGCCCGTGTTGTTGAGCGTGTCATGTGTAGAATTTGCCCTAGATAGTTCTTATCCTTATTTTCTTATCTGTATCACTAATTGAGTATGTGTAATCACCTTTGGATTAGGTTTTGAAAAGATTTGAATTATCCCAAGCCAAGGATTGAGAGACATCTTGGAATAGGAAGTTGATAGAGTGGTGTTGTTGCTTTTAGAAGTAAGTACAAACCTTACATGATTGCATACATTTACATGCCTTTGGGACTTAACACATTTGGTTGGAAAATGTGTTAGGTTACTTATTATATTGTTGATATATGAGAATGGTTATGATTTGCATTATGTGAACTATGTGAAATATATGTTAAGGATTCAAAATATATGAACAATGTAATTTGTTCTATATACCCTAATGATGATATGTGAAGCCATTGGTGATGGCTATACTTATATAAATGGGATATATGAGGCATTGTGCTTATGATGATCATGAGAAGATGAGAAAAGATTTGATAATGAAATAATGAAAGAATTATGTGCCTAGTATGTTATTTAATTTTCAAAGTTTTGTTGTTGGTGGCATGCCTAAAAGTAACAATCCCTTGAAGCTAGGTTGGGCTTGGTCCTTGAAGCCAGGTTGGGTTGATGCTGAGCTCCCCTTGAAGCTTGGTTAGGCCTAGTCCTTGAAGCCTAGTTGGGATGTTATATATGAGGTAATCCTCATTGTGATAATGATTCGCCTACGGGCTAGATAAATGTGATTATTGGACCAAAACAGTAACTCTGGAATTTGAATGGCATATTAGTTTTTTTTTGGCCCATGCTTAACTTTGCTTTAATGTAGATTATGAATGATGGAACAATTGAACAATGTAATGAGATTTAATGTTATGAAATATGATATTCTTGTATATTGTTTCTAATTCTTGAAAGTGTGACATTGGCATTACATTTGAATCATATTGTTATCAAGGTTTGTACTATTAAGCCTTTGGCTTAGCGTGATTGTGATTTATCGTGCAGGTGACAGGGTAGATCTAGTTGAGCCGGAGAGTTCAGCTAGACCGAGTCGAGTCTAGGCTTATGATCCCTTGTGAAGTGTTAATTTTGGACTTCAAGATCAGAGATGAACTGCCAACATGTATAAACTCTATTTTTTGTAAACATTGATTTTGATGTATACATATATATATTCCGCTGTATTTTCTGCTGCTTATTAAACAAATATTTTGAAAAAACTTTTGGGGTAATGAAGATATATGTATATGTATTTTAACAAGAGATATTTTATCTATTACTTTCTATAATATAAGTTAAATGTTTTAAGTTTATTTGAAATTGATTTATGATGATTAGATGTTAAAGACAAAAGAATTGGTTTGTTTAAAATTAACTGTGACATTCTTGCATCCGGTATACGTATAGTACATATTGTGTGTATATGTGGTGTACGTATATTGGGTGTAGGGGTGTTACACATGCACATTGGGGCGTGATTGAAATCTAGTTCTTAGTTTTGGTTCTTATTTTGGGAGAGAAGACATCATTCTCTCTTCATCTTCATTTTCATTCATCTTCCATTTCTTCCATAGATAAGAGTAAAGGCAATTCCTAGGATTAAAGTAAGTGAACAAGCTTTCAAGAAGGTTAGGGTTTGAAGAAGACTTGATTGAGGAGTACAATCTCGAGAGAGTTACCACTCCACCTTTTAAGAAGAGAGCCATTGATTGAAAAAGGCTTGAAAGTTCTTCATCATAATCAAAGTGAAGCTAGGAGGAAGACCAGAAGTTCAACTCTTGGCATCTACAAGGGGATTTGTATCTTCTCTCTTTTAATTCATTTCTAGATTGTTGTTTTTTGTTAAGAACATTAATATTTCAATGGACAATTGTGATTTGATTTATATTGAGATGAATATTTATTTTAAATTGATGATGATGAGCTAAATTACTCATGTCTAGGGTTTGTAGTTGATTTGATTGAATGACTTGATTTGATAATTCCATTAATATATCTTGTTGTTGGTTAATTGCATTGGACTTAAGGTTAGGTTGATAGATTGGCCACCTATTGATAACTTAATATTGAACGATAGACCGAGTGATAAAATTTGATATCGGAACTATGTAATTAACCACCTAAAAATGAATTAGAAATATAAGTTCTAGGATTTTATTAATTTGTAATTTCAAAATAATTGGTTGTTGTTAATTCATGAATGTGAAAACTAATGAATTGGTAATTACTAATTAAACTCAAAGAACAAATTAAAATACAAGGTTATATTAATGGATAATTTGAGAATTAAGCTTTGATTAAATTGATCTACAACCCAAGGTACTATTTAAGAATTGAATTAATCTTACACAACATCACTCATTTAACTTTTCAATTTTAATTGCTTTTCACCAATCCAACAACATTCACTCAATTTTATTATTTTATTTTAATCAAACTATTGCAAAATAATTATTTCCTTGTTAGACAACCTTAGGGCAATAACCATTGCTACAACTACTTCGTATATTTGCGAGTGTCACTTTGTAGTAGTGTTAATTAGAGCTCAACAATAACTTCCCCTGCTTGGGGAGATGGAACATCTCATTTTTCGGGTCGTGTGCATAACATACACTTGTATAGGATGTATGTGAGCGGACTATGATTTTCCGCTGCATGTTATGTTCCCTTACCGCTTTTCTTTCATTTCTACATGCTTGTGTTTAACTGCATTCTAATATAGCCTTTCATTTCAGACCTGACATGCTTGGTGGGAGCTAAATGAAGGGGAACGGTGTCCAAGTTGTTGGCCAGTGGCAGAACTAAGAACCAGACGAAGGGGCACCAATTTTCTAAGAAAAAAAAGACGAATTGAAGAAAAAATTGATTATTTAATATTATAGCAAAATTTAAGTTTATGTTATAAATTTCTATTAAAAATTCTCTATCAAAATTTTATAATATTTATTAAATTCTAAAAATTTATTAAATTTTTTACATGTATTTTTATTTAATTCTTGGATCTAATAATTTATCTATAAGAATTTATTAAAAATCAAAAAATTAATATCTAAAAATTATTTATATATATAATTATATATATTTATAATTGAAAAATATATATTAAAAGTATATAATTTAAAAAAAATAATATAATTTTATATATAATTTTAATTTTATATAATTTAAATATGATTTAAATTTAAAAGTGTATAATTATATATATAATTTTAAGATATATTAAAGAGATATAAAATTATTTAATTATATAATTATATATATAATATTATTTAATAGAAATATATATAATATATATTAAAATATTTATATATATTTAGATATATATATATATATATAACTAGACGGGGTGGGGGGGTATGACCCCATATAGTTCTGCCCCTGTTGTTGGCCTATGAACCTTTTGGAGTCTTGATTGAGCACTTGCTTCCATCTGGCATAGATAATTTCCTTGGATTGAGTTGAACCAACATTCTCATTTCTGAATTGATGGAATGAAAAAAGTCTATAAAATTTTATGGCGAGAAAAGTTTGCTGGCTTGCATGAGTGAAAAAAAACCTTCCAAATGTTCAATATCATCATCTTCCATTTCTTCCATTGTATTGTCTAGGTCAATTGACCTTTGATTTTATTTGTCTTTCGTTACTCTAAAATTTGAGTTTTGATAACTTCCTAACTTTCTTTACAAAAAAAAAAAAAAGGTGCAATGACATTTCAGAATAAAAAAATAATGGCATATGAAATAAAAAATAATAATAGAAAGAATATATATTATAAAATAAAAATAAAGTGATTGAGATTGCAATGTGGATAATATTAGAAAGAAAATTGAAGAATTAATGTAAATTGTTAAGAATATTGAAAATTAAATTGAAGAATATAAATTTAAGAGAATATTGAAGGAGAGATTAGGAGAAATTGAGATAAATTAATATGTATATATTTATAAGAGAATTTCTTTTATTTTGTTTTTTATAACGAGTAGGTTGATGCAACGATCAAATCATCATTACACAACCATAATTGTATGTGATCATTTTTAAACGAGTAGCTACTGCAACTAGGTAGTTGCATGTTTGTTTGAACCAAAATGGGAGATTTATGGTTCATAATTATAGTGTAATACACCCCCCCCCCCCCCCCCCCCCCCCCCCCCCCCCCCCCAAATAACCTAAAAAGAAAAAGAAATGCATAGGCTAAATTATTGGTTAGACTGAATAATTAACTAATTAATAATTTAAGTTAATATGAAATAATATAAACAAATATAAGAATATATATATATATATATGTATATATATATATGTATATATATATATTCGGCATGAAAGGGAAATTTGGAAGTTTAAATTTATAATGTTAAACCCCAATTTATTAAAGGAAAATTTGTTGGGCTAGAATTTGTTATAATAATGGATTTTTGACAAAAATACAAGAAAATTTAAAAATAATTCCAAATTTACTATATTTATTAAAATATCAAAATTTATAAAATATTTATCAAAATACTAAATTTTTATAGTTTACAATAAGTTTACAGTAAATTTATAATGAGTTTATCATTAGTTTATAATGAGTTTATAAATTTTACATAGTTTATAATGAGTTTATAATAAAATAACTAAAATACTCATAATAAAAAAATAAAAATTTTTAATAATACGGCGGATGATGTAATTTTTTTTATAATAATAGGAAAAAAAACCAAAGGCAAATAAGGCCATAGAATTCGGCCCAATAAGCAAAATAGACCAAATATGTGAACATATGTATAGGCTCAAATGTGAATTTGTATGTGTGTGAAAATAAAGTCCAATCTTTAAGGCATAAGAAGCCCAAACCGTGAAATGCATGTATATGTATGAGAATGAAAGATGTTGATGATTAGAAACATAATCATTACACTGACCATAGTTAGTAATTATTTCATGTAATAAAATAATAAGTTAGAAACTTAAAACCACTTGATATGGAAATGGCTTTGAAAAAAAGCCATTCAAGATGGCTAATTGCATGTAACCCATTTGACACATGACAAAAAGGGCACATAATCATTGTCACCAAATGATTATCAATTATTACATACAATAAATAAAAGATTGAAAGATGGGTTAGTCATTCTCTGCTTGTAAAATGAAAAGAGAAGGAGAGAACCATTTGGCAATTTGCATGAAACCCAAATGCCACATGTTGGAAGGAATGACAAGTGGCATCATGCAAGCTCAACCAATCAAATGAAAACTTCAAACTTCATCTTTCACCGTAAATGAACCTAGCATATAAATACCATTGGCAAATTGATGAGTAGCTCCTTTTACCTCTTTGAAACCGAGACCAATTTGAAGGAAAAACCCCTTAGTTAAAATTCTAAAAATTGTTTAAATTAAACTTGAGTTTAACTTTAACTTCAAGGAGATAAGAAGGCAAACATTAATGATGGAATTAATTTGATATATGCGCAAGTAATTGTATTAACCTTCATTATAGTTTAAAGTTATACATGTGCATAAGAATGCACATATTATGGTAATTATAGAGGAATTTTTATTAAAATATGAGAGAAAGTTTTATATTTTATTAAAATATAAAATTTTTTTATATTTATTCAAATATGGGAGTCAAAATACAAATTAAAATTTTGAGTTTCGAATTATTTTTTTAAAGAGTTTTGGTTTGGCCAAATTTTTTATTTTTTTAATACGTACATGGCTCATGTGTTTATGGCCAAACTAAAATTTATCGTTTCGGTTTGGACAAAATTTTATAATAATAATAATAATAATAATAATAATAATTAAAATATAATTATAATTAATAATTATATAACTAATAATAAATATAATTAATAATTACATATAATTGATAATAATAATAATAACATAATTAAAATTAACAATTATATAATTACTAATAAATAATAATAACAATAACAACAACAACAACAACAATAATAATAATAATATAACATTAATAATAAAAATAATAATAGTTAAAATTAATAATATCAATATAATTATAATTAATAATTATATAAATTATCCCATAATTAATAATAACAATAATTAATAATTAAATTGGGCCCAAATAATTAACAATTACTTTTGGGCCCACATATAATTAATAAATACATAACTATAATTAATAATCATGAAATTAATAATAATTAATAATATAATTAGTGATTACATAATTATATTAATAATAATAATAATAATTATTATTATTATTATTATTATTATTATATAATTGAAAATAAAAATAAAAATATAATTATAATTAAATAATTTATAACTATAACTAATAACAATATAATTAATAATTATATAATTAATGATAATTAATAATATTGGCCCAAATAATTAACAATTATATTTGGGCCCAAATATAATTGATAATAATAACAATAACTATACAATTATAATTAATTAGTATATAAGTATAATTAGTAATTATATTGGGTCCAAATAATTTATATGTATCCACAAGATGCCTTAATAATTATATATTTATATCCTTAATATTAATAATAAATATAATTAATAATTATATTATCAATAATAACAATAAAAATATAATTATAACCACTAATTATTATTAATTATATTTATTATTAGTTATATAATTATTAATTATAATTATATTGTTATTAACTATCTTTTGAACTAAATAAAATTATTAATTACTTGAGTGTAATTGTTAATTATTATTATTGTTATTATTAATTATTAGTAATTATATGATTATTAATTATATTTATTACTTGTTATATAATTATTAATTATAATTGGATCGAAATAGAATTATTAATTACTTGAATTTAATATAATTATTGTTATTAATTATTAATAACTATATTATTATTATTATTATTATTATTATTATAAAATTTTGGCAAACCAAAATTCAAAATTTCGGATTGGCTAAAAATATTTAAAAATTGAATTTCAGTTTGGCAAAAAATATTTAAAAAATATATATAAATCGAAACTCAAAGTTTTGGGTTGTATTTTGATTCACATACTTGAGTAAATATGGGAAAAAGTTCTCTCTTGTTTTAGTAAAAAGCCCAATTATAGACATATATATATATACATATATATATATATAATGATATAGTTATTTAATATGGAATGAAATGAAAATAAAATATAATTTTTAACCTAAAATACATGTATATTATGGCATATAAATTAATATCTATGTATATAATCTCTGAACTGGAAAAATGAAAATAAATTATGTTCATGCATGAATAATAACGTATATATATATATGGGTAAATATGCATGGTTAATTAGAAAAGATATGAAGAAAATATAATTTAACTTATAATTATATATACATGTTTATATATATGTAACTTTATATAAATGTAAACATATACATGTATATATATACAGAAACATGGAGGGAACAAAGTAAAATGCCTACATGTATATATATGAATCAGTATACATGCATATGTATAAATACAATTGCTAAAATGAAAGATAAAATATGGATGTAACCTAAAATATATGTATATATTACGGTATATATGTAAATATATGTATAGTCACTAAATGGAAATAAAATGTAATTTGGTATATAAATGTTAATGATAATTAGTTACTTGAGTAAAAAAGAAAGTAAGGATATAAACAAATAAATATTTTCTACTTTAACAAATATAATTAACAAGTTAAATAAATAAGAACATAACTTGTACATGAAGTATGCTACATGTAAAATATTAAACTAAAATGAGATAACTTGCATGGTTACATGCATCACATTAAAAGTAGGGATTTAATTAAAATAAGATATGCTAAAGAAAAACCCTACAATAATGCATATTCCATGAGTTGCAATAATGTGATACAAAATTAGTAAATATTGTATATAATGGAGGGAAAAGAGAAATCCGTGAACCCTCTGACTTAAAAGGCAAGACACCATAAGAGGCTCCAGGTGAGTAATAACCTAATGTGATATCTGACTTATTCTATTGAATGACACCGTTTAACTCTTTTTAAATAATATCAATAATTTTTATTGATACCTTGATTATTATTACCCTGATTTGCATTCTCTATTTATTGAAAAACTGTTACTTTTGATTTATTATTATTGATATATTGCTGTTGATATCACGTGTTAGTGTATATGCCCTAGGCAATTGATTTGGACCTTAATGTTATTCATTTTGTTATTAATAAAGAAGTTTTTATTATCATTGTTATGTTTGCATGTTATATATAATAATGATTATATCCCTGGTTTATTATTGTTATGGAGATAATAATAAATATAACTAGTGTAATATTAATTTGATAATCATAAGATGATTATAGGTATGAAGATACAAATCAATATTATGGATACATGTTAGAGAACAGTGTATTGGATAGACCCACATAGATATCACTTCATGGTTTAATGTCATAAGTGTATCTCATAATAGTTTTCATTTAATCCTTTGACTTGAGATTGTCATAGTTTCCAATATAAGGAATATTATGTTTTGACATGATCAAACGTTATCTGTAACTAGATAATTATAAAGGTTATGCTTGAACATGATATAAATTATGTAGAGGAAAATGAACAATCAAGATGGAATTTGTCCCTCTCTATGAGAGAGATATCTTCTGGGCCCCTCGATAAGTGTAACTGAGAAATGCATGGCCATGCTCAAATAAGTTGATATAAGATCAATCTTATTTGTTTATCAGTTAACTTGGAGATCGAGTAATCATAAGTTTGGACAATATAAGTATGACATTTACTATGACTTATGTTCAAACTAGATATCGTGTGACAAAGGGATTAATGCATGTACTATTTCAGGTTTTTCATTTATGATGATTCTCATGATTAATTGGGTAGTCGTAATGTCTTGCTAGAGGCCAATTATGATTTGTGCATTTCAATAGAGATTGAAATACACTACCAATTAATATGAGCCTATCGGGTCACACACATAGAACGTAGGCTGTACTTAAATAATAATAATTATATTTAATTATTGTTGTTAGTATTATTATTATTATTATTAGATATTAATAATAATATTGTTATAATAATTATTATTAGATAATAATTATTAAAACGTGGGTCCATATGGGATATGGACAGTTAGGGTTTTGATAAAAAGAAGTCTTTTAAAACGGTTTTAAAAAGGACTGGAGGTTTAATGATCTTATAATTTCGTTTTGCAAAAGAAAACGTAAGAAGAGAAAAAAAAAACCTAAAAAACCCTAGTTTCGTTTTGAAAAGGTTCAGCCACTGCCGTTGGTGAGCTAGCACTCAGACCGGCGTACGTTTGTGTGGATTTCGTTAGAGGGTGTTCATCTTCAGAAGGCAGCATCTGTTAATCGTTTTGAAGCTACACAAAAAGGTTAGTTTCGAATCTCTTTTATCGAATTGAATGGATCACATGGATCCTGTGAGTAAATCGAAAGAATTTTTTGTTTTCCGCTGCGGCAAGGGTTGCAGATTCTTCACGATTTACTAACAGTGGTATCAGAGCCTCTTGTTGATTCCATTTATTTCGAAATATACCATGTTGATGTGTTGATATGATCTATTGTTTTTCGAATGGCATGATTGGATTCGTTTTATCATTTGATGATGATTCGAATCTGTTATATGAGATATAACATAAATTGTTGTTGATATATGATGTCAAAGATGACCAATTGTATAAGATACAATTCTGTGAAATCAAATTGGGGTTGGTATACGATCTGTTATGGTTTCGAATTAGGGTTAATATGATTAATTCAATTCGTTTATTCATATTGAATGTATACATAGATTTCGATTTTGATTAATATGATTATTGAGTAAATCGTTTCTAAGGTTTCTGGTAATAGTTCTCTGTTAATATGATTAATAGATTACTATTATATTATGTTTAATATGATTAACAGAATAAGGGTTTTGACAGAAAATAATTAATTGGATTAATGATTCTGTTTAGCTTCGAGGGGCGCTGCCCCTTCGGAACCCCGCCCGCTGACCGGCCAGCGGGAGCCCCGCCCGCTAACCGGCTAGCGGGACCGCCGTATGTTCTCGCCCTATAGTTCGTTACCGCGACATTAAGAATGTCAATATATTTATTTCTATTTAACATGTTAGTGATGAATATGTTATGTTTGTTTGATGTCTTGGCATGGTGCATAGCATGGCCTTATGACCTATGTGATTGGTTTATTTATATCTTAATTTTTATATATATACGGCCTGCGTGTCGTTTATTTTTGTAACTTTATAATTACTAGTTTAGTAGTTAGTTTTTATTATTAATGTAATAATGAAGACTCAAGCTTGGAGAAGAAGATGAAAATTCCATGGAGATGAAGTTGCCTTTCAAGATATGAAGAAATGTACTATTGCAAATGTTGTAATAGATAGGTTTTCTTTTCACCTAGGGTTGCCTATATGATCTTCATTTGGTCTCATGAAGATCATATCTAGTTTGGCCATGCTATGTCACGTTTATTTTTATCAAATATGTATGAGATGCCATGTTTGATAGTTTATGTATGCATATAGGATATGATATATAAATGTCAATTTTAACATGTTTTCAAAAAAAAAATTTAAATGGAATGAACCCTCACTATTAATCTAAGTTTTAATGCCATCCATGTCTTAAACACTTATCAAGGCTAAGATCACCTAAATGTAGATTTTGCCAAAGCAAAGTACTTTAGGTTATCCTAGCAAGATATGATGAGTAATGGTGCTGCTCATGCGTTTAAAATTGGTTAGACTTAATTAGGCTATCAAAATGGTTTTGGGCCTAAGGCATTAGATGGGGTATAACATGCTATGACATATGATGTCATGATCCCATATTATCTAAGAGTTACATCTGATGTAATTGGTAATGGGTTACCTACCATAATAACTTGATTTTAAGTGTCATGCCAAAGCTGACTTAATATTAAGTAAAATTGGATCTTAGCCCACTAAAATGTCATTGTGATGATTGAGGGTTATATTTTAGTGGGAGTTTAATTACTTATCACCTTTTATTAATTAAAATTTGCATATTTTGTAGATTGAAATGGCTACCAACAATAACTCCACTTTATCACTGCGATCCATCCTTGAGAAGGAAAAACTGAAAGAGAATGGGACTAATTTTGTTGATTGGTTTAGGAACCTGAGAATTGTTCTCAAACAAGAAAAGAAGTCCTATGTGCTTGATGAAGCTGTCCCTGAGCCACCTCCTGCTAATGCTTCTAATGCTGATAAGAACAAGCATAAGAAGCATATGGATGATTCCAATGACATTGGATGTCTTATGCTTGCTACTATGTGTCCAGAACTTCAGAAGGATCTGGAACACTTGGAGGCTTATGAGATGAGTGTCCATCTCAAACAAGCTTTCCAACAGCAAGCTAGGCAGGATAGATTCGACACTGCTGTTGCATTATTTGACTGCAAGATGTCAGAGGGCGAATCGGTTAGCGCTCATGTTTTGAAAATGAAGGGCTACATTGATCACCTTGCCCGACTTGGATATCCCTTGAGTTTAGAACTCTCCACGGATTTGATCCTTCATTCTTTGCCCAGCAGTTTTTCACATTTTGTTATGAACTATAATATGAACAACATGGAAAAGTCCATTCCTGAGCTACATGGTATGCTCAAAACTGCTGAAGGGAATATCAAAAGGCCCACTAAGGCTACCCATGTATTGAATGTCAATAAGGGTAAGCCTATGAAGAAAAAAGGCAAGGCAAAGGGTAAAGCAACAGTTGCTACAAAGCCTAAGGGACAGCCCAAGCCAAAAGAACGCAAGGCACCTGTTCCTAAGGAAGGAACTTGTCACCATTGCAAGGAGCCTGGGCATTGGAAAAGAAATTGCCCACTTTATTTGGCTGAATTGAAGAAATCGAAGGGTAGTGCGACTACGTCTTCAGGTATATATGTTATAGAAATTAACTTATCTGCTTCTACTTCATGGGTATTGGATACTGCATGTGGTTCTCACATTTGTACAAATGTGCAGGGACTCAAAAGGAGTAGATCACTGAAAAGGGGCGAAGTTGACCTACGAGTTGGGAATAAAGCAAGAGTTGCTGCACTAGCTGTAGGATCTTATGAACTTCATATGCCTAATGGCTTTTTGTTAAATTTGAACAATTGCTATTATGTTCCTACTCTGAGTAGGAATCTTATTTCAGTTTCAGTTTTGGATGATGAAGGTTTTTCATTTTTAATTAAAAATAAGACCTGTTCTATTTTTGATAAAGATGATTTGCTTTATGGTATTGCAAGATCTTTTAATGGCCTTTATGTCCTTGACTTAGATTATTCTAGGGAGAATCATATTTATAACATAAACTCTAAGAGAATTAAGCCAAATGACCTAAACCCTACATTTTTATGGCATTGTCGTCTTAGCCATATAAATGAGAGACGCATTTCTAAACTCCATCAAGATGGATTATTAGATTCATTTGATTTTGAATCATTTGATAAATGTGAATCTTGTTTACTTGGCAAAATGACAAAGAATCCTTTCACCGGACAAGGTGAAAGGGCTAATGACTTGCTAGGACTAGTACATACAGATGTATGTGGCCCGTTAAGCATTAGTGCCAGAGGAGGATATAATTACTTCATTACTTTTACTGATGATTTCAGTAGGTATGGCTATGTCTACCTAATGAAACATAAGCATGAGGCTTTTGAAATGTTCAAAACTTTTCAAAATGAAGTACAAAATCAACTTGGTAAAACTATTAAGGCACTTCGATCTGATCGAGGTGGTGAATTTTTGAGCCAAGAGTTTGACGAACATCTAAGAAATTATGGAATTGTTTCACAATTAACTCCTCCAGGAACTCCACAGTGGAATGGTGTTTCTGAAAGAAGAAATCGAACTTTATTAGATATGGTTCGATCTATGATGAGTCAAGCAGATCTTCCATTATCGTTTTGGGGTTATGCCTTGGAGACAGCTGCTTTTGTTTTAAACCGTGTACCATCTAAAGCGGTTGAAAAGACACCATATGAGATATGGACTGGCAAAACACCTAGTTTGTCTTTTCTTAAGATTTGGGGTTGTGAGGCTTATGTGAAAAGACCAGTTTCAGATAAGTTAGCTCCAAAATCTGCTAAATGTATCTTTGTGGGATATCCTAAGGAAACTAAAGGATATTATTTCTATATTCCATCTGAGAACAAAGTGTTTGTTGCTCGAAATGGAACCTTCTTGGAAAAGGAATTCATTTCTAAAAGAACTAGTGGGAGCACAGTTCAATTAGATGAATTTATAGAACCACAAGAAGATATTGAACCGCCTGTAGAAACAGTTTCAGAACCACAAGTCATTGTGGAAACTGAAAATGTTACACAAGTTCTGCGCAGATCTGATAGACCACGTCATCAGCCTGAGAGATATGGATTTCTCATGACTGAAAGTCGTGAAGTTTTGCTCATAGATCAAGATGAGCCAACTACCTATCTTGAAGCTGTGTCAGGTCCAGATTCAGAGAAATGGCTTGGAGCCATGAACTCTGAGATGCAGTCCATGTTTGACAACCAAGTTTGGGCCTTAATTGATCCTCCCGAAGGTATTAAGACTATTGGTTGCAAATGGGTTTTCAAGAAGAAAATTGACATTAATGGAAATGTGCAAACCTATAAAGCAAGGTTGGTTGCTAAAGGTTTCAAACAAACACATGGTATAGACTATGATGAAACTTTTTCTCCAGTTGCTATGATTAAATCTATTAGGATTCTCCTTGCCATTGCTGCATACTATGATTATGTGATATGGCAAATGGATGTCAAAACCGCTTTCCTTAATGGAAATTTACTCGAGGATGTGTACATGACACAACCTGAGGGTTTTGTAAATCCTGAGAATTCTGGGAAGGTTTGCAAGCTTCAAAGGTCCATTTATGGATTGAAGCAAGCATCTCGAAGCTGGAATCTTTGTTTTGATGAAACAGTTAAGAACTTTGGTTTCATTCAAAATGAAGATGAACCATGTGTTTACAAGATGGTTAGTGGGAGTGCTATCGTGTTCTTAGTCCTATATGTAGATGACATATTGATCATTGGAAATGATGTCCCCACTTTACAAAAGGTTAAAGATTGGTTAGGGAATTCTTTTTCAATGAAGGACTTGGGAGAGGCTGCATATATCCTTGGTATAAGGATCTATAGAGATAGATCTAGAAGGATAATTGGCTTAAGTCAAAGTACATACATTGACAAAGTGTTGAAGAGGTTCAGTATGCAAGATTCCAAGAAAGGATTCTTGCCTATGTCACATGGTATTCATCTTGGCAAGAATCAATGTCCTAAGACATCTGAGGAGCGAGATAGAATGAATAAGATCCCTTATGCTTCTGCTATTGGATCTATTATGTATGCCATGCTATGTACTAGACCTGATGTCTCATATTCTTTAAGCACAACAAGTAGATATCAAGCTGATCCTAGTGAGGGTCACTGGACAGCTGTTAAGAACATTCTTAAGTATCTAAGAAGAACTAAGAATGTTTTCTTAGTTTATGGAGGTTTGGAAGATGAACTAGTTGTAAATGGTTACACAGATGCTAGTTTCCAAACCGATATAGATGATTACAAATCGCAGTCAGGTTTTGTATTCACATTGAATGGTGGAGCCATTACTTGGAAAAGTTCCAAGCAAAGCACAGTAGCAGATTCTACAATAGAAGCTGAGTATATAGCAGCATCAGATGCTGCTAAGGAAGCAGTTTGGCTGAAGAAATTCATCACTGAGCTTGGAGTGGTGCCTAGCATTGCTAATCCTATGGCTATCTATTGTGACAACAATGGTGCCATAGCTCAAGCAAAAGAGCCAAGGTCCCATAAAAAATCTAAGCACATACTCAGGCGATTTCACCTCATTCGAGACATCATTGATAGAGGTGATATCAAGATATGCAAAGTTGACACAAATGACAACATAGCAGATCCATTGACAAAGCCTCTCTCGCGGGTCAAGCATGATCAGCACACTAGGTCTATGGGCATGAGATATTTGTTAGACTAGGCCTAGTGCAAGTGGGAGACTGTTAGTGTATATGCCCTAGGCAATTGATTTGGACCTTAATGTTATTCATTTTGTTATTAATAAAGAAGTTTTTATTATCATTGTTATGTTTGCATGTTATATATAATAATGATTATATCCCTGGTTTATTATTGTTATGGAGATAATAATAAATATAACTAGTGTAATATTAATTTGATAATCATAAGATGATTATAGGTATGAAGATACAAATCAATATTATGGATACATGTTAGAGAACAGTGTATTGGATAGACCCACATAGATATCACTTCATGGTTTAATGTCATAAGTGTATCTCATAATAGTTTTCATTTAATCCTTTGACTTGAGATTGTCATAGTTTCCAATATAAGGAATATTATGTTTTGACATGATCAAACGTTATCTGTAACTAGATAATTATAAAGGTTATGCTTGAACATGATATAAATTATGTAGAGGAAAATGAACAATCAAGATGGAATTTGTCCCTCTCTATGAGAGAGATATCTTCTGGGCCCCTCGATAAGTGTAACTGAGAAATGCATGGCCATGCTCAAATAAGTTGATATAAGATCAATCTTATTTGTTTATCAGTTAACTTGGAGATCGAGTAATCATAAGTTTGGACAATATAAGTATGACATTTACTATGACTTATGTTCAAACTAGATATCGTGTGACAAAGGGATTAATGCATGTACTATTTCAGGTTTTTCATTTATGATGATTCTCATGATTAATTGGGTAGTCGTAATGTCTTGCTAGAGGCCAATTATGATTTGTGCATTTCAATAGAGATTGAAATACACTACCAATTAATATGAGCCTATCGGGTCACACACATAGAACGTAGGCTGTACTTAAATAATAATAATTATATTTAATTATTGTTGTTAGTATTATTATTATTATTAGATATTAATAATAATATTGTTATAATAATTATTATTAGATAATAATTATTAAAACGTGGGTCCATATGGGATATGGACAGTTAGGGTTTTGATAAAAAGAAGTCTTTTAAAACGGTTTTAAAAAGGACTGGAGGTTTAATGATCTTATAATTTCGTTTTGCAAAAGAAAACGTAAGAAGAGAAAAAAAAAACCTAAAAAACCCTAGTTTCGTTTTGAAAAGGTTCAGCCACTGCCGTTGGTGAGCTAGCACTCAGACCGGCGTACGTTTGTGTGGATTTCGTTAGAGGGTGTTCGTCTTCAGAAGGCAGCATCTGTTAATCGTTTTGAAGCTACACAAAAAGGTTAGTTTCGAATCTCTTTTATCGAATTGAATGGATCACATGGATCCTGTGAGTAAATCGAAAGAATTTTTTGTTTTCCGCTGCGGCAAGGGTTGCAGATTCTTCACGATTTACTAACATCACGTTTGCTAATAAGCCTATCATTGTTGACTTTTTTTTTTTCATACTAGTGATCTGCAGGTTGGAGCGTCTAGATTCCCTCTTTCCAGTTGCTCACTCGGTTGGTTAGTACTAGAAGCAGATTATAAAATAATAAATAAAGTCTGTAAAAATTTTCTATTTTATAGCTCTCTGCTGGGTACAATGTAATTTAAGGATTAATATCTATGTATGTAAAACTTAAGACGCAAGTAAAGTTGTAATAATTAAATATATGTTTTATGGAATAATGATAAATGATCTAAATATTTTCTAAGAAAGGTTCTTCATGATATCTGGTGGTTCTTTATGATATCTGGTGGCTTTAAGCTGACTCGAACTGTGGGATCATCGCACCTCGCCTCCTTCAATCGAACTGGGTGACTGGTTGGGGTGTGACATATATTATGAATCAAAACTAAATTATATTCCTACAATTCAAGTTTCGATCTACCACTAAATTATATTCCTATGATTCAGGTTTTGATTTGCCATGGTTTTGATGTTTTGACTAATTTTAGGTTGATTTTAACCAATCTATTTTTAGCTTGGTTCTTGTTTTGGTTAAAAAAACAGTCTGTGGCCTTGCCTATGATATGCTTGGAGACTATACAAAATCTCTATTAGCCCTTATTATTGTTCCTTGAAGGAAAGAAATCTATTACCTGAAACCCAAATCATTTTCTTCCCTAAAATCTATTGGAAATTAACTCATAATTTATCATTTTTATTTGTAAAATGAAGATTTGAGATAGGACAAAATTAATATATGCATGCTATTTTTTTATTTTTCTAAATATTTTATGATTTTAAAAAATTTTGTAAATATTTCTTTTTAAATTTAACTGAAAATAAATTTTATATGTACTTCTTGCATATTTTGTATTATGCAGATATGTATTAATGTATATTCTGACATGTTAAAATGAATATTCTTAAAATTAGATGTTCATATTTTGAATAAATTTGAGAAAAATAGGAAAAATATATGTTTTTAAAAATATTTTCACCTCTTGCAATATTTTTATACAAAACTCAATAATCAATATAGTTGTAATAAAATAAACTGACTTGACTAAATTAAAATAATCAATCCTGAAATTCAAATAAAATTCATCAATAAAGTTCAAATTATGTATATAAAAAACTAATGTATGAATTTATCTAATCTTTTTAAATATTCAATTACAAATTTAAAAATAATTGAAAGAATTATAACTAATTTTAATCTCATTTTGAGTTATTGTTGGAATTGACCAACCAAAGAAAAGAATATCGTATTGTAAAAATATAAGGAGAAAAAGTCGCATATTAATTTTGACGGTTAATTACAAATATAACTTAAAACAATAATACACTTTCAAAATTATGGAAGAATCTTTTTTTACTTTTTCAATGTTACGGTAACAACCTTATAAAATAACAAAAATAAGTTAACTAATTGTACAATATCCAAAAAAAAAAAATAGATTTCTCTCAAAACACATATTACAAAAGATTCACAAAACAAATTTCCCTTCATCGCATTATCGGAAATATGATCAAATTTAATTGAAAAAGAAGAAAACAAAATCAAAAGTCATATTTAAAAAAAAAAAGAAGTAAAAAGCAAAATGGATCTAAAAAAAGAAGAGATGTAACATCCACATTATATATATATATATATATATATTAGAATAATTAATATAGATGATTAATTAATATGTTGGAAGAGAGAGATACAATGTATAAACATAAAATATACAAATATATATACATTGTATACATAATGTATATACAATATATACACAATGTACACAATAGTATGTAAAGATATATAACATATACATAAAATATACATGATATATACATGTACATATAAATGTGTTGGAAGAAATAAATAAATAAATAAATAAAAAGAAGAAAATTTAATTTAATTTTGGATAGGAATAAGATTAAGAATATATTAATATTAAATTAATTAAATAATTAATTAGATAAATACATATATATATATATATATGCTTAAGTTAAAGAAAAAAAAGAAATGGGTAATACAAAAAAAAGAGAAGAAAACATGGGAAATAAAAAGAAAGAAAAGAGAAAAAAAATGAAAAAGAGAAAAAAAAATGAAAATAAAAAAGTCAAAAAGTAAGTGAATATTTATGGATGGTAATTTAATAAGAATAAAGTAAATAATATTTATATAATAACTAATTAAGTAAGTAATTATACATATATATTTTTATGGTTGGGAAAGAAGAAAGAAAATAAAACAAATCAACTTCTTCTTTTTCTTCTTCTTCATCCAACATAGCCAATTTTAGAGAGAGAGAGAGGGGAGAGAAATTCTTCTTTCTTAAACACACTAAATTTCATAAAAAAAAAATCTATAATATCCCAAAATTATTTTGAAAAATTTCTAATTTTTGGAAATTAAATAAAATAAATTATAAAATAATTGGATAAATTAAATAAATAATTTTAAATGAAAAATGGGAGGTTTTAAATAAAAAGTGGAATGTATATATGATATATATACAAAATATATACAACATATAAAAGTCAACAAAAAAATTAATACTTTTTAAAAGAAAAGTCAAAAGTCAAAGTAAAAAAGTATTTTGGTAATTAAATCTTAAAAAATTCAAAATTATTAAATTAATTCAAAAATAAATAATTTTGGAATTGAAGAGGGATTTTTGGACTTTAAATTTATTAAATAAATAAATAAATAATTAATTATTAAAATATTAAATAATATATATGTGGTAGAAATTAAAAGATGAAAGAAAAGAGAAAATAAAAAGATTTTTTTTCATCTTCTTCTTCTCCATAAAGGGCTGAAATTTCCATGAATGCCAAGAGAGGATTTTTGATCTTTCAAGCTTCCAAAATTGAAGGATTCCTATGGTTCAAAAAAGATTTTTAGTGATTTTCACTTGAAAAAGTAAGTTCTTTAGCTTTTTCTTTGGATTTCCATGAAAATTATGATTATATGTGATTTTGGACTTTCAAGTGGTATATTATAATTATTGGAATTGATGTGTATGATATTATCTTGGGTAGTTAATAATGATTTTAAGGTTGGATTGAAGAAATGATGGAGTTTGGGTATGGATTGGTGAAGAGAGAGAATTTAGGGTTAAGTGATTTTTGGAGTTTTGAAATCATGATTTTTTATTGTGCAAATTAATTCTAAATGAATTATTTTGATGCATAAATAAGTATTTTAAAGTCAAATATTGGATTTGGTTGAGTTTGATTGGAGTTTGAGAATGAAAGTGTGATTTAGGATTTTTGAAAAGTGATTTTTCCAAAGTTGTAGAATTGTTTGATTTTATTGGTTTAAGTGTATTGTTTTTAGTGTTAAAAGTGATGAATATAAGCTTGATATGATAATTGGATTGAGTTGGAATGAAAAACCTTCAATGGGGGAAGGTTATGCCATTTTAGGGTTTTGATCCTAAATGAGTATTTTTGTAATGTAATTGATTTAAATGTGTTAAAATATGTTTTTAATAATATATATAAACTTAACATACCAAAGTGAATGGGATAGTATGGTATTCCAAAGTTAAAGTGAGGTTCGCCTTAACTTTGAAATTTTTTATTGGATGGTGTTTAATTATGGATTAAGATTGGAAATGCCTTAGAATGTGATACTAAATGATTATTTATGATCACATTTGGTTTAGGGATTGAGGAGAGTTGATTTGCTCCATCCAAGTGTTGAAGGGTTAGTTGGAAGAGAAGGATTGGAGGATGTTGCTTTTGGTTGTCTTTTGAGGTATGTACAAACTTTGGATGAATTGATTATATTTGTATTACATTGGGCTTAACACATTTTGGATTGAAAAATGTGTTAAACTACCTGATACATGGAACATGTATGAATAATATGCTATGACATGTATAATGTCATATATACGTTAAATGCATTGTAAAAAGCCATTGTTAATGGCTAAATTGTGTAAAATGTGAAATATGTGTATAATGTGAAAATAACCCAAAGTGTTTGGGCAATGCTATTTGTTGTGTGTGCATTAAGGGCATTATTAAAAATCTATTGGTAATGGCTAAAATGCATCAAATGTGAATCCTAGTTGAATTATGTGAAATTACCCAAAATATTTAGGTGATGATTTTTAAGGTAAAATGTGATGCAATGTGATGATATGATGAAATGTGATGAGTTGATATTGATAAAAATGAGAAAAGTGAGAAAAAGATGAGAAAATGATATGAAATGAGAAAATGAGAAAAGTGAGAAAAAGATGAGAAAATGATATGAAATGAGAAAATTGAGAAAATGAAGCAATGTGCCTAGCTTGATTATGAGAAAATGAGAAAGAGATTGATAATGAGATATGTGAATTAATTGTGTGCCTAGTATGTTATTAAATTTTTAGAGTTCTGTGTTTAACGGCATGCCTATGAGGTTATCCTCATTATTTGCCTTCAGGCTAGATGCGGGGCATCACTATGATTTGCCTTTGGGCTAGACGTTGGATGTCACTTGCCTTCGGGCTAGATGCTGGGCATCACTATGATTTACCTTCGGGCTAGACGCTGGGTGATTCTTTCTTTAAAGCAAAAGTGAAAGCGCAGATCGAGGCTTGTCGAAGATAAGGGACTCGACTTCCCCTGCCTTATTAAGGACTTCCTAACCACATGTTTGAATTTGAGGGTAAAAAGCTCACTTGTTATACGGGATCTGATGCATCCAGCAGAGCAAAGCAGCGTTCCATTCTTTTTGACGGCATCCTTCCGCTCTACAACTAATAGATAGAAAGATCCCCATCTCCGATAGAAATGCCATAAATGCCCATCTTCTTTAAATATTTTTATTTTTTTTATTTCTTAGTTGTATTATATTTTAAAACTAGTTTTGTTGTATTATAAGTTTATTATATATTTGTATTATATATTAAATTATATATTAATATAAATTTTAATATAATTTAAATATAAAATTTCTTGCCTTCAGGCTAGACACTGGGTGTCAATATGGATCAAAATCGTAACTCTGGAATTTGAATAGCATATTAGATCCTTTGGGCCCATGCTTGTGGTTGCTTGTATGTGAATTGTGAATTATGAAATATGTTAGTGTATGTGCCCTAGGCCATTTATTTGGATCTTTATGTTATACATTCATTATTAATAAATGAGGTTTTATTATCATTATTGTTTGTTTGCATGTTACACAATTTTGATATTTGTCCCTGGTTTATTATTGTTATAGAGATAAAAAAAAATAATTCTTAACCAGTATGAACATTGATTTGATAATCATCAGATGGTTAGGTGTATAGTGATACAAATCAATTTCATAGATACTTGTTAGAGAACAATGTATTGGATAGACCCATCATGAGATTACTACATGGGTTAGTGTCATAAGTAAATCTCATGATAGTTATGTATTAATTCTTTGACTTGAGATTGTCATAGTTTCCAATATAAGGACTATTATATTTTGACATGATCAAACATTATCCGTAACTGGATAGTAATAAAGGTTATGATCATATATGATAGAAATTATGTAGAGGATAATGAACAATCAAGATAGAATTTGTCCCTCTCTTTGAGAGAGATATCTTTTGGGCCCCTCGATAAGTGAGATTGTGAAATGCATGGCCGTGCTCAAATGAATTGATAGTGTGATCAATTTCATTTATTTTTATCAGTCTACTTGGAGATCGAGTAATCATAAGTTTGGACAATATAAGTATGACGTTGACCATGACTTATGTTCAAGCTAGATATCGTGTGGCAAAGGGATTAATGCATGTACTATTATTAGGCAAATTGGACTTTCTTTATATTAATTGGGTAGTTGTAACGCCTTGCTAGAGGCCAATTATGACTTGTTGGTTTAATAGAGATTAAATTGACTGCCAATTAATATGGGCCTATCGGGTCACACACAAGAATGCGCTTTGGGCTGGATATAATATTAATAATATTAATATTAGATATTAATATTAATATTAATATTATTTTCATTATATATATATTATTAGATAATATATTCAGAATCCTAATGAGATTTGGATTCTAAATTTGACTTACCTTATCCAATTATATATATTATTAGATAATATATTCAGAATCCTAATTAGATTTGGATTCTGAATTTGACTTACCTTATCCAATTTCGAATTGGATTCTGGAGTGATTATATTCACTCCAGATGTTAAGTCTTCATATAGGTAACATTAGAAAATAAAAAGAGAACGAAAACTTTGAAACCCTAATACATTTTAGAGAAAATGTTTTTCAGCCTTCGCCGTTGCAGAGAGCTAGCACTCCAAACGGTAGCATTCGTGTGGATACGCGATAGAGGGTGTTTCACGATCGAGGCATCTCTTCCAAACTATGATTTCGAATCATCAACAGGTTAGTTCTTTGTACACTTTCATCGAATTAAACGAACAGCATGGATCCTGGTGGGAAATCAGAGATCACAAATTTTTCCGCTGCGTGTTTTTGTTTGCAGTGATCTCCTTGATTTCCTAACAAAATAATCGAAAGATATGTTATAATGAAATGATATGAGATATGATATCCACATGCATTGTGCATTGGCATTGCATTTGAATTTTATTATTATCAAAGTTTATACCACTAGGCTTTTGGCGTAGCGCGATTGAAATTCATCGCGCAGGTGAGAGGGTAGATTCAGCTGAGCTGGAGAGTTCTTCTAGACCAGGTCGGGTCTACACGTGAGGATTTGCTTGTAGAGTTGATATCAAGATTAGAAACACTGTTAGTAGTATGTATATATTTTTATATTATCATATATTTTGGAGATTATGTGTATTATATTATGTTTTCAGTGCATATATGATATAAATTAAAAAAAAAGAATATTTTGATAAATAGATATATGGAAGTGTATAAATGTTTTGAGAAAATGTGGAGATAGTGAGGAGGATGGATGAAATGTATTTTTGGATTATTTGGGAGTGTTTTTGTGCAGGTTGTATTGTTTGTTGAATTTGGGAATGTCCAAATTATAGACAAAACTCTGATGAATTTTTTTTAGAGATTTTTAAGAAAAATACTTATTTTAGCACCTATGACTTATAGTAATATTTTATTTGTTATTTAAATATACATTTTAAAGTATTTAAGATTTTAAATTTGAAATATGAAATTTTTTTATTAAATCGGTCTGTGATATTTTTATACTGTATGTGCATATTTTATATATACTGGGTGTTTGTATTGTACATATATATGATATAAGGCTGTTACAAAATCTAAGCAATTTAAGTGGATTTTGAATATTAAACAAGGAATCAAGTAAGTATTCTTCATTTAAGCTTGTTTTTATTTAATTTTAAGATTATTTCTAAAATGTTTAGAGAGAGAAAATGGTTTTTAATTGAGAATGATAGTAGTTATGAAGTGATTGGGATATGTATATGATGATTTATTTATTAATTGGTTGAGATGGGCTTAATTGGTGAAATTAGGTTTATGGGTAGATTATGTGAATTTAAAATTTTTGAAAGAGGTATTTATTATTATTATAATGCATTGTTTTGGTATTATATTGATGTATTATTGATGATTTTATGGTTGGATGGTGGAAAAGAGTTGGTTAGGGTGAAGTTTAAAAAAAGTAATGAGTAGTGAAATCAGAGTTTTGTTGGAATTTTGATGAAAATTGTGCATTTAATTAATGGTAGTTTGATATAAATTAAGCATGAGAGTGATTTTAATTGAATAATTTGGTTTGTTATTTGGTTGATATGTGTTTAGGCTAAAGTTGCCCTAAAGGGGGAATTTAGGATTTAGAGAAAGTTGGGCTTGAAATGTGAATTGTTTGGATTTGAAAACTAAGCAAGGTTAGTACATACTTTGATAGTTTATATCTCAATTGCATTGGATTTGGCATAAAACATTGTAATTTTATGAATGCTTTATGTCACTTTGATATTGATTTTACTTGATATGTGCATTGTATTAATAAAAGTGAGTAAGTTGTAATATGATTTGTCAAGCCATTATAGAATGGGTAATAATAATATTATGTTGAAATTGTGACAAGTGTATATTATGTATTAGAAATGGAGAAATGGGTCACATTCTGAATGTGGATATAACACCGTTATATCATATATACGTATAATACATACTCCCAATATATGTAATATATACATATACAGTAAAAGAATTTCACAGTTTCCAGTCTTATCAAATTTTTATAAATTTAAGAAAATATTATGCAACTTAAATATATTTTAATAAATAAATAATATTCATTAATAATTTAAAGATTAAAAATACATAATTTAATGAAAACTTTCTATAAAATCTCGCTAGAGTTTTGTCTGTAATTCGGATAAATCCCAAAACAACAAGCATACAACCTATATAAAAATTTTACGCTTCAAAATATTAATAATTTCATTTATTCTCCAAACTCGCTACTTTATTAATATAGAATTAAAATCTCAACACTTTAAACTTTATATATTAAAATCAAATACTGGCATAGATATTTACACATTGTCGTCTTAAATCTTTATAAACCAACACAAGTGTTATAAGTTAATTTACATAAACTAAAATGCTTAAATCATAAATACAAATGTATGCAAATGGCATCGTTGGTCTTGCGACAGTCTAGATCACCACACATCTATCACAGTTTGAGTTTCACTGATCGGCACGCTCTTACCTGCACGATTTTCACAACCGCGCTAAGCTTTACATCTTAGTGGTACATATCTATAAATAATAAAAATTATACATATGCATTCTTACTTCTTAGTTTATACAAGGCGTATATATATATATATCTATAGTTTTTTATTTTTCAATCTCAACTATCAAATCCAGTACACATACGAAAATCTCATGACCTAAGTATGCTTAGGTCAACTCCGTCTCTACACCCAGCTCTGCTTAGGTCTATCAACACTGATATTTTTATTTGCATATCGTAATTCATCTTACCATTCAAACGTCATATTCCATTATCCACAACACAATACACATACACAAGCATGGGCCTAAATAAACTAATATATTATTCAAACCCCAGAGTTACTGTTTTGGTCCATATTAACACCCAGTGTCTAATCTCGAAGGCAAATCATATATCAGTGACGCCTAGTCCTGAAGACAAATAATGAGGATAACCTCATAGGCATGGCATCAAACACAGAACTCTAAAAATTAAATAATATACTAGGCACACAAATAATAAATATTTTTCATAATCACTTTTTCTCATCACATTGCCTCATTTTCTCATTTTTCTCATTCATATCAATGTTAACTCACTTTAATTCATCATATTTCATCATTTCATCACAATGTATCTCATTTCACATTACCATTTAAACATCATTAAATTCCATATTTTAAATTTTTTGCAACATATTTCATCATCTTTCTAGCCATAATCACAATGTGACTAGTAAATCACATTTCTAGTACATTTATCGCATTTTTCATATCTCTTGCAATCATGTCAACTATGATCACCATCACATGTCTCATAAATTATCACATTACATAGTCATTTATTTACCATTCTTTTTCATCATGCTCATGTCATAATACATAATTACATTTTAATTCATTTTATCATTTTATATTTTTAATATTTATATATTTCTCTAAAATCATGTAATATTCCATGTCTCCATCATTTGTAAAGTTCATCATCCTATTAATTTATAAACATTAATTCATAATGATGTCACTTTAAAGAATATTGTTTATTCTTTAAAGTGAACCGAATCGTATCTTATCTTTTCCATTAATTCTTATCTTTCTCATTCATTTTTATTTTCCAAGGGATCATAATTTTTCATGATCACTTTACATTTACCATGTTTTGGTTTTTATTCTCATATTCATCATTATTTCACTTTCACATTACATAATTATGAGTCACAGTCACATTATGACTCATTTCACATACATTTTATCACACTATTCAATATACACATCTTAGTCATACTACTACCTCTAGGTTTCTTTCATAATTTTTACATCTTCTTTCTCTTTTCAAATAACATTGTTTATTTTTCTTAATTAATTAATTAATTCTTTCTTATTTTTAGCATGTTACACATCCATTACATTATATATATACTATTGAAATGGCTATTCTACAACGGCTCAATTTACAAATCTTATGCATTTTATGTATAAATCTTAATTTTATATTTATCAAATACCCAATATAACACTATCATTATATAGACTATGTGATTTCACTACATTTTTAAACAATTCACATAAACAACACCAAACCATACATAACAAATTTCAAGTAGATAAATATATGTACTAACCTTAATTTGTCAAATATCAAGCCAATTTCACTTTCCAATTCAAATTTTCACCAATGCCCTTCAATTCTTTAAATTTTGTAATTTTTCTTTGCTCAACCCTAAACCACATTACAAGTTCTAATATATCATTAGCAATTCATTTTAATACACTTTAATCATTCATACACCATTTATATCAATTCTACATAACATTTCACTAAAATACTATTTTCACCATTACTACCTTATTCAAACTTAAACATATCAAACTCATTTCCAACATTCAACTATATAATCATCAATTATACATCAAAATAACATTAAAACAATTCCCTTTCATAATTATGAAAATCTCTTTCAAAAATCTAAATTGCACATAATGTAACTATTAACATTAACTTCACCCAAAACCTATTCATATTACATTTTCAGCTTTAAAATCATAATATTTACATTAAAACAACACTAATTCATCTCATTAAAATAATTATCAACATCCATATTTGAAATTCTAATTTCGCATAATAGGTCTATAACCCTAAATTTAACTAAACTCTCTCGTATTTAATTTTTAACCATCAAATCATCATATTTATATTACAACAACATTAAATCACTTCATTACAATAATTATAAACATCTATACTAAAACCCCAATGTACACATATTCATACCAAAACCATATTTCCATCAACTTTGTTCTTTTCAAACAATCAACCATCAATTCATTATATACTCATCCTTTTAGCATCATTTCTATCTATTTAAATAATTTAACATTACTTTGTCTCTCTAGCAATTCCAAACATAAACTTAAAACTAAGAAAGTAAAACTTTAAAGAAAGAAGACTGACTTGTTACTTTAATCTTTCTTCAAAATCAACTTAAAATCTTCTTTAAATCCCTTGCAAAATTTGATATATAAGAAAAATTAACACTCTTCTCACCATCTCTCCAAGGTCACGCGTTGGAGAAGAAGAAGAAGAAGAAGAAGAAAATAGACATTTATTTTCCTTCTTCCTAGCCATATATATAATTAATAATATATTAATTAAATTAAAATATAATTAAATACTTTGATATTTATTTTTCTACCTTTAATTTCCACTAATCAAGTTATTCCCTTCTTTGACTTTTCTTTCTTCTCTTATTATCATCATCATCTTTTCCAACACTATTTTTTACTTTATATATATGTATTGTATATTCCATGTATATTTATATGTTTTATATATGTCATTTATATTTTAAATAATCAATATGCATATCTCTTAGATTTCTCTCTTCTTTTGACTTTCTTTTTCTTTTATTATTTTTATTTATTTATTTACTCATTTATCATCTTCCCACCACTAATTATTCATATATGTTTATATTTCATTTATATTACAATTATATAATATGTATATGTATATGTATATGTCATATATATGTTACTTATATATTACATATACTTTTATGTATATGTTTATGTAATATATTTATATTATGTATATTTAATATATATGTATATATACCCATATATTTATATATGTCATGGGTACTCTATGTACACATTAAGTATACCATATATGCATACATCATATATATCAAGTATAATATATATATACATATAACCAACATACATAATATAAATATATAATATGTATATGCTATATATACATTTAGTATACATTAGGTATATACAATACCTATACTTCTAAATACTTGTTTAATTTCTCTAAGATCACAGATATTACAGTGTCTTAGAGATATGTTTTTATAATATTGTAAATTGTGATAAAAATATAAACAATGTCATGAGATTGAGAAATGATAATAATTTATGAAATGTGATTAAAAATGTGGAATTGAGTATAAAGGTATGTGTGATTGTTAATATGTAATGTGAAAGAGGATGTTGTGAGGAAAGGTGTAAGTGATCATGGATTGAGATGATCACTTGGGAAATGCTGGAAATGGATATGAAAAGTGGATAAATGTGATAAAATGTGGGAAAGAATCACATTATGAATGTGATTCATGGTTAAGCTATGTAATTAATAAATAATATGGAAAATATGGGAAAATAATAAATGAGATGTGAATATGTAAATGGGATAAGACAACGTGTGCTTGTTATCCTGCACAATTAATTGTTCTAGAATATTGAGGTTGGTGCTGTCGAGTTGCCATGCCAACATACATCATGATGTTTATTCTGCCTTTGGGGGTAGACATGTTGGTGTTATTACTATGCCTTTGGGCTAGACATGTTAGTGTCATTGTGATTAATGTGCCTTCAGGCTAGACATGCTAGTATTACTGATATTATTGTGCCTTCAGGGCTAGACATGTTGGTGTCACGATAGGCTAAATCAATATTTCTGAAACTTGGATATTGTGTCTGGTTTGCCATTGACACAAAGGAAACATGATGCTATTTGAGTGATTGTTGATAGATTAACTAAGACAGCTCATTTCCTTCCGGTTCGGATGGATTACTCTTTGGAGAGGTTAGCTGAGTTGTATATCCATGAGATTGTGAAGTTGCATGGTGTTCCAACTTCTTTAGTGTCCAATCGAGATCCCCGGTTTACTTCAAGATTTTGGAAGAGTTTGCATGGTGCTTTGGGTTCTCGATTACATTTCAGTACGGCTTTCCATCCGCAGACAGACGGGCAGTCAGAGAGGGTGATACAGATTATTGAGGACATGTTGAGAAGTTGTGTCATTGATTTCTCTGGTAGTTGGGACAGATTTCTACCACTTGTGGAGTTTGCTTACTACAACAATCACCAATCTAGCATTGGTATGGCACCTTTCGAAGCGTTGTATGGTAAACGGTGTCGGACACCTCTTTGTTGGAGTGAACTTGGAGATGGTAAGTTGATTGGGCCTGATTTGATTAAGGATACTGAAGAGAAAGTGAAAATGATTCGAAATAGATTGAAAGCAGCTTCAGACCGACAGAAGTCTTATGCAGATCTAAAAAGGAGAGACATAGAATTTGATGTTGGAGATAAAGTATTTTTGAAAGTGTCTCCTTGGAAGAAGATCTTGAGGTTTGGTCGGAAAGGGAAATTGAGTCCTCGTTTCATTAGACCGTATGAAGTTTTAGAAAGAGTTGGGCCAGTTGCTTATCGGCTTGCTTTGCCACCTGAGTTGGATCGTATCCATAATGTATTCCATGTTTCTATGTTGAGGAGGTACAGATCGGATCCATCTCATGTTTTGCCAATTGAATCAATCGAAGTGAGTCAAGATCTGACGTTTGAAGAGGAACCGGTTGCTATCTTGGCACGTGAAGTGAAAGAATTTAGAAATAAGAAAGTGCCACTTGTGAAGATTTTGTGGAAGAATCATGCAAAAGAAGAAGCAACTTGGGAAAGTGAGCAAACCATACGAGATCAATATCCTCAGTTGTTTCAGACTTGATATCAGGTAATTTCGAGGATGAAATTTCTTTTTAGAGGGGGAGAATTGTAATATCCCCATATATGCCCTAGAAGTATTGGTTATGTTGTTATTATAATTGGATTGAATGTATATGTTATGTGTTAAGAAAAGAAATTGAGAAGAGAATGTATATGTATATGTGTTTTGGGAAAGAAAGAGGGTTTAGAGACAAGTTTATATTGTAACACCCCATCTTAGCCTATGTTTATAGACCAAGATGGACTGTTAACTCATGGTGGTTGTGTCTTAATATTTTACTTAGCCAATTTTAAGTGTAGATTTTAAAAAAAATTTTGCCATAACCTCCCCTAAAAATGGAGGTCCCAAGTGTCCCCAAAACTGATTCTTTAATTTTTGAAAAACATTTTGTTTCACAATTCAACTCAAGTACACTCCCAATAATCCACCCTTATAACCTCAACTACAATCCTGCAAGAAGAATTCACACTTCTATACTTGCATACATAAGTGCTAAACCAAAATAAGATTTATTAGATTACTAGCAGTGTACGTGTTCTAGCTTTTCATTATTATACATTTATTTGCTAGATCATACAAGCTTATGTACATGCCATATTGCTACAATCAATCATATCCAAACTCCTACCCAAAGTAGTAGTCAAGGCCAGCTGCGCAGGACATGCTGCAATCTCGTCTCCTCGTTTAACCTACGAGTTTAGAGGGAAACTAAACTCGCTAAGCAATTGCTTAGTGGGTACTTAAATCATTGCAATAAATAAATAAAAAGAAAGAATGATTTGAACATACATTTATATACTTTAAATACTTGAAAGGAATAAATACAAAACACAGATGGTAAAAAGGCTTGACTGAATAATTTGAATTTAAATCATTTTTCTTGCTTTTATCATTTTGGTTGCTCTACTGGTTTAACAGAACGTCAGCGGATAAGGAAGGGTCATGATAAACATATCTTGTCATGATCATATTTCATTATCATTCATCATAATTCTTGCACATGTGCCAATGGCCATTATCATTGCATCATTGATCATGTCATTGTAATCATCGGCCTTCAGCCGGAATATCATATCATGTCATAAGCAGTACTGCAGTAATAGTATGATGCATCATACCCTTATCTCAAGGGTTCTATCATAACCAAGTAGAGCGTCAACAATTCATTAATTAATTTGATCATGATATTCAATAAGCCATGATTTTTCCATAATGCATGTATTATCAGAATAGCTTGTCATGATGCCTTTCTAATCATTTCCAATTCTCCTTCATGTCATTGGATATGATTTAACATCAATCCATAACATAATATTCCAGTTTTAACACATTTAGAAAAATGACCAAATGAATAGTAGCGCGGTGCGTAAAATCGGCAACGCAATGGCGCGCGACAACTAAATAGTAAAATCTGTTTTTACTGCTGAAAATCAGTCAACTTTGGTAACAGTTTTG
Source organism: Garcia nutans (assembly GCA_947685225.1). Lineage (NCBI taxonomy): Eukaryota > Viridiplantae > Streptophyta > Magnoliopsida > Malpighiales > Euphorbiaceae > Garcia > Garcia nutans. The sequence goes on along the minus strand of CANTUV010000035.1, from coordinate 24,244,545 downwards.
ACTAAGTAAACAACCTTATTTTTGGATGAATTTTTGCAGGAAAACACTTTCATAAGTTAACTAAATGCATGTAAAATTTCGTCGAAAAATTCTTTCGTTTGCCCCTTCAACGGACTGCCCAAAATGAAAGCTGCAGAATGGTGCCCAAAAGGGACCATTCGGCCCAATTTTCCAAACTTGAGGGAAATTCATTTTTTTCTTGCAAAATTGATTTTTAGAATCCTTTTGTGATACCATTGAAGGACTAAAGGTCCCTCTTCCAAAAATCAAACCAAAGGAGTGATTAAAAACTCATCAAAGTTTATGAATAATTGCATCAATTTAGCTAGTTTGTTTTGTTTTCATTCTTTTCACAATCAATTGATTACACATGGTTCAAGAGCACTTTCCCACATATTTACCACACATAATAACTTCATTTCAAAACCATTTCAAAAATCCCATAATGCAAAATATGTGAATTAATTGAAAAGGCAATGATTTAAGTACCAAACCTTGTTTATTTGCTTTGTTCCTTGCTTGTCCTATTCTTTCTTCCCTTATTCTTCTTTATCCCTTTGATTTCCTATAATTTTCATAACTTTTCTTTCATTGATAACTTGAAAACTATCAATCAAATGAATAAAGTAAAGCTAGAATTGGAATCCTTACCTTAAAATTAAGCTTTTCCTTCCAAAAATCCACTTGAACACTTGAAAAATTCCTTCCCTTTTTTGGTGGAGAGAATTTCGGCCATACTTCTCAAAAATGGAGAAAAAATGTGTCCTTAATTCTTTAATCATCCTTCTCTCCCTTTTTATATTTTTCCATTTTCCATTTATTTAATTAATTTCATTTTGGAGGGTTAAGATGTAACCATCACAAAAGTATCTTAACTAGGATGGTGCCATATGGAGGGTTAAGATTAATCCAACCCAAAAGTGTCTTTAAACAAGATTTTTCCATGTGTCCCTTTCTAGAAAATTACTATGCCATGTGTCCCTTTTCTAGAAAATGGGTGGAAGTGAAAAGACCAAAATACCCTTCAATGGAAGGTTTTGCCTTTTCTTCGTACCCGGGTGGTTTTATGACGCGTAAAATGTACCATTCTCTTCCTTTCAACCTCTCGTTTCCATTTCCGACATTCCTTCTTGATTTTGAACTAATTTATAAAAATTACGCTCATGCCCTTGACTTTTGTAAAAATTCCCTTTAGGTCCTTACATGATTCGGGTCTCCACTTAGGTTCGTTCTTCAACATCGATCACTGCGGAGTTCTTTCGTTTACTTCAGATACCTTTACGTGTCTTGTTTTCCAGTGTATAAATTATTATTACAAGAATGACAAAAATACCCTTGGTCAAGAATCCACTGTATCTCTCAAACTATGCGTTTTCGGGAAAAACCGTGGTGTTCCGTTTCGACCCAATTTTTCTCTACTTTCCATTTCTGGAGTCTGTTATATGCACTATTAAGAACCTCCAGTACAACTTTTGGAAATTACAGTTACCTCCCCAAAACTTTTTGAAATTACAGTCACCTCCCCAAAACTTTTACAATCTTTTCAGTTAGGTCCTTTTTGTCCTATAGAGCTTCCTTTCACTTCTTGTTCTTTGGTGATTACTCGGGACGACTCCTGTTACTGTACGCGGATGTACTGTACATGGATGTACTGTACATATGTACAAATTGGGTCGTGACATATATGTTGTTTATATGATGATATAACTAACATATACATAAGTCAAATAGAGAGTCAATGCAAGAGGATATTTATTTGAGATTTGTGAAATTACTTAAATGGGCACATATGAGACAAAAGGTTAATTAAATGGATGAAGGACATTTAAGTAATTGTTTTGTTAAATTGTGTGGTGGAGAATTAAAGAAGAAGAAATGGTTGACTTGTAATCATTCTTCTTCTCTTTTCATGTGTGTGCCGGCCATTGAAGAAAAGAGAGATCAAGAGAGGTGTGCTTGATGCTAGAACCAAATTGAAGAAGGAATCAAGGGATTTGGTTAGAGATTTGTGCAATTTCTTCATTTAAGGTAAGTACTCTCTTGTTTTCCTTTGTTAATTTTGAAGTTGTGTCTAATGTGAATCGTGATTTTTTGATGTGATGATTTGGTGTGTTTGATATGTGTTTGCAAGTGTTAAAATGGATAGTAAGTTAAGAGCTTGAATTGGTGTTGGTTTGGTTGTGAAGATTGTAAGTTTAAGTGGATGTTGATAGTGGAAGAGCAAGTGTGAAGTTGGTTTTAGGGTTTGGAATTGGTGAATACTTTAATGTATAGTTAATGTGAATATTGTGTCAAACATGCAAAATAAGTGTTAATGACTTTGATTACATCCATTTGAATGAGTTTGTGTTGTGCTTAATGTGTTAAAATGCATTTAGAAGAGTATTGGCCACATTTAGGGTTTTGTTCTTAAGTGACACAGCCAAAAGCAAGGAGAGACACGGCCAAGCCAAGGAAATTTGGGCGTGTTGGATTGGTTTTTGAGAGACACGGCCGTGTCCATTAGCCATGTTAGCTACTGGATTTTGGGGTTGAGAGACATGGCCACAAGCTTGCCCATGTCCCATGCCCGTGTTTGCTACTGCCAAAATTGTGTTGAGAGACACGGCCACAAGCTTGGCCGTGTCCCTCAAGTGTGCTGCCCGTGTCCCTCAAATGTGTTAGTTAATGTTTTTATTCTTTGTTCTTCTTGCATTGTTTTGGTCCTCTAAAGGTAAGTTGGTACCTAAACCTAAACCTAAACACTTTAAACACACTAAAAGCAATGAATGACATAAACAAATGTATGTGTAAGATCCTAAAGCTATGAACAATGGTATGTTATATGCATTGTGAATATTGTAAATGATAATGTGTTATATGGAAAATGTACTTTGAGATGTTATATGCATAATATGAATTGAGACATAAATAAATGTGAAAGATATGATTGAAGCATGCCTTGATGATATGATTGAATAATAATATGTGTGTTTAGATAGTGTAATTGATGTTGTATACTATGATGAAATGAAATGTTAAAGATTGTTGATCGAACCTATCCGTCTCCTGCGGAACCATGCGGACCCAGCGAGTTGGGCAACCGAGCTTGGACTACCGACCTGGTTGGGGAAAGGTTCGATACAGTTAGTATTGTACGTACCTATTTGCCTCCTGCGGAACCATGCGGACCCATTGGGATGGGCAACCGAACTTGGACAACCGACCTGGTTGGGGAAAGGTACGTTACTGATAGTTTTATACGTGCCTATCTGCCTCCTGCGGACCCTTGGAATTAGAGGGCAACCGACCTGGTTGGGGGAGGGTTCGTATATGAAGTTATGGTTATGGGCTATAATGATGAATTTGAATGAATATGATGAATGGTGCTATAGTAGAATTGTTAATATGACATTGAACAAAATAATATATCGAAAGGGTGATATGCTTTTGAATGATGTATGTAATTGATTGTGACATTGCATTTTAGTATAATGTTATTATATCTTGTACTACTAAGCCGTTGGCTTAGCGCGATAGTGTTTGATCGCGCAGGTAACAGAGTTGAACCTGAGAGCTCCTCGAGACCAAGTGAGAGTAGAACTTGAAGAGTTTATGTTGGGACTTAAAGATCGGAGAAGAGCTGCCAATCATGTATATATATTCTACATTTTATAAATTTTGGTTTTTGACCTATTTGTAATAACTTCCGCTGTGTATTAATAAATATTTTATATGTATATATATATATGGTGTCTTTTGGATTTCTTTTAAAATGTTTGAGTTGGTTTCAATTACTTACAAAGGAAATTGTTATGTATCATTTTAAAACTGTGGCATTTCCTATATTCAGTATACGGATACTACGATCGTTTAAGCATGCTTGGTACGTATACGGAATATAGGGGTGTTACATTTTACATGGGTAAAAAAATGGACACAATTCCGACTTTAATTCAACATAATGAAAAGAAGGACAACATGAATTACACAGATTTTGAAGTAAATGGAATCTTTATTCCTAATGAATGAATGTTGAAATTGATTTTAGTGCAACTAAAATATATATATATATATATATACACATATATAGAAGAATAAAAAAATATATGAGCAGTCTTCTAAATATCCAACAATAAAAGTTCAAGATGATGACAGTTTAATGTTTTACATCCACCTGAAGAAGAAAGAATCATATATAATGAAATATCCATTATATATAACAATTGAAGAGCCAAGTTTAGATATGAGAATATCTGAATTTTGTTCACAGTTCATTACACCTCAAAAATTAGGACAAAGCTCAACAAAATCATATGACAACAATGTTGTAACTGATGTTATACATTATGCAAAAATATTGAGCAAAAATATAACTGATGAAGAAGAGCAACAAAAAGCAGATGAAGTTAATAGTGCATCATCATCAATAATTACCAATGCAACACATTCAGATGTTGAAAAAGATCATATCTAAAAGATAAAGGGACTTTCAAATTTGTAATGAATATATTTGCAATAAAAAATATTTTCAGTATAAAGTGAAAAAGTCATGCAACAAGGAATATGTTGCAATTTGCTATGATGAATAGTGCAAGTGGTTTTTGAGAGCAGCAAAAATAGGGAAAATGAACTTATTCATGATAAAAAAATATATGCAAATATTCATGCTTGCTCACTACAAGTCATAATGAGTGACCATAGACAAGCAACTTCTTCTGTAATTGGTGATTGCATCAAGACAAAGTATCTAGACATCAAGAGGTCTTATACACCAACAGATATTGCTAAAGATATAAAAGGTGAATATGGTGTAAACCTTAAATATATGAAGGCATGGAGAGCAAAAGAAAAAGAAAAGGAAAAAGTTAGAGGCAAACTAGATGAATCTTACAAACTTATTCCAAGCTTTTTATACATGCTAACTACTACAAATCTAGGATCAATTATAGATATTAAACAAAAAGAAAATGGCTCATTTCTTTATGTGTTCATTGCTTTAGATGCATCAATAAAAGGTTGGAGTTACTGCAGACCTATAATGGTAGTGGATGGAACCTTTTTGAAAGGCACCTATGAGGGACATTAATCACGGTGCCAACACAAGATGCTTTCGGTAAAATTTTCCCTCTAGCCTTTTCAATTGTTGACTGTGAAAATGATGATTAAAGGGAATGTTTCTTCAAAAATATGAAAAGAACATTTGGCTATAGAAATGGAATGTGTATTATATCTGACAGACATGAAAGTATCATTAAAGCCATGAAAATATATACCCTGAAGCTATGCATGGTTACTGCATGTTTCACTTATTGAATAATTTGAAAACAAACTTCAAAAGAAATAAAAATAAAATAAAATATTTATTCTTCAAAGCAATAATAGCATATACCATTGTAGATTTTATAAACGACATGGAAGAGTTGACACAAAGTGGATGAAATAATTCTACCTTACTTGGAAATTGTTGGCTACCAAAAATGGGCAAGAGTTTATGCAACCAACAACAGATGCTAGACTATGACTTCAAATAAACAGAATCACTGAATGACACAAACAAAGGTTCAAGAGAATTACCAATAACTACTCTATTGGAATATTTAAGTTCACTTCTATGAGAATGGACACGAACAAATAAAAATATAACATTATATATATTCACAAGATTGACAAAAAAGGCTGAAGGCATACTAAATGAAAGCCTCCTCGAATCATTAAAGTTACATGTATGCAAATACTTATGCAACTGATATATATTACTATATGTAGGTATATGAAGAATATACTTACATATACCTATAATCTTTGAGAAAGAATGTCGGTATCAATTGTTATATGTTAGCATATATAGGTATTTGATACATATAAAAACATATATCTAATGACTTGAAAAAAATAAATATCAGTATACTACTATTATATCTGAGTATATGCATGAATATATATCATATACTTACATATATATTTTTTTCTTGTATAATAAATATCAATATGCAGCTAGTATATATAGATATATGCTATATATAACTACATCTATCTATTAACTTGAAAAAAATATCAATAAATAAAGATGTTATGCTTTTTAATATTTATGAGTATATGTGAATAAAAATACATGTATTACATTAAAAGAATACAATTAATTATATGTTATTTATGTTATATTTGTATTCATGATATATTTTGTTTCTTTAAATATTAACATTTCGATGAATCAATTCATTACTAATAAAAAATTATCAAAATGACAGGTTAAACCATCAACAATAGATTTGTATAATGTCTTAGACAATGGAGTTAAGTTTGTAGTTAACTTGAGGGAAAGAACATGCATTTGCAAAAAATTCCAAATAGATGAAATTTCACACAAGCATGTAGTTGCAATAATAATGGAAATGAATCAAGACCCTTATTTGTACTGCTCAAAATACTATACTAAATAAACATTTGTTCAAACTTATGCAACAACTGTTTGTCCAATTGCAAATGAAAATACATGGATTATTCTAGATGAAGTAAAGAGAATTACCATGCTACCACCTAAATCCAAAGTCAAGGTGGGAAGACAAAAAAAGAAGAAACAAAGGAGCATGGGAGAGTAACAATGAATGCAACAAATGTGGACAACGTGGCATAATAAAAAAATTTGTAGAAATGCAACAAAATAAATAAAAATAAAAAATATATGTAACAATGTATACATGATATATCATTTTATGTGACAAATTTAACAACATTATATCATTGTTACAAGTAAGTTATAATATTTATTTTAGAAGATAAAACATGTATCTGTTGTTATTTTAATATATAAAGGTATATATACCATATATTTACATATACCTATTACCTAGGATAAAAAATTTATTTCAGTTTGTAGTTATTATATATTATTTTATTTAGATATGTACTAACTATAAATAAATATATATATATATAAATTGTCTTTTAAAAAATAATTTGAACATAGGCTTGTAATATTTTAGTACAAGAAGGTACATATATATCTATATATCATATACCTACATATCTATTTATCATATGCCTGCATATGCCTATTTCCTAAAGAAAGAATATCATTATAAAAATGTTATATCTTATTACACTTAGATATATGATAATATAACTACATATATTTATTGTATTTAAAAAAATATCACCATGTAGCGGTAAAATATGTTAGTATATGAAGGTATATATAGCATATACATATTGTCTTAGAAAAAAAGAAATATAAGTATTCAACTATTACATCATAGTATTCCTTAGATATATAATAACTATAAATACATATATCTAATAACTTTTTTAAAACAATATCAACATTCAGATGAAATATGTTAGTATATGAAAGTATATGTAGCATATACCAACATATACCAATTATCTTGGAGAAAGAATATTAAAATCAAGCTATTTTATCTTTTAATATTTAGTTATAAAGTAACTATAACAACATATATGCATTGTCTTTCAAAGAAAAATATCAATATGCAGATATAATATAATAGTATACATAGTTATATGAAGTATATACCTACATATAACTATTGACTTAAAAATATCAGTTTGCAGTAGTTATATCTTATAATACTTAATTATATAATATCTATAACTACATATATATTTTAAAATTTAAGGAAGAATGTAAATATGAAGTTGTTATGTATTAGTATGCAGAGATATATATAGCATATCCTTATTCTTTTGGACAAAAAAAATATCATTATTCAACTTTTTATATAAGTAGTTATATTTTCTTCAAAAGTAAAGAAATGAATATATATATATATATATGACTTTCATTAAAATACAAATATTTACAATTGCACCAAAAATTTTAAAAAAAAGAAAAGAAAACAAATCTAGTAAAAGCTTATATATATTATACTTAAAAGATCATAAAATTAAATATCCTTTGCTTGTTTTTTTGACTTGTAAACTTGATCATTTTCCTCCTCTAATTTCCTTTTGCTCTTCCTAGCCTCTTTCCTTTTAACTTCTCTAAATGATTCATCGTCACTTTGAAAACAACCATCTAGTTTAGCCTTACCATAAGTATACAATGATAAAGCCAACTTAGTTCGATCAAGATCCATATTAAACTCCTCTGACAACATTTTATAACCATGAACATAAAATTCTACAAAAGCAAATGTGTAGACACCATAGTCACTAAAAGAAACAAAAATAAAATAAATAAAACAATAATAAAACAAAAAGAAAAAAATATAAGAACATATTAACTTGAATTGGAACTGAATCCATAATATCCATATCAAGAGGATCAAAAGGAGACCTGGCAGCATAAACTTTCTTATTAATGCTTCTCTACCCAGCACCACATCAAGCATATAAAGATAATATGGAATAACAACACAAAAAGGTCTCACATATTCATGAGTAGCTTTGTCATTTTTTGCACTCCTCATGGAATTGTAAATATAAATACACCTATCTAAAATAGATAACTGTCCAAGAATCCAATCTTTCTCATCAGTTTGATAAATAGGAATAAAAATATCTTCAACCTTATGCCAACGATCATTACATTTCAAAACATACCCCAAAATATAATACGCCACAACATCATCAATAATTAAAAAAAAAACCTTAGCATCGCTAGCTGAATCAACAAATTTCTTATGTATCTACTTAATAGTATGATAAGACAATAAGTCAGTGGTGCTGAATTTAGTTTTGATATTATTTCTATATTTTTCCTTTCTTCCTTAGATAATAAAATAAGATATCCAGATGTTGCAAAGAAGCAAAACATATAAAAATTGGAAAAATAATTTAATAATTTAAAACATAAAACAAATAACAAAAGCTATAAAAAAGAAACTAAAAACATACCAAATCAATCAAAAAACTATCAGAATAAGCAAGAACTTGAAAAAAAATCTTTATCTTCAACACTAGCAACACCAAAATCAATAATTCTGAACATATCCCTTTCTTTCTTCTATATATGTTTACTAAAAAAAACATTAAATAAAAAATCATAAAAAAGCATTATAAAAAAATAAAAATAATAATATATTACATATTCTTTCTTTTGTCTAATATTACATATTCATTAAAACAAAATCGATCATAAAAACTAGGTTCACTTAACAAATCCTCATCCAAAATCATATAAATATTAGCCTCAGAAACTCCCATACTAGAAGATGAACCAAATTTCTTTGTGTAAGGAGATTTAACAATAGCAGATAGTTTAACATCTCTTTTAGCATTAACATTAGAATCAGCAAGGCTAAGAGAAAAATTAGGACGATCTGAATCACTCTAAATAAAAATAAAAAAAAAATCTTGTAAGACATATAATATTTATTAAAAAAATAATTAAAATAAAAATCAATAATTAATTAAAATACATACAAATAAAAAAATGCCTCAAAAAATTTCAAGGATAAAACCAATTGAGCAGTATTTTCATCATTTCCCTTAAGAATATCAAAGGTATTCTGGTAAATAAAAAATAATTAATTATAATATAAAAAATATATAAATTATAATATACCTTGTCAAACATTTTAAATTCTATATCATCAATTTCAGCTAGAAAGGAAGAACCATAATCAGAAGTAGCTGAAGTAGACTTATTACTAACATTAATATCACCAGCACGAGCAGTAATAATGCCAACTTGATAAAAAAAAAGTAGAATCAAACTCTGAAGAGCTAGAAACAATCTTTTTACTAAGCTTAATTTCACCATCATCATCAGCAACAACATAAGTTTTCTCACTAACAACACCAGAAGCATAATAAATAGCAACTTTATCTTTACTACCACCAAGATAAGAATCACTAACATCTTTATCTTTAATACCATCACTAAAAACTTTAGAAACAAAAATAATTTTTTGTTCAACATCAGCAACATCAAAATGACTAATAGATTTATCTTTAACTTTATAACCAGAACCTTCAAAAGATTTTCTTCACCAACTCCCTTTACAATAACATCATCAAACTCAAGATCTACAACTAAAACATCAGCTATAACATAAAAAAGAACCTTATTCATAAAATCTGCATTCTCTTTTATGTCACCATCACAATATTTAACAATAGTAGACACATCTTCAAAATCCTGACAAATAGTTCTTCACTTTATCTAAAAAAAAATAAGAAGAAAAAAATTATATACAAGTTATATGTAGACATATGAAGGTATATGTTACATATACCTACATAAAAATCTGAAGAAAAAAATAAAAGTAATATATACAAGTTATATGTTGGTATATGAAGGTATATGCTACATATGCCTACATAAAATCTGAAGAAAAACAAAAAAAAAGCAATATATACAAGTTATTTATAGGTATATAAAGGTATATGTTACATATATCTACATAAAAATATGAAGAAAAATAAAAAAAATAAAAATAAAAACATTATATATAAGTTATATATAGATATATGTTACATATATGTGCTTAAAAATTTTAGTATATAACAATATAGAAGTGTTATTGTGATCGAAAATTTTTGCCCACACTCCCGGTAGAATGGTTCTTGCGACTTCGGCACTATTTAGGCTTAGGGCCTTAGAGAACACAGGCCTAAGTTCGAAGAAAATAGAGTGCCATCCGGATGGGCCGAGAAAAAGAAAGGGGTAGAAGACTCGATTCTTAAGGAATCTCCAACCCCCTAATGGGATATTAAAGTTGGGTATGTGTGGGAAAGGTGAGAAATGGCCCAGCACTCCCACAACACTCGGTTCATTGGAACCGGCCTCCTTTTCAGGTTTAATATTATAAAATTCTTAAATATAATGATATTATCCATACTACATGCAACAATTAAAATAAAGCATCATTATATTAAAATCAAAGCAATGTTCAAATAAAATAAATAAATGGACACCCATCCGAGGATGGAAACATGTCCTTACATCGTCCAATGTCTAAAACTAAATAGGACACCCACCGAAAGGTAGAAACATGTCCTTTACATTAATCCCAAAATATGAAAATAAATTAAATTGCATAAAGATTAATTAATGAGGTATCCAATCATGGAAACACACCTCTTACAATTTTAACAAATAATAACAGTAATAAAGAAATCATCCATCAATGATAAACAAATCAAATACCAAAATTAAATAAATCAATCATCAAAATATGTAATAAACTACATAATCAAATCTAAAACTTAAATAAAGTAAATAAAGATACATATTTAGGTTTACAACTTGAATTAGGGATTCTACGATTTTTTAGGATTTTTAGATAGGAAATCAAGGTTTCAAACATGAAATATAATTTTATAGGTATTTGGAATCTAACTAGGGTTTTGACCTGCAAAACAAATATTAATATTATTATTTTAAAAATATTAAACTACTGTGCAGGTATGGAGGATAGAATTAATTATGATTTTAGGTTTTAAGAAAACAAAATTTAGGGTTGGAATTTTTAAGAAGTGATTAGGGTTTCAGAAAACAGATTATAGTTTTGAGATATTAAAAAAAAAATACAATTAGGGTTTTAGTTAAAGGCTAGGGTTTTGATTAATTAAATTAGGGTTTGGATTATTTGGAAAATAAGTTTAGGGTTTGGAAGAGATTAGGTTACTATAAAAAGGATCAGGGTTTATGAAAATAGGGTTAAAGCTCTTGATGCTTGAGGAATAAACTACTGTGATAATGCTTATAAGCTTAAGGCTACTGGAAATGTTTTGGAAAAATATAATTAATTAGGGTTTTATAGTTCGAAGAGAATAATAGGGTTTAGGTTAATTAAATTAGGGTTTGGATAATTGGATGATGAGTCTGTAAGTAATTATAAAAATTGTTACAAAACCCTATCCATGAATGATTAACATAGTAAGTTAAATGAATTAAGTGTTGAAATTAATCAATGTATTTAACTGGATGGGTTAATAAGAATGTTACTTGTGTTGTAGGCTCCACCAAATTGATGTGTTGATCCAAGCTATCTTTTCCTTTCTGCCTAGAATAATTGATTCTTAGTTGAAGACTTTCTGATCCAAAGATCAGCCACTGCCACTTTGCTTTGCTTTCTTCTTTGTTTTCAGATTGTTTTCTTTCTTGCTTGATGTTGCTCAATTGCTTTTTTATGATTCATGTTTTATCAAACTACTCTAGTCCAAGTTTCTTAATAATTGTTGCCCCTGTCCATTTGTTTAATACTCTTATTTATAGGAAAATAAAAAGACCTAATCCTATTTTAATAAGGAAATACCAACTGTTTAGGAAAAAAAATCATAAAATCATATGAAATAAGGTTTGGTCAAAAATTGGTAGCGCGAGGGCTGCTGGGCCTGTGGGCTGGGGGAACTAGACAAGCCAGTTTGCTGCAGGCAGTGCTTACGGCAAACTGGGTAGTGCCCAATTCGCCGCAGATAATTATTGCGGTGAATTCCCTTACTGGCGCGCTGCAGCGCGTCGCTCGCCGATCCATCTGATTTTTTATTTTTTATTTTTATTATTACAAATAACTATTAATATTATAAATATAAATATTATAAATAGTAAATAAAATAAATACCACAAAAAATATTTTGGACTGTTTAAAAATATCAGGCTGGATTAGGTCAAAAATTAAGGGTCTACAGTTTGCCCCCTGCTTGAAAGATCTGAGATTTTGAGTAGAAGAGAGTGAAAAGCAATATGACTTTGAGTAGAATTTGGATAAGGATGGGTACTTGGATTTGAATTGGGTACTTAAGACCCGAGATTAGGTACTTGGACCTGAGATTGGGTACTTGAACTTGAGATTGAATATGATTTGGGTACTTAGACCTGTGATTGGATTGGATTTGGGTACTTGGACCCGAGATTGGGTACTTAGACCTGGGATTGGATAATTAGACCCGAGATTGAATCTGATTTGGGTACTTGGACCCGTGATTGGATTAGATTTGGGTACTTGGACCAAAGATTGGGTACTTGGACTCGAGATAGGTACTTACACCCGAGACTAAATTTTATTTGGGTACTTGGACCCGAGACTGGGTACATGGACCGAGCGAGTTGAATTTGTGTTGGGACTTAGACTGGAGACTGGGTACTTGGACTAGAGGCTGAATTTTATTTGGATACTTGGACCCAAGTCTGAATTGGATTTGGATACTTGGACTCGAGATGGGGTACTTGGACCCGAGATTGGGCACTTAGACCCGAGATTGAATTAGATTTGGGTACTTGGACCCAAGATTGAATTTGATTTGGATACTTAGACCAGAGACTGGGTACTTGGACCCGAGACTGAATTGAATTTGGATACTTAGACTCGAGACTAGGTACTTGGACCTGAGACTGAATTTGATTTGGGTACTTGGACCCGAGACTGAATTTGATTAGGGTAATTAGACCCAAGACTAGGTACTTGGACCCGAGACTGGATACTTAGACCCGAGGCTGAATTGGATTTGGGTACTTGGACCTGAGACTAAATTTGATTTGGGTACTTGAACCTGAGACTGGGTACTTAGATCTGAGACTTAATTTGATTACAATACTTGGATGCAAGACTTGGTACTTAGACCCGAGGCTGAATTTTATTTGGGTACTTAAACTCGAGATTAGGTACATAGACCCGAGATTGGTACTTGGACCCGAGATTGGGTACTTGAACCCGAGATTGGGTACTTGAACCCAAGATTAGGTACTTGGACCCGAGATTAGGTACTTAGACCCGAGACTAGACTTGATTTGTACTTGGACCCAAAACTGGGTACTTAGACCCGATATTGAATTTTATTTGGATATTTGGACCTGAGATTGGGTACTTGGACCTGTGATTGAATCTAATTTGGATACTTGGACCCGAGACTAAGTTAGATTTGGCTACTTGAACCCGAGATTGAACTTGATTTAGGTACTTGACCCGAGACTGGGTACTTGGATCCGAGACTGAATTTGACTGACCTTTTATCAATTGAGAATTCTTGCTGCTCCGGCTGTTCCATGGATTATGGGTCTTCACTCTTAAAATGGATCTTCATCCTTGGACCTTGGATCTTCATCCTTGGCATCGGGTCTTCACCCTTGAAAATGGATCTTCATCCTTGGAGATCGGGTCTTCACCCTTGAAATGGATCTTCATCCTTCAGACTTCAGGTCTGTACCCTTCAAAGTGGATCTTCATCCTTGGAAATGGGTCTTCACCCTTTAAACTGGATTTTTATCCATTGGAGTTCGAGTCTATATTGGCTTCAGCTCTTCTAGCTAGACTGATCTTTCGAGTTTTGCATCTTCATTCTTTTGATAGTTTAGTGTTCCATTCTTTTGTACTTTTTCAAAAAAATTCAGCCATTTTTAGCTGGCCCCTTATATCTTCTCCTTGCCCCCAAAGATTTTTCTCATGCAGGCTCTGATTGATGTTTGTATTATCTAATTCTTCGTATAAGCATGCATCTCTTCTTTCTTTTGCAAAATGACTGGAGCTTCCTCAAGCAATGGGCCTTCCATGCCCCCTGATTCCATATCTTCTTCATGTTTGCTTCATAAAGTATCGCTATTTATTTTTGACAAAGAAAAATGTAGTGTGAGAACTATGTTTGCTTCAAGATGTGGAATCAGGGGGCATGGAAGGCCCATTGCTTGAGGAAGCTCCAGTCATTTTGCAAAAGAAAGAAGAGATGTGTTTTGTTAGTTTTTGTTATAGATTTGTGTCTTATTTATTATAATAATTATTGTTTTATTTAGGTATTTTGTTAGTTTAAATCGGTTTATTTAGTGTTTTTGTTAATTTTGTAGTTTTAGTTTATTTCAGTGTTTATGTCATTTTTAATCTAGTTTTTAGTATGGTGTTTATGTTTTGTTGGTTATTGTTTATTTACTTTTTGTTTAAAGTTTGTTTGAGTTTTGTTTTAGGTTAAAAAAGCCAAGGAACCAAGACTGAAGGAAAAATGGACAGTAGCTGACACAGGCAGAGGACACGGCCAAGTCACTGGCCGTGTCCCATATCAAGCTGAAAAGAAGCCACAAGACACAGTGATGGACACAGGCAAGGGACACGGCCAAGTCAGTGGCCGTGTCCCTCCAAAGATGCTCCAACACGGCCAAGTCACCATCAACTTGGCCGTGTCTCACCTAGTTCCAAAGGAAAAGAAGAAGAAATCATCACAGTAGGCGACACATGCAAGCGACATGGCCAAGTCACTGGCCATGTCCCTCCAAAATGATCCAACACGGCCAAGTCACCTCAAACATGGCCATGTCCTTCCAATTATGCTCAAACACGGCCAAGACACCATCAACTTGGCCGTGTCTCACCTAAATCCAAAGCAAAGAAGAGCAATTCTCACAGTAGGTGACACATGCAAGCGACATGGCCAAGTCACTGGCCATGTCCCTCCAAAATGGTCCAAATTGGCCGTGTCACCATCAACTTGGCCGTGTCTCTCCCTCAAATTCACCTCCAACATGGCCATGTTCACTCTAACTTGGCCGTGTCACTCAAGATCAGTAAAGACGCGCGGAGGTTTCGTATAAATATGGAAATTAGGGTTTTTCTTAAGACTGTTGAGTTTTTGAGACTGTTTTGAGCCGTCAGAGAGTAAAGTTAGGGTTTTAACATTTGTTTTCTTTGATTTTGATTTCACTTTGGATTAAACTAGCCTAGATTAGATTGTTCTAGTCATTGATACATCCTTCTTGCAAGATTTGAACAAGAGATTCTTTAGAAGCTTCAAGGAGTTTGTAATTTGGTTTTGTTCTTGAACTTTATCTCTTTATTTTCATTGAAATTGTATTTATGAACATTATCATGTCTAAGTTGATTTCTTTGAATATTAATGAGATGAGTATGTTTGAAATCATTATGAACTAATTTGATCTAGTCTAGGGTTTGTATGGAACTGCTATGATTGTATGAATTGGTTGTTACTCTTAATTCAATTATTTCTTTAAGCCTTTATTGAATGAATTATTGCTAATATATAATTGATTGGCCACCAATTATGTGTTTTAAAGTATTAGATGATGGATCGAGAGATGAAGTCTAATGTTGGAACAATTCAATTAAGGACTTAGGTGAATTAGAGATATAACCTAGGAAAGGATTATTTCAATTGGAACAAGATTATTTGAGAGAGGTTTGAATGCGAGAGCTTATTTCCTTTATTCAATTAATTAAGTTACTTGAGATTTAATCTTTGAAATTAAATTGGTTAAGAGGAATAACCGTTCATACATATAAGTAGTAGAGAAGTGCAAACCCTAGACCATTCTATTAAGTGAATCAAATCATCAATTCAATTTACTTTTATTTGTTTTAAACTTCAATCAATCTGTCTTCTTTAATTGTTAGCAACTTTGATTTATTAATTACTTGATATTTATAATCTGATAATCAATTAGCCACTTTAGCTTCCTTGTGAGACGACCTTGGGGCGATCACCTTTGCTACAGCTACCTCGTATACTTGCGAGTGACGCTTAGTGGTAGAGTTAATTCGAGCGCAACAAGTTTTTGGCGCCGCTGCCGGGGAGGCTAATTGGCGTAATTGTTTATTAAATATATATATATATATATTTTTTAGATTATTTTTCACTATTTTCATTTTATTTTATTTTGTCTTTTGCTTTTAATTGTTTCTTTTTCTAGAAAATTTTGTTTATGCAAGGCAGGAGATCACTCGAAGGAGAGCTACATCCATTCATTCTAGAAATTCAGAGGCTGAAAAGGAGCAGAGAAGAGTTTGAGCTCTACACCGGATTTGATACAGAGGAGGACACTTCTGAATTTGAGTCAAATTCTGCACAATCAGTTAAAATGGCTGAAGAAAGACAAAGAACCATGAGAGATTTTGCTAGACCTGTCATTGGGACTTCCACATCTTGTATAAGGTTGACAGATGCAGCAAGGAACTATGAGTTGAAGAACATTCATTACAACATGCTGCCATCCTTCTATGGAGTTCCAAATGAAGATCCTTTGAACTTTATTCGGGATTTCTACTCCACCCTCAACACTTTTCCTTTGGGAGGACTAACAGAAGATCAGTTGAGGATGAGATGTTTCCCTTATACTTTGAAGGATAAGGCAAAGAGTTGGCTCATGATGTTGCCTGAAAATTCACTGACAACTTGGGAGCAAGTTTATAACAAGTTCATGGGCAAGTTCTATTCACACCAAAAGACAGCTGAATTGAGAGGGAAGATTGCTACATTCTCTCAATTTGAAGGAGAGCCATTTCATGAGGCTTGGGACAGATTTAAGATGCTATTGATCCAGTGTCCACATCATCACTATCCACTTCAACTTCTGAACCAATTTTTCTATGATGGTCTAACCCAACAATTTCAGAACACTGTTGATAATGCAGCTGGGGGAGCCATGGGAGAAAAGACAGCAGCTGAAACTTATGATATCTTTGAGATGCTGGGAGCTAATTCTCAACAAAAAAATGTAAGGGGAAGAAGTAAAGGGGTGAATCAACTAGAAGCCAATAGTGAGATGGTCAATCAGATAGCTAAGTTGACAAAGCAAGTGCAGATGCTGAATATGAAGAACTATATTTCTTCATCTACTCAAGAAGTGTGTGGAATCTGTGGGACTCTCGGGCATGGAGCGAATATATGTCCCTCTGCATATGAGTCTTTTGGTAATGCTGAGCAAGTCAATGCCATGGGGGGATTCCAACCAAGGGCCCGTAATGATGCTTATTCGAATACCTATAATCCTGGTTGTAGGAATCACCCAAATTTTTCTTGGGCAACAAATAATTCTCAGCAGCCTTTTCATTTGCTCCAGAGACAAACCAAGAGCAGGGCCAATCCTCAAATCAAGAGCAGTCTAAGATAGAAAGTTTGGAGGAAAGTTTACAGGCTTTTATCCAGGTCAGTGCTAAGAATCAAGAGATAACAAACAAGAGGCTGGATTCCTTAGAAGCATCTTTTAAGAAAGTGGAGTCACAAGTAGGACAACTTGCACAACAGATGAAGATTCAACAAAAGGGGAAATTCCCAAGTCAACCTGAGCAGGCACAATCAGTGATTGTTCTTAGAAGTGGTAAGGAAATTTATAATAATGTTGAAACTGATTCTGTGAATGCAGGTAACAAAGAGAACAAGAAGGAAGGAGAACCAAAGAACAAATGTGCTGGAGAAAGATCAGTGGAGAAGTCGCCTACAGCAGATCTACATAAGGCAAGCAATCCATACCGGCCACCTATACCATTCCCCAGTAGGTTGAAGGATGATAAACCAGATAAGCAATTTTCTAACATCTTCAACATGCTGTCTAAGGTAAGTATTAACTTACCCTTACTTGAGGCAATAAAGAACATGCCGGCTTATGCCAAGTTCTTCAAAGAGCTGATCACCAAGAAAAAGAGGTATGAGACGAATGAAAAGGTGATAGTTTCGGAGGTAGCTAGTGTTGTTCTGCAGCATAAACTACCTCCCAAACTAAAGGATCCTGGAAGCTTTTTAATTCAAATTACTGTGGGGAATGGAAAGGGGACTGAAGGCATGTGTGATCTAGGAGCTAGTGTGAATTTAATGCCTTATTCTGTGTTTAAAGAATTAGAACTAGGGGAGCTTAAACCGACAAAAATGGTGTTGCAATTAGCTGATAGGTCTTTTAGATTCCCGAAAGGGGTTATAGAAGATGTGTTAGTTAAGGTTGGAGGGTTGATAGTACCTGTGGATTTCATAGTACTTGACATGGAAGGGAGTAACCCTGCACCATCAGCACACACTATTTTGCTGGATAGGCCTTTCATGGCTACTACCAACACCTTAATAGATGTTAAAAATGGTAAACTATCAATGACTGTCTTGGGTCAAACTGTTGATTTTTCTATTTTTAACACTTCTCCCATTCCTACAACTGCTTTATATGAGGAATGTTCTTTAATTAATTGTGTTGAAGCAGTTGTTTCAGATGCTTTCTTGCAGACAGGTTCCCCAGATAAATTGGAGCTGACACTGACCTTAGAAAAGGGGGTTAAACCAGTGAGGGAGACCCAAAGGTGCCTTAACCCAAAGGCAAATGAGAGCTTGAGGAACTATAAGGATCGCACTAAAGCAATTCATGACAGATTTATTGTGCGACAGAAATTGAGTCCAGGTAAGAAAGTTTTACTTTTTAATTCTCGACTCCGTTTGTTTCCAGGTAAACTCAAATCTCGATGGAGTGGTCCCTTCGAGGTAACTAAGGTATGTCCTTCTGGTACTATTGAATTGCTTAACTCTCGAACCAATAAGAGTTTTAAAGTAAATGAACATAGAGTTAAACCATATAAAGAAGGATTTCATGTAGTGAGGATCATTGACAGCACTTTGATCCATGATTCCTAGACCTTGTAGTATGTCCAGCTTTATGACATTAAAGAAGCGCTAAATGGGAGGCAACCCATCGGTTTGCATTTTCTTTTTCATAGTTATAATTTTATATTTATCAATTTTGATTTTATGTTTAGTTTAAATAAATGGAAACCCTAAAGCTCTCTTGCACTTTGTTTTTGAACATCTGTGTTTGTGTTTGAAAGTTAGGTTTTGCCTCACCAAGGTACGATGGAAGACAGGCTGTCCTTAAATTCTTTTTATTTATTATTCTTGTTTTCCATTGAGGACAATGTAAATTCTAAAGTGTGGGGTAAGCTTTTAGCTTGTCTTTAATTTTTGTTTTGTTTGTCTTGGTGTGTCTTTAATTTTTGTTTTGTTTGTCTTGGTGTGTTATATTGTGTGTTGTGCATGGTATAATTGTTGAGAACTTATTGACTTTTCTTTGATTTTGGTATTATAGTTGAGACTTTAGTCTCAGCATAGAGATTAGCATTTGAATTCATTCAGGATCAATTTTCACATTCTGCAATTTATGACATATAAATCTTTGAGAACCCACCTGTATGAGTTTTGAGCCTCATAATTTGATATTATTGTCATTTGATTTTCTTTTCTTAAGTGTGTACCTTCATGATTTTACATCTCTAGAGTTTGCTTTTGCATGCTAATTGAACTCACATTATGATTTAATCTCAAGTTTTAAAATGATGAAGGCAAATTAGGTTAGCCCCTTTAGCTTAAAAAGACCTCCCTTAATATTGATTTCCTTAGTGAGCCAAGTTGAGCCTTTGACCTTTTCTTGTTTGATCAACACAATTCTCAACTTAACATGTTCTTATTATCATCATACCTGCATTAAGGAATGGAGTTTTATGATATGACAATAGGGTGGTTTATTTCAAAGTGTGGGGTAAGCAAGTATAAAAAAAAAATGGTATTGCTATTTGGGGTTGAAATGCACACTTTGCACATTGTGTTGGATTAACAGTTGATTATTCTTTTCCTCTACATTTTAAGCTAGATGTTCTATGCAAGTTTATATTTTGTATATATATTAAAAAAATGAAGGATGATAAAATAAAAGAAAAAAAAAGAAGAAAAAAGAAAATATATATATATATATAAAGATATATATATACAAAATTCATATATTTTCTAGCCTTAGAGGAATATTGACTCATGTACTTTTCTTTTAGTGTGCAAGTATGTGAGGTATCAAGGGTTGGTGAGTATGCTATTTGAAGGAGTTATAAGTTTCTTAGAAAGAGTAGTGTCTAATTTAGATACTCCATTTCTTGATGCTCCAGCCTAAATGTCTTTTCTCACACCTTTACCTTAGCCCCATTACATCCAAATGAAAGACCTTCAGATTATTTCTTGAGAAAGTCAGTGAGGGAGATTGGATAATTAAGCAAGTTTATGGTAGTATGCAGTCATGAGTGGTTTGAGTGATTAACCTTTGAAATCGAGTGAAACACTTAGATGAGAGATGAGATTTGTATGTCTGGATTAATGAATGAGTTAAGAAAATCCTAGATTGAAGTATAGTGCAATTATTTATGTTGTGTCTTTAAGGATTTCATCTTATATGCTGGAATTATAGTTAAGGTTGTTTGAGTTTTTAATTTATGCCATGTGAATTTGCTTGAGGACAAGCAAAGTTTTAAGTGTGGGGTAGTTGTTTTATTAGTTTTTGTTATAGATTTGTGTCTTGTTTATTATAATAATTATTGTTTTATTTAGGTATTTTGTTAGTTTAAATCGGTTTATTTAGTGTTTTTGTTAATTTTGTAGTTTTAGTTTATTTCAGTGTTTATGTCGTTTTTGATCTAGTTTTTAGTATGGTGTTTATGTTTTGTTGGTTATTGTTTATTTACTTTTTGTTTAAAGTTTGTTTGAGTTTTTTTTAGGTTAAAAAAAGCCAAGGAACCAAGACTGAAGGAAAAATGGACAGTAGCTGACACAGGCAAAGGACACGGCCAAGTCACTGGCCGTGTCCCATATCAAGCTGAAAAGAAGCCACAATACACAGTGATGGACACAGGCAAGGGACACGGCTAAGTCAGTGGCCGTGTCCCTCCAAAGATGCTCCAACACGGCCAAGTCACTCTAACTTGGCCGTGTCTCACCCAGTTCCAAAGGAAAAGAAGAAGAAATCATCACAGTAGGCGACACATGCAAGCGACATGGCCAAGTCACTGGCCATGTCCCTCCAAAATGATCCAACACGGCCGAGTCACCTCAAACATGGCCATGTCCCTCCAATTATGCTCAAACACGGCCAAGTCACCATCAACTTGGCCGTGTCTCACCTAGTTCCAAAGGAAAAGAAGAAGAAATCATCACAGTAGGCGACACATGCAAGCGACATGGCCAAGTCACTGGCCATGTCCCTCCAAAATGATCCAACACGGCCAAGTCACCTCAAACATGGCCATGTCCCTCCAATTATGCTCAAACACGGCCAAGTCACCATCAACTTGGCCGTGTCTCACCTAAATCCAAAGCAAAGAAGAGTAATTCTCACAGTAGGTGACACATGCAAGCGACATGGCCAAGTCACTGGCCATGTCCCTCCAAAATGGTCCAACTTGGCCGTGTCTCTCCCTCAAATTCACCTCCAACACGGCCAAGTTCACTCTAACTTGGCCGTGTCACTCAAGGATCAAAAAAGACGCGCGGAGGTTTCGTATAAATATGGAAATCAGGGTTTTTCTTAAGGTTGTTGAGTTTTTGAGACTGTTTTGAGCCGTCAGACAGTAAAGTTAGGGTTTTAACATTTGTTTTCTTTGATTTTGATTTCACTTTGGATTAAACTAGCCTAGATTAGATTGTTCTAGCCATTGATACATCCTTCTTGCAAGATTTGAATAAGAGATTCTTCAGAAGCTTCAAGGAGTTTGTAATTTGGTTTTGTTCTTGAACTTTATCTCTTTATTTTCATTGAAATTGTATTTATGAACATTATCATGTCTAAGTTGATTTCTTTGAATATTAATGAGATGAGTATGTTTGAAATCATTATGAACTAATTTGATCTAGTCTAGGGTTTGTATGGAACTGCTATGATTGTATGAATTGGTTGTTACTCTTAACTCAATTATTTCTTTAAGCCTTTATTGAATGAATTATTGCTAATATATAATTGATTGGCCACCAATTATGTGTTTTAAGGTATTAGATGATGAATCGAGAGATGAAGTCTAATGCTGGAACAATTCAATTAAGGACTTAGGTGAATTAGAGATATAACCTAGGAAAGGATTATTTCAATTGGAACAAGATTATTTGAGAGAGGATTGAATGCGAGAGCTTATTTCCTTTATTCAATTAATTAAGTTACTTGAGATTTAATCTTTGAAATTAAATTGGTTAAGAGGAATAACCGTTCATACATATAAGTAGTAGAGAAGTGCAAACCCTAGACTTTTCTATCAAGTGAATCAAAACAATCAGCTTAATTTACTTTTATTCGTTTTAAACTTCAATCAATCTTCTTCATTAGTTAGCAATTGAAAATTTATTCATTACTTGTTACTTTTAATCTGATAATCAATTAGCTACTTTAGCTTCCTTGTGAGACGACCTTGGGGCGATCACCTTTGCTAAGAGTATCGCTATTTGCTTCATAGAGTATCGCTATTTACTTTTAATCTCACCATATCTTATTCATGTTTGCTTCATAGAGTATTGCTATTTATTTTTGACAAAGAAAAATGCAGTGTGAGAACTATGTTTGCTTCAAGATGTTAAGAACATGAGTGATGGAGACCCCAATCTGCAGAGTCAGGGATACATCCATTTCAAACTATGTTTCAGCATGTCAGTTGGTAGCTTCTTCATAACCTAGCCAATAATCATTTCCTTTGCCCAATGTGTCCTTCGAGATTCAACTGTTCAACATATTTCCCTTAACTTAAAGATTTTTATAACAAGAAAATAGTTTTTTTAAATAAAATGTTGACTTTGTCAAATCAATATCATTGTACCTCAGGACTTGATTTTTAGAATTAACATATCTGTAACATGACAACCCTAGTTACCGTACTAAATTCGGGAGTCATTTCTATTTAAACAAGAACTGTTGCACTTCAGATAGGCACATATACTTTACTTGGTCAAAGATCTCATTTGAGTTTGATTATTGTCTATCTCATATGCATGCTTATCCAAACTATCTCCACTAATAGACTTTACCTACCAAGAGAGATCAACAGGTCTTTGATAGGCTTGAAATGGGTTCTATAAGGGACATGGGTTAAATGAAAGCCATTTTGAGATTGGAGCTGATGTGACACAATGGACAAACCTTCACACTACAACTTTTATTGGAACTTTAGATGGTTGAGAGAATGAAAAGATAGAGCTTTGAACATTCTTCTTTATTCTTGATGTTAATCTATATCTTGATTAGGATAGTCTTTTCTCTTATAAAAGTTTGATACCCACATTCCTTTTCTTTCTTCTTTTCCTTTTTCTTTCTTTCTTTTTCTTACTCTTCCCTTTCTTTGAGCATTTTATCATTTTGTCCTTCTTTATAGGATCATTAAGTACAAGAATTTTAAAAACTAGATGGCCTTTCTCCTTTTTCTCCAATTTTGATTGAATCTTTGGTTGGGTTGGACCAATTCAAGTCAAACTGTCCTTATAAACCAAATGGAAGCCTTTTGCTGCTTTAGGTAAAAGAGAACTCAGTTGGATTTTTGAACTGCCTTTTTGGGTTTCATCTTTTTTTTTTTCCTTTTTTTTCTTCTTTTTTCCTCTTTTTTCTTTTTTCTTTTTTCTTCTTCTTTCTCTTTTATTATTATTATTATTATTATTATTATTATTATTATTATTATTATTATTATTATTTTGTTTTGTTTTTTTTTCTTGATATTTTTTTCTCTCTTTTTTTTGTTCTAGCTCTAAAAGAGTTATCTTATTTGTACCAACTTGGGTTTCTGATAATGGATGAGTGGAGTGACATAAATCTTCTTTGCTAGGGATAAATCATTTGTTACTATGATGTATCTTGATAGATTGGAGATATTAGGTGAACTTCAACTACCTTTATAGTCTTGATAACATCAACTATCCTTACAATCTTGGCTATGCATTCCTTTCTTTGATCTTCTTGCCTCTTCACCTTAGTGATCATAAGACTTGTCAAAAGTGTAACAACAACTCAGGGCGGGTCATCCGGCTTGTAAGTCAATAAAGAGAAGGTTGAAATCTTATGAAGGCTCAAAGGGACAACTAGGGATTGATATTTAATTGGGTGGATGCTAGTTGTTGGCTAACCAAACAATGCCTAGATCATCTCTCTCTTAAATAAGCAGAGTTTAATTTTGCCTTGAAAGTTTGTCAAAGCATGTTCTAAGATTAACTAGCACCTAGACAATGGTCATTATGCAGGAGCCCTCTCTAAGTAAGCATACACAACTCAATGCTATAGAGCAATTCCCTCATCTAGTAAAGTCATTCAAATCATGATGCCTAGATACATTAATTTATGAACATCAAGCTAGATTCCTCATTGGTTGAGCACCAAAATGAACAAATACCAACAAAAATTTTGATGAAAGTAGTTTATTCAAATAATCATAATTAAAAAAAAAAACATAATTGTTCCAATTAAATATTAAAGAAAGAAAAATAAAATGAGCAACACTCCAAGCTAAGGGAGATTCGTTGAGTTGGAGTAAAAAATATTTCATTTATTTAGACATATCAAGGGCAAGGATTTTTTCCTTCATCAAGGATCATGGCTTCATCATCCACAGTTAATCCAAGCTTGCTTAGTAGCACATCCTCTTTAGCAGTTTCTCTATCCATATCATGACAAGATGACAAGATAAAACTCTTTCGAAGGTTGCAAGCGGTGGCGCCCTTCCACATTTAGGTAGAGGATTATTCTTAGTATTGGGTTTATCAGGCTCAGGCAGCTTTCCACTATCAATCAAATCTTGAATTTTGTGCCTTAATCGAACACATTTATCTGTCTCATGCCCTTGCATTTGATGGAATTGACAAAAGACCTTGGCATCAAAATTCAGAGGCAGAGGATTCGGCAAGGTTCGAGGAGCTAATGGTTATAGCAAATCCATCTTTATTAGATTCTCTAACATTTTCAACAAAGTTTCCCCCAAGTTTTAAAATTTACTCTTCTTTTCTGGTTCAGTTGCTGCATTTTTCTCAACACTTCTTCTTTTCCTTTGATTTTGCTCATCGGGGTGGTAGCTGCCCTTATTGCTCCAGTTAGACAGCACATGGTTTGTCTGGTCTTGTAGAATAGGGATTGACCCCTCATTTTTCATTTGATCTCTATTAGTGAACATGTTCCCCATTGATGCTGTCTTTCCCTTCTTTCTTATGTCAATGGGAGATGCCTCATTAGAATTATTGATGATCTCCAGAATTTCAATCAACTGGGTCTTCATAATTTCAACCAATTGATCTCATAGCTCGGCCATCCTAGCTTTGACAACTTCATCGACTATGTCCCTTAGCTGGTTTGCATCCATCGTTCTAATGAAGCACTTGAATCAAAATCAATATTGTAGGTGGTGTCATTGTATTCTCTTGAATTGCCGTACTCTAGGTCTGTGAGCCAGAAAGGATTAATGATATGTCATGTGATGCATGTATGCATGTAAGCGCAAACAATAAACAATCAAGGATAAATAGGACATTTATTCCCACCTCATAACTTTCACACACGGATGGCGAGTCTCTTTTCCTAGGTATATGGTCAACAAAATACCAACATGGGGCATCTTGTTTTCGAATAATTCCCTCGGACAAATTTAACCAATAGTTATATTTTCAAACATGAAAATCAGTTCATGATAATTCCCGTTTATTAGGCTTTAATCCATCCCATCAACTAAAATAGCTTTTATGTTATATTGGATTAAAACTAAATTAAGAGGTTTATTACAAATAGATTTCTCAATTGAAAAAGTAACTAATGATTCATGCCAAAAACAAGCCCATGGTTAATAATTCTTAGTATAAACTAGGCTCACAATTGATTTTTGGTATTTTCATAATTGACCTAAATATTTTGTAAGCTCTTTGTAAGAAAAGGTTGGATGAAATGCAAAAATAGTTTTGTTTGAAAAACCTAATGTAAAAAGATTTTTAAAAAAAATGGATTTTTGACTTTGTATTTGACTCTTGAGAAAAGAATTTTGATTTGTTTTTAGAAAAGTTTTATGTCCAAAGACCATCTTGAAAAGTTTTGAAAATAGCTTTGGTCTTGGAATTTAAAGAAAAATTTATTTTGAGCTTACAATGTACTTAGGTCATATTAGGAAAAAGAACAAACCAAATAAGCCATGATTTAAACTAAGATAAATTAACCATAGTCACACAATAAGCATTTGGGGTAAAAACCTAAGGAAAGTAACTAGGCAAATTACATGAGCTTTAGTCTTTGGGTTAAAAGGCTTAGGTTCCCATAGCAAGTATATACCAAAAGGTACAAGGCTATGAGTGGATATGCCATGCTTGATCTCCATACCTTGAGTGAAAGTATGGTATCCCTTACATAACACAAAATGGGTAACACAGGCATCCTAACTTACGCACACGATGCAATCTAGATGTTGCAATGGATAATCATGATAAGAAAGAATAGAATAATATAAAGACCAATGGAATCAACTTCTCTTATCCCTAGTAGAGTCGTCACTGTGAGCGGGGATTTTTGCCGCCACTCCTGGTGGAATGGTTTTTGCGACTTCGATACTGTTTAGGCTCAGGGCCTTAGAGAGCACTGGCCTAAGCCCAGAGAAAATGGAGTCACCACTCGGACGGGCTGGGAAAAAGAAAGTGGTGGATGACTCAATTCCTAAGGAATCCCCAGCCCCTAATGGATTTGAAAAGTTTGGTACATATGGGAAAGGTGAGAAATGGCCCAGCACCCCTGCAATGCCCGATTTATTAGAACCGGCCTCCTTTTCAGGTCTTAATATTATAAAATTCTTAAATATAATGATATTATCCATACTACATGCACCAATTAAAATAAAGCATCATTATATTAAAATCAAAGCAATGTTCAAATAAAATAAATAAATGGACACCCATCCGTTGATGGAAACGTGTCCTTACATCGCCCAATGTCTAAAACTAAATAGGACACCTACCGAAAGGTAGAAACATGTCCTTTACATTAATCCCAAAATATGAAAATAAATTAAATTACATAAATATTAATTAATGAGGTATCCAATCATGGAAAGATATCTCTTACAATTTTAACAAATAATAATAGTAATAAATAAATCATCCATCCATGATAAACAAATCAAATACCGAAATTAAATAAATCAATCATCAAAATATATAATAAACTACATAATCAAATCTAAAACTTAAATAAAGTAAATAAAGATACATATTTGAGTTTACATCTTGAATTAGGGATTATAGGGGTTTTTAGGGTTTTTAGATAGGAAATCAGGGTTTCAAACATGAAATATGATTTTATAGGTATTTTGATAAGTGTACAATTGATGATATTTTATTCCTATTTCTTAATATGATTATTATCCAATTGAGTTTAATTTATTTGTTCAAGTGTATTTTAGGGTTAATTTTAGAAATTCTCTGTATTTTGAGGCTTATGGTCATTTCGGAGGAATTACAGATGAAAGTAGAAGAAAAGAGAAAAATCCATCAATGGACATGCCCATGGACATGAGCCTGTCAATGGATGTGCCCTTGATGCTGCATACAGAAGTATTGACACACCCAGTGACATGGGCGTGTCACCAAGTGTGCCTTTTGCAATGTTTCACAGTAGCTGTGACATGCCCAGTGACATGGGCGTACCACTGGACGTGCCTTATGTTCAAAATATTAGTGGCAATGACACGCCCAGTGACATGGGCGTGTCAATGGGCGTGTCAAGCAAAATTATCTACACTATAAAAGCTGCGCTGAAGCACGAATTAAGGATCTAAATTTCATATTTTATAACCTAGAGCAGACTTCTAAAGCAAAAAGGAGAGTTCTGGAGCTGAGATTGAGGGTGAAGACATATTTTAAACAAGATCTAAACTAAGATTCAAGGATTCAAGAAAGATATACGAATTATTCGCAATGGATTGTTTGGATTCTTTTTCTTATTTCTCTTGTTCTAGTTTTCTGATTTTGAACATGAACTAATTTATTCTCTATCTAGATATTGATGAACCCTAAATTTATTGTATGGATTGAATAATTTTATTAAATTGAATCATTTAATTGAGTTATTTTATTCTTATGATGCTTAATGATTTATTTCCAATTAATAATAGCATGCTTATTGATTGGTTGCAATTTTCATATTATTGACTTGAGAAAGCTTGATATGAATTGAATATTCATAAGAATTGAGGATTGATTGGGGTACTAGAGATAGACTTACAAGATCCTTTTGTTTATAATTCCTTATTCTTAATGCAAGATCTACTTAATTATGTTTGAGAAGAGATTCCGGCATTCTACTTAGTGATTAGGGATTAATTCGCTTGAGAAAGGTTTTTGTCTAATTTAGAGGAATACCAATTCAACTCTATCATTTGGTTTAATTGAATTGAATTTCATAAATATAATTGTGACTATAGGGATTCAATATCTGGATAGTATCATCATCATAAATCAATCTATTCAACTCTCAATTTCTCTCTATTTTTCATTTATTAAGTTAATTATCTTTAATTACAAAACTTCACAAAACTATTGAGTCGCTAAACAATGGTTAAAATTTGCACTAGTACTTAGCCCTGTCCTCAGTGGAATGATAACTCACTCACTAATTTATTACTTGAGCAACCCGTGCACTTGCGGTATTGCAATAGCATAGGTTCCTGCTGTCAAGTTTTTGGCACCGTTGCCGGGGACAACGGTTTTCAGTATTAGTAATATAATTAAGACTGTTGATTTAGTTTTTATTTTATTTTGTTTTAACATAAGTTCTTGCTTTTTGACTGTCATTCTAGGTACTTCTTCCTGTTTATGACCCGAGCTACCTCTTCCCAACTTTTTGAATTAGATCAAGAGTTAGAGAGAACATTGAGAAGAAGGCGAAAGGAAGAAGAGGAAATAGTTCTGGTAGAGATGGAACTGAACTTTGAAGATCCCATCCTAGAAGAAGAAATGGCAGAAAATGAGCCAAGGATGATGCAAGAGTTTGCTAGGCCTACTCTTAATGGGGCTAAATCAAGTATACAAAGACCAGTGATTGCTGCCAATAAATTCGAGATAAAAACAAATGTCATTCAAATGGTGCAACAGACCTATCAGTTTGATGGATTTTCGGATAAAGATCCTAATGCACACATTAAAACTTTTCTAGAAATATGTGACACATTTAAGATACAGAATGTCTCTAAAGATGCAATCAGGTTGAGGTTGTTTCCATTCACACTCAGAGACTGACCAAAGAAGTGGCTGAAGTCTTTTCCTCCTAACACTTTCACTACATGGGACCAACTAGCAGAAAAAGTTTTAGACAAGTATTTTCCACCGTCCAAGACTGCTAAGTTGAGGAATGATATTTCTTCTTTTCTCTAGATAGATGGTGAAACCCTATATGATGCTTGGGAGAGATTTAAGGATTTATTGAGAAGATTTCCTCACCATGGGCTTCCGCTGTGGCTTCAGATCCAAACTTTCTACAATGGATTGAGTTACTCAATTAAGCAGTCCATCAATGTAGCTGGAGGAGGTACCATAAACAATAAAACACCTGAAGAAGCAAGGGATTTGATTGAAGACATGGCCCTTACAAATTATCAATGGCAAACCCCAAGGGAACAAGGAAGATTAAGGGCTGCTGGTTCACATCAATTGGATCCCGTAGTTGCTCTTCCAGCACAGTTGGAAGCAATGAACAAAAAGATCGATTCTTTAGCTTCTTCTTCTTCTTTAGGGAAAGTGATGCAGGTGATGTCCTATAAATGGTGTGGGGGTGGACATCAAAGTCAAGATTGCCTAAGTGGCAACATGTTTGCTAGGCAAGAGCAAGTAGATTATGTTGGAAACATGCCAAGGCAACAGCAGAATTATCCCTACAGCAACACGTACAATCCAGGGTGGAGAAATCATCCTAATTTCTCATGAAATAATCAGAATAATCCACGACCTCCCCCTGGATTCCAGTAGCCCTAACATCAACAAGCTGCCCCTCCAAGAAAGAGTAATTTGGAGGACATGATGGAGAAATTTATAACAGCTTTTGAAACCAGATTCCAATCAACTGAAACCTCCTTAAGAAATCAGCAAGCCTCTATTCATAATTTGGAGAATCAGGTGGGGCAAATTGCCAAATTGCTAAGTGAGAGACCACAAGGAAGTTTGCCTAGCAACACTGAGGCAAATCCTAAAGAGCAGCTTAAGGCAATTACACTAAGGAGTGGAAAAGAGATCAAGGGTAATGTGGATGAGAAAAATGGAGAAGTGGTAGAGAAAAGGGCTGAAGTACAAGAAAATGATAAAGAAGACAATCCTCCTGTCACTTTGGAAAAGCAAGCTACTGTTTTATTAGTTTTTGTTATAGATTTGTGTCTTGTTTATTATAATTATTATTCTTTTATTTAGGTATTTTGTTAGTTTTAATCGGTTTGTTTAGTGTTTTCATTAATTTTGGTAGTTTTAGTTTATTTCAGTGTTTATGTTATTTTTGATCTAGTTTTTAGTATGGTGTTTATGTTTTGTTGGTTATTGTTTATTTACTTCTTGTTTACAGTTTGTTTGAGTTTTGTTTTAGGTTAAAAAAGGCAAGGAAGCAAATTGAAGGAAAAAAGGGACAGTAGCTGACACAGGCAGAGGATCTAAAAAGTTGCAGGTGCATTACACAAGCCAATAAACTTGAGGTATTTATGGATGACTTTTCTGTTTTTGGTAATTCTTTTGATAATTGCCTCAATAAACTTGTTCGTGTGCTTGAGAGATGCATTGAATGTAACCTCACTTTAAGTTGGGAAAAGAGTCATTTTATCGTTACTCAGGGCATTGTCTTAGGTCATGTGGTGTCAAGTAAAGGGATTGAGGTAGATAAGGCTAAAGTTGAATTGATTGCTAAGTTACCCCCACCTACCTCTGTTAAGGGAATAAGAAGTTTTTTAGGGCATGCAGGTTCTTACAGGAGCTTTATTAAGGATTTTTCCAAAATAAGCCAACCATTGTGCCATTTGTTGGGGAAAGATGTTCCATTTGAATTTACAGCACAATGCATGCAAGCTTTTAATTCCCTTAAAGAAAAATTGACTAGTGCACCAGTAATAGTAGCTCCTGTTTGGTCTTTACCTTTTGAAATCATGTGTGATGCCTCTAATCATGCAGTAGGAGCTCTTCTTGGGCAAAGGATTGATAAATACTTGAGAGTAATATATTATGCTAGCTTGACCCTGAATAGTGCACAAATGAACTACACCACAACTGAAAAGGAAATGTTAGCTGTTGTTTTTGCTTTAGATAAGTTTAGAGCTTATTTAATTGGGTCGAAAATTATTGTGCATTCTGATCATGCAGCTCTAAAATATCTTTTAACAAAACAACATGCTAAACCGCGCTTAATTAGATGGGTGTTGTTATTGCAAGAATTTGATTTCCAAATCAAGGATACTAAGGGTAGTGAGAATGTTGTTGCTGATCATTTATCCAGATTACCCTTCTTTAGTGAAAATCTTGCATCTGATAGCATTCATAAAAATTTAGAAGCATTTCCTGATGAGCAGTTTTTTTGTGGTATTTGATGCACCTTGGTTTGCAGATATTGCTAACTATCTTGCTTGTGGTATATTGCGTACTAACATGTCATTTCAGGAAAAGAAAAGGTTTTTACACTTGAGTAAGTTTTATTTTTGGGATGAACCTTATCTATTCCAAATATGCAAAGATGAGATAGTTCGCAGGTGTGTATCTGAGGAAGAGCAACTGAGTGTTCTTCAATTTTGTCATGACCTTCACTGTGGGGGTCATTTTGGAGGAAGAAAGACTGCAGAAAAGGTACTTCAAAGTGGTTTTTACTGGCCTACCTTATTTAAAGATGCTCAAGAGTATTGTAAGCACTGTGATCATTGCCAAAGAGTAGGTAACATTGGGAGGAGAAATGAAATGCCCCTTCAATCATATATTGTTGTTGAATTGTTTGATGTGTGGGGAATAGACTTCATGGGTCCTTTCCCCAAGTCCTTTGGTTATGAATATATTTTAGTTGCTGTTGATTATGTTTCCAAATGGGTGGAGGCAATCCCCACCCGTACTAATGATGCTAATGTGGTTGTTAAATTTGTGAATGAAGACATTCTTAGCAGATTTGGCACACCAAGAGTGATAGTCAGTGATGGGGGAAGCCATTTTTGCAACAGACTTTTTGAAAAGTTAATGCACAAATCTGGTGTGAAGCACAAGGTGGCAACCCCATACCATCCACAGACTTCTGGGCAAGTTGAAACATAAAAGGAATTTTGGAGAAAATAGTCAACACATCAAGGAAGGATTGGGCAAGTAGATTGCATGATGCACTATGGGCATATCGGACTGCTTTCAAAACTCCTCTTGGTATGAGTCCATACCGATTGGTTTTTGGAAAAGCTTGTCACTTACCAGTGGAGTTGGAGCACAGAGCGTATTGGGCAATCAAGACTCTGAATTTGGACTTGGACAAAGCAAAGAGAGAACGATTTCTGCAAATTTCAGAGTTAGATGAGTTGAGGAATGAGGCTTATGAGAGCTCGAGAATTTACAATGATCGCACTAAAGCACTTGATGATAAAATTATAGTGCGAAAGACATTGAGTCCAGGTATGAAAGTTTTACTTTTTAACTCTCGACTCCATCTTTTTCCAGGTAAACTCAAGTCTCGATGGAGTGGTCCTTTCGAGATAACTCAGGTGTATCATTCTGGTGCCATTGAATTGCTTAACTCTCGAACAAGTGAGACTTTTAAAGTGAATGGACAGAGAGTTAAACCATACAATGAAGGATTTCAAGAAGTGAGGGTCATTGACAGCACTTTGATCCATGATCCCTAGGCTTTGCATGATGTCCAGCTATATGATATTAAAGAAGCGCTAAATGGGAGGCAACCCATCGGTTTGCATTTATTCTTCATAGTTGTAATTTTAAATTTAGCATGTTTTGATTTTATGTTTAGTCTAAATAAATGGAATGGGTGCTTTGATCGGTTTTTATCTTTCTAATGTGTTTCAGGGTTGATCGGAGAAGAGGTTTGCAATTTCTTTGATATTTGGTGATGTAAAATAAAGATTTCAAGTTTAAAATAAAAAAAAAAGAGTTGGAAGTGGAAGAAGGAGACACGGCCAAAGGACTTGGCCGTGTCCCTTGGCCCACGGCCAAGCCTCAACAATTTTCAATTCTTGCACTTTGTCCTTGGCCGTGTCACTTGGACACAGCCAAGACTTCACCAATTGCTTCTTGATTTTATTTTGCACCTCTGTTTCCAGTAGCAGACACGCCCATGGGACACGGCCAAGTCACTGGCCGTGTCCCTCAACACACACAAGACACGGCCGTGTCACCTAGACTTGGCCGTGTCTCTTCACTTTCACACACTAGACACGGTCGTGTCACCTAGACTTGGCCGTGTCTCTCACTTTTCACTTTAAAAAACATGATTCTTTCACCTTTTTCCTCATTCAGTCCCTAGTTTCCTGTTTGTTCATCTTCTCACTCTCTCGCTTTCTCTCTCTCGCAACCTCCATTCTTTGTGATTCCAAGATCCAAATCCTCCATTAAACCTCAAATCTCTTCACTAAAACTAGAAATAATCAATTAAAACTTCTTCTTTGCTCATAAAAGTTTGATTTAATCAAGTTTTGGTGTTAAAATTTTCAGATTTCTCAAGATGCCAAGAATAAAGATAGTCTCACACCACAAGAAGAAGAGGCCTACAACCGAAGGAGCTTCTTCCTCTTCATCAATTTCATCCTTGAAGAGAGCAAATCTTTTGGCTTGGGGTTTTTTCCCGACGAGGTATGTTAATGATGAATCTCTTGATGCTCTGCAAATTAGGACTAATTTTTATCGATATGTGCAATTCCTTGGGTGGGAGAATCTAGTCTCCTTGCTACCTTTGCAGTTTGAGGAGCTGACTTTGGAATTTCTGACATCTCTTAATGTTGAAAGAGATGATAAAAAAATCTGCACTAGAATGAGTTTTAAATTGCTAGGTAAATCATTTGTGCTTAATATTGAACAATTGAATGATATATATGGTTTCCATCAGCATGGGGAAAGGTCGATACCTAAAGAATTTAAACAACAATTTGCTTGGGGAGCATTAGGCTCGGGGACCTATGTGGCCAAATCGGCCAAAGCATCTAGATTAAGAAATTCCGCTTTGAGGTATTTGCATCTGTTTATGTCCTGCGGATTCTTTACTAGGAAGGAGAGCCCGGGTGTGGTGGAATTGAGTGAGCTATTTTTCCTGGATTGTGCTTTGAATGCAGTACCTATTAGTGCCGGCTATTGGTTAGCTGATATTTTTGATACTGTGGCTAATAAAAGGAGGGGGGCAATTTGTGTTGGAGGGTTGATTACCACATTAGCAGTAGCCCTTCTTGAAAATTTTGACCCGAGTACCAGTCGCATGACTAGAATTTTGGGTAATGACTCATTAGATTTGGCCACATTAGAGAAGATGCACATGGTGGTGCATAGGAGAGGGGCTTATATGATGGCTTCAGCTGAGCCAGAAGCACCGGAGGACAGGCAGAAATGAGCACGGGTCCAAGAGGAGTCCGAATCGAATTCTCTAGATCTAGATGAGGATGCTCCGGTCTCGGAAACTCAAGAGGTACTTATTAGGATTGAGACCCTAGAGGGCAAGGTAGATAGACTAGAGGGCAAGGTGGACCATAACCATGCTGAGGTCTTGTAGCAGTTGGAACAGATTAATAGCAACCTTGCGAAGATCTTGAGTCTCCATCCCTCGGCTGCATCATCTTCACACCCGCCTTTTCCATCGATTTTGAGTTCCTTGCTTTATTGTTTTTAGTGTATTTTTGTTATTATTTTTATTTTTGTTTTCATGTTAACATTTTATATTTGGATATTTTATTTTTATATATTGTACTTTTGTTTTTGAACTTTTGTGTTTGTGATGGAAAGTTAGGGTTTTGCCTCACCAGGGTACGATGGAAGACAGGTTGTCCTTTAACTCTTTTTCTTTATTATTCTTGTTTTCCATTGAGGACAATGTAAATTCTAAAGTGTGGGGGTAATCTTTAAACTTTTCTTTAATTTTTGTTTTGTTTGTCTTGTTTTGTTTATTGTGTTTGTTGTGCATGGCATAATTGTTGAAATCTTATTGATCTTTTCTGTGATTTTAGCATTATAGTTGAGACTTTAGTATCAGCATAGAAATGAGCATTTGAAATTTATTAAGGATCAATTTTCACATTCTGCAATTTATGACATATAAATCTTTGTGAACCCACCTGTGTGAGTTTTGAGCCTCATAATTTGATATTATTATCAGTTGATTTTCTTTTCTTAAGTGTGCACCTTCATGATTTTGCATCTCTAGAGTTTGCTTTTGCATACTAATTGAACTCACATTATGATTTAATCTCAAGTTTTAAAATGATAAAGGCAAATTAGGTTAGCCCTTTAGCTTAAAAAGACCTCCCTTAATTATGAATTCCTTAGTGAGCCAAGTTGAGCCTTTGACCTTTTTATTGTTTGATCAACACAATTCTCAACTTAACATGTTCTTATTATCATCATACCTGCATTAAGGAATAGATTTTTAAGATATGAAAACAGGGTGGTTTATTTCAAAGTGTGGGGTAAGCAAGTAAAAAAAATTATATAAAATATAGTATTGCTATTTGGGGTTGAATGCATACTTTGCACATTGTATTGGATTAAGAGTCGATTATTCTTTTCTTCTACATTTTAAGCTAGATGTTCTATGCAAAGTTCATATTTTGTATACATATATATTTAAAAAAAAAATTCATATATGCTCTAGCATTGGTTATCAAAAGAGGAATGTCGACTCATTATTTTTTCTTTAAGTATGCAAGTGTGTGAATTATCAAGGGTTGGTGAATATACCATTTGAGGGAGCTATGAGTTTCTTAGCAAGAGTATTATCTAATTTAGATACTCCATTTCTTGATGCTCCAACTTAAATGTCTTTTCTCACACCTTTACCTTAGCCCCATTACATCCAAATAAAAGACCTTCAGATTATTTCTTGAGAAAGTCAGTGAGGGAGATTGGATAATTAAGCAAGTTTATGGTAGTATGCAGTCATGAGTGGTTTGAGTGAATTAACCTTTGAAATCGAGTGAAACACTTAGATGAGAGATAAGATTTGTATGTCTGGATTAATGAATGAGTTAAGAAAATCCTTGATTGAAGTAAGATGCAAATATTTATGGCTGAGTCTTAAAGGATTTCATCTTATATGCTGGAATTATAGTTAAGGTTGTTTGAGTTTTTAATTTATGCCATGTGAATTTGCTTGAGGACAAGCAAAGTTGTAAGTGTGGGCTAGTTGTTTTATTAGTTTTTGTTATAGATTTGTGTCTTGTTTATTATAATAATTATTGTTTTATTTAGGTATTTTGTTAGTTTTAATCGGTTTGTTTAATGTTTTCATTAATTTTGGTAGTTTTAGTTTATTTCAATGTTTATGTTATTTTTGATCTAGTTTTTAGTATGGTGTTTATGTTTTGTTGGTTATTGTTTATTTACTTCTTGTTTACAGTTTGTTTGAGTTTTGTTTTAGGTTAAAAAAGGCAAGGAAGCAAATTGAAGGAAAAAAGGGACAGTAGCTGACACAGGCAGAGGACAAGGCCAAGTCACTGGCCGTGTCCCATACCAAGTTAAAAGGAAGTTCAAGACACAGAGAGGGACACACTCAAGGGACACGGCCAAGTCAGTGGCCGTGTCCCTCTAAAAATGCTCCAACACGGCCAAGTTGCTCTAACTTGGCCGTGTCTCACCAAAATCCAAAGCAAAGTAGAGCAATTCTCACAGAAGCAAACACAGGCAAGGGACACGGCCAAGTCACTGGCCGTGTCCCTACAAAAAGGTCCAACACGGCCGTGTCTTCTTCAAGACTTGGCCGTGTCACTCAACCAAAGAAGAAAAGATCAAAAGCAAGCAGTATCGAACACAAGCAAGGGACACGGCCAAGTCACTGGCTGTGTCCCTCCAATGCACTCCAACACGGCCAAGTCTCTTCTAACTTGGCTGTGTCTCTCATGGACCAAAGGCAACGTGGATTTTTAAAAGCGGGATTCGTATAAATATGGATTTAGGGTTTTCTTAGGGGGTTGTTGCGATTTTGAGCTGAGATTGAGCCGTCAAAGAGAAGAACTTAGGTTTTATATTTGTTTTCTTTGATTTTGATTATACTTTGTTTTATCTAGCTTAGATTAGATTTTTCTAGCCATTGATACATCCTTCTTACAAGATTTGAACAAGAGATTCTTCAGATGCTTCAAGGAGTTTGTAATTTTGTTTTGTTCTTGAACTTTATCTCTTTATTTTCATTGGAATTGTATTTATGGATATTATCATGTCTGAATTGATTTCTTTGAATATTAATGAGATGAGTATGTTTGATAGCATTATGAACTAATTTGATCTAGTCTAGGGTTTGTATGGATCTGCTATGATTGTATGAATTGGTTATTCTCTTAACTAATAATTTCTTTAGCCTTGATTGAATGGAATATTGTTAATATATAATTGATTGGCCACCAATTATGTGTTTTAGGTATTAGATGATGGATTGAGAGATGAAGTCTAATGCTGGAACAATTCAATTAAGGACTTAGGTGAATTAGAGATATAACCTTTTAAAAAGATTAATTCAATTATAACAAGATTAGTTGAAAGAGGTTTGAATGCGAGAGCTTATTTCCTTGACTCGATTAATTGAGTTGTTTGAGATTTAATCTTTGAAATTAAATTAGTTAAGAGGAATAACTGTTCATACATATAAGTAGTAGAGAAGTGCAAACCCTAGACCTTTCTATCAAGTGAATCAAAACATCAGTTTAGTTTACTTTTATTTGTTTTAAACTTCAATCAATCTTCTTCATTAGTTAGCGATTTAAATTTATTCATTACTTGTTATTTATAATTTGATAATCAATTAGCTACTTTAGCTTCCTTGTGAGACGACCTTGGGGCGATCACCTTTGCTACAGCTATCTCGTATACTTGCGAGTGACGCTTTGTGGTAGAGTTAATTCGAGCGCAACAGCTACACAAGAAAGTGAGAAAGAGAAGCAGCCACAAGACAACAGCTCCATAATGAAGGAATATTGACCTAGAGTACCATATCCGGCGAGGTTGAACAAGGACAAGATTGATGCTCAGTTCGGTAAGTTTTGTGAACTTTTCAAACAATTGCACATTAACATTCCATTTATTGAGGCTTTGTCACAGATGCCTAAATATGCTAAATTTTTGAAAGGTATCCTTTCTAATAAAAGGAAACTCGAGGAAGTGTCTTTAGTGCATTTTTCTGAAAAGATCGGCAATTTTGCAAAGGAGGTTACCTAAGAAGTTAAAAGATCCAGGTAGTTTCACCATTCCATGTTTGATAGGTAACCTTGAGGTTAAAAGTGCATTAGCTGATTTGGGGGCTAGCATAAGTGTTATGCCATATAAAATGTTTAAAAAGTTAGGCATTGGTAACCCTAAACCAACACTAATGGCCATCCAACTTGCTGATAAGTTAGTAGTCCACCCAGATGGCATTATAGAAGATGTGTTGGTAAAAGTTGGGGATTTCATTTTCCCCAATGATTTTGTTGTCATTGATATTGATGAGGATGCAAATGTTTCACTTATTCTTGGTAGGCCATTTTTAAATACAGCCCGTTCCCTTATCGATGTTCATGATGGCACCCTAACTTTGAGAGTGGGTGGTGATAAGGTTATTTTTAGGATAAATGATGCTATGAAACATTCACTTTCACTTGATGAGGCAGAATCATGCAATGATGTTATTGAGCATGAGACCGTAAATTGTGTTACTAACATTGTTTCCAAGGATCCCCTTAAGTTGTGTTTATTGCTATTTTATTAGTTTTTGTTATAGATTTGTGTCCTGTTTATTATGATAATTATTGTTTTATTTAGGTATTTTGCTAGTTTTAATCGGTTTATTTAGTGTTTTCATTAATTTTGGTAGTTTTAGTTTATTTCAATGTTTATGTCGTTTTTGATCTAGTTTTTAGTATGGTTTTATGTTTTGTTGGTTATTGTTTATTTACTTCTAGTTTAAAGTTTGTTCAAGTTTTGTTTTAGGTTAAAAAAGCCAAGGAACAAAATTAAAGACAAAAAGGGACAATAGCTAACACAGGCAGAGGACACGACCAAGCTTTTGGTCGTGTCCTATACCAAGATAAAGAAAAGATCAACACACAGAGAGGGACACACTGAAGGGACACAGCCAAGTCACTGGCCGTGTCCCTCCAAAGAAGCCCAAACACGGCCAAGTTGCTTAAGCTTGGCCGTGTCTCACTTAAATCCCAAGCAAAGAAGAAGAAACTCTCACAGTAGGTGACACATTCAAGGGACACGGCCAAGTCACTGGCTGTGTCCCTCCAAAAAGCTCTAACACGGCTGTGTCTCATCCAGCTTGGCCGTGTCTCACTCAAGTCCAAAGGAAAGGTCAAAACCAGGCAGTAGAAGACACAAGCAAGGGACACGGCCAAGTTACTGGCCATGTCCCTCCAAAGACCACCAACAAGGCCAAGTCTCATCCATCTTGGCCGTGTCTCTCATGAACCAAAGACGAAGCGGATTTTTTAAAGCGGAGGTTTCGTATAAAAGGAAAAAGAGAGTTAGGGTTTGGGAGTGTTGAAAGTTTGAGAGCTGACTTAGCCGTCTGAGAGTGAAGTTAGGATTTCTGACTTTGTTTTCTTAAAGATTATTGAACACTTTGATTAATCTAGCTTAGATTAGATTGTTCTAGCCATTGATACATCCTTCTGGCAAGATTTGAACAAAAAATTCTTCAGAAGCTTCAAGGAGTTTGTAACTTGGTTTTGTTCTTGAACTTTATCTCTTTATTTTCATTGAAATTGTATTTATGGATATTATCATGTCTAAATTGATTTCTTTGAATATTAATGAGATGAGTATGTTTGATAACATTATGAACTAATTTGATCTAGTCTAGGATTTGTATGGATCTGCTATGATTGTATGAATTGGTTATTCTCTTAGCTAATAATTTCTTTAGCCTTGATTGAATGGAATATTGTTAATATATAATTGATTGGCCACCAATTATGTGTTTTAGGTATTAGATGATGTATTGAGAGATGAAGTCTAATGCTGGAACAATTCAATTAGGGACTTAGGTGAATTAGAGATATAACCTATTAAAAAGATTATTTCAATCATAACAAGATTAGTTGAAAGAGGTTTGAATGCGAGAGCTTATTTCCTTTATTCAATTAATTAAGTTGCTTGAGATTTAATCATTGAAATTAAATTGGTTAAGAGGAATAACTGTTCATACATATAAGTAGCAGAGAAGTGCAAACCCTAGACCTTTCCATCAAGTGAATCAAAACATCAGCTTAATTTACTTTTATTCGTTTTAAACTTCAATCAATCTTCTTCATTAGTTAACAATTTAAATTTTCTTCATTACTTGTTATTTATAATCTGATAATCAATTAGCTACTTTAGCTTCCTTGAGAGATGACCTTAGGGCGATCACCTTTGTTACAGCTATCTCGTATACTTGCGACTGACGCTTTGTGGTAGAGTTAATTCGAGCACAACAAGTTTTTGGCGCCGCTGCCGGGGAAGCTAATTGGCGTAATTGTTTATTAGGCAAAAATATTCTAGATTATTTTTCACTGTTTTCATTTTATTTTATTTGTCTTTTTCTTTTAATAATTTCTTTTTCTAGAAATTTTGTTTATGCAAGGCAGGAGATCACTCGAAGGAGAGCTATATCCATTCATTCCAGAAATTCAGAGAGTGAAAAGGAGCAGGGAAGAGTTTGAACTGTACACCGGATTTGATACTATAGAGGAGGACACTTCTGATTTTGAGTCGGAATATGCACAATCTGTTAAAATGGCTGAAGAAAGACAAAGAACGATGAGAGACTTTGCTAGACCTGTCATTGGAACTTCCACTTCTTGCATAAGACTGACAGATGCAGCAAGGAATTATGAGTTGAAGAACATTCATTACAACATGCTGCCATCATTCTATGGAGTTCCAAATGAAGATCCTTTGAACTTTATTTGGGATTTTTATTCTACCCTCAACACTTTTCCGTTGGGAGGACTAACAGAGGACCAGTTGAGTATGAGATGCTTCCCATATACTTTGAAGGATAGGGCAAAGAGCTGGCTTATGATGTTGCCCGAAAACTCTTTGACAACTTGGGAGCAAGTTTATAACAAATTCATGGGCAAGTTTTATTCACATCAAAAGACAGCTGAATTGAGAGGGAAGATTGCTACATTCTCTCAATTTGAAGGAGAGCCATTTCATGAGGCTTGGGACAGATTTAAGATGCTATTGATCCAGTGTCCACATCATCATTACCCACTTCAACTTCTTAATCAGTTTTTCTATGATGGTTTAACCCAGCAATTTCAGAACACTGTTGATAATGCAGCAAGGGGAGCTATGGGATAAAAGACAGCTGATGAGACTTATGAGATCTTTGAGATGTTGGGAGCTAATTCTCAACAAAAGAGTGTAAGGGGAAGAAGTAAAGGGGTGAATCAATTGGAAGCCAATAGTGAAATGGTTAGTCAAATAGCTGAATTGACAAGGCAGGTTCAGATGCTGAACATGAAGAAAAATATTTCTTCATCTACTCAAGAAGTGTGTGGAATCTATGGGACATTCAGGCATGGAGCAAATATATGCCTCTCTGCATATGAGTCTTTTGGTAATGAAGTTGAGCAAGTCAATGCCATGGGGGGATTTCAACCAAGGACCCAAAATGATCCTTATTCAAATTCATACAACCCTGGTTGGAGGAATCACCCAAATTTTTCTTGGGCAACAAATAATTCTCAGTAGCCTTTCCATTTGCTCCAGAGACAGAACCAACAACAAGGCCAATCCTCAAATCAAGGGCAGTCTAAGATAGAGAGTTTGGAGGAAAGTTTACAAGCTTTTATCCAAGTCAGTGCTAAAAATCAAGAGATGACCAACAAGACGCTGGATTCCTTAGAAGCATCTTTTAAGAAAGTGGAGACTCAAGTAGGGTAACTTGTACAACAGATGCAGATTCAACAAAAGGGAAAAATTCCCAAGTCAACCTGAGCAGGCACAATCAGTGACTGTTCTTAGAAGTTGTAAGGAAATTAACAATAATGTTGAAAATGATTCTGTGAATGTAGGTGACCAAGAGAACAAGGAGGAAAGAGAACCAGAGAGCAAAGGTGCTGGAGATAGATCAATGAAGAAGTCCTTTTCAGCAGATTTACACAAGGCAAGCAATCCATACCGGCCACCTATACCATTCCCCAGTAGGTTGAAGGATGATAAACCAGATAAGCAATTTTCTAACATCTTCA
Source organism: Garcia nutans (assembly GCA_947685225.1). NCBI lineage: Eukaryota > Viridiplantae > Streptophyta > Magnoliopsida > Malpighiales > Euphorbiaceae > Garcia > Garcia nutans. The sequence goes on along the minus strand of CANTUV010000035.1, from coordinate 24,201,745 downwards.
ACATGCTGTCTAAGGTAAGTATTAACTTACCCTTACTGGACGCAATAAAGAACATGCCGGCTTATGCCAAATTCTTCAAAGAGCTGATCACCAAGAAAAAGAGATATGAGCCGAATGAAAAGGAGATAGTTTCAGAGGTAGCTAGTGTTGTTCTGTAGCATAAACTACCTCACAAACTAAAGGATCCCGGAAGCTTTATAATTCAAATTACTGTCGAGAATGGAAAGGGGACTGATGGCATGTGTGATCTAGGAGCTAGTGTGAATTTGATGCCTTATTCTGTTTATAAAGAATTAGAACTAGGGGAACTTAAACCGACAAAAATGGTGTTGCAATTAGCTGATAGGTCTTTTAGATTCCCGAAAGGGGTTATAGAAGATGTGTTAGTTAAGGTTGGAGGGTTGATAGTACCTGTGGATTTCATAATTCTTGACATGGAAGGGAGTAACCCTGCACCATCAGCACACACTATTTTGCTGGGTAGGCCTTTCATGGCTACTACCAACACCTTAATAGACGTTAAAAATGGTAAGTTGTCAATGACTTTCTTAGGAAAAACTATTGAATTTTCTATTTTTAACACTTCTCCTATTCCTACAACTGCTTTATATGAGGAATGTTCTTTAATTAATTGTGTTGAAGCAGTTGTTTCAGATGTTGTATGGCAGACAAACTCCTCAGATAAATTGGAGTTGAAACTGACCTTAGAAGAGGGGGCGAAACCAGTGAGGGGGACTCAAAGATGCCTTAACCCAAAGGCATATGAGAGCTCGAGGAATTATAAGGATCACACTCAAGCAATTCATGACAAATTTATTGTGCGACAGACATTGAGTCCAGGTATGAAAGTTTTACTTTCTAATTCTCGACTCCATCTGTTTCCAGGTAAACTCAAATCTTGATGGAGTGGTCCTTTCGAGATAACTCAGGAATATCCTTCTGGTGCCATTGAATTGCTTAACTCTCGAACCAATAAGACTTTTAAAGCAAATAGACAAAGAGTTAAACCATATAAAGGAGGATTTCAAGAAGTGAGGATCATTGACAGCACTCTGATCCACGATCCCTAGGCCTTGCAGTATGTCCAGCTTTATGACATTAAAGAAGTGCTAAATGGGAGGCAACCCATCGGTTTGCATTTCTTTTTCATAGTGTAATTTTAAATTTAGCAAATTTTGATTTTATGTTTGTTTTAAATAAATGGAATAGGTGCTTTGATCGGTTTTTATTTTTCTAATGTGTTTCAGGGTTGATCGGAAAAGAGGTTTGCAATTTCTTTAATATTTGTTGATATTTGGTGATATAAAATAAAAAAAAAAGATAAATAAAAAAAAGTTAAAAGGGCAGTAGGTGACACGACCAAGGAGCTTGGCCGTGTCCCTTGGCCGTGTAACATGGGACACGGCCAAGCTTCACCACCAAATCAACTTTCTTTCGTTTTTGCAAATTTTTGTACAGAAGAGGACACACCCATGGGACACGGCCAGGTCACTGGCAGTCTCCCCCCAAGTGCATCAGACACGGCCGTGTCACCTAGACTTGGCCGTGTCTCTTCACTTTCACACACTAGACACGGCTGTGTTGCCCACAACTTGGCCGTGTCTCTCACTTTTTCACTTTAAAAAACACGATTCTTTCACCTTTTTCCTCATTAAATCCCTAATTTCCTGTTTATTCTCTCTCTCGCTCTCTCGTTCTATCTCTCTGTCGCAAACTCCATTATCTCTTATTCCAAGCTCCAAATCCTCCATTAAACCTCAAATTTCTTCACCAAAACTAAAAATAATCAATTAAAACTTCTTCTTTGCTCATAAAAGTTTGATTTAATCAAGTTTTGGTGTTAAATTTTTTAGATTTCTCAAGATGCCAAGAACAAAGATTGTTTCACACCGCAAGAAGAAGACTCCTACAACTGAAGGAGCTTCTTCCTCTTCATCAATTTCATCTTTGAAGAGAGCAAATCTTTTGGCTCGGGGTTTTTTCCCGACGAGGTATGTTAATGATGAATCCCTTGATGCTCTGCAAATTAGGACTAATTTTTATCGTTATGTGCAAATTCTTGGGTGGGAGAATCTAGTCTCCTTGAGACCTTTGCAGTTTGAGGAGCTGACTTTGGAATTTCTGACATCTCTTAAGGTTGAAAGAGATGATAAAAAAATCTGCACTAGAATGAGTTTTAAATTGCTTGGTAAATCATTTGTGCTTAATATTGAACAATTGAATGCTATATATGGTTTCCATCAGCATGGGGAAAGGTCGGTACCTAAAGAATTTAAACAACAATTTGCTTGGGGAGCATTAGGCTTGGGGACCTATGTGGCCAAATTGGCCAAAGCATCTAAATTAAGAAATTCCGCTTTAAGGTATTTGCATCGTTTCATGTCTTGCGGATTCTTTGCTCGGAAAGAGAGCCCGGGTGTGGTGGAATTGAGTGAGCTATTTTTCCTGGATTGTGCTTGTAATGCAATGCCTGTTAGTGTCGGCTATTGATTAGCCGATATTTTTGATACTGTGGCTAATAAAAGGAGGGGGGCAATTTGTGTTGGAGGGTTGATTACCACATTGGCAGTAGCCCTTCTTGAGGATTTTGACCTGAGTACCAGTCGCATGACTAGAATTTCGGGTAATGACTCTTTGGATTTAGCTACACTAGAGAAGATGCACATGGTGGTGCACAGAAAAAGGGCTTATATGATGTCTTCAACTGAGCCAGAGGCACTAAGGGACAGGCAGAAGAGGGCACGGGTTCAAGAAGAGTCCGACTCGGATTCTCTTGATCTAGATGAGGATGCTTCGGTCTCGGAAAGTCAAGAGGTACTTATTAGGATTGAGGCCCTGGAGGGAAAGGTAGATCTACTGGAGGGCAAGGAGGACCATAACCATGCTGAGGTCTTGCAACAGTTGGAACAGATTAATAGCAACCTTACAAAGATTTTGAGTCTACACCCCTCGGCTGCATCATCTTCACACCCTCCTTCACCGTAGATTTTGAGTTCCTTGCTTTATTGTGTTTAGTGTATTTTTGTTATTATTTTTCATTTTTGTTTTAATGTTAACATTTTATATTTGGATATTTTATTTTGTTTTTTTTGAACATTTGTGTTTGTGATGAAAAGTTAGGGTTTTGCCTCACCAGGGTACGATGGAAGACAGGTTGTACTTAACTCTTTCTCTATATTATTCTTGTTTTCCATTGAGGACAATGTAAATTCTAAAGTGTGGGGTAATCTTTTAGCTTTTCTTTTGTTTTGTTTGTCTTGGTGTGTTTTATTGTGTGTGTGCATGGCATAATTGTTGAAAATTTATTGATCTTTTCTGTGATTCTAGCATTATATTTGAGACTTTAGTATCAGCATAGAGATTAGCATTTGAATTCATTCAGGATCAATTTTCACATTCTGCAATTCATGACATATAAATCTTTGTGAACCCACCTGTGTGAGTTTTGAGCCTCATAAATTTGATATTATTGTCAATTGATTTTCTTTTCTTAAGTGTGCACCTTCATGATTTTGCATCTCTAGAGTTTGCTTTTGCATGCTAATTGAGTTCACATTATGATTTAATCTCAAGTTTTAAAATGATGAAGGCAAATTCGGCTAGCCCTTTAGCTTAAAAAGACCTCCCTTAATATTGAATTCCTTAGTGAGCCAAGTTGAGCCTTTGACCTGTTATTGATTGATCAACACAATTCTCAACTCAACATTCTCTTATTATCATCATACCTACATTAAGGAATGGAGTTTTATGATATGACAATAGGGTGGTTTATTTCAAAGTGTGGGGTAAGCAAATAAAAAAAAAGAAAAAAATGTATTGCTATTTGGGGTTAAAATGCATACTGTGCACATTGTATTTGACTAAGAGTCGCATATTCTTTTCCTCTTCATTTTAAGCTAAATGTTTCATACAAGTTTATATTTTGTATATATATATATTTAAAAAAATGATAAAATGATGATAAAAATTAAAGAAAAAGAAAAAAAAGAAGATATATATATATACAAAATTCATATATTTTCTAGCATTAGAGGAATGTCGACTCATGTATTTTTCTTGAAGTGTGCAAGTATGTGAAAGTATCAAGGGATTGGTGAGTATGTCATTTGAGGGAGTTATGAGTTTATGAGCAAGAGTATTGTCTAATCTAGATACTCCATTTCTTGATGCTCCAGCTTAAATGTCTTTTCTCACACCTTTACCTTAACCCCATTACATCCAAATGAAAGACCTTCGGATTATTTCTTGAGAAAATTAGTGAGGAAGATTGGATAATTAAGCAAGTTTATGGTAGTATGCAGTCATGAGTGGTTTGAGTGATTAACTTTTGAAATCGAGTGAAACACTTAGATGAGAGATAAGATTTGTATGTCTGGATTAATGAATGAGTTAAGAAAATCTTGATTGAAGGAAATTGCAATTATTTATGTCTAATGTCTTAAAGGATTTCATATTATATACTGGAATTATAGTTAAGGTTGTTTGAGTTTTTAATTTATGCCATGTGAATTTGCTTGAGGATAAGCAAAGTTTTAAGTGTGGGGTAGTTGTTTTATTAGTTTTTGTTATAGATTTGTGTCCTGTTTATTATGATAATTATTATTTTATTTAGGTATTTTGTTAGTTTTAATCGGTTTATTTAGTGTTTTCATTAATTTTGGTAGTTTTAGTTTATTTCAGTGTTTATGTCGTTTTTGATCTAGTTTTTAGTATAGTTTTATGTTTTATTGGTTATTGTTTATTTACTTCTTGTTTAAAGTTTGTTCAAGTTTTGTTTTAGGTTAAAAAAGCCAAGGAACCAAATTGAAGACAAAAAGGGACAGTAGCTGACACAGGCAGAGGACACGGCCAAGCTTGTGGCCGTGTCCCATACCAAGATAAAGAGAAGATCAACACACAGAGAGGGACATACTCAAGGGACACGGCCAAGTCACTGGTCGTGTCCCTCCAAAGAAGCCCAGACACGGCCAAGTTGCTCAAGCTTGGCCGTGTCTCACTTAAATCCCAAGCAAAGAAGAAGAAACTCTCACAGTAGGTGACACATGCAAGGGACACGGCCAAGTCACTGGCCATGTCCCTCCAAAAAGCTCTAACACGGCCGTGTCTCTTCCAGCTTGGCCGTGTCTCACTCAAGTCCAAAGGAAAGATCAAAACCAGGCAGTAGAAGACACAAGCAAGGGACACGGCCAAGTCACTGGCCGTGTCCCTCCAAAGACCACCAACACGGCCAAGTCTCATCCATCTTGGCCGTGTCTCTCATGAACCAAAGACGAAGCGGATTTTTTAAAGCGGAGGTTTCGTATAAAAGGAAAAAGAGAGTTAGGGTTTGGGGGTGTTGAAAGTTTGAGAGCCGACTTAGCCGCCTAAGAGTGAAGTTAGGATTTCTGACTTTGTTTTCTTAAAGATTATTGAACACTTTGATTAATCTAGCTTAGATTAGATTGTTCTAGCCATTGATCATCCTTCTGGCAAGATTTGAACAAGAGATTCTTCAGAAGCTTCAAGGAGTTTGTAACTTGGTTTTGTTCTTGAACTTTATCTTTTTATTTTCATTGGAATTGTATTTATGAATATTATCATGTTTAAATTGATTTCTTTGAATATTAATGAGATGAGTATGTTTGATAGCATTATGAACTAATTTGATCTAGTCTAGGGTTTGTATGGATCTGCTATGATTGTATGAATTGGTTATTCTCTTAGCTAATAATTTCTTTAGCCTTGATTGAATGGAATATTGTTAATATATAATTGATTGGCCACCAATTATGTGTTTTAGGCATTAGATGATGTATTGAGAGATGAAGTCTAATGCTGGAACAATTCAATTAGGGACTTAGGTGAATTAGAGATATAACCTATTAAAAAGATTATTTCAATCATAACAAGATTAGTTGAAAGAGGTTTGAATGCGAGAGCTTATTTCCTTTATTCAATTAATTAAGTTGTTTGAGATTTAATCTTTGAAATTAAATTGGTTAAGAGGAATAACCATTCATACATATAAGTAGCAGAGAAGTGCAAACCCTAGACCTTTCCATCAAGTGAATCAAAACATCAGCTTAATTTACTTTTATTCGTTTTAAACTTCAATCAATCTTCTTCATTAGTTAACAATTTAAATTTTCTTCATTACTTGTTATTTATAATATGATAATCAATTAGCTACTTTAGCTTTCTTGAGAGACGACCTTGGGGCGATCACCTTTGCTACAGCTACCTCGTATACTTGCGAGTGACGCTTTGTGGTAGAGTTAATTCAAGCGCAACAATTGCAGGAAAATGTTGAGGATCAAGAAGCAATGGAGCAGCTTGCTTTTCTTGAAGCAAGCAAATCGTTCAAATGCAGGGCATATGAGACTATTGAGATGCCAAAGGAAGAGAAGCCAAAACCATCAGTGATTGATCCACCCAACTTGGAACTAAAACCCCTTCCAGATCACCTTGAGTATGGATTTCTGGCGGAGAAGAAGAAATTACCAATAATTCTGAGCTCCCACCTATCTTCTGAGCAGAAAGAAAAGCTTATCCAGTTGTTGCAGAAATATAAGAAAGTGATAGCTTGGAAGATAGCAGACATCAAGGGTATCAGTCCATCCTATTGCACTCACAAGATACTGATGGAGGATGAATTTAAGCCAGTAGTGCAACCACAACGGAGACTAAACCCGAAGATAAAAGATGTAGTGAAGGTTGAAGTGATAAAACTACTTTATGCAGAGATTATATATCCGATCTCGGATAGTTCTTGGGTGAGCCCAGTCCAGGTAGTACCAAAGAAAGGAGGGATGACGGTGGTCCCTAATGAAAATGATGAGCTGATTCCAACAAGAACAATTATCGGTTGGAGGGTTTGCATTGACTACAGGAAATTGAATGATGCGACTAGGAAGGACCATTTTCCTTTACCCTTCATTGATCAGATGTTGAAGAGGTTATCCGGGCATGAGTATTACTGTTTTTTGGATGGTTTTTCAGGCTATTTCCAAATTCCTATCGCCCTGGAAGACTAAGAAAAAACTACATTCACCTGCCCATATGGGACATTTGCATATCTAAGAATGCCATTCGGGTTGTGCAATGCACCAGTGACTTTTCAGAGGTGCATGGTGGCAATCTTTTATGAATTTGTTGAGGATATTATGGAGGTGTTTATGGATGATTTTTCAGTTTATGGTAGCTCATTTGACAGATGTTTGGAAAATCTTGAAAGAGTCTTGATGAGATGTGAGGAAACCAACTTAGTGTTTAATTGGGAAAAGTGTCATTTCATGGTTCAAGAAGGAATTGTGTTGGGACACAAAATTTCAAGCAAGGGCATTGAGGTAGATCGGGCTAAGGTAGACACCATTGAGAAATTACCACCACTCACATCTGTGAAGGCCATTAGAAGTTTTCTAGGACATGCAGGCTTTTATCGGAGGTTCATACGAGACTTTTCTAAGATAGCCTGGCCATTGACAAGACTCCTTGAGAAAGATGTGGATTTTATTTTTGATGAGGAATGTTTGAGAGCATTCACAACTCTTAAGGAGAAATTAATCCATGCTCCAATCATGGTAGCTCCCAATTGGAATCTACCATTTGAACTAATATGCAATGCAAGTGACTTTGCAGTGGGAGCAGTCTTGGGTCAACGCAAGGAGAAATTCTTTGAGCCTATCTACTATACAAGCAAGACTCTGAACACAGCTCAAGCTAATTACACAACTACGGAGAAAGAGCTGCTAGCTGTGGTTTTTGCTTTTGACAAGTTTAGATAATATCTAATCTTGTCAAAAGTGATTGTTTATACGGACCATTCGGCTTTGAGGTACTTATTTGCGAAGATTGATGCTAAGCCTAGTGTAGACCCTTAATTTTTGACCCAATCCGGTCCAATATGTTTTATTTAGTCTAAAATAATTTTTGTTGTCTAATTGGTCCAAAATAATAAAAGTCAAAAAATAAAAATCGGAGTCAAAAAAATCGGCAACGAAAAAATCATCGCGCCGGCCCATGGGAATTTCGCCCGCAGGAATTTCCTGCGGGCGAAATCACTGTGCTATTTCGCACGCAGAAATTTTTTGCCTGCGAAATAGCTTACGGGCCCGCTCCATGCGCGCTGCAGCAGCCTGCTGCAGCAGATTTTTTTACCAGAGCAGTTTTTCCGCAGCAGTTTTTTTCGGCAGCGCAGATTTTCCGACGCAATTTTTTCAAAACCTATTCCAATTAGGTTTTGTTTTTTTTTATTAATATTACTTACCTTAGCTAATTAGGAATAAACAACCTCAAACCACTATAAATAAGGACCAAAGGCAATTAATTTAAGAGAGACAAAAATCCAAAAGGAGTTTGGAAAATTTGAAACCAAATCAAGGAAGGAAAAGAAGAAATTCAATTCAACTTTTTTCTGGAACAGCAGTAGCACGATTTAGAGGATTCAAAGGCAAAAAAAAGCTTGTCTTTGGAGCTAGTTTATCCAAGAAGAATTGTTTTTGGAGAAATCATCAAAAGAAGGCATGTGTTAATTAATTTTCTTTAATTATTTTTTTACATAGTAGCAAATCTATGAAATCAAAATTAAAAACCTTTGAACTTTAATTTAGTTTTTCTAAAGAAAAAAAAAACCTTATTTCGTTGGTTTATCTTCCAAAAGGCTTACAATTGTTATTTTTCTTCTTAAAAACCTTAAAACTCTAATTGAACATATTTTTCAACCAAACTAAGATGTAAATTCTGCTTCTTTTAAAATTTTAAAATAGGTTCTATTTCATTCAAAAAGTCTTCTAAAACATCTTTTCTACTTATAAAAACTTTAAATTATTTGTTTAAATTCATAAAACTTCATGAAATTATCAAATTGATTTCTAAAACCCTAAAAATTATTCACCACCCGTGACCCTACTTCTAAATCCTAAAATCCAAAATTCAACTTCCAAAATTCAAAATAATGAACACTAACCCTTTTAAAACCTTAAACCTTAATTTTTATGAACCCTAATCCTTTTAAAACATTAAAAAACATAAAAACATAAAAACCAAAATTTTACACAGTAGCTTAGGAACCCAATAACCAAAAATCACAAATTAAAGTATTTTAAAGTGTTTAAAACCCTAGTTTCATGATATCATCATTCAAACCTTAATTTTGTTAATCAAAGAGTCTTACCAACCCTTTAAAACATAAAACCCTAATTTATTTTAATTCCATATAATGTCACAGTAGCCATAATTGGACTTTTATTTGCTTTATTCAATTCCATACTTGATTATGCTTTGATTTATTTCTTATGCTTTAATTTATTTAATTTCAATACTTGATTTATTTAATTTATCATGGATGGATGTTTATTTTCTATTTTGATTAATAGCTTTGATGAATGATTTATTTATGATGAATGATTATTTACTTTTATCAATTAATTTAGATTTTCAAAAGTTGTAAGAGGTATGTTTCCACTTGGTGGGTACCTCATTGGTTAAACATCATGTAATTTAATTTGCTTTTCTATTTTAGAACCTATGTAAAGGGCATGTTTCTACCTTTTGGTGGGTGTCTTATTTAGGCATGTGATGTAAGGACATGTTTCCATCCTTGGATGGGTGTCCATTTATTTGCTTTGTTTGGACATTGCTTTGATTTTAATATATTGATGCTTTCTTTTAATTATTGTTGTAGTATGGATAATGTTATTATACTTAAGAATTTTATAATATTAAGACCTGTAAAGGAGGCCGGTTCCAATGAACCGGGAGTTGTGGGGGTGCTGGGCCATTTCTCACCCTCCCCACACGTATCCAACTTTTCGAACCCATTAGGGGGTTGGGGATTTCTTGGGAATCGAGTCATCCACCCCTTTCTTTTTCCCGGCCCGTCCGGGTGGCGACTCCATTTTCTCTGGACTTAGGTCCGTGTTCTCTAAGGCCCCGAGCCTAAACTGTGCCGAAGTCGCAAGAACCATTCCACCGGGAGTGGGGGCGAAAATCCCCGCCCACAGTGGCGACTCCACTGGGGATAAGAGAAGTTGATTCCGTTGGTCTTTATATTATTCTATTCTTTCTTATAATGATATTATCCATTGCATCATCTTAGATTGCATCGTGTGCATGAGTTAGGATGCCCGTGTTACCCGTGTTATGTTATGTAAGGGATACCATACTTTCACTCAAAGTATGGAGATCGAGCGTGGCATAACCACTCATAGCCTTGTACCGTTGGGTATATACTTGCTATGGGAACCTAAGCCTTTTAACCCAAAGACTAAAGCTCATGTAATTGGCCTAGTTACTTTCCTCAGGTTTTACCCCAAATGCATGTTGTTTGACTATGGTTAGTTTATCTTAGTCTAAATCATGGCTTATTTGGTTTGTTCTTTTTCTAATATGAGCTAAGTATATTGCAAGCTCAAAATAAATTTTTCTTTAAAATCCAAAAGACCAAAACTATTTTAAAAATTTTTCAAGATGGTCTTTGGACATAATACTTTTCTAAAAAATAAATAAATTCTTTGGCCCATGGCCCAAATACTAAGCCTAAAATCCATTTTTCTAAAATCTTTTACAATGGGCTTAGAAACAAAATTGTTTTCACCCAACCATTTTTTACAAAGAGCTTGCAAAAATATTTAGATCAATTATGAAATACCAAAAATCAATTGTGGGCCTAGTTTACACTAAGAATAAATTAACCATGGGCTTGTTTTTGGCATGAACCATTAGTTACTCTTTCCAAGTGAGAAATCTATTTATAATAAACGTCTTAATTTCATTTTAATCCAACATATCATAAAAAGCTACTTTAGTTGGTTGAATGGATTAAAACCTAATTAATGGGAATTATCATGGATTGATTTCTATTTTCGAAAATATAACTATTGGTTGAAACGTCCGAGGGAATTATTCGAAAGCAAGATACCCCATGTTGGTATTTTGTTAACCATATACCTAGGAAAAAGGGACTCGCTATTCGTGTGTGGATGTTATAAGGTTGGAAGGAACGTCCTATTATCCTTATTTGTTGATTGTTTATGCATACATGCATACATTTGCATCTCATATCATTGATCCTCTCTGGCTCACAGCCCTGGATTATGATAGTTCTAAAGCTTACAACAATCTTACCTATGCCGGAGATGAAGTATCTAGCAACGACTCAATCACTTGCTCACCTAAAGAAATGGAGCCTGAACAAATTCAAAGGATGGTGGATGAAGCCCTTAATGCCAAGATGGAAGAAATCAAAGAGGCCCTAGCTGAGACCATAAAGAACCAATTGACTGCAATCTTAGAGAATCATGCCGAGGCATCTGTTAGCACTAAAAAACCAAAGGATAAAGGGAAGACTAAAGTTAGTGAAGTGGTTTTTGATGATGAAAAGGTGATCATTGATGATGATGATGATTGGGTTCAATACTACCAAGAGGTTCAAGAAAAGAAGAAAGAACCGAATGCTGTTGAGAAGGCAACTATTGAAAAGACCGAGACACCCGATGTTGAAAAGATGATTGCTGATTTAGAAAAGAAATTTGAGAAGAAGTTGAAAACCGAAGAGAAGTCTGAGATCGACAAAATATTTGAACAAGATGATGAGGTCCCTTATAAGTTCAAGATCCCTTCCTTTGCTAAGTACAATGGCACTGGAAATCCCTATCTTCATGTGAAGCAGTATATCACTGCCATGCAATCTGCCCGAGCTACTAAGGCTCAAACCCTAAGGTACTTTATGCTCTCATTGGACCCTATTGTCCAAAATTGGTTCAATACCTTAGATGATGGAACACAAAAGAGTTGGGATCTACTTTACAAAGCCTTCATCCAACAATATGGATATAATGTTGAGTTAGAAGTTACTTTAATGGAAGTGGAGTCCATAAGGAAAAGGCCAAATGAGAATTTTGTGGACTATGTGAAGCGATGGAGAAACAAGGCCGCTTTACTCAAGAAGAGGCCCGATGAATCTGATCAAATAAGGATGATTGTGAGAGGGGTGTTGCCCTAGTCTTCGTGAGAGGATGTCTCATACACTCATCCGTGATTTCAAAGACCTTCTCCAAGCTAGTTTGCAAATAGAAGAATGGGAAAGGGAGAAGAATCGCTTTGCAACAAAAAGGAACGAGAAAGGGAGCTATCAACCTGGTAGCCAAAGCATGCAAAAGGCCATCGGTGTTAATGCTACTAACCAAGGGACAAGGAGACAATTTTTGAAATTGGGAAAGCCGATGTCTTGGGTTCTCATCAAGCTTCAAAGAAAAGGATTACTACAACCCTTAAATCCTCGTCCTTTGCCTAACCCTCTCCCACCTAATTTTGACACCAAAGCATTTTGTCAATTTCACCAAATGCAAGGGCATGACACGGATAGATGTGTGAGGTTGAGACATGAGATTCAAAATCTAATTGATAATGGGAAGCTACCCGAGCCCAACAAGCCAAACACCAAAGACAACCCATTACCAAAATTCAATAGGATACCACCACCGGTGACCTTCATGATTGGAAGAGGTTTACATGAGGACTTTGTCATGTCTTCTTTTCAAGATGTGGATGAGAAAGCAATCAAAGAAGAAGAGGCATTTGTCAAAATTGAACAAGCTATGATGGGTGGAGAAGTAGCAATTTGTGTTGTCAACGAGTTTTGGGATTCAAGTGATAGTGATGATGATATCATACCCAAGAAGGAGGAGTGGACTTGGTCCGAGCCCGAAGAAGATGAGGTGATGAATACTGGATCTGGTAAGCCTTACGCAAGGCCACCACCTAAGGAGATAGAAACGAATAAGGGAAAGGAAGTTGAAGTGGAAGAAGATGATGTTGTGCTAAAGCAATTGAAAAGAACCCAAGCAAGTGTTAGCATTTGGGACTTGTTAGCTACTTCTAAAAAGCACCGAGAAACTATGGCCAAAGCCTTAGCTAGCATGCCCATTTCTACCTCCACAACACTGGAGGAGTTGATCAACTTCATAAAAATTGGGGAAGTAATGAAATGTGAAGAGGTCCAAGAAAATAGTGAAGTTAATATGGGAGTAGTTTCTTTTTCTGATGCAGACTTACCGGAGGAGGGGAGAGACCACATCCGCCCTCTCTTTATCAAAATAGAAGTCAAGGGGAAGAGGACTCCATGTGTAATGGTCGATGATGGGTCCGCCATAAATGTTTGTCCACTTAAGATATTGCCAAAGCTAGCCATGTCAACAAGAGATCTAAACCCAACCGAGGTGACAATTCGTGCTTATGACAACACTAAGAGGCATGCCGAAGGGACTTTCAAAGTGGCTGTCAAGGTTGCTCTAATTGAATCTATTGTTGAGTTTGTTGTTTTAGATATACCAGTTACCTTCGCCTTGCTCTTGGAGCGACCATGGCTTCACCCTCTTGGTGGAGTTCCTTACACCCTTCATCAAAAGATCAAATTCCCTAATGGAAATGAAACAGTGGTCATTGAAGCTGAAGATAATGAGATTGTTAACGCTCTAATGGTTGAGAGGCCTCTCAATGGTTTTCAAGTAGCTGTAATTTCTGATGATGAAGCAGTGGACTCCAAAGTCTTGAATATGATGAAGAACATGAACTACCTTCCTGGAGCTGGTCTTGGAAAGGGTAAGGCCGGTTTAACAAAGTTGCCAGATTTTAGAACTCAAGCTTCCAAGAAGGGGTTGGGATATGACAAAGCCAATGATGTTCAACCAAAGAAGAATGAGAAGATGAGCTTCCCACCGCTAGAAGAGATTTTTGTCAAAGCCCCAGATATGGGACCACTCCAAGGAAAGCCCGAGCCAATCATGATCATGGGTAAGTTAATCCCCGATTTTGAAATTTTTGTAGGTGTTGCTGAGCTAGTGGAGCAAGTGAAGAAAGAGATGACCCTGTCAATCAACAAAGAGAAGAATGAAGCTGCCCTGAAAGCCAAGAAGACTCCGGAAGAGATTGCTGCCTGGTTGAAGAAAAGTTTGAAGACATCCTGCTTTATGATTCTGAGAACAATGATTTTGATTTTGATTTTAATTTGTCTACTTTGTATGAGGATGATGATGTTTTCTTTTCCAAAATGAATGCAATAAAGTCTAATTTTGCTTACTTGTGCGATGTTTCTCCTGATGGTTGCATACATTCAAATGGCAGTTACATGAGCATCTTTAATATTAATTCTGTTAACACACAATCATTAAATTTGGAAACAATTGAAAATCCTAAAATCATTAGCATAGCATCCGACCTTACTCCTGATGAGAGAGAGAGATTTGAAAAAATATTCAAAAAATATGAAGAAGTGTTTGCTTGGTCTTATGAGGATATGCCTGGGATAGATCGAGACATAGCCGAGCATCATATTCCTACTTACACTCACATTAAGCCTGTCAAACAAAAGCTTAGGTGACTAAGACCTGAGTGGGCTGAATTGGTTAAAGAAGAGGTCACTAAGCAAATACAAGTGAAGTTCCTTAAAGTGATAAAATATCCAGATTGGTTAGCCAACATAGTACCCGTGCTAAAGAAAGATGGAAGGATAAGGGTCTGCGTGGACTATAGAGATTTAAATAAAGCTTCCCCTAAGGATGATTTTCCTTTACCTCATATAGATGTTCTCATTGATAGTGCATCCTCTAGCGTGCTACACTCGTTTGTAGATGAATTTTCCGGATACAATCAAGTGTTAATGGCCCAAGAGGATAAAGCCAAAACTGCCTTCACTACTACATGAGGTATATTTTGTTATAGGGTGATGCCTTTCGGCTTAAAGAATGCTGGAGCAACCTACCAAAGGATGGCCACCACACTATTTCATGACATGATGCATAAAGAAGTTGAAGTATATGTTGATGATATGATGGTGAAGTCGGATACAAGGGAGCAACACTTCCAAAACTTAGAATTGTTCTTTGATAGAGATTTGAAGTATAAGCTAAGATTAAACCCGAAGAAGTGTGTATTCGATGTTACTTCAGGCAAATTGTTGGGACATGTAATTGGTCCGAATGGCATTGAGATAGATCCTGACAAAGTTAAAGCAATCAGGGATATGCCAGCCCCAAAGAAGGAGAGAGAAGTTCAGGGATTCATTGGTAAATTGCAGTACATTAACAGATTTATAGCAAAGCTCACAACAATATGTGAGCCTATCTTCAAATTACTTAGAAAGAATCAGCCGGTCGTATGGAACAAAAAATGTCAAAAGGCCTTTGACCGAATAAAAGAGTATTTGTTGAATCCACCTGTTTTGAAGCCACCTAAACCCGAAAAACCTCTATTACTATACTTAGCAGTTGAAGAAGAGTTGATAGGAGCCATGCTAGCCCAAGCAGATGAGTCGGGGATTGAGCATGCCATTTACTATTTGAGTAGAAAGCTCCTACCTTATGAAATTAAGTATAGTATCATCGAAAAGACATGTATAGCCGTGGTTTGGTCTTCTAAGAAGTTGCGGCATTACTTTCAATCGTATAGTGTGCAAGCAATTTCCAGGTTGGATCCAATGAAGTACTTAAGGGAGACACCCTCTTTAATTGGGAAATATGGTCGATGGTTGATAATATTGGAAGAATTTGAGATTGACTATGTAACCAGGAAAACAATCAAGGGTAGAATGGTGGCAGAATTCCTGGCTCAATAACCATTACAAGAAAGTGAAGAGATAATCTTGGAATTTCCATATGAACATTAAGAAGTAATTGAAGTACAAGGGTGGAAAATGTATTTTGATGGAGCGGTAAACAGGAAAGGAGCAGGTTTGGGAGTTATACTAGAATCACCCGAAGGGGAACTTATCCCTTTAGCCAAGAAGTTGAAATTTAGGGCAACCAATAACATGGTGGAGTACGAAGCGTGTACTTTCGGTTTGGAAACCCTAATGATTATGAAGGTGGATAAGGTGGAAGTTTATGGCGATTCATTGCTAGTAGTATCCCAAGTAAATGGAGAGTGGGAGTTGAAAGAGGAAAAATTAAAACCATACCACCGTTACCTGACCATGATGAAGAAGAATTTTAAGGAGTGTAGGTTTATACATCTGTCAAGAGAAGAAAATCAGATGGCTGATGCCCTAGCCACATTGGCTTCAGTGTGGGAAAATCCTGCTAGCCTATTCCTTAAGCCTCTGATCTTGTCCAGTTCATCAACTCCTTGCTATGAATATGAGACAATCATGGTAGTTGATACGGACCATGATGCATGGTATGATAATATAAGGCGATTTTTAGAGGAAAGAGAATACCCGCCAGGGGCAACAAAGAAAGAGAGAAGAGCCATAAGGAGGTGGTCATTGTAATACATCACCTTCCATGGAGAGTTATACCGAAGATGGCCTGATGGAGTGCATTTGAGATGTTTAAGAAAGCCTGAAGTGGGGCGCATCATGTCTGAAATACATGCGGGAAGTTGCGGTCCGCACATGAGTGGTTTGGCCCTAGTTAAGAAGATTATTCGACAAGGTTACTATTAGTTGACCATGGAGAAAGACTGTATTGAATTTGTAAAGAAGTGCCAGCAATGTCAGATGTATGGCAACTTGAATCATATGCCTCCTGAAGAACTGCATTCAATGTCTTCACCTTGGCCATTTGCCACCTGGGTATCGACATTATAGGAGAAATACATCCGACAGCCTCAAACAGTCACCGTTTCATTGTAGTAGCAGTTGATTATTTTTCAAAATGGGTCAAAGCCGAATCATTCAACAATCTGGGTGCAAGTCAAATGGCTAGGTTTATCAAAAAGAATCTCATCTGCAGATATGGGGTCCCGCATAGTGTGATATCAGAAAACGGGGTACAGTTTCAAGGAGCAGTTAAGGATTTATTCTCCAAGTACCAAATCCATCATAATCGGTCCTCTCCTTATAGACCAAAGGCTAATGGTGCCGTGGAGGCAACAAACAAGACAATTAAGCAAATTCTATCCAAGATGACCAAGACTTACAGGGACTGGTCAGAAATGCTTCCCTTTGCTTTATGGGGATATAGGACGAGTGTACGAACACCTACTGGGATGACACCATTCTCTTTGGTTTATGGGATGGAAGCGGTATTGCCAATTGAAATTGAGATCAAGTCATTGAGAGTAGTCTTGGAAGCGGAGCTACCTGAAACGGAATGGGTAATAAGCAGATACACACAGTTAGCTCTACTGGAAGAGAGAAGGTTAAAGGCACTGTATCATCACCAACTGTATCAAAAGAAGATAGCTCGGGCCTATAATAGAAGGGTCAAGGTCAGAAAATTCAGAGTTGGGGATTTTTTATTGAAGCAATGTAAGCCTAATGTATCTGATCCAAGAGGGAAGTTCAGACCTAGCTGGGAAGGGCCATATGTCATGAAACAGGTCATGAGCAAAGGTGTGGTGAAGTTATCAGACATGGATGGGAATGAATTTAGTGAGCCAGTAAATATTGACAGGTCGAAGAAGTTTTATGTATGAAAAATAAAAAAAGAGAGAGCTCGCTAGGTTGAAAACCCAAAAAGGGTGGCCTAGGCAAAAGTTAGAGCAGTCCGCTAGTTTTGAAAACCTGAAAGGGCGGGCTAGGCAACAATTAGGGCTAATGAGAGAAAATCGTCAATTAGAAAACCCGAAAGGGCTAATTGGCAACAGGAGTGATCTTGTGTATGCTGGCTTTATGTTTGGTTGTTCCCCAATTTAATAAACCAGAATTAATAATTAAATTTGTTCTATGTGCACTGTTATAAGTATTTGACCAGATACAGATGAAATAAATAATCATAATTGCAAAAGGTGATGAAAAATTATAAATGGAAAAGAAGCATCTTTTATTACTTTAGTTATTTTTCATCCTAACAAAACACTTTCTGAATTGACAAATGTAAAATCTACGGCAGTCTATAAGTGTAACATGCAGGCCAACTTTGCCTTAACCGATCCAAGTAGGCTTCAGTCAAGTAAGGCATGTCTAGGTCAGGAGCAAAGTCAGAATCACAAAGCTCAGCTCCATACTGACGCCCAAGGGGAACGTACATCAAGTATGTCCGCATGGTGATACGAGAAATCTTCAACCAAGGTACCAACCAACGGATATTGACTTCAGTGCGTGAGTGAATCCAGTCAACCCAGTCAGTATATGAAGAAACAGGATGGAGTAGCTTCCTAGCAGAATGATGACGTGGCAGATATCTGGCAAAATCCATGGAGGGAGTATCAAGTAAACAAAGACGCTCCTGAAGCCAAATCTATGAAGAAAGAATTAAGTAAAAAAAATGAAAAAGAAGTCCGCTGAGTTGAAAACCCGCAAGGGCAGCTTAGGCAAAAATTAGGACAGCTCGCTAGTTTCGAAAACCTGCATGGGCAGACTAGGCAAAAATTAGAGCAATAAAAAAAAGAAAAAGAAGAAGTCCGCTGAGTTGAAAACCCGCAAGGGCAGCTTAGGCAAAAATTAGGACAGCTCGCTAGTTCCGAAAACCCGCATGGGAAGACTAGGCAAAAGTTAGAGCAATAAAAAAAAGAGCCTAAATTGAAAACCCGAAAGGGCAGTTTAGTTAATTACCTGAAGTAGCAACGGACTCCCAGTTAGTCTCTTTGACAATCCTGATTTAAATCGGTCTAATCCAACTAAGGTCTCGGCTAAAATATCAGGCACCGGCGACAAGCCTCCTTCCATTTGATCCATGATATCCAATACTCATGGATCAATATCGCCATCAGAACAAACAAGCAAGAATTGGCCGAGCAAGCAAAGACAAAGCATGCATCCCCATGCCTTAGTAGGAGCCAAATGAGAGAAACAAAAGTCAATCAAAGGAGCAAGTAGAATTTTTTCACCTCTCATCAACTGAAGAACTTCGGGTTTTGGAATTTGAACTAACATTTGCATCTTCTGTTGAGTCTTGGAAATCAATGTGGGTAATGCCATTTGTTGATTATTTGGATGTCCAAGGATGGCCTCAAATTCTTCAATCAAGGGACACCTTTCAAAGCCATTAATTCTAAATACCCTAGAATCCGTATCCCATAGGGAAGCCACGGCATGTAAGAAGGAGTGGTCCAATTTGACATTTTGAAAGCTTTTTAAAACATCAAGCTTTGCCATGAAATTTGCTTCCAATGGTTGGCATCCATATTCTTAAATAGAATTTTTATTTTCTTTAAATGGTGCTCGGTCATGGTTAATGAATAAAGGGGAACCAAAATTGCTAAAGGGAGTCTTCACGTGGAAAGAGAGAGATTTTTGGTTTATGAATTGAAATATGGCATGCAAGGTGATTTATATAGAAGAAAATAAACCTTTTCCAAAAGTGAAATGGAAAAGATGATGGGAAAGGATAAGACCATATGGCATAAGGAAAGGAAGTGGCAATGAATTTCCTTTACCATATTGGATTTGGTTTAACAAAAGAAGTGGATATTAATTATGATGTACTATATATAAAAAAATAAATAATAAATAATTTTGGCAGTAACAAAAAAAAAAGAGTTACAATATTTACATATTACTAAGAGGGTGGTGGTAGGTCACCAAATAAAGACTTGAAAAAATCGTCGCCTATTGAAGGAGGGGGCAAATTAGTCATCCCGGGATCATCCGAAGCAAAAGCACTAAAATCCCGATTGCCTTGGAGTTTCGATTTGTCATGGTCCTTATCAGAAGCAGACGAAAGGATCTCATGGTCATCAGTCTGGGGGCCTCTCGATGAAGAAGCACCGGGATCCCTCATTCCTTGAAATCGAAAGTCAAGGAAATTTTGTTCGGATTGATGATATAAACTTTCAAAATGAGAAGCTTGCTGATGACTTGCAGCCAACTCTTCTTGAAGTTTCTTATTTTGTTCTTCAAGCATCCACTGTGAGCCAAGAGAGAAAAAGGTAAGAGCATACATAATCATGCATACATATAGCATAAACTTTTATGAAATGAGGAACGTACCAGGTAGTTCACATCGATACCCTGCAGATGAGATGGCGTATCCGGCAGGCTAGAATGAGCAAACGAAGGGGCAGCAAAAGAAGGTCCAGCCTCGTGATCAAATGAGCCAACAACCTGCAACAATCATTAAAGAATCAAAGAAAGAAAAAGCAGTTGTAAGGGAAAATTGGTTAAAGTGCAAAAAACTCTCTTGGAAGATCAAAACAAGGAAAGAAGAGCATGAATCAAGCAAGACATGGCCAAGCCAAATCGAGCTTAGCCGTATCACCTCAAAAGAAATTTTGGCAGAATATGACACTGGCAGGCGACACGGCCAAGCCACTGGCCTTGTCTTACCTAAAGGACAAAGTCAAGAAGGACCAAGCAAAGAAAGAAAAGAAACAGTAGGTGACACTGGCAGGCAACACGGCCAAGCTACTGCCCGTGTCTCTCCTAAGGGGCAAAGTCAAGAAGGACAAAGCAAACAAAGAAAAGAAACAGTAGGTGACATTGGCAGGCGACACGGCCAAGCCACTGGCGGTGTCTCTCCTAAGGGGCAAAGTCAAGAAGGACCAAGCAAAGAAAGAAAAGAAACAGTAGGTGACACTGGTAGGCGACATGGCCAAGCCACTGGCTGTGTCTCTCCTAAGGGGCAAAGTCAAGAAGGACCAAGCAAAGAAAGAAAAGACACAAAAGTTGACAAATCCAGGAGACACTGCCAAGCCACTGGCCGTGTCACTCCCATCTTCAAAAGAACAAAGAAGACCCCGATCTCAAAGGATGAAGATCCATTTTCAAGGGTGAAGACTCGATCTCCAAGGGTGAAGATCCATTCTGAGGGTGAAGGATCACAATGTATAGAACATCTGGAGTAGTCAGACTTCTCAACTGATAAAAGGTTAGTCAAATTCATTCTCGGGTCCAAGTACCCAATCTCACAAGTACCCAAATCAAATCAATCCCCGGTCCAAGTACCCAAGTCAATTCAAGCTCGGGTCCAAGTACCTAATCTTGGGTCCAAGTACCCAAATTAAATCAATTTAGGGTCGAATATCCTAATACAGTTAGGATCGAGTATCCTAATCCAGTTTAGGATCGAGTATCCAAATTCAGATAGGATCGAGTATCCTAGTCTAGTTTAGGATCGAGTATTCAAATCTCTTGGGTCCAAAACCCAAAGTTTTCCTTAGGTCCAGAACCTAGAATTATCCTTGAGTCCAGAATTCAAACTGGGTCCAGAACCCAAGTTTACCTTTAGGTCTAGAACCTAGAATTATTTTTAAGTCCAGAACTTAGCTCGGGTCTAGAACCCAAATTTTTCTTAGGTCCAGAACCTAGAATTATCCTTGAGTCCAGAACTCAAACCGGGTCCAGAACCCAAGTTTACCATTAGGTCCAGAACCTAGAATTATCTTTAAGTCCAGAACTTAGCTCGAGTCTAGAACCCAAATTTTTCTTAGGTCCAGAACCTATAATTGTCCTTAAGTCCATAACTCAAACCGGGTCAAGAACCCAAGTTTACCATTAGGTCTAGAACCTAGAATTATTTTTAAGTCCAGAACTTAGCTCGGGTCCAGAACCCAAATTTTCCTTAGGTCCAGAACCTAGAATTATCCTTGAGTCTAGAACTCGAACCTGGTCCAGAACCCAAATTTTTCTTAGGTCCAAAACCTAGAATTATCCTTGAGTCCAGAACTCGAACCGGGTCCAGAACCCAAATTTTCCTTAGGTCAAGAACTTAGAATTATCCTTGAGTCCAGAACTCGAACCGGGTCCAGAACCCAAAACCTCAACCATTTCACAAAAATTAAGTCTTATTGATTTTCACTCTCTTTCACTAAGGTTTCAGATCATTCAAGCAGGGGGGCAAACTGTAGATCCTTAATTTTTTACCCAATCCAGTCCAATATGTTTTATTTAGTCTAAAATAATTTTTGTTGTCTAATTGGTCCAAAATAATTTTTATTAAATAATTTTTGCTTTAGTATCTAATTTTTATTAATAAAAAATAGAAATAAACAAATAAAAGTCAAAAAATAAAAATAAAAATCGGAGTAGAAAAAATCGGCGACGAAAAAATTGTCGCGCGGGCCCGTGGGCATTTCGCCCGCAGGAAATTCCTATGGGTGAAATCACTGTGCTATTTCGCACGCAGAAATTTTCTGCCTACAAAATAGCTTACGGGCCTGCTCCGCGCACGCTGCGGCAGATTTTTTCACCAGCGCAGTTTTTCCGCAGCAGTTTTTTTCGGCAGCGCAAATTTTCCGACGCAAATTTTTCGAAACCTAATCCAATTAGGTTTTGGTTTCTTTTTTTTTATATTAATATTACTTACCTTAGCTAATTAGGAATAAACAACCACAAACCACTATAAATAAGGACCAAAGGCAATTAATTTAAGAGAGGCAAAAATCAAAGAGGAGTTTGGAAAATTTGAAACCAAATCAAGGAAGGAAAAGAAGAAATTCAATTCAACTTTTTTCTGGAACAGTAGTAGCACGATTTAGAGGATTCAAAGGCAAAAAAAAGCTTGTCTTTGGAGCTAGTTTATCCAAGAAGAATTGTTTTTGGAGAAATCATCAAAAGAAGGTATGTGTTAATTAATTTTCTTTAATTATTTTTTTTACACAATAGCAAATCTATGAAATCAAAATTAAAAACCTTTGAACTTTAATTTAGTTTTTCTAAAGCTAAAAAAAAACCTTATTTCATTGGTTTATCTTCCAAAAGGCTTAAAATTGTTATTTTTTCTTTTTAAAAACCTTAAAACTCTAATTGAACATATTTTTCAACAAAACTAAGATGTAAATTCTGCTTCTTTTAAAATTTTAAAGTAGGTTCTATTTCATTCAAAAAGTTTTCTAAAGCATCTTTTCTACTTATAAAAACTTTAAATTATTTGTTTAAATTCATAAAACTTCATGAAATTATCAAATTGATTTCTAAAACCCTAAAAATTATTCATCACCCGTGACCCTACTTCTAAATCCTAAAATCCAAAATTCAACTTCCAAAATTCAAAATAATGAACACTAACCCTTTTAAAACCTTAAACCCTAATTTTTATGAACTCTAATCCTTTTAAAACACATAAAAACCAAAATTTTACACAGTAGCTTAGGAACCCAATAACCAAAAAATCACAAATTAAAGTATTTTAAAGTGTTTAAAACCCTAGTTTCATGATATCATCATTCAAACCTTAATTTCGTTAATTAAAGAGTCTTACCAACCCTTTAAAACATAAAACCCTAATTTATTTTAATTCCATAAAATGTCACAGTAGCCATAATTGGACTTTTATTTGCTTTATTCAATTCCATACTTGATTATGCTTTGATTTATTTCTTATGCTGTAATTTATTTAATTTCAATACTTGATTTATTTAATTTATCATGGATGGATGTTTATTTTCTATTTTGATTAATAGCTTTGATGAATGATTTATTTATGATGAATGATTATTTACTTTTATAAATTAATTTAGATTTTCAAAAGTTGTAAGAGGTATGTTTCCACTTGGTGGGTACCTCAGTGGTTAAACATCATGTAATTTAATTTGCTTTTCTATTTTAGAACCTATGTAAAGGGCATGTTTCTATCTTTTGGTGGGTGTCCTATTTAGGCATGTGATGTAAGGACATGTTTCCATCCTTGGATGGGTATCCATTTATTTGCTTTGTTTGGATATTGCTTTGATTTTAATATATTGATGCTTTCTTTTAATTATTGTGTGTAGTATGGATAATGTTATTATACTTAAGAATTTTATAATATTAAGACCTGTAAAGGAGGTCGGTTCCAATGAACCGGGCGCTGTAGGGGTGTTGGGCTATTTCTCACCTTCCCCACACATACCCAACTTTCAGAACCCATTAGGGGGTTGGGGATTCCTTAGGAATTGAGTCATCCACCGCTTTCTTACCGCAGATCATCTTTCTCGCTTGGAGAATCCAACCCTAGAGAGGTTTGAAGAAGGGACCATTGATGATCACTTCCCCGATGAGAAGCTATATGCCATGGTAAGTGAGGTAAGTAATTTAAATTTTGAAACACCTTGGTTTTGCAGATTTTGCTAACTATTTAGCTGTTAGGGAACTTCCTAAGGACTTAACTTATCAAGTAAAGAAGAAATTCTTTTCTGACTTAAAGTATTATTTTTGGGAGGATCCCTTTTTGTTTAGATTATGTAAGGATTACATGATCCGATGATATGTGGCATGGCCTGAAACAATGAACATTCTTAGTCAATGCCATGCTGGACCAGCTGGTGGTCATATGGGAGCCAATAGGACTGCTCAAAAGGTACTAGAATCAGGATTTTATTGACCCACTTTGTTTAGGGATAGCTACATATTTGTGAACCGCTGTGGATAGCTACAAATTTGTGAACCACTGTGATCGTTGCCAAAGGATTGGAAACATTTCATCTCGTGATGAGATGCCCCAAAATGGAATTCTAGTGTGTGAAGTCTTTGATGTATGGAGGATTGATTTTATGGGACCATTTCCAAATTCTTTTGGTAACAAATATATTCTTGTAGGTATAGATTATGTCTCTAAATGGCCTGAAGCCCAAGCCTTGGCAACCAATGATGCTAGGGTAGTGATGAAGTTTTTAAAGAAGTTGTTTTCTCGATTTGCTACACCTAAAGCAATCATAAGTGATAGGGGTACTCACTTTTGTAATGTTCAACTTGAGAAAGTTTTCAAAAGATTAGGAGTTACACATAAGTTTGCTACCCCTTATCATCCCCAAACTCGTGGCCAAGTTGAGAACACGAATAGGGAGATTAAAAGAATTTTGGAAAAAACTGTAGAGCGATCCCGAAAGGATTGGTTTGAGAAATTGGACAATGCTCAATGGGCTTTTAGGACTCCATTTAAAACTCCTTTGGGCACTACGCCGTTTGGGCTAGTATATGGAAAAGCTTATCATTTACCTGTCAAAATTGAACATAATGCATATTGGGCTATTAAACAGATTTACCTTGATCTAGCTCGTGCAGGTGAAAGGAGAAAGTTGCAGGTAAACGAGTTGGATGAGTGGAGATTGCAAGCTTATGACAATGCCAAAATGTATAAGGAGCAT
Source organism: Garcia nutans (assembly GCA_947685225.1). NCBI lineage: Eukaryota > Viridiplantae > Streptophyta > Magnoliopsida > Malpighiales > Euphorbiaceae > Garcia > Garcia nutans. The sequence continues at coordinate 24,176,827 of CANTUV010000035.1, read as the reverse complement.
ACCAAGAGATGGCATGATGCTCGCATTAAGGACCAGAAAGAGTTTCAAGCAGGAGATCAGGTATTATTGTACAATTCAAGGATTCGACTCTTTCTAGGTAAGTTAAAATCTCAATGGTCTGGTCCTTTTACTGTTAAGGAAGTTTTCCCCTATGGAGTGGTTGAAATAACTCACTCGGAAAAAGGAGATTTTAAAGTTAATGGGCACAGGCTCAAATTATACCTTGGAGGGGAAATAAAGGGCTTGAAGGAGGTTTTACACCTCCAAGACTAGGGAGATTTACCCTGCTGTCCAACTAATACGACGTTAAAGAAGTTCTGGGTGGGAGACAACCCACCGTTTTATTTGTTCTTTGATTTTTATGTCTTAAATTTTAGTGTTTTTGGTTTGTGTCGTCATTTTTGTTTTAGTTTTATCCTTCTATTATTGGGTGGTGGTTTGTTTGTTTTGCATTCATTTGAATTTATAGAGGAAATTTGATTTTGAGGAGTAAATTGAGCATATTAAAGGACACGCCCTAGTCATTGGGCGTGTCATTATTTTTTTCAGGCAGTAGCTACAACACGCCCAGTGACACGCCCGTGTCTCTGAGCATGTGGTTTTGCATGAGAAAAAGTAGCTACCAGTGACATGCCCATGTCACTGGTCGTGCCTTATTAAAAGAAGAAAAAAAAAGAAAAATTAGCCAGCACGCCCAAAGAACACGCCCAAGCTAGTGGGCGTATCATTTGCTTGGTTGTCACAGTACATGTGACACGCCCGTGTTTGTGGGCGTGTCGATTATCATTTCATCCAGTACCTGTGACATGCCCTTGGACACGGTCGTGTCTGTGGGCATGTCGTGTGTTGCACTCGAATTAAGTACTACTACAAAGTGTCACTCGCAAGTATACGAGGTAGCTGTAGCAAAGGTGATCGCCCCAAGTTCGTTTCCCCAAGAAGGTGTGGTTCGTAATAGCTTGATTGACAAGTATTTAAATGTGGAAGTGTTTGTTGTATGAAATGTGCAAGATTAATTTAAACCTAAAATTAACATGCGTAGGTTGAAATGTGTGATTGGTGTGCAAGATCAAATTGATTCTTGGGAAGGTGCCTAGGGTTATAGGTCCATTCAATCAAAGCTCAATTCTCAATTGTCCATTAACATAACCTTGTAAATTAATTTGTTCCTTAAGATTAATTAGTCAATTAACAATCCATTAGTTCTCACATTCATGAATTAACAATGACCAATTCTTTTACATTACCAAATTAATGAAACCCTAGAACTTATATTTCTAATTCATTCATAGGGTGGTCGATTATATAGTTCCGATATCGGATTTCACCTCTCGGTCCATCATCCAATATTCAAAGATCAATCGGTAGCTAATCTATCAACCTAGCATTTAATACAATACAATCAACCAACAACAAGGAACATCAATGGAAATATCAAATCAAAGCATTCAACCAAATATACTACAAACCCTAAACATGGGTATTTAGCTCAACATCATCAATTTAACACATTCATTCAACTCAATATAACACAAATACAAATTGTCCATTGCAATATCAATTCTATTAATACAACAACAACAATAAGAAATGAATTAAAAGAGAGAATAGAAAAACCCCTTGTGAAGATGCCAAGAGTAGGATTGCTAGTCTTCCTCCTAGCTCCACTTGATGTATTTGATGAAGAACTCAAGCCCTCTTCAATGGTTGATTCCCCTTGCAATGTGGAATGGAGCTTTCTCAAGTCACCAAACTTTTGGATGGAGCTTTCTCAAGTCACCAACCTTCAATGGATTTTGCCTTTGGAAGATGGAATGGAGCTTTCTCAAGTCACCACTCCCTTCAATGAAGCTTCTTCAACCTTTGAGAACTTGTAACCCAATTTATCCCAAAGAACCTCAAAGATCCTATCAATGGAAGATGGAGAAGGTGGAGAGGATGGAAATGGAGGTTTGGAAGTGAAGGGACAAGGGAGAGTGTCACACTCTCCCTCTCCCATATTTTGCAGAAATTTGGCTCCAAGAAGCCAAGAAGTCCCCCCATTTTCCTCTTCCTCTCCTTTTAATTCATTCAAAATACACACCCATGCCTTCCAACTCATCCCATTTCCCTTTGTCCCCCACTTTTTATTTGTTTAATATTTCTTTTGGCAAGTAATAAGTCTTTGTCTCCCACTTGTTCCCCACTTTGTTGAAAGAATTTTGACTTTTCAGGTGGGACACGGCCAAGCCAAGAGTGTCTTGGCCGTGTCTCTTGGTCTCTTCCTTGAGGTGACACGGCCAAGCCAACAGTGGCTTGGCCGTGTCTATTGATTTTTCATGGGACACGGCCGTGTCCCTTGGCCGTGTCCCTCACTGGACCTTTCTTTTCTTTCTTTCTTCTCTTTGGTTGTGAGAGGTGACACGGCCAAGCCATGTGGAGCTTGGCAGTCTCTTGATTTGTTTTTTCTTTGGGACACGGCCAAGCTCCTGGCCGTGTCCCTCACTCTCTTTGATACAGATTGAGACACGGCCGTGTCATGTGACACGGCCAGTGTCTTGGCCGTGTCCCTTGACGGTGTCCATTTCTGCTTCTTTTTGCTTGCTCTTTTGTTCTTGGCATGAATGGGACACGGCCAAGCCATTTTTGTCATGACACGGCCACAAGCTTGGCCGTGTCTCTGAGTGTGTCTCTTCCTGCCTTCATTTTTTTGCTCTTTCTTTTCTTTGTTCTTTGTTTTGCCTTTTGAATGAGACACGGCCAGAGGCTTGGCCGTGTCTCTGGGTGTGTCAGCTACTGCCTTGAAGAAATTTTGAGGGACATGGCCATGTCTTGCTTGGTTCATGCTTTTCTTGCCCGGTTTTGATCTTCCAAGGGTGTTTTTGCTCTCAAACCTAAAAATAACACTTAAAACAAACTTAAAACAAAAATCAATCAAAACATTAACTAAAACACACATAAAATCATACTAAAAACTAGTATAAAAATGAACTAAACAAATACCCCACACTTAAATCCTTACTTGTCCCCAAGCAAGGCTAAAATCAAAACACAATAAACAAGATGAATTTTGTTAAGTTTAAGAGTTATAAAGAATGTTTCAAGACTTCCCTATCGTTAAATCTGCAATCAATATCGAATCAAACAAAATCGACACTCATGCAATTAAGTGGCTTTCCATGCATAACCAATGTTATCGCTCCCTCACCAACTCTTACAAGTGTTTGATCATGGTGGTGTTTACACTCTTAACAATCAATGAAAGATTATTACCATAGGCTTGCTTATCAATCAAATCTCCACCACAAAATAACAATTAAGCATCAATCAAAAGGTCTTTATTGGGTTGTAATGGGGCTAAGGTAAAGGCATGGCATTTAGGAAATGTGAGCTTAATCATTAAGTTCAAGAGCACTTCAAGAATGAAGTAACCGATCATATGTATAACTAACAATCCCAAAACACCTTCCTCTCATATACCCATTGACATTAAAGAGTTTTTCAAGGGAACTCACTTATTACATTTTGCAATGATTATTCCCAAACAAATTCCAAACCCTGTCAACAAGAACAACAATTAATTTTTTTTCTCTTTCTTTTTTTTATTATTTTTATTATTTTATTATTTTTTTTCTTTTTCTTGTACACGAGTTTTTGTACAAGTTTTTATTTTGCTTTGCAATCTTAAACCTACTAAATTTAACCCCACACTTAATTCAACACAACACTCGGTCATAAACACTCTTAAAATGCTCTTGACCTAATGAAAGGATAAGAGTTAAATAACAATGTTCAAGCTAAAGGTGTTGTGCAAAAGAAAGAAAAGGAAAAATAAAATAGGCTCAAAATTGGCTAACTAAGGTTGAATATAGGGTTGGTCTTTTAAGCCAAAGTGGGTTCACCTAATTGCCTTAATCATCTTGATGCCAAATTGAAATTTTTATGTAATCTTAAAATGTATTTCAAAGCAAGTTCTAGCAATTTATCAATCAAAGATGTTCACCCACAACAAGAATAATAAGTTGATGGCTCAATTCCTCACTAGGTTAATGGCAATGCAAAGAAAAACCAACAAAATTGACAATAAGCACCGAATCTACTCAATTCTCCAAATCATGCTTCAAAAATTCAAAGGTCATCTATTAACAATTTTTATAACAATTGAACTTTCTAAAACTCATTTATTCAATGAAAAACATTAAAAACAGTAACTAAAACCTAAACAAAATGCAATTGAAAGTAAAAACATAAAACACCAAATGCACCCCACACTTAAAAATTCACATTGTCCTCAATGTGAGAATGCATACTACAGGGAGAGTTTAGATGATACCTGATTTCCATCGTTCCCATATACGATGTGTGGGGCTCCTTCCACCCATAATGCAATTGGAGCCCATGACTGAGAGGATGAACACCATGCAACTTTGAAAAGTGCCCAATGTATTGAAAAGCCTAGGTAGCATTCTTAGGGGAGCAAATGTCCAAAAAGAATATGTGAGGGTTGTCTTAGCTTGATTTTTTAATGCTATAGGGACGTAGTAAGAACCTTTTTCAGTTTGCAACATGGTTTTATATGGTTTTTGCTTTTTCTCACCACCAAGAGTGGGAGAGATGATAATTTGTTGCATATTGTATTCCCCAACCAAAACATCTTTCGAAATTCCTGGGGTCTTTTTTAGTTCAACCAAGTTTGGTTGAATCTCTTCTACATCCTCTTTAGCTATTTGATGTTCTCCCTCAACAATCTCATTATTTATTAGTAAATTGCTCTTATGAATTTCCAAATTGGAAGAATTAGGCTCTACTTCTATGGTCATCGCCACCTCAAGCTTATCTACACTATCTTCACTATAGGGCATGTCATGGAGTTCAGAAAGTTGCATACCTTGTTTCTCTGCATTCAGCTTACTTGGGAATGGGATTGGTGGCATACAAGGATTTGGAGGTTCATACAAATTTGTTGAAGTCGATGCTTCCAAATTCTCCTCCTCCTTTGATTGAATTAACTCCTCTATATTTGATTGCATTTCCTCGCCATCTTCTTCATTGTTAGTTCCTGCATCAAAGGAATCACAAAAATCGTTATATATCACCTGTTTATTCTTAAAATTTGTGATTACCTCTATTTGCTCCAATTGGCTAGGAAATTCCTCCTCTTGGTGTGCTTGGAGTTGATGTGCCAATTGCCCAACTTGCTTTTCCACCCTCTTCAATGATTCCTCCAAAGAATCAAACCTCTCATTGCTTCCTTCCTGAATTTCTGTGCTAATTTGAAGGTAAGCATTCAAATCATCTTCCACTGTGGGTTTCTCGAATTTATCATGGTTTTGTGAGCTAATTTGAATGAAGGTATTCAAACTATCTTCCAAAGTGGGTTCTTTAAGTTTACTTTGATTTTGCGCGCTAATTTGAATGAAGGCATTCAAACTATCTTCTAAGGTGGGTTCCTTAAGGTACTCTTGATTTGAATATTGTTCTTGAGAGTAAGAACTTCTTTGGTAAGGTAGAAAAAAATTTGGAGGTGGAATGTGCTGCTGGTTTTCCCAAGAAAAATTTGGGTAGTTTCTCCAATTTGGATTACAAGGATTGGAATATGGTTACTTCTACCCCTTTGCTGGAAACTTTCATAGGCATATTCTTCCTCTTGCCTCTCTTGATATTGTCCATAACCAAATGAATACATATTTGCGCTATGTCCTACAATGCCACATGTCGAACATACTTCACGAGTAGGCATAAGTGTTTGTCCTCTTGCATTTAGCATCTTAAGTTGGTTCGTTAATTTTGCTAATTGCCATGCCATGTCAGAATTAGGGCTATCATCGTAAACCCCTGCGTACCTTGAAAATTTCATATTTACACAAGGCACTTAGAAACTTAAATAAAACAAACAAATAATTAAATTGAAAGTAAAATAAAACAAACAAACAATTCACAGAAAATAAACAAACAATGAAAAGAAAATTCAAACTATTACTACTGCGACAGCCTTCCCCGGCAACGGCGCCAAAAACTTGTTGCGCTCGAATTAAGTACTACTACAAAGTGTCACTCGCAAGTATACGAGGTAGCTGTAGCAAAGGTGATCGCCCCAAGGTCGTTTCCTCAAGAAGGTGTGGTTCGTAATAGCTTGATTGACAAGTATTTAAATGTGGAAGTGTTTGTTGTATGAAATGTGCAAGATTAATTTAAACCTAAAATTAACGTGCGTAGGTTGAAGTGTGTGATTGGTGTGCAAGATCAAATTGATTCTTGGGAAGGTGCCTAGGGTTATAGGTCCATTCAATCAAAGCTCAATTCTCAATTGTCCATTAACATAACCTTGTAAATTAATTTGTTCCTTAAGATTAATTAGTCAATTACCAATCCATTAGTTCTCACATTCATGAATTAACAATGACCAATTCTTTTACATTATCAAATTAATGAAACCCTAGAACTTATATTTCTAATTCATTCATAGGGTGGTCGATTATATAGTTTTGATATCGGATTTCACCTCTCGATCCATCATCCAATATTCAAAGATCAATAGGTAGCTAATCTATCAACCTAGCATTTAATACAATACAATCAACCAACAACAAGGAACATCAATGGAAATATCAAATCAAAGCATTCAACCAAATATACTACAAACCCTAAACATGGGTATTTAGCTCAACATCATCAATTTAACACATTCATTCAACTCAATATAACACAAATACAAATTGTCCATTGCAATATCAATTCTATTAATACAACAACAACAATAAGAAATGAATTAAAAGAGAGAATAGAAAAACCCCTTATGAAGATGCCAAGTGTAACACCCCCACATCCAATGCACACACACTACAACCACAACAATGTAGCATAAGTGCACCAAACATAGGGATGCTACGGTTTTCTTCAACATTCAAAACATTTTAAACTTGATACAATACCCTAATCATTATACATTATAGAAATTAAGTCATTGACTTAAAATATAAACATATTAGATATACATATATATATACATTTAAATATTACACAGCGGAAGTTATAAATTAGGTACATATTTACATTATAAACATTACTTTACAAAATATAAAAGAAAAATACATGATTGGCAAGTCTGCTCTGATCTTTAAGTCCTCAAAAATCAACTCTTCACTGTCTACTCTCACTCGGTCTTGATGAACTCTCGGGTTCAACTCTACCAACTCTATTACCTGCGCGATCAAACACTATCGCGCTAAGCCAACGGCTTAGTAAGATAAAACATGCTAATGTTTTGCTTTGATGCAATGCCATGCCAATTCTCAATCCATATTAAACATGTAACATCATATATGCAAAGCTAACAACATGCCTTTACATTTCATAACTCAACATAAATAGACATATCATATTTCAACATCTTATCATATACCTCATTAGTATTCATTTAATCATTCATAATCAACATTAAGCAAAGACAAGCATCATTCATGACTCACATTAACCATAGACAAGCATGGGCCCAAGACACACTAATATGCCATTCAATTTTCAGAGTTAATGTTTTGGTTCTATCATTACATTTATCAATATCATATACCCAACTAGGCTTCAAGGATTAGGTTCAACCAAGCTTCAAGGGGAGCAAAGCATGCTAAGCTTCAACCCAACTTGGCTTCAAGAACCAACCCAACCTAGCTTCAAGGGTGGTAACATCTCAATTAGGCTTCAAGGATTCAATCCAACCTAACTTCAAGAGATTGTTACACTTATTAGGCATGCCACCAACAACCAACTCTGAAAATGGAATAACACATTAGCCACACAATTCATTTATTATTCAATTATCATTTCCATTTCCAATTATCATCAACATTTAGGCATACATGCCTTCTTTCTCTCAATATCATCATCATAGCCAATAACAATGGCTTTGTATCACATTTCACATTTCAATTCATATTATGCATAAAGCATCATTGATATCACATCTTTGATATAACATTTCAAGGTACATTACTCATAAAACACATTACCTTTCACAATGCATAACATAACCTTGTTTAAATCTCAACAATGCAATTAGGGCAAAGAACAATTTATATGATTCATAGCTTTAGGATCTTTCATATGCATTTGATTATCTCATTCATAGTTTAAAGTATGTTTAGAGTGTTTAAGTTTAGGTTTAGGAACCAACCTACCTTTGAAGAACCAAAACATTGCAACTAGGTCAAGGAAAACAAAACTTACCTAACCCATATGAGAGACACGGGCAGCACACATGAGGGACACGGCCAAGCTTGTGGCCGTGTCACTCAAACCAATTGGACAGTAAGAAACACGGGCAAGGGACACGGCCAAGCTTGTGGCCGTGTCTCTCAACCAAACTTTGGCAGTAGCAAACACGGCTTGGGGACACGGCCGTGTCTCCCAAAAATCAATCCAACACCTTCAAAATTTCATGTCTTGGCCGTGTTTCCCATAGCTTTTGGCCGTGTCACCCATAATCAAAACCCTAACCAAAGCCAACACTTTCCAAATTGCATTTAAACTCAATATACATCATACCACATGCTTCAAATAAACATAATCAATGTTCTAAACACATATTCATTACAATAATCACTTTAAAACACATTAATATCACAATTAAACAAACACCATCTCAAAACCCTAATTAATCACCATCCTTTTTCATCTTTCAAAAACAACATCCATTTAAACATACAATCTTCACAATCAACCCAACACTAATTCCATCTTTTAACTTACAATCAATTTTAACACTTAAAAAACATAACACAAACTCATCTCATCATCACACCAACAAAACCTAATTCCTTTCTCACACCACTTCAAAAGAATTGAAGAAATTAAAGAGAAGATCTTACCTTATATGAAGAAATTCCACAAATCTTTCACCAAATCTCTCAATTCTTTCATCAATTTGAGTATAGCATCAAGAACACTTCTCTTTCCCTTTGTCTTCTTCAATGGCCGGCACAAACATGAGAAGAAAAGAAAATGCACAAGTCAACCTCTCTTTCCTTCTTAATCTCCACCATGCATTTCATCCAAACAATTACCAAAATGCCCTCAAACATATAACTAACCTTTTGTCTTATATAAGCCCATATATGTACTTACACACTCAACAATAAAATATCTTCTTCCACTAACCAACACCTTGACTCTTCTTTGACCCATTTATATGTTATATATATCAACATATACACAACATATACCATTCTCTCTAAACCCTAAATCCTTCCCAAAACACAAATACTTTTCTTTTCCCAATTCTTTATCTTGCAATTTAAAACAACCACAATAACAACAACATACAAAACTTCTAGGGCATAAATGAGGATATTACAATTCTCCCCCTCTAAAAATAAATTTCGTCCTCGAAATTACCTGATATCAAGGCCGAAACAGCTGAGGATATTGCTCTCGCATGGTTTGCTCATTCTCCCAAGTTGCTTCTTCTTTTGCATGATTCTTCCAAAGAATTTTCACTAATGGCACTCTCTTGTTCCTCAATTCTTTCACTTTCCGTGCCAAGATAGCAACTGGTTCCTCTTCAAATGTCAAGTCTGGGCTCACTTCAATAGATTCAAATGGCAACACATGAGATGGATCCGACCTGTACCTTCTCAACATAGAAACATGAAACACATTATGAATACGATCCAACTCAGGTGGCAAAGCAAGCCGATAAGCCACTGGCCCAACTCTTTCCAATACTTCATATGGTCCAATGAAACGAGGACTTAATTTTCCTTTCCGACCGAACCTCAAAATCTTCTTCCAAGGAGATACTTTCAAAAATACCTTATCCCCAACATCAAACTGAATGTCTCTCCTCTTCAGATCTGCATAAGACTTCTGTCGGTCCGAAGCTGCTTTCAATCTGCCTCGAATCAACTTCACTTTCTCTTCAGTTTCTTGAATCAAATCAGGCCCAATCAACTTGCTATCACCAAGTTCACTCCAACAAAGAGGTGTTCTGCACCGTCTGCCATACAATGCCTCGAATGGGGCCATTCCGATGCTGGATTGGTGACTGTTGTTGTAAGCAAACTCCACAAGAGGTAAGAATCTATCCCAACTTCCAGAGAAATCGATGACACAGCTTCTCAACATATCCTCAACAATCTGTATCACCCTCTCAGACTGTCCATCCGTCTGTGGATGAAAAGCAGTACTGAAATGCAGTCGAGAACCCAAAGCACCATGCAAACTCTTCCAAAATCTTGAAGTAAACCTGGGATCTCGATCAGACACCAAAGAAGTTGGAACACCATGCAATTTCACAATCTCATGGATGTATAGCTCAGCCAACCTCTCCAAAGAGTAATCCATCCGAACCGGAAGGAAATGAGCTGTCTTAGTCAATCTATCCACAATCACCCATATGGCATCATGTTTCTTTTGTGTCAATGGCAAACCAGACACAAAGTCCATGGTCACTCTTTCCCACTTCCATTCTAGCACTGACAACGGTTGAAGCAACCCAGTTGGAACTTGATGCTCTGCTTTAACCTTCTGACAAGTGAGACATTTCGATACAAACTCAGCAATGTCTCTCTTCAACCCAATCCACCAGTAATGCTGTCTCAAATCATGATACATCTTGGTGTTGCCCGGATGCATAGAAAACATCGACTGATGTGCCTCTTCCAAAATGACCCTCTTCAAATCAGCATTATCGGGTACACACAATCTATTCTTGAACCATAGGCTCCCATCATTCCTCACAACAAAATCTCTACTCTCTCTACTCTGACAATCTGCAATAATCTTCTGAATCTTCTTATCAGTCAACTGAGCCTCTTTGATCTGATCCAACAAAACCGGCTTCAATTGCAACTGTGCCAATAATGCACCATCATCACAAAGTACAAAACTGGCACGCAAAGCTCTCAACTCAACAAGCAACGAGAGCGAGTAAACTGTTAAACCAGCTAAAGACTTCCGACTTAAGGCATCAGCAACTACATTTGCTTTACCTGGATGATAATCAATCAAGCAGTCGTAGTCTTTAATCAATTCCAACCATCTCCTCTGCCGAAGGTTGAGCTCTTTCTGAACACCCAAATACTTCAAACTTTTGTGATCAGTGTAAATGAAACATTTCTCCCCAAACAGATAATGGCGCCAAATCTTTAATGCAAACACAATGGCTGCCAATTCCAAATCATGGGTGGGGTAGTTAAGCTCATGCGGTTTCAACTGACGAGATGCATAAGCTATAACTTTCCCTTCCTGCATCAACACACATCCCAAACCACTATGTGACGCATCACTGTAGATCACATATGGTTTGCCTTCTACAGGTAAAGTAAGAACAGGCGCTTGAGTCAACATATCTCTCAACTGTTCAAAGCTAGCCTGACACTGATCCGTCCACACAAATCTCACTCCCTTACGAAGCAATCTGGTGAGTGGAGTAGCTATCAAAGAAAACCCTTTCACAAACCGCCGGTAATAGCCTGCCAAACACAGAAAACTTCTAACCTCTGTCACAGACTTGGGTGGACTCCAATTCAAAATGGCTTCAACTTTACTCGGATCAACTCTAATGCCTTCTGCTGAAACAATATGTCCGAGAAAAGCTACTTGATCCAACCAGAACTCACACTTCGACAATTTGGCAAATAACTGCTTCTCTCTCAAGATCTGCAACACAATCCGCAGATGCATATCATGTTCCTCTTCATTCCTCGAATACACCAGGATATCATCGATGAAGACCACAACAAACTGATCCAAATAGGGCCTAAACACCCTATTCATCAAATCCATAAAAGCTGCAGGTGCATTCGTCAGACCAAAAGGCATAACTAAAAATTCATAGTGCCCATACCTGGTCCTGAAAGCTGTCTTCGGAACATCTTCAGCTCTGACTCTCAGCTGATGGTACCCAGATCTCAGATCAATTTTAGAAAACACAGCTGCATCCTTCAATTGATCAAAGAGATCATCGATTCTAGGCAAAGGATATTTATTCTTAATTGTCACCTTGTTCAATTGCCTATAGTCGATACATAACCTCATGGTACCATCTTTCTTCTTCACAAACAGCACAGGAGCTCCCCAAGGAGAAACACTGGGGCGAATGAATCCCTTATCCAACAGCTCCTGTAATTGCACTTTTAACTCTCTTAGTTCTGCTGGTGCCATTCTGTAAGGAGTAATCGAGATAGGAGTGGTACCAGGCAACAATTCAATACCAAACTCCACCTCTCTCTCAGGCGGCAATCCTGGCAACTCCTCAGGAAACACATCAGGGAACTCTGCAACTGTGGCAATGCTATCAATAGGAGAACTTCTTACTCTAGTATCTATCACATGAGCAAGATAAGCTTCACATCCCTTTCTAATCAACCTCCTGGCTGCAACAGCTGAAACAAATAAAGAGGCTAACTGTTCCTGCTCATTAGATACTATCACCTCTCTACCATCACTAGTTCTCAAAGAAACAATCTTCTTTTTACAATCCACCACAGCTCCATGTCGAGATAGCCAATCCATGCCTAAAATCACATCATATTCCTTAAATGGCATCTCAATCAAATCTCCAAGGAACTCCTCACCCTGCACCCTCACTGCACTATCCCGATGCACTTTACTCACAATCACACTATGCCCTAACGGATTTGTCACCAAAACATCAAATCCTAGGGACTCAGCATGCACATCAAACACAGGCAATACAGATGCACTAATATAAGAATGGGTGGAACCCGGATCAATCAAAGCAAGTACTGCAGTATCAAATAAAGAAAAAGTACCAGCTATGACCGCCGATGCATCCGGCTGTCTTTGCATAACATACATCCTCTGGGAAGAACCAACCTCCTCCGGTCTAGTTTCCCTGGATGTAGCACCACCTCTAGAACTGAACCCTGCTCTACCACCTCGGATGGCACCTCTGCCTCCTCTACCTCCCCTCACACTGGCTCGAGAAGCGGCAGAATCAACTGGCATAAACTCCTGTCTCTCCGGACAGTCTCTCACAAAGTGATCCGGTGACCCACACCTGAAACAAACCCCTGCAACACCAGCCTTCCAACAAGAACCACCATGTGGCCTCCCACAATGGATGCAGATAGGTAAGGTGGATCTCTGAACCATAGGGGTCGGAGCACTTGCCACTGAAGCTGCAGGTCTATATCTATGCCTCTGGAACTGCACTGATCTACCTGCTGGTCTCTGGCTCCTACTACTCCGAGGAACAAAGCTTCCTCTACCCCTCTTTGCTGAAGAAGACCCTGCCTCGAACTGAGGCCTTCTCACTCTGACCTCTTCCTCTGATGCAGCTGCAATCACTTGAGCCCTTTCTACATCTCGAGCTGCTGCCACTAGCTGGGAGAAATCGTGATATCTAGACCCGGCCACTAAGCACATGATAGAGGGTCTCAATCCCTCCTGAAACCTCCGGCATCTATCTATCTCATCAGCAATAATGCCACCAGCATAATGACTCAATCTAATAAACTCAACCTCATATTCAGTTACAGTCTTGCTATCTTGCTTCAAGCTCAAGAACTCCATCTTCTTCATATCCTTATACTCCCTTGGAGTATACTTCAACTCAAATTCTCTCAAGAAGTCAGTGTAAGACAGTGTTGGAGGATCATCCATAGAATGAGGCACCGTCTTCCACCAATCATAGGCATCCTTCTGTAGCAAAGATCTTGCATAGTCAAACTTTTCCTCTAAGGTGGCTTGCAACTGAACAAATACTCTCTGAACTCTGTCAAGCCACTGTTCTGCCACAGCTGGATCAACTGTGCCTAAGAAATCCTCCGCTCCATATTTCCTCAGTTTATCATAATGCCTTACTGGTACTGAAGGCTGAGGGGGTGGTGGCTGTGGTTGCACAGGTGCTTGTCTCATAGCTTCCATCATATTCCTAAACCAGGCTGGCGGAACCTCATCACCTACTGGTCTACCCGACCCAGAAACAGGTGCCTCACCATCACTATCAACCCTAGCTCCATCCTCAGGAGCAACGCTCTCCTCACTACCCTCAACCGATTGTCTCAAATGAGGATCCATCAACACCTACACTGCAAACACAAAAAAGGACACACCTTATTAAAGATCAGAGGTTGCCAATCCCAAACATATGTGTTATTTAAAACCACTTTTTAAGTAAAAATATTCTTTTTATTACATTTTACCTAGGTTGAGAATCTCAAACCTAGGCTCTGATACCAAAACAATTGTAACACCCCCACATCCAATGCACACACACTACAACCACAACAATGTAGCATAAGTGCACCAAACATAGGGATGCTACGGTTTTCTTCAACATTCAAAACATTTTAAACTTGATACAATACCCTAATCATTATACATTATAGAAATTAAGTCATTGACTTAAAATATAAACATATTAGATATACATATATATATACATTTAAATATTACACAGCGGAAGTTATAAATTAGGTACATATTTACATTATAAACATTACTTTACAAAATATAAAAGAAAAATACATGATTGGCAAGTCTGCTCTGATCTTTAAGTCCTCAAAAATCAACTCTTCACTGTCTACTCTCACTCGGTCTTGATGAACTCTCGGGTTCAACTCTACCAACTCTATTACCTGCGCGATCAAACACTATCGCGCTAAGCCAACGGCTTAGTAAGATAAAACATGCTAATGTTTTGCTTTGATGCAATGCCATGCCAATTCTCAATCCATATTAAACATGTAACATCATATATGCAAAGCTAACAACATGCCTTTACATTTCATAACTCAACATAAATAGACATATCATATTTCAACATCTTATCATATACCTCATTAGTATTCATTTAATCATTCATAATCAACATTAAGCAAAGACAAGCATCATTCATGACTCACATTAACCATAGACAAGCATGGGCCCAAGACACACTAATATGCCATTCAATTTTCAGAGTTAATGTTTTGGTTCTATCATTACATTTATCAATATCATATACCCAACTAGGCTTCAAGGATTAGGTTCAACCAAGCTTCAAGGGGAGCAAAGCATGCTAAGCTTCAACCCAACTTGGCTTCAAGAACCAACCCAACCTAGCTTCAAGGGTGGTAACATCTCAATTAGGCTTCAAGGATTCAATCCAACCTAACTTCAAGAGATTGTTACACTTATTAGGCATGCCACCAACAACCAACTCTGAAAATGGAATAACACATTAGCCACACAATTCATTTATTATTCAATTATCATTTCCATTTCCAATTATCATCAACATTTAGGCATACATGCCTTCTTTCTCTCAATATCATCATCATAGCCAATAACAATGGCTTTGTATCACATTTCACATTTCAATTCATATTATGCATAAAGCATCATTGATATCACATCTTTGATATAACATTTCAAGGTACATTACTCATAAAACACATTACCTTTCACAATGCATAACATAACCTTGTTTAAATCTCAACAATGCAATTAGGGCAAAGAACAATTTATATGATTCATAGCTTTAGGATCTTTCATATGCATTTGATTATCTCATACATAGTTTAAAGTATGTTTAGAGTGTTTAAGTTTAGGTTTAGGAACCAACCTACCTTTGAAGAACCAAAACATTGCAACTAGGTCAAGGAAAACAAAACTTACCTAACCCATATGAGAGACACGGGCAGCACACATGAGGGACACGGCCAAGCTTGTGGCCGTGTCACTCAAACCAATTGGACAGTAAGAAACACGGGCAAGGGACACGGCCAAGCTTGTGGCCGTGTCTCTCAACCAAACTTTGGCAGTAGCAAACACGGCTTGGGGACACGGCCGTGTCTCCCAAAAATCAATCCAACACCTTCAAAATTTCATGTCTTGGCCGTGTTTCCCATAGCTTTTGGCCGTGTCACCCATAATCAAAACCCTAACCAAAGCCAACACTTTCCAAATTGCATTTAAACTCAATATACATCATACCACATGCTTCAAATAAACATAATCAATGTTCTAAACACATATTCATTACAATAATCACTTTAAAACACATTAATATCACAATTAAACAAACACCATCTCAAAACCCTAATTAATCACCATCCTTTTTCATCTTTCAAAAACAACATCCATTTAAACATACAATCTTCACAATCAACCCAACACTAATTCCATCTTTTAACTTACAATCAATTTTAACACTTAAAAAACATAACACAAACTCATCTCATCATCACACCAACAAAACCTAATTCCTTTCTCACACCACTTCAAAAGAATTGAAGAAATTAAAGAGAAGATCTTACCTTATATGAAGAAATTCCACAAATCTTTCACCAAATCTCTCAATTCTTTCATCAATTTGAGTATAGCATCAAGAACACTTCTCTTTCCCTTTGTCTTCTTCAATGGCCGGCACAAACATGAGAAGAAAAGAAAATGCACAAGTCAACCTCTCTTTCCTTCTTAATCTCCACCATGCATTTCATCCAAACAATTACCAAAATGCCCTCAAACATATAACTAACCTTTTGTCTTATATAAGCCCATATATGTACTTACACACTCAACAATAAAATATCTTCTTCCACTAACCAACACCTTGACTCTTCTTTGACCCATTTATATGTTATATATATCAACATATACACAACATATACCATTCTCTCTAAACCCTAAATCCTTCCCAAAACACAAATACTTTTCTTTTCCCAATTCTTTATCTTGCAATTTAAAACAACCACAATAACAACAACATACAAAACTTCTAGGGCATAAATGAGGATATTACACCAAGAGTAGGATTGCTAGTCTTCCTCATAGCTCCACTTGATGTATTTGATGAAGAACTCAAGCCCTCTTCAATGGTTGATTCCCCTTGCAATATGGAATGGAGCTTTCTCAAGTCACCAAACTTTTGGATGGAGCTTTCTCAAGTCACCAACCTTCAATGGATTTTGCCTTTGGAAGATGGAATGGAGCTTTCTCAAGTCACCACTCCCTTCAATGAAGCTTCTTCAACCTTTGAGAACTTGTAACCCAATTTATCCCAAAGAACCTCAAAGATCCTATCAATGGAAGATGGAGAATGTGGAGAGGATGGAAATGGAGGTTTGGAAGTGAAGGGACAAGGGAGAGTGTCACACTCTCCCTCTCCCACGTTTTGCAGAAATTTGGCTCCAAGAAGCCAAGAAGTCCCCCCATTTTCCTCTTCCTCTCCTTTTAATTCATTCAAAATATACACCCATGCCTTCCAACTCATCCCATTTCCCTTTGTCCCCCACTTTTTATTTGTTTAATATTTCTTTTGGCAAGCAATAAGTCTTTGTCTCCCACTTGTTCCCCACTTTGTTGAAAGAATTTTGACTTTTCAGGTGGGACACGGCCAAGCCAAGAGTGTCTTGGCCGTGTCTCTTGGTCTCTTCCTTGAGGTGACACGGCCAAGCCAAGAGTGGCTTGGCCATGTCTATTGATTTTTCAAGGGACACGGCCGTGTCCCTCACTGGACCTTTCTTTTCTTTCTTTCTTCTCTTTGGTTGTGAGAGGTGACACGGCCAAGCCATGTGGAGCTTGGCCGTGTCTCTTGATTTTTTTTCTTTGGGACACGGCGAAGCTCATGGCCATGTCCCTCACTCTCTTTGATACAGATTGAGACACGGCCAGTGTCGTGGCCGTGTCCCTTGACGGTGTCCATTTCTGCTTCTTTTTGCTTGCTCTTTTGTTCTTGGCATGAATGGGACACGGCCAAGACATTTTTGTCCTGACCGTGTCATGTGACACGGCCACAAGCTTGGCCGTGTCTCTGAGTGTGTCTCTTCCTGCCTTCATTTTTTTGCTCTTTCTTTTCTTTGTTCTTTGTTTTGCCTTTTGAATGAGACACGGCCAGAGGCTTGGCCGTGTTTCTGGGTGTGTCAGCTACTGCCTTGAAGAAATTTTGAGGGACATGGCCATGTCTTGCTTAGTTCATGCTTTTCTTGCCCGGTTTTGATCTTCCAAGGGTGTTTTTGCTCTCAAACCTAAAAACAACACTTAAAACAAACTTAAAACAAAAATCAATCAAAACGTTAACTAAAACACACATAAAATCATACTAAAAACTAGTATAAAAATGAACTAAACATCGTGTACACTGTCTTTTATACTATAGGGCACGCCCAGTGACATGGGAGTGTCACTGGGCGTGCCGACGTCTTTATATATAGCACAACGCCATTTTTCACACAAATTTCAGTTTTCTTTCTCATTTTCTCTCAACTTTCTTGCACACCCCACCGGCGCATTCACACACCCACTCACTTTAGGAGAGATTCTCACTCTCGACTTGCATTATTTGCGTGCATTTGCTCGTTTTTCATTGAATTTACTCGTTCCACGCGATTTTCGCTTTTTCAAGTATGGAATCTCAATTTTTCCAACTTTTGTTTGTTTTCTTTCATTTTTCATATACATTCCTTGTATTTTCTTGTCTTTGCCTTGAAGTTGCAAGATTTATGATGCGTTTGCTTTTTTTTGCTGTGTTTTTTTTTATCGTAATTTTTTTGGCATTTGATTAATTTTGCTTTTGTTTGTTTTGAATTCTGTTTTGATTCGGCATTTGTTTATTTTTGAATTAGTTTATGTTCGAGTTATATTTTGATTGTTTCATTTTTTAGGTTCTAGTTACTCGTTATTTTTTGAAAATGGTATTGTTATTGTGGGAATTACCTTTATTGTGGTATTGTTATTGCCGTCGTTCGAATTGGTTTGTCGCTTTGGTTGATTAAGTGTGTGTTGCTATAGGTCAATTACATTTGGTTTATATTGGCTATTAGTATTGCCTTTATTAGAATATACATTATGCTTCATCATTATAATGCCGGCATTTCGGTAAACTTGTGTCGATCTTTGGGTGTTTTGTATCGTGCTATACTTTTGTTGTTATTGAGGAATCTTTTTGGTTTGTTTTGCAGACTAACCGACAATGGGCCCTCGCAAACAATCATCTTCCCAACTTCCTGCCAAGCGTGCATGAGAGGAAGGTAGTTCCAGCCAACCCGCTACACGTCCAACTTCTAAATTCCTGGCCACCCACAAATGCCTTAGATTTTTGAATGCCGAGGAAAGAAGGTGATTCGAACATTTTGGCAACAAAGAATGGTCCCGACCTCGTGTTTTAGATTGGGATGCTATGGAACTGGCTAATATTGCAGCAGATATTCGGGAATTGATTAATTAACTAGGGTGGGACCAACTATTCTCCATCAATGAGCCTTCCTATCGAGAGCTGACACTGGAATTTTACTGCACTTTCTAGTTCCAGAAGACCAAGGTTTCAATTATTGAGCCAACAACTAAATTCAGACTGGGAGGGCAGAGATTCAACATGAGCATTAATGACCTTGGGGTGCATCTCGAGTTATATACTGAAGAGGAGGTATAGACCTTTGATTATCTGAACTCCGAGGTGGATTTTGTCGAGTATGAGGTTGCTCCTCCTTGGGTTTGGCAGACCTTTGCATCCACTACCGATAAATATCAACCCAAGGTTTCTAAGGCATCCAACTTTGAGTCGTTCTTCTGCTGAGTGGTGCACAACCTATTAGTTCACACTCTTACAGCTCGACTGAGTAGCACAGGGGTGGTAAGCTTACGAGATCTATTTTTCCTGCACTGCATGGTACAGAAGACCCGTTGCAATGTCGCACATGCCATCACACATTTTTTCTACGAGCAGTCTAAAAAAGGAGCATCATGTACTTTACATGGTGGCATTTATGTCACAAGACTCGCTCGTCGCCTGGGTGTGTTAGATGGCTGCCTCCCTATGACGGTGGATGGTATGCCCAAGTTGTTGGGAGAGAACACATTAAAGAGACTGAACTGGGAGAAGGTAGCTGGGCTGCAGGCAACTCCTATGGATTCAAATATACCAAAGGCAGCTCCTTCTGCTGGGCCTTCGACCGCTGTTGCTGCACCTTCTTCTTCTGCTGAACCTTCTTTTGTCCAGACTCCTGCATTTCGAGATTGGCGTCAGTCAGTTAATATTGAGTGGGATGATGACAGGAAACCCACAAATTTAGAGCGTCAGATTTATAGGATTGAAGGGAAGATAGGGAATATTGAGCTGAATCAGAATAAGATCTTAACCCAGCAGGACCAGCTGCAACAGTTTATACTTGACCAGACTACTTCTTTCCAAGCCCAGCTGGATCACGAGATCTTGAGACGACAATGGCTAGAGCAATCCATGTTGGAGTTCTGGCTGTATCAAGGGTTTCACCCTTCGCAACCATCACCTCCACCATACCAACCACCTGCACCTGCCCCTGCTCCTGCACCTGCACCTCAAGTTGATGTCTCCAATGATGAGACCAGCAGTGACGATTTCAGCGATGAGCCGATTTTTGACTAGCCCACATTTTTATTTTATTTTCATTTCTTTGCTTATTTAATATCCTTTTTATGTTTCTTTATTTTTTATTCCTTTGGGACAATTGTTATTTTCTTTACGAACTATTTCTTTTGTTTGTTTATTTTATTTATTTATGTCTTAACCTTGTTTTTTTGCATTTTAGATTTTTGTTTTGAAGCAAATTCGCCTTCACCATACTCTTGGCACCGTACTCATATTTATCCTTCATGGACAGGAAAAGGCAGTTTTTCTCTCTCTTCATTATTTCTTATTTTGCACACACATTGGGGACAATGTGCGTCTTAAGTGTGGGGGAGAGGTATACTTTCTTGATTGAATTTTTACTATTTCATTCTTTCTATTTGATTCATTTGTCTCAATTAATTTTTGCAAATTGTTTTTTTTTGGATTTAAGTAAGCTAGATTGTTGTAATAAGTGTGAATTGATGTGGTTTCCCTTTATATGTTGAACTAATTTGAGATTTCCTAAATGACAATTTCTTGTTGAGGTTAACTTAGTGATCTTGATCAATTGCTGAGGATCGATTATAATAGCTATAGTTGGGTTGTGAATTGATGGAAATTGGAAACATCTAAAGTTTAAAACCTTAGTTACATTTTTTAGCATGTTATAATTCCTTAGATTCTTGAGTCGGACTTAGTATAATCCTTAAGTTTCTGACCCTTAAGTTGTTTAAAATATATATATATATATAAATGAAAATATAAATAAAGAAATAATTCTAATTAAAGGAGCTTTGAAAAATTATCCCTGTTCCGCTGATTTTCACTCTTGAATTAAAACAAATGAGTTGGAATCATGAATAGTGATAGTAGCCATTTGAACGGTGATTCTGGCTGAGTAACCGGGGGTCAGCATCATAAATGTTTACTTTCGCGTCAAAAGGTTAGTATCAGTTCAAACAAGTCGAGCTCCTTAAAATGTATATATATGTGTATATACATTTTAAAAAAAAAATTGAGGGTTAGAGAACTTAAGAGAAAATTTACATTTTTCGTACTTTGTTCATGGCTTTCGGATTTTTTGGAATTTTATGCTTAATCTTTTAACTCTGGATTTTTAGGTTTTAGGTCTGTGAAATTTTTATTTTGAAACTTCTTGATTCAACTGTTATGATTGTGAATTAGTTTTTTTGTTGAGAAAGTGGGGTTTTTTTATTCTAGTATTGTCAAAACTTTTCTTTTCCTTTTGAATATAGAGGGGATCCATCATTTCAGCTTATTACAGTGATTTAGTTTGCTTGAGGACAAGCAAAAACTCAAGTGTGGGGGAATTTGATAAGTGCACAATTGATGATATTTTATTCCTATTTCTTAATATGATTATTATCCAATTGAGTTTAATTTGTTTATTCAAGTGTATTTTAGGGTTAATTTTAGGAATTCTCTGTATTTTGAGGCTTATGGTCATTTCGGAGGAATTACAGATGAAAGTAGAAGAAAAGAGAAAAATTCATCAATGGACACGCCCATGGACATGGGAGTGTCAATGGACATGCCCTTGATGCTGCATACAGAAGCATTGACACGCCCAGTGACATGGGCGTCTCACCAAGCGTGCCTTTTGCAATGTTTCACAGTAGCTGTGACACGCCCGGTGACATGGGCGTGTCAGGCGAAATTATCTGCACTATAAAAGCTACACTGAAGCACAAATTAAGGATCCGAATTTCATATTTTATAACCTAGAGACGACTTTTAAAGCAAAAAGGAGAGTTCTAGAGCTGAGATTGAGGGTGAAGACATATTTTAAACAAGATCTAAACCAAGATTCAAGGATTCAAGAGAAGTTATACGAATTATTCGCAATGGATTGTTTGGATTCTTTTTCTTATTTCTCTTGTTCTAGTTTTCTAATTTTGAACATGAACTAATTTATTCTCTATCTAGATATTGATGAACCCTAGCTTTTATTGTATGGATTGAATAATTTTATTAAATTGAATTATTTGATTGAGTTATTTTATTCTTATGATGCTTAATGATTTATTTCCAATTAATAATAGCATGCTTATTGATTGATTGCAATTTTCATATTATTGACTTGAGAAATCTTGATATGAATTGAATATTCATAAGAATTAAGGATTGATTGGGGTAATAGAGATAGACTTACAAGATCCTTTGGTTTATAATTCCTTATTCTTAATGCAAGATCTACTTAATTATGTTTGAGAAGAGATTCTGGCATTCTACTTAGTGATTAGGGATTAATTCGCTTGAGAAAGGTTTTAGTCTAATTTAGAGGAATACCAATTCAACTCTATCATTTGGTTTAATTGAATTGATTTTCATAAATATAATTGTGGCTAGGGGGATTCAATATCGGGATAGTATCATCATCATAAATCAATCTATTCAACTCTCAATTTCTCTCAATTTTCATTTATTAAGTTAATTATCTTTATTTACAAAACTTCACAAAACTATTGAGTCGCTAAACAATGGTTAAAATTTGCACTAGTACTTAGCCTTGTCCTCAATGGAACGATAACTCACTCACTACTTTATTACTTGAGCGACCCGTGCACTTGCGGTATTGCAATAGCATAAGTTCCTGCTGTCATATTTGGAAACAAACCAGGGTTTTGACCTGCAAAACAAATATTATTATTATTATTTTAAAAATATTAAACTACTGTGAAGGTATGAAGGATAGAATTAATTATGATTTTAGGTTTTAAGAAAATAAAATTTTGGGTTAGAATTTTTAAGAAGTGGTTAGGGTTTGAGAAAAAAGATTATAGTTTTGAGATATTAAAAAAATACAATTATGGTTTTAGACAAAGGCTAGGGTTTTAATTAATTAAATTAGGGTTTGGATTATTTTTTAAAATAAGTTTAAGGTTTGGAAGAGATTAGGTTACTGTAAAAAGGAACAGGGTTTATGAAAATAGGTTTAAAGCTCTTGATGCTTGAGGAATAAACTACTGTGATAATGCTTATAAAATTAAGGCTACTGGAAAGGTTTTGGAAAAATATAATTAATTAGGATTTTGTAATTCGAAGAGAAGGTTTAGGTTAATTAAATTAGAGTTTTTGGATGATTGGATGATGAGTCTGTAAGTAATTATAAAAATTGTTACAAAACCCTATCCATGAATTATTAACACATTAAGTTAAATGAATTAAGTGTTGAAATTAATCAATGTATTTAACCAGATGGGTTAATAAAAACGTTACTTGTGTTGTAGGCTCCACCAAATTGATGTGTTGATCCAAGCTATCTTTTCCTTTTCTGCCTAGAACAATTGATTCTTGGTTGAAGACTTTGTGATCCAAAGATCAGCCACTGCCACTTTGCTTTTTCTTTCTTCTTTGTTTTCAAATTGTTTTCTTCCTTGCTTGATGTTGCTAAATTGCTTTTTTATGATTCATGTTTTATCAAACTACTTCAGTCTAAGTTTCTTAATAATTGTTGCCCTCGTCTGTGTGTCTAATACTCTTATTTATAGGAAAATAAAAAGACCTAATCCTATTCTAATAAGAAAATACCAACTATTTAGGAAAAAATCATAAAATCGTGCGAAATAAAGTTTGGTCAAAAATCGGCAGCGTGAGGTCTGCTGGGCCTGGGGGCTGGGTGAACTGGGCAAGCCAGTTCATTATAGTCAGCCCCTTTGGGGAACTGGGCAGTGCCCGGTTTGTTACTGTGGCGAATTGGGTAGTGCCCAATTCACCGCAGATAATTATTGCTGTGAATCCCCTTGCAGCGCGCTAACGCTGCCGCGCGTCGCTCTCCATTCCGTCCGATTTTTTATTTTTTTATTTTTATTATTACAAATAACTATTAATATTATAAATATAAATATTATAAATAGTAAATAAAATAAATATCACAAAAATTATTTTGGACTGTTTAAAAATATCGGGCTGGATTGGGTCAAAAATTAAGGGTCTACAGTTATAAATAATTATATATTAGTATATAACATTGTATAAAATTTAAAAGAAGTTATATGTAACTATATATTACTGATACCTTCAAATTAATGTCAAAATAAAAAAATCATATCTTAAACTCTTGTTCCTCATCATTAATATCATCATAATCATCTTTAACATCATCATAAATCATGACTAATAATATTTTCAACATCTTCATTAACATTACCCTATAAAAAAATTAAAAAACATAATTAAAAAATTAAATTTAAAAAATAACAATAACACAATTTATATCTACTTATATGCTAGTAGATATAACATAATACACAAGTAATATATAGGTAAAAGTAAGTATATATTACATATACTTACATATTCTTCTCCAATTTCAAAAAAATGTAAAAAATAAAAACAAAAAAATTACAAAAGAAAAAT
Source organism: Garcia nutans (assembly GCA_947685225.1). NCBI lineage: Eukaryota > Viridiplantae > Streptophyta > Magnoliopsida > Malpighiales > Euphorbiaceae > Garcia > Garcia nutans. Next base: position 24,152,157 of record CANTUV010000035.1, on the reverse strand, counting down.
AAAATAATATGATGCGGAACCCCAAGATTATAAAGAATTCAAAAATCCAACACACAAATTCAGTATACCAAGAACCCTAGCTGGTTGTTTGTCCTACTAAATCCCTAATTGACATGCAACTAGAAACGTAGATAATTGGACAGAATTAAAGAAGAACTAGAAAGAATGCCATAAGTGTTACCTTGATAAGTTGATTCCAATTCTTGATGCAACAAGAAGACGAGATTCCTCTCTTGATGAAATTCGGCCAAGCCAAAATAATTGAATAATATGATAACTAAAAAACTTCTATCTTACAACCCTAAATGAGATATAAATAGCTAAACCCTAATTAGAGTTATTAAGTAGCATTTGGTTGGATAATCAAATTTTAAGAACTAATAAAGTAAACAAAGTTCTGATTTAACACAAAATAAATAGGTCCCTTACTTTTTAAATAAGCATAACTAGTGGGCCTTAATACATATTAAATAATAGACCTATATACTTGGATTAAATTTATGAGCTTCTTCTCCTCTATATCCTTAGCTTCAAAGGCTTGTCCACCAATTCTTTCTTCCATGAATTGCCATACAAAGCCTTGGAAGGTAAATTTGAGCTTCTTGGCCCGCAATCTTCTAATTGGCCCACTTGATAAAATGAGCTCCATGCTATGTTGGCCTCCTATGCTTGCTTCGCTAGCCTTGCTCATACTGTCATCTTTGTTCGCATCAATCCCTCCCTCCACACTCAAAAAGATTCATCCTCGAATCTTTCTTGTAATGGATCACATAAGGAAATGTCTCAATGAATTCAACCCATTTTGCATGCCTCTTATTCAGCTTCCCTTGCCCTTTTAGGTGCTTAATTGACTCATGGTCTGTATGGATCACAAATTCTTATGGAAGCAAGTAATGTTGCCACACGTCTAGTGCTCTCAGTAAGGCATATAACTCCTTGTCATAGGTAGAGTACTTCAATTGAGCTCCATTCAACTTCTCACTAAAATATGTTATGGGATGTTTTTCCTGCATCAACACAGCACCTATACCAATCCCAGAAGCATTACATTCAAGTTCAAAAGTTTTATCAAAGTTAGGTAAACATAAAATAGGAGCAGAACATAACCTATCTTTTAAAGTATTAAAAGCCCCATTTTGTTCATCCCCCCACTTAAAACCAACATTTTTTTAAATTATTTCAGTCAAAGGAGCTGCAATGGATGAGAAATCTTTCACAAATTGTGAGCAGAGATTTTTGCCCCCACTCTCTATGGAATGGTTTGTAATATCCCATATTATACCCTAAAATTTTGGAAATGCTAATTGTTGGAAAATTGAATTAAATGATTTAAAGTGTATATATGATTAAGTGAAAAGATGAAAGGAAGGAGTGTGTATATGTTGTATATATTGAGATATATACAACATATACAAGTCACCATCTTAATAATAAGATCAAAAGATATTTCAATTAATTAAATATTAAATAATGTTAGTGGAAGATGATATTTGATATTTATAATATAATAATAATTTAATTGCTTTGTGGAGATTAAGTGGAGATTTATGTGGTTAAGTGAAGTGGACTGATTTTGACTATTTTCATCATCTTCTTCTTTCTTTTCCAAGTGAGCCGGCCACCACCATTAGCAAAGGAAAGAGAGAAATTGTTGCTTGCTACCTCAAGCAATTAAAGGATTTCAAGTGATTAAGTTGGAGTTTTAAGGATTTTCTTCATATTTGGTAAGTTTCCAACTTGTTTCTTTGATTTCCTTTGAGTTTGTGTATATGAGTTTGGTGGATGGTTGGTATAGTTGTGTGTATGGTTGATTATGGTATTTTTGAGATTGTTTTGTCTAGTTAACTCTGATTTTGAGGTTGGATTGAAGAAAAGGTTAAGTTGGTCAAGAGAATAAGAGTTGTGGGTGGTGTGACTTTGAGTTGTGAAATATGGTTGTGATTGTGTATTTTTGTTTGTTTTGAGTTGTGTGGATGTTATGAAAGTTTATTGTGGTATTATGATGGTTTTGGTTGAGTTGTGTGGATTTAAAAGGGGGTGATGAAAGATATTTGTTGGATGTGGCATTTTTGTTTCGATGGTTCTATTTTCAGTGTGGGTGACATGACCAGTGACACGCCCATGTCACTGAGCATGTCACAGCTTCTATGTTGTTGGTAAATTGACACGTCTAGTGACACGCCCATGTTACTGAGCGTGTCATAGCTAATGTGTTGTTGAAGGATTGACACATCCAGTGACACGCCCATGTTACTGAACGTGTAATAGCTTTTGTGTTGGAGGATGATAGACACGTCTAGTGACATGCCCATGTCATTGAGCATATCAAAGCTTCTGTGTTATGGGTTTAGGGCACAGTTTGGGACACGCCCGTGTTATTGAGCGTGTCATGTGTAGAATTTTTCCTAGATAGTTCTCTTCCTTATTTTCTTATGTGTATCACTAAGTGGGTATGTATAATCACTTTTGGATTAGGTTTTGAAGAGATTTGAGTTACCACAATCCAAGTGTTGAGAGAGATCTTGGAAGAGGAGGTTGATAGATTGGTGTTTGTTGCTCTTAGAGGTAAGTACAAACCTTAAATGATTGCATACATTTACATGACTTTTGACTTAACACATTTGTTTGGAAAATGTGTTAAGTTACCTATTATATTGTTGGTGTATGAGAATGGTGCTATGATTTGCATAATGTGGACTATTTGAAATATATAATGATGATTCAAATTGTATGGATAATGCAATTTGTTATGTATACACTAATGATAGTGTGAGAAGCCATTGGTAATGGCTATATTGATATAAATGAAATATTTGAGGCATTGTGCTTATAATGATCATGAGAAAATGAAAAAGGATTTGATAATGAAATTATGAAAGAATTGTGTGCCTAGTATGTTATTCAATTTTCTGAGTTTTGCAATTGGTGGCATGCCTATGAAGTAATAGTTCCTTGAAGCTGGGTTGGGCTTACTTCTTAAAGCCTAGTTGGGTGTTACATGATGATGCAAACCCTTGAAGCTGGATTGGGCCTAGTCCTTGAAGCCTAGTTTGGATGTTACATATGAGGTAATCCTCATTGTGATTATCATTCGCCTTCGGGCTAGATAAATGTGATTATTGGACTAAAGCAGTAACTTTGGAATTTTAATGGCATATTAGATCTCTTTGGGCCCATGCTTGTATTTGCTTTAATGTGAAATATGAATTATAAAACAATTGAGAAATATAATGATACATAATGTTATAAGTTGTGGTACCCATATATGTTGTGCATTAGCATTGCAATTGAATAATATTGTTATCAAGGTTTGCACCACTAAGCTTCTGGCTTAGCGCGATTGTGATTTATCGCGCAGGTGATAAGGTAGACCCGGTTGAACTAGAGAGTTCTGTCACATCCTTGATTTTAGAGATATAAAATTTTATATATACTCAATATATATATCTAGAGTATATATTACATATTCATATGGTATATTAATTGTATATGTTGGATTAATACATTACATATTAATATTTGATACACATATAAGGTACATTTAATGTGTATATAAGATACACATTACTTGTGCATATGTGTAATATCCTAAATTTTTTAAAAGTTTTAATTTTTGAAAATTTGATAAAACAAATTATAATTTAAAAGGATAAATTAAATTAATGGTTTTAAATGAAAAATGAAGGGATTTTAAATGAAAAAGTGGAATATATATGTGATATATATGTAAAATATATACAACATATAAAAGTCAACACTTTTTAAAAGAAAAGTCAAAGTAAAAGGGTATTTTGATAATTAAATCTTAAAAATTTAAAATTAATAAAATAATTAAAAGATAAATAATTTTGGATGGAAGATGATATTTTGGAGTTTTAATTAATTAAATAATTAAATAATTAAAAATATATTAAAATAATAATATATATATAAGGTTGAAAATGTGAGTGGGAGGAAAGAGAAAATCATTTTTTTTCATCTTTTTCTTCTTCTTTCCTTCAAGGCCGACTTTCAGGGCTTCAAGAGAGGGATTTGCTTCTTCCATACTCCAAAAATTAAAGGATTTCAAGTATTCAAAGTGGATTTTTGGTGATTTCCACCAAAATTAGTAAGTTTTCAACTCTTTTCTTTGAATTCTATAGAAAATTCGATTATGTTGAGTTTGGGGTTTTGATGTAGCATGTTATAATTATTGAAATGGGTGTGTATCATGTTATTTTGGATAGTTAACAATTATTTTAAGGTTGGATTAAAGAAATGGTTGAATTTAAGTTGAGTTTGGTGAAAAGAGAGAATTTAGGGTTATGGAACATTTGTGTTTTTGAAATCATGAGTTATAATTTTGAAAATTAGTTCCAAATGTGTTGTTTTGATGCATAAACAAGGATTTTAAAATCAAATGATGGATTTAGTTAAGTTTGGATAGAGTTTGAAGATGGTAGTATTGATTTAGGGTTTTGGAAAAGTGAATTTTCAAAGAATAATTAATTGTTTGACTTTAATGCTTAAATCATGTTATTTAATGATATAAGTGGTGGAAATAAGATTGAAATGATAATTGGATTGAGTTGGAATGGACATCCTTCAATGGTTAAGGTTATGCCATTTTAGGGTTTTGAGCATAAGCATGTGGTTAATTAATGTAATTGGTTTAAACATGCTAAAACATGTTTCTAATGATATTAATAAACTTAAAACACTAATTTAAATGGCTTGATATGGTGTTTCAAAGTTAAAGTGAGGTGAAACTTAATTTTGGGATTTGGTTTAGAGTGATGTTTAATTATGCTTTGATGTTGAGAATACCTTAGAATATGATATTAAATGATTATGTATGATCACATTTGGTATAGTCATTGAGGGAGGTTGATTTGCTTCATCCAAGTGGTGAAGGGCAAGTTGGAAGGATAGGATTGGAGGTTGTGTTAAGCTTGCTTTGGTTGCTAGTGGAGGTATATACAAACTTTGAATATATTGTTTATATTTGCATGACATTTGGGCTTAACACATTTTGGTTGGAAAATGTGTTAAGTTACTTGGTTCATTGATTGAGTATGAATAATGTGCTATGACATTTGTAATGTCATATATGTGTTAAATGCGTTGTGGAAAGCCATTGATAATGGCTAAATTGTGTAGAATGTGAAATATGTATATTATGTGAAAATACCCAAAGTAATTGGATAATTGTTGTGAATGCAAAAATGAGATATGTAGAATAATGAAATGAATTGATATTGATATAAATGAGAAAAGTGAGAAAAGTGAGAAAAATGAGAAAGATGTGAAAAATGAGAAAAATGAGAAAAAAAAGTGAAAATAAGGCAATGTGCTTAGATTGAATATGTGACAATGAGAAAGAGATTAATAATGAGAAAATTGAATAATTGAAAAAAAAAAGTGAGAAAAAGATGGGCAATGTGCCTAGTTTGATCATGAGAAAATGAGAAAAGTTTTGATAAAGGAATTATGAAAGAATTTGATAATGAGAAATATAAATAAATTGTGTGCCTAGTATGTTATTCAATTTTTAGAGTTCTGGGTTTGGCGGCATGCCTATGATTGCCTACGGGCTAAACACTGGAATGGTGAAAAGATTGGGTCGTAAGCCAGGCCAGCTGATAAATATGATATTTTTGGAGTGAAAAGATTGGGTCGTAAGCCTCAAAAACTATAGCAGTCTAGCCAGGTTGAGGACCAAGATACTGGGGCCCAAGTGTCTAGCGGTGTTGAGGTCCAAGAGACTGGGGCTGTTACATTGTCCATGGATATATTGCCTATGGGGCTAGACACATGGTGTCATTATGGACCAAAGCAGTAACTCTGAAATTTGAATAGCATATTAGATCCTTTTTGGGCCCATGCTTATCTTTGCTTTAATGTGAATTATGAATTGTGATACAATTGAGCAATATAATGCTATGAGTTGTGATTATGAAATATTTGAAAAATATAAGAAAGTAGAATGATGTAATATGCATTGTGCATTGGTATTGCATTGAGTTTTATTATTATTATCAAAGTTTGTACCACTAGGCTTCGGCTTAGCACGATTGTAATTCATCGCGCAGGTTTCATGGATGATTTGGTAGAGCCGGAGAGTTCTGCTAGACCTGGACGGGTCTAAGTTTGTATTTATTGAGCTTGAAGAGTTGTTTTTGGGTACATCAAGATCAGAGCCACTTGCCAGCATATGGATATTTGATATTACAATGTATTTTGATATTATATATGTTATGATATGTTTTGGAAGTATATAATGTAAATTGTAAAGAATGTTTTGAATAATTTGTTCAGATGAGATTTTATATGTCTTGTTAATTTATATATCTATATATAAGTATTTTGAGAAAATATGGAGAAATTGAGAAGTATTGGTGAAATGGTGAATTGATTTTTATTGGGAGTGTTTGCTTTATGCAGGTTGTGTTTTGTTGAATTTTGGGAACGTTCAAATTACAAACAAAACTCTGGCAAATTTTTCCAGAGATTTTCATATAAAATATTTATTTTGGATTCCTATAACAAGCAAAAATATTTATATGCTATTTATTTTATATATTAGTATTTGAAATCTTAAAACAGAAATGTGAAAATTTTTATTAAATAGGTCTGTGACATTTTTATACTGTATATGCGTAGTTTACATATGCTGAAAATATGTATTGTATGTATATAGGGTATAAGGGTGTTACATTTATTTTGGTATCAGAGCCTAGGTTTGAGGTTCTCTACCTAAGTGGGTTGTTAGAGAGAGAAAATTAGAATTTTAAAAAAAATTTCAATTGTGATGCATGCATTAGCACTGGCAATTTATCTGATTCCTGATGTGACAATGTCCATTTGATATAATGGATATGAGTTGAAATGGTGTCTGGGTTGCATAGATCAGAGTGATGCAGTGGAAGCATCATTCTAGAGATTATGGATTAAGAATTTTTAGAACTTTTATTTGAAATTTAAAATTAATTGCTGATTCAATTGATGAATAAGTGAAATTATAAAAATAATCTAGGAAAATGATTTAAGATATAAAATAAAAAGTTTGAGAAATGAGCATGATAGTTATAGAAAATTTTATAGGTGGATTGCAAAGTGATATTGTTTGAATTTTTGGACAAATCTAGAAATGTTGGATTAATAGAAAATTTTTCTATATGTTAGAATCCAATGTATAAAATTTTATAAATTTTAAAGATGGATCTCTAATTAAGAAAAATAGAAGAACACAGATTGTTGGAGTAATTCCAGCAACTCAGAATCTGTAGAAATTGAGAAAAAAATAAATTTAGAAAATATAGTAAACAAACCTAGAAAAATATGAAAATTTACACAAAATATCATACGTATTCCTATAACATATGGTTAAAATTTCATGAATTTTTATTAAGGTTTGATACCTAAAAGAAATGGACAACTGGGTGCTGCCAGAGAAATTATTAAAGAGACAGATTCTCTAATTTTAGAAGATTTAATTTTTAAATATATTAAATCAGCTTGGAAAAATCTAAAACTTTAAATATAAGTCCATATATGTGTCAAGTACACATGGATAAAAGTTTACAAGCTTTTATAAAGAATTAGTAAGGAATATAAAAATTAAAAGTGAGATTGACATGAAAGTGAGGAAGTCATGCAGTTTTGTGTAAGTAAGTAATAAATTAATTTTATGAGACAAATGAATGAAGAAAATTATAAATATTTATATGCATATGGGTATAAGTATAGAAGGAATATGGAGTTTTTAATAATTTTCAACAAAGAGTTCATAATTAAAATCAAAGAGTGAAATCATATATTATAGCGAATTATTTATTATGGAATAATGGTGCATGATTTAGGGTTGAGTGTGTAAAATTAAAGTATCTAAATGGATGATGTTAATTAGTATAATGAAATGAATTAGTGTTGTTTAAATGTAAATGTTATGATTTTAAGATTGGAAATGTGACATGGATGAGATTTGGTGAGGTTCATGTTGTTGGTTACAATATATGAAATTTGAATTTTTGAAATGGGTTTCCATAATTGTGAAAGTGATGTGTTTTGATGTTATATTAATATAAAAATAAAGTTTATAAAGTTAGGTCTTGAAAATGAGATTAATAGAATGAAGTTTAAGTAAAGTAGTAAGTTGGAAATTTAGAGTTGTAAGAGAATTTTGATGAAGATTGTTTAGATGTTGATAGTTTAATGTTTAATAAGCATGGGAGTAATTTTGAATGAGTAATATTATTTATGAAAATATCATGTAACATGTAATGTGGTTGATAATATAGAAATTTGTTATGAAATAAAAGGGAAATGATTAAATAAGTAAAAATGAGTTACTTTAGGTAATTGCATTGGAAATTATGAAAAGGGATATGAAGGGTATGATAAATGCATAAAAAATGTGAGAGAGATGTCGCATTAGAAATGTGACTAAGATTTATATGAGGTGTTAAAATATATATATATATATATATATAATAAGAAACTTATTTAAGAGATGGGCGATTAAATAAGGAAGATGTTAATTATGTTGTGGTCAGAGTGTATATATATATGTTGAATTGATAAATAACCTAAGTAATGTCAAAAGAATGAGAAATGATAATATTCTCTGAAAGGTGATAAATGTTAACTTTGTATAGGTTGTATGTAAAAGAGGAATTGAGTATAATTATATGATTTATGTGATGAGATTTTTTTTTCTATATGAACACAAATATGATATGTAAGAAAATATGGAAAGTAAGTCACATTGTGATTATGACTTACAAAGGTGTATGTGGATGATTAAAAAAAATATTATCAAGTGTTTACTACCTGATACAAATACATGTTTGGTGATATTGAGAATGATATTGCATGTATTAATAGACCTAAGAGAGATTAGGTCTCGACCTGCGTAGAGTTAGGTCATGTGATGAATTGAGATTGAGAATGGACCCGAATAGAGATGGACGGTGAAATTTTTATTTTAACAACTGAACTTGATGATTGTATAGTGTTTTGGGCCTAAAGTATATGCGTATAAATAAGAGATTGTAAGGAAAAGGAAAGTATAATGAAGAAAGTATGGAAATGGAATATATATATATATATATGAATGAAAATTTTTATAAGAGATAGATTAGAAATGGAGTAATAACTGGAAATTGTGTAAATTAGCACATGAACGAATGTGTATATGTAAGAGATGTTAATGATAATATTGTTGAAACATGAGTTAGGCTAATGATGATCAAGTAATCAAGAGTAAATTACTTTGAAACAGAGTTGAAACGTGTTAACTTTTTGTGTAGCAAAAGATTGGAAAATGAATATGTGATTTTTACGATACGAACTTAACAATGTGATTGGAAATGTTTGAAGAAGAATGATAGAGGAGCAGTATTTATTTATAAGCCACAGGCGTGTCCATTATTATGGCATGAGCGTTGGATAGTTTTAGCGAGATTAATAGTTATGCTTCAAGAAACATGGTCAAGACTTATGGTTTGCATAGTTATATCTTATAATTTTATATTAGAAATTTGTTTATAATTATAGAAAGTTTGGAAATAGAAGAGAATTGTGAAAATATGATGAGCTTTAAATGATGTGTAAGAAAAGTGATTTGTGTAAATAGGGTAACTATAAGAAATGTGAGAAAATGGTAAATGAAAGGAATTATGAAATGTGAGTAAGAGTTATAATGAATGTGTTTGAAAGTGTATAAAATGAATAAGTTTATGAAAATGATGTGTAAAGTAAACAAGACTAGGGGAAGTAAATATTATCTGTAATGATGAATTTGAAGAGAATTAAAATTTGAGAATAAATTTGACCTAATAGAATTAGGTCATGAATTGAAAACAGATTGATGAATTTAAAATAGACTAAAGGTTGGTCAGAATAGAATAAGGTTGTGATGATCATATTGTGATAGTTAGATTAATTGATCCGAAATGCAATAAGTTTACAAGTATTTATTGAAATTCAATGTGTGTAGTTGTATTAAGAATATGCAAGCTATGCGATAATGTGCATAATACAACGTTTTGATATGTATATGCATATGAAAAGAGCTAAGTTATATTAGTTTCAAATAATTATAAGAGAAAAGTGTTAGTTGTAGTATAATTGGAATGAATCTTAATAAAGAAATAAGATTTTGTTGTTGTATAATGGTGATATTAAATTAATATGTGGTAATTGTATAAAGAGTAGGATCAAAGTGAAGATGTGTAAAATTATTGTGTTAAGATAAAAGTTATTAACATTTGAATTTAAGGTGATGAGAGTATATTTTAAAGATAATGAAGTGATAAGATATCTTGAGTGTAATAGGTGTGTGGTGTATATATATTAAGGAGATGAACTAATTTTGTCTAGTTACAATTCGATTGAAGATATGATAATCTATTGTGACTGATTGAGTAAATAGAAAGTATAATGATGAGTTATGGAATGGTAAAAAGGTAATTGAGAATGTACCTAAGGGGGAGAATAGAAATTATATAATTTGATGAAATAATGATTTGGATGATTTATTACCGTACTGAATAATTTCGAGGACAAAATTATTTAAGGGGGAGAAAATTGTCACATCCGTGATTTTAAAGATATAAAATTTTATATATACTCAATATATATATCTAGAGTATATATAACATATACATATAGTATATTAATTATATATATTAGATTAATACATTACATACTTAATATTTAATACACATATAAGGTATATTTGATGTGTATATAAGATACACATTACTTGTGCATATGTGTAATATCCTAAATTTTTTAAAAGTTCTAATTTTTGAAAATTTGATAAAATAAATTATAATTTAAATGGATAAATAAAATTAATGGTTTTAAATGAAAAATGAAAGGATTTTAAATGAAAAAGTGGAATATATACGTGATATATATGTAAAAAATATACAACATATAAAAGTCAACACTTTTTAAAAAAAAACCAAAGTAAAAGGGTATTTTGGTAATTAAATATTAGAAATTTAAAATTAATAAAATAATTTAAAAATAAATAATTTTGGATGAAAGATAATATTTTGGGGTTTTAATTAATTAAATAATTAATTAATTAAAAATATATTAAAATAATAATATATATAAGGTTGAAAATGTGAGTGGGAGGAAAGAGAAAATTATTTTTTTCATCTTCTTCTTCTTCTTTCCTTCAAGGCCGACTTTCATGGCTTCAAGAGAGGGATTTTCTTCTTCCATACTCCAAAAATTGAAGGATTTCAAGTATTCAAAGTGGATTTTTGGTGATTTCCACCAAAATTAGTAAGTTTTCAACTCTTTTCTTTGAATTCTATAGAAAATTGGATTATGTTGAGTTTGAAATTTTGATGTAGCATGTTATAATTATTGAAATGGGTGCATATCATGTTATTTTGGATAGTTAACAATGATTTTAAGGTTGGATTAAATAAATGGTTTAATTTAAGTTGAGTTTGGTGAAGAGATAAAATTTAGGGTTATGGAACATTTAAGTTTTTGAAATCATGAGTTATAATTGTGAAAATTACTTCCAAATGTGTTTTTTTGATGCATAAACAAGGATTTTAAAATCAAATGATGGATTTAGTTAAGTTTGGATAGAGTTTGAAGATGGTAGTATTGATTTAGGGTTTTGGAAAAGTAAATTTTCAAAGAATGATTAATTGTTTGATTTTAATGTTTAAATATTATTATTTAATGATATAAGTGGTGGAAATAAGATTGAAATGATAATTGGATTGAGTTGGAATGGAGATCCTTCAATGGTGAAGGTTATGCCATTTTAGGGTTTTGAGCATAAGCATGTGGTTAATTAATGTAATTGGTTTAAACATGCTAAAACATGATTCTAATGATATTAATAAACTTAAAACACTAATTTAAATGGCTTGATATGGTGTTTCAAAAGTTAAAGTGAGGTGAAGCTTAATTTTGGGATTTGGTTTAGAGTGATGTTTAATTATGGTTTGATGTTGAGAATACCTTAGAATGTGATATTAAATGATTATGTATGATCACATTTGGTATAGGCATTGAGAGAGATTGATTTGCTTCATCCAAGTGGTGAAGGGCAAGTTGGAAGGATAGGATTAGAGGTTGTGTTAAACTTGCTTTGGATTGCTAGTGGAGCTATGTACAAACTTTGAATATATTGTTTATATTTGCATGACATTTGGGCTTAACACATTTTGGTTGGAAAATGTTCAAGTTACTTGGTTTCATTGATTGAGTATGAATAATGTGCTATGACATTTGTAATGTCATATATGTGTTAAATGCATTGTGAAAAGCCATTGATAATAGCTAAATTGTGTAGAATGTGAAATATGTATATCATGTGAAAATACCCAAAGTAATTGGGTAATGTGTTGTGAATGAAAAAATGAGATATGTGGAATAATAAAATGAATTGATATTGATAAAAATGAGAAAATTGAGAAAATTGAGAAAGATGTGAAAAATAAGAAAAATAAGAAAAAAAATGTGAAAATAAGGCAATGTACCTAAATTGAATATGTGACAATGAGAAAGAGATTAATAATGAGAAAAATGAATAAATGAAAAAAAAAGTGAGAAAAAGATGATATAATAAGGCAATGTGCCTAGTTTAATCATGAGAAAATGAGAAAAGTTTTGATAAAGGAATTATGAAAGAATTTGATAATGAGAAATATGAATAAATTGTGTGCCTAGTATGTTATTCAATTTTCAGAGTTCTAGGTTTGGCGGCATGCCTATGATTGCCTATGGGCTAAACGCTGGAATGGTAAAAAGATTGGGTTGTAAAATATATATGATATTTTTGGGGTGAAAAAGACTGGGTCGTAAGCCTCAAAAACTGTAGCAGTCTAGCCAGATTGAGGACCAAGATATTGGGGCCTAAGGGTCTAGCCGGGTTGAGGTCCAAGAGACTGAGGCTATTATATTATCCATGGATATATTGCCTACGGGGCTAGACACATGGTGTCATTATGGACCAAAGCAGTAACTCTGAAATTTGAATAGCATATTAGATCCTTTTTGGGCCCATGCTTGTATTTGCTTTAATGTGAATTATGAATTGTGATACAATTGAGCAATATAATGCGATGAGTTATGATTATGAAATATTTGAAAAATATAAGAAAGTAGAATGATGTGACATCTATATGCATTGTGCATTGGCATTGCATTGAGTTTTATTGTTATTATCAAAGTTTGTACAACTAGGCTTCGGCTTAGCGCGATTGTAATTCGTCGCACAGGTGTCATGGATGATTTGGTAGAGCCGGAGAGTTCTGCTAGACCTGGTCGGGTCCAGGTTTGTATTTATTGAGCTTGAAGAGTTGTTTTTGGGTACATTAAGTTCAGAGCCACTTACCAGCATGTAGATATTTGATATTACAATGTATTTTGATATTATATATGTTATGATATGTTTTTGGAAGTATATAATGTAAATTGTAAAGAATGTTTTGAATTATTTGTTCAGATAAGATTTTATATGTGTTGTTAATTCATATATCTATATATAAGTATTTTGAGAAAATATGGAGAAATTGAGAAGTATTGGTGAAATGGTGAATTGATTTTTATTGGGAGTGTTTACTTTATGCAGGTTGTGTTTGCTGAATTTTGGGAACGTTCAAATTACAAACAAAACTCTGGCAAATTTTTCCCAGAGATTTTCATATAAAAATATTTATTTTGGATTCCTATAACAAGCAAAGAATATTTATATACTATTTATTTTATATATTAGTATTTGAAATCTTAAAACAAAAAAGTGAAAATTTTTATTAAATCAGTCTTTGATATTTTTATACCATATATGCGTATTTTATATATGCTGAAAATATATATTGTACATATATAGGGTATAAGGGTGTTACAAGTTCATCTAGACCGAGTCGAGTCTCGGCTTGTGTTCTCTTGTGAAGTGTTGATTGTGGACATCAAGATCAGAGACGAACTGCCAGCATGCATAAATTTCATATTTTTTTTACTTATTGATTTTGATGTATCCATATGTATATTCCGCTGCATATTTCGCTGCTTATTAAACAAATATTTTGGCTAAAATTTTCGGTAATGAAAAAAAATATATATATATATATATATTTAACAAGAAATGTTTTATCTATTACTTCTATAATATAAGTTAAAGATTGGTTTGTTTAAAATGAATTGTGACATCCTTGTATCCGGTATACGTATATTACATATGTGGGTGTATGTGGTGTACGTATATGGGGTACAAGGGTGTTACATTTGTTTTGGTATCAGAGTTTAGGTTTGAAGTTCTCAACCTAGGTGAACTGTAAGAAAAAGAAAATGGAGATTTTTAAATGGTTTTTAAATAAGATACATGCATTGGCACTGGCAGTTTCTAATCTTTGATGAGGTGATCTTCTGCTGTGTTTGCAGATATAGGTAGTTATGGCATCTCAGACACGTCAGTATGTAGAGGGTAGTGCTAAGAGTGTAGCTCCTATTGAGGGTAGAGATGGAGCTAGAGTTGAGATAGCTGGAGAGGCACCTGCTTCTGTGCCAGAGAGACCAGCAGTTGATGAGATTCCGCTGATTTGGGTACGGCATATGATAGAGTTATTGAGGCAGGCTCCAGTGCAGCAGCAGCCACCGCAATCCAGCCGCAAATACCGATGAGGCAATATGATAAATTAAGAAAGTTTGGAGCTGAGGATTTATTTGGCACTACAGATCCTGCAGTAGCTGAGCAGTGGTTAGATAGAGTTCAGAGGGTATTCATCTAGCTGCAAGCTGCTCCTGAAGAAAAGTTTGATTATGCTAGATCACTTCTGCAGAGAGATGCATATGATGGTGGAAGACGGTTCCACATGTGATGGATGATCCACCAACCTTGACTTATGATGATTTTCTATGGGAGTTTGAGCAGAAGTATACTCTAAGGGAGTATAAAGATTCAAAGAAGATGGAGTTCCTGAGTCTGAGATAGGATACCATGTAACACCCCTATACCCCGTATGCGCACACTACATACTACTACACCTGTAATATACGTATACCGAATACAGGAGTGCCATGGTTTATAATAAGCAAACCAATCTTTCTTTTTAACAACATTATAAGAAAACTTAAAACATTCAAACTATATTATAAACTATACTAGATAAAACATTTATTCATTATGCAGCGAACAATGTAGTGGTATTTACATATATATAAATACATCAAAATCCATGTTTACAAAACATAAAATTTATACATGTTTGGCAGTTTGTCTCTGATCTTCAAGCCCACAATCAACACTTCAAAGTCTAGACTCGACTCGGTATAGCTGAACTCTCCGGTTCTACCCTGTCACCTGCGCGATGAATCACAATCGCGCTAAGCCATAGGCTTAGTGGTACAAACCACAATAACAATATGCTTTAATGTAATGCTAATGTCACACATTCATATATCATATTTCAAACCTTACATTAAATCATATTATTTATTTATTTTACCATTCATGAATCAAATTTAAACAAAGACAAGCATGGGCCCAAAAGAAACTAATATGCCACTCAACTTTCAGAGTTAATGTTTTGGTTTAATTATCACATTTATCATTAGGCTCAACCAAGCTTCAAGGATTAGGCTCAACCAAGCTTCAAGGGGAGCAAAATATGCTAAGCATCAACCCAACTTGGCTTCAAGAACCAAACCCAACCTAGCTTCAAGGGTTGTAACATCTCAACTAGGCTTCAAGGACTAGACCCATCCAAGCTTCAAGGGGAGTTAAGCATGCTAAACTTCAACCCAACTTGGCTTCAAGGATCAAGCCCAACCCAACTTTAAGAGATTGTTACTATTCCAACAACAAAACTCTGAAAAGTGAATAACACATTAGACACACAATTCTTTTATTATTTCATTATAAATTCAATTCTCATTTCCTCATAATCATTTACGCAACCATGCCCCAATTATTTCATTTGCATCAT
Organism: Garcia nutans; assembly: GCA_947685225.1. Lineage (NCBI taxonomy): Eukaryota > Viridiplantae > Streptophyta > Magnoliopsida > Malpighiales > Euphorbiaceae > Garcia > Garcia nutans. The sequence goes on along the minus strand of CANTUV010000035.1, from coordinate 24,136,207 downwards.
TATAGCCAACAACAATGGCATCATATCTCATCATTAAGGTATACACAACCAATTGCATTGGATATACATTTTGAATGATCATCATATCTTTCACATTATGCAATTCATGATATTAATCAAATATATTAACAATGTAATGGATTACTTAACACATTTACAACCAAATGTGTTAAGTCCCAAAGTCATATAAATGTATGCAATAATGTAGGGTTTGTACTTACCTCAAGAGCACCTCACACAATACCAAACTCCTCTTCAAAGAATCCTCAACACTAGGATTAGGGCAATTCAACTCTCTTCAAAACCTAAACCAAAGGTGATCATACACACTCACTTAGAGATACACATGAGATAATATGGATAAGAACCAACTAGGGCTAACTCTAAACATGACACGTTCAACAACATGGGCGTGTCCCTGATCGTGCCCTAAACTCACAACACATAAGCTTTGACATGCTCAGTGACATAGGCGTGTCACTGGCCGTGTCAATCCTCCCTCAACACAGTAGCTATGACACGCTCAGTGACATGGGCGTGTCACTGGACGTGTAAATGCTACTACAACACAGAAGCTGTGACACGCTCAGTGACATGGGTGTGTCACTGCTCGTGTCACCCATCCAGAAAATAGAACCATTGACACGCCTAAAGACCTGGCCATGCTCATGGGCGTGTCAGGCCAAAAATCCTGATTCCGACAACAACAGCAACACATCCAACAAACCTCTTACTTCCACCATTTTCCACTTCAAACAAACTTAACTAAACACACCCATAAACCATAATAACTTGCAAAAACACTAAAACTGTAACACCCTTATATCCCGTATACGTACCAAGCATGCTTAAACGATCGTAACATACGTATACTGAATATAGAAGATGCCACAGTTTAAAAATAAACAACAATTATCTTTGTAAATAAGTGAAACCAATCTCAAACATTTAAAAGAAATCCAAAAGACACCATATATATATATATATAAATGTTTATTAATTCACAGTGGAAGTTATTACAAATATATTATAAATCAAAGTTTACAAAACATAGAATATATACATGATTGGCAGCTCTTCTCTGATCTTTAAGTCCCAAAAGAAAATCCTCAATGTCTACTCTCACTCGGTCTCGAGGAACTTTCAGGTTCAACTCTGTCACCTGCGTGATCAAACACTATCGCGCTAAGCCAACGGCTTAGTAATACGAAGTATTCTATTTTTATGCTTCAGTGCAATGCAATGTCACACATGTTACTATTAAATGCAACATCATAGTTAGAAATATCATATCACATCTTTACATTTCATATTTCATACTCATATTTCAAAGTCCTTGAATGAATCTCACTATTCAACTATTTCAACATCAATAAACCACATTTAAAAAAAGACAAGCATGGGCCCAAAATACACTAATATGCCATTCCATTTTCAGAGTTAATGTTTTGGTTCAATTTCACATTCATCAATATCATAATCCCAACTAGGCTTCAAGGATTAGGTTCAACCAAGCTTCAGCAAAGCATGCTAAGCATCAACCCAACTTGGCTTCAAGAACCAATCCAACCTAGCTTCAAGGGTTGTAACATCTCAATTAGGCTTCAAGGACTTAGCCAACCTAACTTCAAGAGATTGTTACTAGTATTAGGCATGCCACCAACAACAAACTCTGAAAATGGAATAATACATTAGTCACACAATTCATTTATCAGTTTCATTCTCAATTGAATCATCATAGCCAATCACAATGGCTTCACATCACAATTGAGTTTCATAGCAAATCACAATGGCTTCATACCACATTTAGTCATCATTTCATGTCAATCCACATTATAGCAATTCATCTTTCAATTACACAATCATTTACATCATATCTTTCACATCATATATATATATATGTCATCATTGATATTCACATAATGTCCCACATTGTATACAACATATCATTATTGATATGCATCATCATTATTCACATCATGTTTCCCCAATGTGCACAATATATATATCATTATTCATATTCATCATTAATATCATCAAATGTATATTCAATCTCAACATCATATGGATATATGTTCCACATTATTCACAACATAACATTGTTCACATGAATTAACAATGCAATATGCAAGCTTTGTACTTACCTCAATATCAAGTCACACAACTCTAAACATTTCCCTTTTCCAAAGTTCTTTAATTTCCAAATTAGGGCAATTCACCTTCTTTACAAAACCTAATTCAAAAATGATACAATACATGAATTCCAATACAATTTATCACTTAACAACCTCTTAATAAACCCTTAAATCACAAATTACACTTCCACATCATTCACAAAGGCCCACGGCCATGGCCACCTTCACCCCACGGGCGTGGCTTAGAAATCATTTCTGCCTTCCTAGCTCCACTCCCCCACGGCCATGGTTCTAATTGGCCACGGCCATGGCCAACCAAGGCCACGGGCGTGGCATCCACAAGGCTACTGCCTTCGGCCAACTTCTCCCTTCCAAGGCCTACAACTCCAACAAACCCCAACCACATGCAAATCTATGAAAATACTTGATCAAACTCAAGTTATACTTCAATAATCACTTCAAAACTCTAATACAAACACAATTTACTCTTTTAATTCAAATACCAACTTAACTTCTCATCTTACAAGAAATTTCAACACTTAAAATCACACCACAACCAAACTTAATCATACTATAAACAAACCACAACCCCACTCAAACATAACTTCAAAAACAACAAAAACAAACAAGAGAAAACTTACCAAAATAATGAAATTCCTTGAAATTCCAACTTGTATACTTGAAATCTTTCTTCAATTTGAACTTGGAACATCCAAAACCCTTCCTTGCTCTTTTGTTTTCCTTGCCTCTTTGATGAGCCGGCCACCCAAGGAAAGAAAAGAAAAGAAAATAGAAATTGAAGAGGAAAAGTCAAAGTTCTCTTCTCTTTAAATATCCACCAAGCAATTTAATTAGGGAATTACTTAAATATCCTTTACTCTTTATTCTAACTCCCTTACATTCACTAGCCCTATTTAGTAACTTCACAAATCACACATAAAATATCTCTTCCCTTGACCAACCATTTGACCAACATATATGTTATATATATTAACATATACACAACATATACCATATCTCTCTACACATTACTTCCCTTTCAAACAACACATAAACATTCTCTTTTCAATCTTTCTTTTCCTATCAATTTAACATATACACATAATCCAATAAAACAACAATTGTATCAAAACTTCTAGGGCACAATTTGGGATATTACAAAAACAATTCAAAACATACATCAAACACCAATTCACAACCATCACATACACATAACTCAAACACAACACTTGCTCTTCCACCAAACCTAACACTTTCTCTTCAATCCAACCCCAAAAATCAACACCAAGAAGATTACACACCCTCAAATACACTATAATCAAATATACACATACCATCAACAATTAAACACCAAACCCACAACACAAACTTAAAAGAAAACAAGGGAATCAAGTGGAAAACTTACCAAAAGTGATGAAAACCCTTAGAATTTCAATTTGATCACTTGAAACATCCTTCAATCTTGAGTTTGGATGAGCAAAATCTATCTTTCCTCTCTTGCTATGGTGATGGTCGGCCAACCAAAGAAAGAAGAAGAAGAAGAATAGAAAAGAGCAAAGTCAACTCTCCCTCTTCACTTAACCACTCAATCTTTCTTTTGTTCTCAACCAAGCAATTATATTAATATAATATTACAAATATCATCATCCACTTTCCACTTAATTTCCATTTTAATTAATTAAAATTAATTATTTCTTCTTTTGACCACCCATTTCTTTGACTTGTATATGTTGTATATATCTCTATATATACAACATATACACTCTTCTCCTTACCTCTTTTCTCTTTTCACTTTAACATATACACTTATAACATTTACTTCAAATATAACAATAAATATTCCAAAACTTTTAGGGTATACTTTGGGATATTACAATTCTCCCCCTCTAAAAAGAAATTTTGCCCTCGAAATTACCTGATCTCAAGTCTGAAACAGTTGAGGATACTGATCTCGCATCGCTTGCTCACTATCCCAAGTTGCCTCTTCCTTCGCATGATTCTTCCAAAGAACTTTCACAAGTGGCACTTTTTTATTTCTCAACTCTTTCACTTCATGTGCCAAAATAGCCACTGGTTCTTCTTCAAAAGTTAGATCCAGACTCACCTCAATAGATTCAACCGACAAAACATGAGATGGGTCTGATCTGTATCTCCGTAGTATAGAGACATGGAAAACATTGTGAATTCTATCCAACTCAGGCGGCAAAGCAATTCGATAAGCAACTGGTCCCACTCTCTCCAATACCTCATAAGGTCCAATAAAACGAGGACTTAGCTTCCCTTTTTGGCCAAATCTTAAAATATTTTTCCAAGAAGACACTTTCAGAAATACTTTATCTCCAACATTGAACTCTATGTCTCTCCTCTTCAAATCTGGATAAGATTTCTGCCGATCTGAAGCTGCTTTCAACCGATCCCGAATTATTTTCACTTTCTCTTCTGTTTCTTTAATCAAATCAGGACCAACCAATTTGCCTTCTCCAACTTCATTCCAACATAGAGGCGTTCTGCATCTTCTACCATACAATGCCTCATAAGGTGCCATTTTAATACTAGAATAATAACTATTGTTGTAAGAAAATTCCATCAGTGGCAAAAATTTGTCCCAACTTCCAGAGAAATCAATGACACAGCTTCTCAACATATCCTCTATAATCTGTATCACTCTTTCTGACTGCCCATCTGTTTGCGGATGAAAAGCAGTGCTAAAATACAATCGAGAACCCAAAGCACCATGTAAACTTTTCCAAAACCTTGAAGTGAACCGGGAATCTCGATCGGACACTAAAGAAATTGGAACTCCATGCAACTTCACTATCTCACTGATATACAACTCAACCAACTTCTTAAGAGAATAGTCCATTCTAACTGGAAGAAAATGAGCTGTCTTCGTCAACCAATCAACAATAACCCAGATAGCATCACGCTTCTTCTGAGTTAATGGCAACCCAGACACAAAATCCATTGTCACTTGCTCCCATTTCCATTTAGGCATTGCTAAAGGTTGGAGCAACCTGGTAGGAACTTGGTGCTCGGCCTTCACTCTCTGACAAGTGAGACATTTGTATACAAACTCCGCTATGTCTCTCTTCATACCTGACCACCAGTAATGCTGCTTTAAATCATAATACATCTTGGTATTCCCAGGGTGCATAACAAAAATCGATTGATGTGCTTCTTCCAAAATAATCTTTCTCAATCTTGTATCATCAGGAACACACAATCTATCTTTGGACCAAAGGCTACCATCACTTCTCACATGAAAATCTCTACTCTCTCCATTTTGGCAATCTGACACAACTTTTTGAATTTTCTCATCTGCCAATTGATACTCCCTTATCTGATCCAACAACACTGGCCTCAATTGCAATTGAGCTAACAAAGCACCATCATCACAAAGCTCAAAATTAGCATGCAACGCTCTCAACTCAACAAGCAACGAGAGCGAATAAGCAGTCAAACCTGCTAAAGACTTTCGACTGAAGGCATCAGTAACAACATTTGCCTTACCAGGATGATAATCAATCAAACAGTCATAATCTTTGATTAGCTCCAACCATCGTCTTTGCCGAAGATTCAGCTCTTTTTGAACACCCAAGTATTTCAAACTCTTATGATTTGTATAGATAAAACACTTCTCTCCATACAAATAATGTCGCCAAATTTTCAAAGCAAACACTATAGCTGGCAATTCCAAATCATGCGTTGGAAAATTAAGCTCATGCGAGTTCAACTGCCGAGAAGCATAAGCTATGACTTTACCCTCTTGCATCAAAACACAACATAAACCATCATATGAAGCATCACTGTAAATCACATATGGTTTATCTTCCACAGGCAAAGTAAGAATAGGAGCTTGAGTCAACATCTCCTTCAACTGCTCAAAACTAGCTTGACACTGATCTGTCCACACAAATCTAACTCCTTTCCGAAGTAATCTGGTGAGTGGAGTACCTATCAAAGAAAAACCTTTCACAAAATGTTGATAATAGCCTGCCAAACCCAGAAAACTTCTAACTTCAGTCACTGACTTCAGTGGACTCTAATTCAAAATAGCCTCAACTTTACTCGGATCAACTCTTATACCATCTGCTGACACTATATGACCCAGAAAAGTCACTTGATCAAGCCAAAACTCACATTTCGACAGCTTAGCATACAATTACTTCTCTCTCAAGGTCTGCAATACAATCCGCAAATGCTCGTCATGCTCCTCCTTATTATGCGAATATACCAAAATATCATCAATAAAGACTACCACAAACTGATTCATATAGGGTCTAAACACCCTATTCATCAAATCCATAAATGCTGCAGGTGCATTCATCAACCCAAAAGGCATCACTAAGAACTCATAATGCCCATACCTTGTGCGGAAAGCTGTTTTAGGAACATCTTTAGCTCTAACCCTCAACTGATGGTACCCTGATCTCAAATCAATCTTGGAAAACACCGCTGCTCCCTTCAACTGATCGAAGAGATCATCTATCCTAGGCAAAGGATACTTATTCTCGATGGTCACCTTATTCAATTGCCTATAATCGATGCACAAACTCAAAGTACCATCCGTCTTCTTCACAAACAAAATAGGTGCTCCCCACGGAGAAACACTAGGGCGAACAAACCCTTTATCCAACAACTCCTGCAACTGCACCTTCAACTCTCTCAACTCAGCAGGTGCCATTTGATAAGGACTAATAGAGATGGGAGTGGTACCAAGCAACAAATTGATACCAAACTCAACCTCTCTCTCAGGGGGTAACCCTGGCAACTCCTCCGGAAAAACATCTGGAAATTCCACAACTATGGGTATACTATCAAGCTGAGAACCCACAACTCAGGTATCCATAACATGAGCAAGAAAATCATCACACCCTTTTCTAATAAACTTTCTAGCTGCAACAGCTGACACAAACAAGGATGCAAGTTGTCTCTGCTCACTAGATATCATCATACTTCTACCATCACTGGTTCTCAGGGTAACACACTTCTTTGGATAGTCTACCATAACTCCATGCTTACACAACCAATCTATGCCTAAGATCAAATCATATTCCTTAAAAGGCATTTCAATCAAATCACCCAAAAACTCCTCACCTTGTACCACAACTGAACTATCACGATGCACCTTACTCATCACAACACTATGTCCTAAAGGATTTGTTACCAAGACATCAAATCCTAAGGACTCTGAATGTAATTCAGACACAGGCAAAGATAGATGCACTTATGTATGAATGAGTAGATCCTGGATCAATCAAAGTAAGAACTGAAATGCCAAATAAAGAAAATGTACCCGCAATAACTACTGAAGCATCCGGCTGCCTCTGCATCACATACACTCACTGAGAAGACCCAGTCTCATCTGGCCTACTGCCTCCGGATGTAGAGCCTCCTCTCTGACTGATCCAGGGTCGACCACCTCTACTGAAACCTCTGCCCCCTCGACCACCTCTGCTGACACCGGGTCGAGAAGCTGCAGTATCAGTCTGTCTATCCTCCTGTAGCTCAGGGCAATATTTGATGAAGTGAGCTGGTGACCCACATCTAAAACATACTCCTGATCCACCCGTCTTCCAGCAAGCACCCCCATGTGCCCTACCACAATGAACACATATAGGTGGAATGGATCTCTGAATCACTGGAGTCAGAGCACTTGCTACAGAGACTGTAGGTCTCGATCTCTGCCTCTGATACTAAACTGATCTACCTGACTGCCTCAGGCTCCTACTGACTCTTGGAATAAAACTTCATCGGCCTCTCTTCATAGATGAAGACCCTGCCTCAAACCGGGGTCTCCTAACTCTGGTCTCCTCTTCAGTAGCAGCTGCTGCAATACCCTATGCTCTTTCAACACTTCTAGCTGCTGCAACTAACTGAGAAAAGTCTTGGTACCGAGAACCAGCAACAATACACATAATAGAGGGCCTCAATCCCTCCTCAAATCTCCTACACCGATCAATCTCATCTGAAATAATCCCACCGGCATAGTGACTCAACCGGATATACTCTATCTCATACTCTATCACTGTCCGGTTCTCCTGTCTCAGATTCAGAAATTCCATCTTCTTGACATCCTTATACTCCCTTGGAGTATATTTCTGCTCAAACTCCCGCAGAAAATCACCATAAGATAAAGTAGGTGAATCATCCATGGCATGTGGAACTGTCTTCCACCAATCATAAGCATCTTTCTGCAATAAGGATCTAGCATAATCAAAATTCTCTTCAGGAGTGGCTTGCAACTGAATAAATACCCACTGCACTCTATCCAACCACTGCTCAACTATTGCAGGATCTGTAGTACCAAAGAAATCCTCAGCCCCATACTTTCTCAATTTATCATAATGTCTCATCGACACTTGTGGTTGTGGCGGTGGTGACGGCTGCTGCACTGTAGCTTGCCTCAACAATTCTACCACATGTCTTAGCCAAACTGGAGGAACCTCATCAGCAGCTAGTCTCTTTGGCACAGGAACAGGTGCCTCTCCAGCTCTCTCATTCCTAGCTCCATCTCCACCCTCTTCAGGAGCAACACTCTCAGCATTACCCTCTATGGAATGACGTGACTGGGATGCCATCACTACCTATATCTGCAAACACAGCAGAATATACCTCATCAAAGATCAGAGACTACCAATGCCAAAGCATGTATCTTATTTAAAAACCATATTTTAAAATCAAAATTTTCTTTTTCTTACAATTGACCTAGGTTGATAATCTCAAACCTAGGCTCTGATACCAAAACAGTTGTAACACCCCTATACCCCGTATACACACACTACATACTACTACACCTGTAATATACGTATACCGAATACAGGAGTGCCACGGTTTATAATAAGTAAACCAATCTTTCTTTTTAACAATATTATAAGAAAACTTAAAACATTCAAACTATATTATAAACTATACTAGATAAAACATTTATTCATTATGCAGCGGAAAATGTAGTGGTATTTACATATATATAAACACATCAAAATCCATGTTTGCAAAACATAAAATTTATACATGTTTGGCAGTTTGTCTCTGATCTTTAAGCCCACAATCAACACTTCAAAGTGTAGACTCAACTCGGTCTAGCTGAACTCTCCGCCTCTACCCTGTCACCTGCCCGATGAACCACAATCGCGCTAAGCCATAGGCTTAGTGGTACAAACCACAATAACAATATGCTTTAATGTAATGCTAATGTCACACATTCATATATCATATTTCAAACCTTACATTAAATCATATTATTTATTTATTTTACCATTCATGAATCACATTTAAATAAAGACAAGCATGGGCCCAAAAGAAACTAATATGCCATTCAACTTTCAGAGTTAATGTTTTGGTTTAATTATCACATTTATCATTATCCCAACTAGGCTTCAAGGATTAGGCTCAACCAAGCTTCAAGGGGAGCAAAGCATGCTAAGCATCAACCCAACTTGGCTTCAAGAACCAAACCCAACCTAGCTTCAAGGGTTGTAACATCTCAACTAGGCTTCAAGGACTAGACCCAACGAAGCTTCAAAGGGAGTTAAGCATGCTAAACTTCAACCCAACTTGGCTTCAAGGATCAAGCCCAACCCAGCTTCAAGAGATTGTTACTATTAGGCATGCCACCAACAATAAAACTCTGAAAAGTGAATAACACATTAGACACAGAATTCTTTTATTATTTCATTATAAATTCCATTCTCATTTCCTCATAATCATTTAGGCAACCATGCCCCAATTATTTCATTTGCATTATTATAGCCAACAACAATGGCATCATATCTCATCCTTAAGGTATACACAACCAATTGCATTGGATATACATTTTGAATGATCATCATATCTTTCACATTATGAAATTCATGATATTAATTAAATATATTAATAATGCAATGGATTACTTAACACATTTACAACCAAATGTGTTAAGTCCTAAAGTCATATAAATGTATGCAATAATGTACGGTTTGTACTTACCTCAAGAGCACCTCACACAACACCAAACTCCTCTTCCAAGAATCCTCAACACTAGGATTAGGGCAATTCAACTCTCTTCAAAACCTAAACCAAAGGTGATCATACACACTCACTTAGAGATATATATGAGATAATATGGATAAGAACCAACTAGGGCTAACTCTAAACATGACACGTTCAACAACACGGGCGTGTCCCTGATCGTGCCTTAAACTCATAACACAGAAGCTTTGACACGCTCAGTGACATGGGCATGTCACTGGCCGTGTCAATCCTCCCTCAACACAGTAGCTATAACACGCTCAGTGACATGGGTGTGTCACTGGACGTGTAAATGCTACTACAACACAGAAGCTGTGACACGCTCAGTGACATGGGCGTGTCACTGCTCGTGTCACCCATCCAGAAAATAGAACCATTGACACGCCTAAAGACTTGGCCATGCTCATGGGCGTGTCAGGCCAAAAATCCTTATTCCGACAACAACAGCAACACATCCAACAAACCTCTTACTTCCACCATTTTCCACTTCAAACAAACTTAACTAAACACACCCATAAACAATAATAACTTGCAAAAACAATAAAGCAATTCAAAACATACATCAAACACCAATTCACAACCATCACATACACACAACTCAAACACAACACTTGCTCTTCCACCAAACCTAACACTTTCTCTTCAATCCAACCCCAAAAATCAACACCAAGAAGATTACACACCCTCAAATACACCATAATCAAATATGCACATACCATCAACAATCAAACACCAAACCCACAACACAAACTTAAAAGAAAATAAGGGAATCAAGTGGAAAACTTACCAAAAGTGACGAAAACCCTTAGAATTCCTATTTGATCACTTGAAACATCCTTCAATCTTGAGTTTAGATGAGAAAACTCTATCTTTCCTCTCTTGCTATGGTGATGGTCGGCCAACCAAAGAAAGAAGAAGAAGAAGAATAGAAAAGAGCAAAGTCAACTCTCCCTCTTCACTTAACCACTCAATCTCTCTTTTGTTCTCAACCAAGCAATTATATTAATATAATATTACAAATATCATCATCCACTTTCCACTTAATTTCCATTTTAATTAATTAAAATTAATTATTTCTTCTTTTGACCACCCATTTCTTTGACTTGTATATGTTGTATATATCTCTATATATACAACATATACACTCTTCTCCTTACCTCTTTTCTCTTTTCACTTTAACATATAACTTATAACATTTACTTCAAATATAACAATAAATATTCCAAAACTTTTAGGGTATACTTTGGGATATTACATACCAGGTCAGTGACAGAGTATGAGATAGAGTTCATCCGATTGAGTCATTATGCCGGTGGGATTATTTCGGATGAGATTGACCGGTGTCAGAGATTTGAGGAGGGGTTGAGACCCTGTATCATGTGTATTGTCATAGGCTCCCGAAATCAAGATTTTTCTCAGTTGGTTACAGCTTCCAGGAGTGTTGAGAGAGTACAGGGTATTGCAGCAGCTACTACTGAGGAGGAGACTAGAGCTAGGAGACCCCTGAGTGAGGCAGGGTCTTCATCTGTGAAGAGAGGCATAGGAGGCTTTTTTTCAAGGTTCAGTAGGAGCCAGAGGCAGTCTGGTAGGTCAGTACAACATTAGAGGCAGAGATCAAGACCTACAGTGTCAGTGGCTAGTACTTCAACTCTAGTAGTACAGAGGCCAGTTTCTTATACATGTGTCCATTATGGTAGGGCACATGGGGGTGCTTGCTAGAAGACTGATGGACCAAGAGTGTTATAGATGTGGGTCACCAGATCATTTTATCAAAGATTGCCCTGAGCTACCGGAGGATAAACAGACTGATACTGCAGCTTCTTAACCCAGTGTTAGAGGAGGTCGAGAGGGCAGGGGTTTTAGTAGAGGTGGTCGACCTGGTTTAGTCAGAGAGGAGATTGTACAGCCGGAGATAGTAGACCAGGTGAGGCAGGGCCATCACAGCGAGTGTATGTGATGCAGAGGCAGCCGGATGCTTCAGCCGTCATTGCGGGTACAATTTCTTTATTTGGTACCTCAGTTCTTGCTCTCATAGATCCTAGATCTACTCATTCATACATAAGTGCATCTATCTTGCCTATGACTAAATTGCATTCAGAGTGCATAGGATTTGATGTTTTGGTGACAAATCCTTTAGGGCATAGTGTTGTAGTTAGCAAGGTGCATCGTAATAGTTAAGTTGTGGTACAGGATGAGGAGTTCCTTGGTGATTTGATTGAGATGCCTTTCAAGGAGTATGATTTAATTTTAGGCATGGATTGGTTATCTAAGCATGGGGCTGTGGTAGACTGTCAAAATAAATGTGTTACTTTGAGAACCCGTGATGGTAGAAGGTTATGGTATCTAGTGAGCAGAGACATCTTGCATCCATGTTTGTTTCATCTATTGTAGCTAGGAGGTTGATTTGAAACGGATGTGAGACTTATCTTGCTCATGTTGTAGATACCAGGGTAGTGGGTTCTCAACTTCATAGTATACCCACAGTTGTTGAATTTCCAGATGTTTTTCCTGAGGAGTTGCCAAGGATACCCCCTGAGAGAGAGGTAGAGTTTGATATAGATTTATTACCCGGCACCACCCCTATCTCTATTACTCCTTATCGAATTGAACTTGCTAAGGGTTTTTTCTCCCTAGTGTGTCTCTATAGGGAGCGCCTGAGAGAGAGCGCCAGTTGTATGATAAGCTGTCTAAATGTGAGTTTTGGCTTGATCAAGTGACTTTTATTGGTCATGTAGTTTCAGCAAAAGGTATTAGAGTTGATCCAAGAAAAGTTGAAGTTATTTTGAATTAGAGTCCACTGAAGACTGTGATAGAAATTAGAAGTTTTCTGGGTCTGGTAGGCTATTATTGACGGTTTGTGAAAGGTTTTTCTATGATAGCTACTCCACTCACCAAATTACTTTGGAAGGGAGTTAGATTCGTGTGGACAGATCAATGTCAGGTAAGCTTTAAGCAGTTGAAGGAGATGTTGACTCAAGCTCCTGTTCTTATCATGCCTGGAGAAGGTAAACCATATGTGATTTACAGTGATGCTTCATATAATGGTTTGGGTTGTGTTTTGATGCAGGAGGGTAGAGTCATTGCTTATGCTTCTTGACAGTTGAAGCTGCATGAGCTGAATTACTTGACGTATAATTTGGAATTGGCAGCCATAGTTTTTGCTTTGAAGATTTGGCAACATTATTTGTATGGGGAGAAGTGTTTCATTTATACGGATCACAAGAGTTTGAAATACTTGGGTGTTCAGAGAGAGCTGAATCATCAGCAGAGAAGATGGTTGGAGTTGATTAAAGACTATGACTATTTGATTGATTATCATCCTGGTAAGGTAAATGTTGTTGCTGATGCCTTAAGTCGGAATTCTTTGGCAGGTTTGACTGCTTATTCGCTCTCATTGCTTGTTGAGTTGAGAGCATTGCATGCTAGTTTTGAATCTTGTGATGATGGTGCTTTGTTGGCTTAGTTGCAATTGAGACTGATGTTGTTGGATCATATTAGAGAGGCTCAATTGGCAGATGAGAAAATCCAAAAGACTGTTATAGAATGCCAAAAGGGTGAGAGCTGAGATTTTCTTGTGAGAAATGATGGCAGTTTATGGTACAAAGATAGATTGTGTGTTCTTGATGATGTAAGATTAAAAAAGATAATTTGGAGGAAGCACATCAGTCGGCTTTTGCTATGCACCTTGGGAGTACCAAAATGTATCATGATTTAAAGCAATATTATTGGTGGTCAGGTATGAAGAGAGACATAGCAGAGTTTATATCCAGATGTCTCACTTGTCAGAGAGTGAAGGCTGAGCACCAAGTTCCTTCGGGATTACTTCAGCCATTATTAGTGCCTGAATGGAAATGGGAGCAACGATGGATTTTGAAATTGGTTTACCTTTGACTCAGAGAAAGTAGGATGCAACCTAGGTGATTGTTAATCGAATGACAAAGACGGCTCATTTCTTACCAGTTCGGATGGATTATTCTCTTGAGAAATTAGCTGAGCTGTATATCAGTGAGATAGTGAGATTGCATGGAGTCCCAATCTCTTTGGTATTTGATCGAGATCCTCGGTTTACTTCAAGGTTTTGGAAGAGTTTGCATAATGATTTGGGTTCTCGATTGCATTTTAGCACTGCTTTTCATTCTCAGACAGATGGGTAGTCAGAGAGAGTGATACAGATTTTAGAGGATATGTTGAGAAGTTGTATCATTGATTTCTCTGGGAGTTAGGATAGGTTCTTACCACTGGTGAAATTTGCTTATAATAACAGTCATCAGTCCAATATTAGAATGAATCCTTATGAGGCATTGTATGGTAGAAGATGTAGGACGCCTCTATATTGGGATGAGGTTGGAGAAGGTAAGTTGGTTGGTCCCAATTTGATTAAAGAAATAGAAGAGAAAGTGAAGATAATTCAGGATTATTTGAAAGTAGCCTCAGATCGGCAGAAATCATATTCAGATTTGAAGAGAAGAGACATAGAATTTAATGTTGGAGATAAAGTATTTTTGAAAGTGTCTCCTTGGAAGAAAATTTTGAGATTTGGCCGCAAAGAGAAGTTAAGTCCTCTTTTCATTGGACCTTATGAGGTACTAGAGAGAGTTGGATTAGTAGCCTATAGACTCGCTTTACTGTCTGAATTGGATCTAATTTACAATGTCTTCCATGTCTCTATGCTACGGAGGTACAGGTTAGACTCATCTCATATTTTGTCAGTGGAATCTATTGAGGTGAGTCTGGATCTAACTTTTGAAGAAGAATCAGTGGCTATTGGCATATGAAATGAAAGAATTGAAAAATATGAAAGCGCCACTTGTGAAGGTTCTTTGGAAGAATCATGCTAAGGAAGAAGCAATATGGGAGAGTGAGCAAGAGATGCGAGATCAGTATCCCCATTGTTCCAAACTTGAGAGTAGGTAATTTTGAGGATGAAATTTATTTATAGAGGGGGAAAATTGTAATATCCCATATTATACCCTAAAATTTTAGAAATGCTAATTGTTGGGAAATTGAATTAAATGATTTAAAGTGTATATATGATTAAGTGAAAAGATGAAAGGAAGGAGTGTATATATGTTATATATATTGAGATATATACAACATATACAAGTCAACATCTTAATAATAAGGTCAGATATTTTAATTAATTAAATATTAAATAATGTTAGTGGAAGATGATATTTGATATTTATAATATAATAATAATTTAATTGCTTGGTGGAGATTAAGTGGAGATTTATATGGTTAAGTGAAGTGGAGTGGTTTTGACTATTTTCATCTTCTTCTTCTTTCTTCTCCAAGTGAGCCAGCAACCACCATTAGCAAGGGTTGGATTAAAGAAAAGGTTAACTATTGGTGGATGGTTGGTGTAGTTGTGTGTATGGTTGATTTTGGTATTTTTGAGATTGTTTTGTCCAGTTAACTTTGCTTTCGGGGTTGGATTGAAGAAAAGGTTAAGTTAGTGAAGAGAATAAGAGTTGTGGGTGGTGTGACTTTGAGTTCTGAAATATGGTTGTGATTGTGTATTTTTGTTTGTTTTGAGCTGTGTGGATGTTATGCAAGTTTATTGTGGTATTATGATGGTTTTGGTTGAGTTGTGTGGATTTGAAAGGGGGTGATGAAAGATGTTTGTTGGATGTGGCATTTTTGTGTCGATGGTTCTATTTTCAGTGTGGGTGACACGACCAGTGACACGCCCATGTCACTGAGCGTGTCACAGCTTCTATGTTGTTGGTAGATTGACACGTCCAGTGACATGCCCATGTTACTGAGCGTGTCATAGCTACTGTGTTGTTGGAGGATTGACACGTCCAGTGACACGCCCATATAACTGAGCATGTCATAGCTTCTGTGTTGGAGGAGGATTGACAAGTCCGGTGACACGCCCATGTCACTGAGCGTGTCATAGCTTCTGTGTTGTTAGAGGATTGACACATGCAGTGACACGCCCATGTCACTGAGCGTGCCAAAGCTTCTGTGTTGTGGGTTTAGGGCACAGTCTGGGACACGCCCGTGTTGTTGAGCGTGTCATGTGTAGAATTTTCCCTAGAAAGTTCTCTTCCTTATTTTCTTATGTGTATCACTAAGTGGGTATGTATAATCACTTTTGGATTAGGTTTTGAAGAGATTTGAGTTACCCCAATCCAAGTGTTGAGAGGGATCTTGGAAGAGGAGGTTGATAGATTGGTGTTTGTTGCTCTTAGAGGTAAGTACAAATCTTAAATGATTGCATACATTTACATGACTTGGACTTAACACATTTGTTTGGAAAATGTGTTAAGTTACCTATTATATTGTTGGTGCATGAGAATGGTGCTATGATTTGCATAATGTGAACTATTTGAAATATATAATGATGATTCAAAATGTATGGATAATGCAATTTGTTATGTATACACTAGTGATAGTGTGAGAAGCCATTGGTAATGGCTATATTGATATAAATGGGATATTTGAGGCATTGTGCTTATAATGATCATGAGAAAATGGAAAAGGATTTGATAATGAAATTATGAAAGAATTGTGTGCCTAGTATGTTATTCAATTTTCAGAGTTTTGCATTTGGTGGCATGCCTATGAAGTAACAGTCCCTTGAAGCTGGGTTGGGCTTGGTCCTTGAAGCCTAGTTGGGTGTTACATGATGTAGCAGACCTTTGAAGCTGGGTTGGGCCTAGTCCTTGAAGCCTAGTTGGGATGTTACATATGAGGTAATCCTCATTGTTATTATGATTCACCTTCGGGCTAGATAAATGTGATTATTGGACCAAAGCAGTAACTTTGGAATTTGAATGGCATATTAGATCTCTTTGGGCCCATGCTTGTCTTTTCATTAATGTGAAATATGAATTATAAAACAATTGAGCAATATAATGAGATATAATGTTATAAGTTGTGGTATCCATATTTGTTGTGCATTAGCATTGCAATTGAATAATATTGTTATCAAGGTTTGTACCACTAAGCTTCTGGCTTAGCGCGATTGTGATTTATCGCACAGGTGACAGGGTAGACCCAGTTGAACCGGAGAGTTCAGCTAGACCGAGTTGAGTCTAGGCTTGTGTTCTCTTGTGAAGTGTTGATTGTGGACATCAAGATCAGAGATGAACTGCCAGCATGTATAAATTTCATATTTTTGTACTTATTGATTTTGATGTATCCATATGTATATTCCGCTACATATTCAACTGCTTATTAAACAAAAGTTTTGGCTAAAATTTTGGGTAATGAAGATATATATATATATATATCTAAGAAGAAATGTTTTATCTATTACTTCTATAATATAAGTTAAAGATTGGTTTGTTTAAAATGAATTGTGACATCCTTGTATTCGGTATACATATATTACATATGTGGGTGTACATGGTGTACGTATATGGGTTACAAGGGTGTTACATGGTTCTTACGACTTTGGCACTGTTTAGGCCCGGAGAAAATGGAGTCGCCACCCAGATAGGCCGAGAAAAAAGAAAGGGGTGGATGACTCGATTCCTAAGGAATCCTCAACCCCCTAATGGGTTTGGAAAGTTGGGTACGTGTGGGGAAGGTGAGAAATGGCCAAACACCCCCACAATTCCCTGTTCACTGGAATCGGCCTCCTTTGCAGGTCTTAATATTATAAAATTCTTAAATATAACAATATTATCCATACTACATGCAACAATTAAAATAAAACATCATTATATTAAAATCAAAGCAATGTCCAAACAAAATAAATAAATGGACACCCATCCGAGGATGGAAACATGTCCTTACATCATCCATGTCTAAAACTAAATAGGACACCCACCGAAAGGTGGAAACGTGTCATTTACATTAGTCCAAAATATAAAAGTAATTTAAATTACATGATGCTTAATACATGAGGTGCCCAACATATGGAAACATACCTCTTACAAAGTTTTGAAATTAAAACAAATCAATAAAAGTAAACATACATTCATCATAAATAAATCATTCATTAAAGATATCAAACATCAATCAAAATATATAATAAACATTCATCCAATTTAAATAAAATAGTAAGTATAAAACTTTAGGGTTCATGTATCAATTTGGGTTTCTTGGGTTTTATGTTTAATAATTAGGGTTTTGTATATACTAGTTTAATTAGTTGAGAAACATTTTAAAGAAATAACATGGCTAGTGGATGATTGAATTTAAAGATTAGATTTGAAATAAATTAGGGTTTGAATATAAAGAATGGATGTTTTGGATTTAGGGTTTCAAAAGTTGTATGAAAATAATATTAAAATTTAGGGTTTAAATAAATAAGATTGAAAATCATGAAAATTGATTTTTAGATTAGGTATTTTAAAAAAATAAGCTACTGTGATTTTAGAAAAATAGATTTGATTAGGGTTTTAAGAAAACAGATTATTGTGGTTTTTAGGAGAATGTAATTTAGGGTTGTAGATTTTAAAAATATGTGTTACGGTTATTAAGGCATTAGGGTTTTTGAAGAAATATTTTTAGGGTTTCAAATAGAGTTTGGATGGTAAGTAGAATAATTGATCAAATTATATGAAGAAGCAATTAACCCAACTTGATGAAGCTACTGTAAACATAAGCAAAAAAATAGAGATTCAAACCTTCTTTGTTGGTTCTACCACAATCTTTGAAATTTGGTTGAACAATGATAAAGACAGTGTAGGCTGCCTTTAATGGATTGTTGTTACTTTCTCATTGCCTCTTGCTCCTTCAAGCTTGAGATTGGCCGAAAAATCCAAGAGTCCAAAGTTCGATAAAAAATTTCAAATCCTGAATTTTGTGTCTTTAATGTGGTATTTATAAGAAAAAATCATAAACCTAATCCTAATTGGCTAAAAAAATAAAAATCTTTTAGGAAATAAAATTAAAAACCAAGTAGAATAGGGTTTTGGCAAAACCGTGTGCGGCCGAGAGTGCGAAAGTGTGCTTGCAAAAAACAAATTACTACAGGCGCGAGGCACGGGCTAGCCAATACGCCGCAGAAAATCCTACGGCGAATTGGCCTATGGCCATTTCATCGCAGAAAAATCTGCGGTGAATTGCCCAAGCCAATTTGTCTTTGGCGATGAAAATTTTTCGTCCCCGATTCTTCCGTCGCCGATTTTTATTTATTTATTTATATCTTTTTTTACTATTACCTTTTTTATTTTTATTAAAAATAAATATTGTAAGTAATAAATATTAAAATAAATATTATTTAATTAAAATACTATAAAAATTATTTTGGACTATTTTTAAAAAAATATTGGAATGGACTGGGTCAAGAATTAAGGGTCTACAATTTGCCCTATGCTTGAGCGATCTGAGACTACAACAAAAGAGACTGAAAAGTAATGTGATTTTTTACTGGATTTAGAGCCATACTGGACTCCATACCCAAGGTTTGTTTGAGCTCTGGACTCAAAAATAATTTATGTTCTGGACCCAAATTGATTTTAAGATTTGGGTCTGGACCCGAGGTAAGTTCTGAACTTAAAAATAATTTGGATTCCGGACCCAAGATGAATTTAGGATTTAGGTTCTGGACCTGAGGTAAGTTCTGGACTTAAAGATAATTTAAGTTATGGACCCAAGGTGGATTTAAAATTTAGGTTCTGTACCCGAGGTGAATTTAAGATTTGGGTTCTAGACCCAAGGTAAGTTCTGAACTTAAAAATAATTTGGGTTTTAGACCCGAGGTGAATTTAAGATTTTGGTTCTGGACCCAAGGTGAATTTAGGATTTGGGTTCTGGACCCGATGTAAGTTCTAGACTTAAAAATAATTTGGGTTTTGGACCCAAGGTGAATTTAAGATTTGGATTTTGGACCCGAGGTAAGTTCTGAACTTAAAAATAATTTGGGTTCTAGACCTAAGGTGAATTTAAGATTTGGGTTTTGGACACGAGGTAAGTTCTGGACTTAAAAATAATTTGAGTTCTGAACCCAAGGTGAATTTAGGATTTGGGGTATGGACCCGAGGTGAATTTAGGATTTAAGTTCTGGACCCGAGGTAAGTTCTGGACTTAAAAATAATTTGGTTATCTACAAAAAATAATTGTAATCAATAGGATACTAAAGAAATTTATAAAAAAAAATTAGCTATTTTTTACCATGCTTATATCTTCTTGCCCCTTGCGTGGAAAAATATTTTAAAAGTACAAAAATATTTGTGTACACGCAAATATCTGAATAATTGAGTTCACTATTTATTCAATGTGTAGTCACTATTTAGGCGCTATTAACTAACTATTCATTTACTATTTATCAACAGTAATATTTACTTTTTCTTCTTCTTCTTCTCTTTTTTTCCACGAGAATATTGTTTTTCACTTATTTATTTTTGTCTTTTTCCTTTGCAATTTTCTATATAAACGTTTCATTCCTTCTTTTCATTCTCACATCATTTCTGAAACTTTCATCTCCATTTCCTTTTTCTTTTCCTTTTGCAATTTGTCTTTATAAACCACGAAAGTTTTGCTTCTTCAATACTCATCCACACTTACATATTCTCATAATTAAAGTAAAAAGTTCAGCAGAGAGTTAAGGAAAAAATGCATGCTTCAAGATTAGGATCTCGATCCATTGCTGAGTTATTGGAATTTATTCGACGGCATGAAAATGGAACTGTAAGTCTACTAGCTGGGATGCAGCTTCATCGCAGTTCAAGCCAAAAAACTAAGGTAACAATGCAATTTAACGTTTATTTTTTATTTTTTAAGATTAGAAAAAATAAATTAATTAGAGGACTATGTTTAAGAATTTAATAAACAAATAGACAGATTAAAATAAAACATAACGAGTAAGTTTAGTCTATAAATCAGTGGTATTGGTATGATGATATACTTACCTTGTGTTAAATTACCTAGCTCCATGTTAGTACGATCATTGCATTATCCGGGACAGATGGTGTGTCTATAAAGCCCGACAATGGTATGATGTAGCACCTTCTCGGGTAAAATGAATTGTCCAAGATTGCAGTTTTGAAAGCTTTATCTTGCAATTGCCATCTGAGGAGTGTCCGATAGACAGGAGTGTAATTCAAGCATTGTTAGAGTGGTGGATGGACATGACCCATACTTTTCACCTACCTATAGGAGAGATGACCATTGGCCTAGTTGATTATACAGCCATAACTGGTATTCGGTACTATGGCCTTCTGGTCCCTCTTACTAATGATATTTTATCATTCAAAGAAGTCCAACAGTTAATCAATATGGAACCATCATTAAAAGGGCCTTTCAAGATAAAAATTGAGCCGATTCGGAGTTATTGGATGAACTATGAAGGATGGGTTCATAGGAAAATAGCCAAACAATATGCTAAAGGATTTTTACTGTATCTTCTCAAGTCCACTATTTTATGCAGCACTGAATCTACCATCCATCTGTCGGTGTTGAGGGCCCTTATTGATATGAGTATGGTACCGCTTTATGGCTGGGGTAAAGCTAGCATTGCCTATCTCTATCATGGACTGGCATTCCCCGAGAGAGAGTTGGGTATCTGAGATTGAATTTTTGGTTGTCCGATCGTGTAGTAGTTCCCGCTCTCACCATGTACACACCCAGAGCTATCTCTTGAGTTGCTTAACCTGGGGCCAGGTAAGATAGTATTAGAATACTTTAAAATTTATATAAAAGTTCACTTACCTTATGTCATTTTGTAGGTCAATTTGGCTTGGTGGAATATAGAAGAGTGGATGAACTGGACTTCTTCATGAATGCCGCGTTGCCTTTTCAACATACCCACCGAGTCATTGTTGGCCCTGTGTCTAGTGGCTGGTTTCTCATGGAGAGAGTGTATGAGCACTTCCTTGGTCCCGAGCAGTGGAGGATCCCGATGAATTGCCCAGAGTATACTTTAAATATCGCATCAATGCTGGAGAATGCATGGTGGTTAGCTCGGCATGGTTATAATGTTGAAATCTTTCTCTATCCACCGGGTGCATCATATACATAGTTTATTCGAGTAGGACTTTTGAACTTTGATGTATCTCCTGTTGGCATCTGGGAGATTCCCAAGAAAAATGAGGATAGCAATGAAGAGGAGTATCACGGAGAGGGAAGAGGGTCCATCCCGCATCTCGGGGCTAGCACCTCTCAGGTAAACTTTTACCATTTTTCCAATGTAATTACTTCTTTCTTAACTTATTTTGATTATTTTAATGACTATTTTCAGGCTACTGGCTCATTTGGTCATGAGGTTGGACCTTCCTTTACTGCTCCTCCATTTACTCATTCTAATCAACCGGAGAACCCGCCTCATCCACAGGGCATTGATATGAATTACTTGGTAGGTTTTCCTATTTCATGATAATTTATACTACATGTATGCATGATTATATATGCTCTTACCTTTTTCTTTCTGACTCACAGCGGATGCTTGAGGAACAAAACAAGAATCTTCAAGAAGAGTTAGCTGCTAGTCGTTAACAGATTGCCCATTTTGAAAAATTGTATTATCAGTCAGAGCAAGATTTTTTAGACTTCCGGTTTCAGGGGATGAGAGATCCTAGTGCTTCATCATCTAGGGGACCCCAAATTGATGACCATGAGATTATTTCATCTACTTCGGATGAGGACCATTACAGATCTAAATTCCAAGGTAATAGAGATTTAGGTGCTCTTGCTTCGGGCAGACTTGGGATAGGTGATATGCCTCCTCCTCCAACAGGCGATGACTTTTTCAGGGCTTTGTTTGATCATGATCCACCACCTCCTTCTCAGTGATCTATCATTATTGTATTAATTGAGGAAATATTGTATAATAAAAATAATGATAAAAATAATAATGATGATACATAATTTGCACTTTTACTATAACTTTTGACTTTTTTTCATTATTATCTTTACTCTATAATTATTGGTCTTTCCTCTTCACATTCAAAATTTTCACAGTAGCACTAATTTACAAAACCAAAGGCAATGCAGCAACTCAAAATCATTTCGTCACCAATTTCATATCCTTGCGCGTCTCGGTCTCAAACTATTCCTTGTCAATTTTGGAATAGCCAATCATCCCATATAAATCTCTTTTCATGCCATGGTTTCATACAAAAGACAGGAAATTTTTCACTTTAGCATCAAAATTCCTTTTAACAATTCCAATTTCCCTTCAATTGTCAACACCGAACCCAATTTGAAGAAAATAAAAGGTCTATTTAAAAATATGAATGCCATTCATTGGAAACAAACATCTTGGTCTAAAATTGTTTGAAGTGTTTTCAAAATATTAAATTAGACCATTCTTTTTTACATGCCATGGTGTAGAACCTTAATTTTTGACCCAGTCCGGTCTGTTATTTTTTATAGTCCAAAATAATTTTTGTGGTATTTTAATTAAATAATATTTATTTTAGTATTTATTATTCATAATTTTTAATAAAAATTAAAAATGGTGAAGTGAATAAAAAAAATAATAATAAACAAATAAATAAACAAATAAAAATAAAAATTGGCAACGAAAAATTCGTCGCCGAAAGTCAAATTAGCCAAGGCCAATTTCGCCCGCAGGAATTTTCCAAAACCTTTACAGTAGGTTAAACAAATACAATAATTGTACTAAAATCCCAAAACCCTAAACATGAACTAAAGAATTTTAAATAGAAATGGTAAATCCTAATTTGTATCTTTATTCGCTTTATTTTTAGATTTGATTATGTAGTTTATTATATGCTTTGATGGTTGATTTATTTAATTTCAATGCTTGATTTACTTAATTTATCATGGATGGATGTTTTCTTTATCGCTATTATTTGTTTATTTTAATATTGAAAGTGTAAGAGGTATGTTTCCACTTAGTGGGTACCTCATTAGTTAAATATCATGTAATTTAAATTGATTTTATATTTTGGACCAACATAAAGGACATGTTTCTACCTTTCGGTGGGTGTCCTATTTAGCTTAGACATGGATGATGTAAGGGCATGTTTCCATCTTCGGGTGGGTGTCCATTTATTTGCTTTGTTTGGACATTGCTTTGATTTTAACATAATGATGATTTATTTCAATTGTTGTGTGTAATATGGATAATATTGTTACACTTAAGAATTTTATAATATTGAGAGCTGTAAAGGAGGTCGGTTCCAATGAACTGGGCACTGTGAGGTGCTGGGCCATTTCTCACCTTCCCCACACGTACCCAACTTTTTGAACCCATTAAGGGATTGGGGATTCTTTAGAAATCGAGTCATCCATTCCTTTCTTTTTCTCGGTCTGTCCAGGTGGTGACTCCATTTTCTCCGGACTTAGGTCCGTGTTCTCAAAGGCCCCAAGCCTAAACAGTACCGAAGTCGCAAGAACAATTCCACCGGGAGTGGGGGAAGAAATCCCCGTTCATAGTGGCGACTCCACTAGGGACAAGAGAAGTTGATTCCGTTGGTCTTTATATTATTCTATTCTTTCTTATAATGATTTTATCCATTGCATCACATTAGATTGCATCGTGTATGTGAGTTAGGACGCCCATGTTACCCATGTTGTGTTATGTAAGGGATACCATACTTTCATTCAAGGTATGGAGATCGAGCATGGCATAACCACTTATAGCCTCGTACAATTTGGTATATACGCGCTATGGGAACCTAAGCCTTTTTACCTAAAGGCTAAAGCTCATGTAATTGGCCTAGTTACTTTCCTTAGGATTTACCCTAAATGCATGTTGTTTGACTATGGTTAATTTATCTTGGTTTAAATCATGGCTTATTTGGTTTGTTCTTTTTCTAATATGACCTAATTACATTGTAAGCTCCAAAATAAATTTTTATTTAAAATTAAAAAGACCTTTTTCAAAATGGTCTTTGGATATAAAACTTTTCCATAAACAAATCAAAAATTCTTTTCTCATGATCCAAATACAAAGTCCAAAATCCATTTTTTTCTAAAATCTTTTTACAATGGGCTTAAAAATAAAATTGTTTTTATCCAACCTTTTCTTATAAAGAGCTTGCAAATTATTTAGGTCAATTACGAAATACCAAAAATCAATTGTGAGCCTAGTTTATACTAAGAGTTATTAATAATGGGCTTATTTTTGGCATGAAACACTAGTTGCTTTTTCAAGTGAGAAATCTATTTGTAATAAACCTCTTGATTTAGTTTTAATCCAATATAGCATAAAAGCTATTTTAGTTGGATAAATGGATTAAAACCTAATTAATGGGAATTACCATAAATGGATTTCCATTTTTGAAAATATAACTATTGGTTGAAACGTCCGAGGAAAATATTCAAAAACAAGGTACCCCATGTTGGTATTTTGTTAACCATATACCTAGAAAAAGTGACTCGCCATTCGTGTGTGGATGTTATAAGGTTGGAAGGAACATTCTATTTATCCTTGTTTGTTAATTGTTTGTGCATACATGCATACATTTGCATCTCATTGATCCTCTCTGGCTCACAACCCTGGATTACGACAGTTCAAAAGCTTACGACAATCCGACCTACGCCTGAGATGAAGAATCTAGCAATGACTCAATCTCTTTTTCACCAAAAGCAATGGAGCCTGAACAAATTCAAAGAATGGTGGATGATGCCCTCAATGCCAAGATGGAAGAAATAAAAGAGGCCCTAGCTGAGTCCATGAAGAACCAATTGGCTGTAATTTTAGGAAATCATGCCGAAGCATCTGCTAGCACTAAGAAGCCAAAGGACAAAGGGAAGACTAAAGTTGGTGAATTGGTTTTTGATGACGAAAAGGTGGTTATCGATGATGATGATGATTGGGCTCAATACTACCAAGATCCTCAAGATAAGAAGAAGGAACCAAAGATTGTTGAAAGATCAGCTATGGAGAAAATCAAAACTTTTGATGTTGAAAAGATGATTGTGGACATAGAAAAGAAATTTGAGAAGAAACTGAAAATCGAAGAAATGTCCGAAGTTGACAAACTATTTGAGCTAGATGAAGAAGTTTCGTACAAGTTCAAGATGCCATCTTTTGCAAAGTTTGACGGAACCGAAAATCCTCACCTCCATGTGAAGCAGTAAATCACTGCTATGCAGTCTGCCCGAGCTTCTAAGGCCCAAACTCTAAGGTACTTTATACTCTCATTGGATCCTGTTATCCAAAATTAATTCAATACCTTAGAAGAAGGAACACAAAAGAGTTGGGATCTGCTATACAACGCCTTCATCCAATAGTATGGATACAATGTCAAGATGGAAGTTACCTTAATGGAAGTAGAGTCCATTAAAAAAAGGCCAAATGAAAATTTTATGGACTATGTAAAAAGGTGGAGAAATAAGGTCGCTTTGCTCAAGAAAAGACCCGATGAGTCTGATCAAATAAAGATGATCGTGAGAGGCGTCCTGCCCAATCTCCGTGAAAGGATGTCTCACACCCTCATAAGGGATTTCAAAGATCTTGTCGTTTTTCAATAAAAAGGAACGAGAAAGGAAACTATCAATCTGGTAGTCAAAGAATGCAAAAGGCAGTCAGTGTTAATGCTACTAACCAAGGATCAAGAAAGTAGTTTTCAGAATTAGGGAAACCGATGTCTTGGGTTCTCAATAAGCTTCAAAGAAAGGGATTGCTACGACCCTTAAATCCTCGTCCTTTTCCTAACCCTCTCCCACCTAATTTCGACACTAAAGCTTTATGCCAGTTTCAACAAATGTAAGGGCATGATATGGATAGATGTGTGAGGTTGAGGCATGAGATCCAAAATTTAATTGATAGTGGAAAGCTGCTCGAGCCTGACAAACCCAATACCAAGAGCAATCCTTTGACTAAGTTTAGAAGAGTACCTCCACTGGCAACCTTCATGGTGGAAAAAGGATTGGAAGAAGATTTTGTTTTATCATCCTTTCAAGATGGAAATATTGAAGATGTGAAAGGAAAAGAAGCTTAACTCAACAAACTTTCCTTAGCTTGAATGTTGCTTTTCAATTTTACTTTCTTTAATATTTAATTGGAACAATCATGTTTTTCAAATTCATGTGAATAAACTACTTTCATCAAAAAAAATTTGTTGGTCTTTGTTCATTTTGGTGCTCAACCAATGAGGAATCTAGCTTGATAATTCACAAATTAATGTATTTATGCATCATAATTCGAATGACCTTACTAGGTGAGGGAATTGCTCTATAGCATTGAGTTGTGAATGCTTACTTAGAGAGGGCTCCTGCATAATTACCTTTATCTAGGTCCTAGTCAGTCTTAGAACATGCTTTGACAAATTTTTGAGGCTAAATTGAACTCTACTTATTTAAGAGAGAAATGATCTAGGCATTGTTTGGTTAGCCAATAACTAGTATCCACCCAATTAAATATCAATCCCTAGTTGTCCCTTTGAGCCTTCATAAAATTTTAGCTTTCTTTTCATTGGCTTACAAACCCCAACAACCTACCCTGAGCTGCTGTTACACTAAGAAGATCAAAGAAAGAAATGAATAGTCAAGACCATAAGAATAGTTGATGTTCTCAAGACCATAAGGGTAGTTGAAGTTCACCTAATATCTCCAATCTATCAAGATAACATCAGAGTAATAAATGATTTATCCCTGTTAAAGGAGATTTATGTCACTCCACTCATCTATTATTAGAAACCCAAGTTGGTATAAACAAGACAACTCTTTTATGGCTAGAACCAAAAAAAAAAAGAAAAAGAAAATAAAAAAAATAAAAAAAATAAAAAAAAATAAAAAAAAGACAAAAGGAAAAAAAGGAAAAAAAGAAAAAAAAAGAAAGATAAAACCTAAAAAGGCGGTTCAGAAAGCCAACTGAGTCCTCTTTTACCTAAAGTAACGAAAGGCTTCTATTTGGTTTATAAGGACAGTTTAACTTGAATTGGTCCAACACAACCAAAGATTCAATCAAAATTGGAGAAAAAAGGAGAAAGACCATCCAGTTCTTGAAAGTTCTGTACTTGACAGTTTTACAAGGAAGAAGGACAAAAATGATAAAATGCTCAAAGAAAGGGAAGAATAAGAAAAATAAAAAGAAAGAAAAGGGAGAAGAAGAAAAGAAACGAATTTGGATACCAAACTTTATGCAAAGAAACAAAGATTGTCCCAATCAAGATCTAGATTAATGCCAAGAAGATAGAAGGAATTTGGATTCTAGCAAGATTGCTCCCAACTGTCTAAAGTTCCAACAAGAAATTTGTAGTGTGAAGGTTTGTCCATTGTGTCACATCAGCTCCTATCTCAAAATGGCCTTCACTTAAACCTGTGTCCCTTCTAGACCCCATTTCAAGCCTATCAAAGACCTGTTGATCTCTCTTGGTAGGTAGAGTCTATTAGTGGAGATAGTTTGAATAAGCATGCATATGAGATAGACAATATTCAAACTCAAATGAGGCCTCTGGCCAAGTAATGTGTATGTGCTTATCTGAAGTGCAACAATTCTTGCATAAATAGAAATGATTCCCGAGTTTTGTATGGTAACTAGGGTTGTCATGTTATAGATATGGTAATTTGAAAATCTAGTCCTGAGGTAAATTGACATCGACCCGAGCAAATATAACAAAAATCCTCGAGCATACTATTGGGTTGTGTCTCTGTGAACCCGTCCTTCGTAGTTCATCCAATAACTACGGATTGGCTCAATTTTTATCTTGAAAGGCCCTTTATATGATGGTTCCATACCAATCAATTGTTGAATTTCTTCAAATGTCAGAATATCGTTGGTAAGAGGAACCGGAAGACCATCATACCGAATGCCGGTTATAGCAGCAAAGTCGATTGGACCTATTATCATCTCTCCAATGGGCAAGTGAAAAGTATGAGTTGTGTCCAACCATTGTTCTGCAAGTGCCTGGACTACGCTCTGGTCTATCAGATACTCCTCAGATGGTAATTGTAAGATGAAGCTCTCAAAGCCACAATCTCAAATAATATGCCTTACTCAAGAAGGCGCTACATCATAACATTGTCGGGCTTTGTAGATACATCCTCTGGCCCAAATTGCACAATGATCACGCTAACACGGAGCCAGGTAAGTTAACACCAGGTAAGTATATCATTATTCTATCTACTTAAATTCTTAAATTAATATATTTTTCCTAAATTTTCTAAAAAACAGAAAAAAGAGATAAAAAAGAAAACAAATAAAAAGAAAAAGAAAAAACAAAAATGAGGAAAAAACAAAAATAATAAAAAATAGAAAAAGAAAAAGAAAAAGAAAAAATAATAATAACAAAAAAATAAAAATGAAAGAAAAGAAAAAAACACACACAAGAAAAATAATAATTTGCAGTCAAAATAAATAATTACCTTGCTATTTGATTCGAACTACGATGAAGCGGCATCCCGGCTAGTAGACCTATATTTTCAACTTCATGATGCCGAATAAACTCTAATAACTCAGCATTAGAATGAATTCTTGATCTTGAAGCATACATTTTTTTTAAACTGTATGCTAAAATTGAAATGCTTATAGCTGTGAATGAATGGAATGAAATGTTTACTGTGAATGAAATGAAGAAATCGTTCGTTTATATAGAGGAACGGCAAAGGAAAAAAAATTCAAAAAGTAAATTTTACTATTGATAAATAGTTAGTTACTATTTATAAATAGTAAATTACTATTTACGAATAGTATGGTACTATTTATAAATAGTAGGTTACTATTTATGAATAGTAAATAGTGCATGAACAGTGACTACACAGTAAATAAATAAGAAACTCAATTATTCAATTTAATCATTCAAATACTTGCGTGTATATAAATATTTTTGCACTTTTAAAATATTTTTACGCGTAGGGGCAAGAAGAAAATATGTGCATAAGGATCAGCTAAATTTTTTGCAAAATCCTTTTTGCAGACAACTAAATCTCCCTTAGCTCGGGTCCAGAACCCAAATTACCATTAAGTCCAGAACCTAAAATTTCTTTTAAGTCCAGAACTTAGGTTGGGTCCAGAAGCCAAATTACCATTAGGTCCAGAACCTAAAATTTCTTTTAAGTCCAGAACTTAGCTTGGGTCTAGAACCCAAATTATCCTTAGGCCCAGAACCTAAAATCTCTTTTAAGTCCAATCCAGTCTTGGGTCTAGAACCCAAATTATCCTTAGGTCCAGAACCTAAAGTCTCCTTAGGTCCAGAACCTAAAATCTCTTTTAAGTCCAGAATTTAGCTTGGGTCTAGAACCCAAATTACCATTAGGTCCAAAACCTAAAATTTCTTTTAAGTCCAGAACTTAGCTTGGGTCCAGAATCCAAATTATCCTTAGGTCCAAAACCTAAAATCTTTTTTAAGTCCAGAACCTAATATTGCCATTAGGTCCAGAACCTAAAATCTCTTTTAAGTCCAATCCAGTCTCGGGTCCAAAACCCAAATTATCCTTCGGTCCAGAACCTAAAATCTCCTTAGGTCCAGAACCTAAAATCTCTTTTAAGTCCAGAACTTAGCTCGAGTCCAGAACCCAAATCATCCTTAGCTCTAGTATCTAAAATCTCTTTTAAGTCCAAAACTTAGCTTGGGTCTAGAACCCAAATTACCATTAGGTCCAGAACCTAAAATCTAGTCCATAACTTAGCTCGGGTCCAGAACCCAAATTATCCATAACCTAAAATCTCTTTTAAGTCCAAAACTTAGCTCGGGTCCAGATTACCCTTAGGTCCAGAATCTAGAATTATCCTTGAGTCCAGAACTCGAGTCGGGTCCAGAACCCAAAACCTCAACCATCTCTGAAAAATTAAGTCTTATTGCTTTTCACTCCCTTTTACTAAAGTCTCAGATCATTCAAGCAGGGGGCAAACTGTAGACCCTTAATTTTTTTACCCAGTCCGGTCCGTTATTTTTTATAGTCCAAAATAATTTGTGGTATTTTAATTAAATAATATTTATTTTAGTATTTATTATTTATAATTTTTAATAAAAATTAAAAATGGTGAAGTGAATAATAATAATAATAATCGACGACGAAAAATTCGTCGCCGAAAGTCAAAGTGGCTGGCCGCCCAGCCAAGCACGCCCAGCTCTAGTAATTTTGCACCAATCCTTGCAGTTTTGGCCAGCGCTCGTAGTTTTTGCCAGCGAAATTTTTCCAAGGTAATTTTTTCCGAAACCAAATTCTATTTGGTTTCAGTTTCTTTTCCTAATTAATTTTAGTTTCCTTAAATAATTAGACTTAATCATATAAATTTTCCTATAAATAACACTTGAAAACATAGAAAAAAGGGATTTTGAGACTTTTAAAACTTTGAAGGAACTTTGGATTGGGACTGGAACTTAGGACTTCAGATTTGAGAGGAACAACAAGCAAGCAATCGACAATTCATCAAAGGTAGCCACACTGCCTTTGCCTTTGTTCATCCAGAAGTTAATTTTGGTGGAACCAACTACGCAGGTTTGATCCTTAATCATAAACTACTCATGATCACAGTTGCTTTGTTTCTTTGATTCATAAGAATATACACACAAAACTTTGATCTTTAAATACGTAGTAGCTTGATCTTCATTTCAATAACCTAAATTATTTCTTCTATTTTCAAAAAACTTAATAACCCTAAAAAATATTCTTCTGTTTCCAAAAACCTTAAGAACACTAAAAAGTACTCTTTTGTTTCCAGAAACCTCATAAACCCTAATTTATTTCTTCTATCTCCAAAAACCCTAATTTATTTCTTCTATCTCCAAAAACCCTAATTAGCTTCTTCTGTTTTCAAAAACCATAAAAACATTAAAGCGTTTCTCCTATTTCCAAAAACTTTAAAAACCCCTAAACTATTTTCCTCTAGCTTTTTTCCAAAACTTCCCAATGTTTTCTTAAATCTCCAAACCATAACCTACTTTACAGTTTCTAAACATCATAATTATTTTATAAGACACTAAACTATTTTCTTAAATCCTAAAACAAAATATGTCTTCTAAAATGTCAAAAACCCTAATTTTCCAAAACTAATATGGTAAAACCTAGTTTTCCTAAACCATAATCCTTAAAACCTTAAAATCTTATAAACCTAAACCTTAAAACTCAATACAGTAAACCTAAAATCACAATCCAATAACCAAGAGCTATAAACCTAATATCTTAAGATTCTAAAACCCTAATTTCACAATGATACCCCTAAACTTGATTCATAAAACCATAATCCATTCTAATTTTCCAAAACCTTTACAGTAGGTTAAATAAATAACAATAATAGTACTAAAATCCCAAAACCCTAAACATGAACTAAAGAATTTTAAATAGAAACAGTAAACCCTAATTTGTATCTTTATTCGCTTTATTTTTAGATTTGATTATGTAGTCTATTATATGCTTTGATGGTTGATTTATTTAATTTCAATGCTTGATTTACTTAATTTATCATGGATGGATGTTTTCTTTATCGCTATTATTTGTTTGTTTTAATATTGAAAGTGTAAGAGGTATGTTTCCACTGAGTGGGTACCTCATTAGTTAAATATCATGTAATTTAAATTGATTTTATATTTTGGACCAACATAAAGGACATGTTTCTACCTTTCGGTGGGTGTCCTATTTAGCTTAGACATGGATGATGTAAGGGCATGTTTCCATCTTTGGGTGGGTGTCCATTTATTTGCTTTGTTTGGACATTGCTTTGATTTTAACATAATGATGCTTTATTTCAATTGTTGTGTGTAATATGGATAATATTGTTTTACTTAAGAATTTTATAATATTGAGACCTGCAAAGGAGGCCAGTTCCAGTGAACCGGGCGTTGTGAGGGTGCTGGCCCATTTCTCACCTTCCCCACACATACCCAACTTTTTGAACCCATTTGGGGGTTGGGGATTCCTTAGGAATCGAGTCATCCATCCCTTTCTTTTTCCCAGTCTATCCGGGTGGCGACTCTATTTTCTCCAGACTTAGGCCCGTGTTCTCTAAGGCCCCCGGGCTAAACAGTGTCGAAGTCGTAAGAACCATTCCACCGGGAGTGGGGGCAAAAATCCCCACTCACACATGGCTTCTTTTTTGAATGTGAATTCTAGGACATTTGAGATTAATGGCTTTGAGATATGTCCCATGATTGAAGAATTTGAGGCTATCCTTGGATATCCAAGCAATCAACTAATGGCATTACCTATATTGATTTCCAAGACTCAACAAAAGATGCAAATGTTATTTCAATGTTCAAAGCTTGAAGTTCTACAGTTGACGAGAGGTGAGAAAATTCTGCTTGGTCCTTTAATTGACTTTTGCCTTTCTCACTTGGCTCCTACTAAGGCATGGGGATGTATGCTTTGTTTATGCTTACTTGGCCAATTTTTGCTTGTTTCTTCTAATGGCGATATTAATCTACGAGTATTAGATATCATGGACCAAATGGAAGGAGGCTTGTCGTCGATACCAGTGATCTTAACTGAGACTTTAGTTGGACTAGACCAACTTAAATCAGGATTGTTAAAGAGATTGGCCAGGAGTCCATTGCCACTTCAGTACCTAAACTGCCCTCTCAGGTTTTCAATTTATGTTTTTTTTAATATTGCTCTAATTTTTTTCTAGCCCTCCCTTGTGGGTTTTCGGAACTAGCGAGCTGTCCTAATTTTTGCCTAAGCCGCCCTTGCGGGTTTTCAACTTAGCGGACCCTTTTTTCTCTTTTTTTTCTTTTTTTAATTCCTTTCTTATGCTTATAGATTTGGCTTCAGGAGCATCTCTACTTGCCCAATACTCCATTTATGGATTTTGCCAGATATCTGTCGCAACATCACTCTGCTAGGAAACTACTCCACCCTACTTCTTCATATGCCGACTGGGTTGACTGGATTCATTCTCGTCAACGCACTTGCTATGATCCTCGCCAGCTTGACCGTCAGTATGGAGTTGAGCCATGAGGTTTTAATTTTAATCCTAATTTGGACATGCCTTGTCTGACTAAAGCCTACTTGGATCGGCTGAAGCAAAGCTGGCTTGCACGTTACACTTATCATCTGCCAAAGATTTTACATTTGTTAATTTCTTTAGAAAGAGTTTTGTTAGGATGAAAAAATAATAAAAGTAATAATAAGAGATGTTTCTTTTCCTTTTATAATTTGTCATCACCTTTTGTTATTGTGTTTATTTCATTTTATCCATATTTGGTCAAATACTTAAAACAGTGCACATAGAATAATTTTAATATTAATTCTGCTTTATTAAATTAGGGAACAACCAAACATAAAGCCAGCATACACAAGATCACTCTTGTTGCCAACTAGCCCTTTTGGGTTTTCTAATTGACCATTTTCTCTCACTTAGCCCTAATTGTTGCCTAGCCCTCCCTTTTGAGTTTTAGAAACTAGCGAACTGCTCTAATTTTTTTTCTAGGCCGCCCTTTTGGGTTTTCAACCTAGCAAGCTCTCTTTTTCCTTTTTTTATACATAAAACCTCTTCAACATGTTAATGTTCACTAGCTCGCTAAACTTGTTCCTGTCCATGTCTGATAACTTCACTGCACCCTTGTTCATGACTTGTTTCACAACACATGGCCCTTCCCAGCTAGGCCTAAATTTCCCTCTTGGATCAGATACGTTAGGCTTACATTGTTTCAACATGAAATCACCGACTTTGAGCTTTCTAATTTTAACCCTTCTATTATAGGCTTGAGCTATCCTCCTTTGATACAGTTGATGATGATACAATGCTTTTAACCTTCTCTCCTCTAGTAAAGCTAACTATGTGTATCTTCTCACTACCCATTCCGTCTCAAGCAGTTTAGCTTTCAAGACTACTCTCAATGATTTGATCTCAATTTCAATTGGCAACACTGCTTCCATCCCATAAACCAAAGAGAACGGTGTCATTCCAGTCGGTGTTCGTACACTTGTTTTGTATCCCCACAAAGCAAAAGGAAGCATTTCTGACCAATCCCTATATGTCTTGGTCATCTTGGATAGGATCTGCTTAATTGTCTTATTGGTTTCTTCTACTGTACCATTAGCCTTTGGTTTGTAAGGAGAGGATCGGTGATGATGGATTTGGCACTTAAAGAATAGGTCCTTAACTGCACCTTAAAACTATACCCCATTGTCTGATATCATATTGTGCGAGACCCCATACCTGCAAATGAGATTCTTTTCAATAAATCTAGCCATTTGACTTGCCCCTAATTTTTTGAAAGATTCGGCTTCGACCCATTTTGAAAAATAATCTACTGTTACTACAATAAAACGGTGACCGTTTGAGGTTGTCGAATGTATCTCTCCTACAATGTCAATCCCCCAAGTGGCAAAGGGCCAAGGTGAAGACATAGAATGCAATTCTTTAGGAGGCATGCAATTCAAATTACCATTTATCTGACATTATTGGCACTTCTTTACAAACTCAATACAATCTCTCTCCATGGTCAACCAGTAGTAACCTTGCCGAATTATCTTTTTAACTAGGGCTAAACCACTCATGTGTGGACTGCAACTTTCTGCGTGTATTTCTAACATGATATGCTCCACTTTAAGTTTCCTCAACATCGCAAGTGCACCCCATCAGGCCATCTTCAATACAACTCTCCATGGAAGGTGATGTATTGTAAGGACCATCACCTTATGGCTCTTCTTTCTTTCTTTGTTGCCCCCAACGGGTATTCCTTTTCCTCCAAAATCAATCTTATAGTATCATACGACACTTCATGGTTTGTATCAATTTCCATGATTGTCTTATATTCATAGTAAGGAGTTGATGAACTGGTCAAAATCAGAGGCTTCAGGAATAAGTTGATAGGATTTTCCCATACCGAAGCCAAAGTGGCTAGGGCATTAGCCATCCGATTTTCTTCTCTTGGAAGGTGTATAAACCTGCACTCCTTAAAGTTCTTCTTCATCATGGTCAAGTAATGGTGGTATGGTTTTAACTTCTTTTCTTTCAACTCCCAATCTCCATTTACTTGGGATACTACTAGCAATGAATCGCCAAAGACTTCCACCTTATCCATCTTCGTAATCATTAGGGTTTCCAAACCAAAGATATATGCTTCATATTCCACCATATTATTGATTGCCCTGAATTTCAACTTCTTGGCTAAAGGGATAAGTTTCCCTTTGGGCGATTCTAGTATGACTCCTAAACCTACTCCTTTCCTATTCACTACCCGTCAAAATACATTTTCCATCCTTGTACTTCAATGGCCTCAAAATGTTCATCCGAAAATTCCAAGACTACCTCTTCGCTATCCGGTAATGGTTTGGGCCAAGAATTCTGCCACTACTTTACCTTTGATTGTTTTCCTGGTTACATACTCAATCTCAAATTCTTCCAATATTATCAGCCATCGTCCATACTTTCCAATCAAAGAGGGTGTCTCCCTTAAGTACTTCATCGGATCCAACCTGAAAATTGCTTGTACACTATAAGATTGGAAATAATGCCGCAACTATACTTAATTTCATAAGGTAGGAGCTTTCTAAGTTCATCTCTAATCTTGATGTCCACTAAAAACTCCAATCTCAAAGTCTCTAGCCTAGACTTAACTTGGTCTAGATGAGCTCTCCGGTACAACTGAATCTACCTTGTCACCTGCGCGATGAACCACAATCGTGCTAAGCCAAAAGCTTAGTGGTACAAACTTTGAATTAAAATAGATCAATGTGATACTAATACACAACACATTTGAATATAACAACTCATTACATTATATATATATATTACAACTCTTAACATTATACTAATCATTTGCATCACACTTCATAATTCACATTAAAGCAAAGACAAGCATGGGCCCAAAAGGATCTAATATGCTATTCAAATTTCAGAGTTACTGCATTGGTCCATAATGACACCATGTGTCTAGCCCCGTAGGCAATATGTATCCATGGATAATCCTACTAGATCTGAGCTTACGACCAAGTCTTTTCACTCAGTCTAGCTTCAAGGATTTATTTTTGAGGCTTACGACCCGGTCTTTTCACCCTAAAAACATCACATTTATCAGCTGGGCCCTGCTTACGACCCGGTCTTTTCACCTGCCCAGCAATTCATAGGCATGCCGCAAAACCCAGAACTCTGAAAATTGAATAACATACTAGGCACACAATTTATTCATTTATCTCATTATCAAATTCTTTCATAATTCCATTCTCAAATCATTTCTCATTTTCTCAAAAATCAACTAGTCACATTGCCTTATTATATCATCTTTTCTCACTTTTCTCATTCTTCTATTTTATATTAATATCAATTGGTTACATTATGTTTTCACATATCTCATCACGTTATTCCATATTTCCTTTCATTTACAACACATTACTCAATTGCTTTGATACATCAACATAATTCACATTGTGCATATCATAACATATTTCTCATTCATCAACAATATATTAAGTAACTTAACACATTTTTCCAACCAAATGTGTTAAGTCCCAATGTCATTTAAATGTATGCGAACATTCAAAGTTTGTACTTACCTCTAAAGCAACAAATATCACTCTCAAACTCCTCTTCCAAGTTATCTCTTTACACTTGATTTAGGGTACTTGAGTCTCTTCCAATCCTATACCAAATGTGATTATAAATACTCACTTAGTGATACACATAAGAAAATAAGAATAAGAACTATCTAGGGCAAACTCTACACTTGACACGCTCAACAACACGGGCGTGTCCATGGTCGTGCCCTAAGCCCACATCACAGAAGCTTTAACACGCTCAGTGACATGGGCGTGTCACTACACATGTCAATTCTCCAACAACACAGTAGCTATGACATGTTCAGTAACATGGGCGTGTCACTGGACATTGAAGACCCTTAATTTTTGACCCAATCTGGTCCGATATTTTTTATATAGTCCAAAATAATTTTTATGGTATTTTAATTAAATAATATTTATTTTACTTTTTATTATTTATAATTTGTAATAAAATAAAAATGGTAAAGTTAAATAAATAAAAATAAATAAATAAAAATCGACGACGAAAAAATTCATCACCTAAGGTGAATTGGCCACAGGCCAATTCGCCCACGGGAGTTTCCTACGACGAATTGGATCCGATTCGCCGCAGAAAATTCCTGCGGTGAATTGGCGCCCGCCCACAGCTGTTCGCAATCCTCACAGTTTTTGCTAGCAATTTTTTTTCCAGAGCAATTTTCCAGTGCAGTTTTTTCCGAAACCAAATTCTATTTGGTTTTGGTTTCTTTTCCTAATTAGTTTTAGTTTCCTTAGACAACTAGAAGTAGGTTTATTATTTTTCCTATAAATACCACATTAAAACACAAAATTAGGGGACTTTTGGACTTTGATCAAGAGGAAAAAATTATTTGATTGGATTGGAGACTCAACCATTCGATCAGCCAAAAGAAAAGCCTTAGCAAGCAGAAGACATTAACAATTATCAACCCATCAAAGGCAGTAACACTGCCTTTGTCATTGTTCATCCAGAAGCAAATTGTGGAAGAACCAATGAACGAAGGTTTGATTATAAATCTTTGATTTGATGTTATTTACAATGTTTCTATCGTTTGTTTTTTATATTAAGTCAGCAACCTAAATTATTAAACTTAGTAATATGTTTTACATTAAATCATACATTCATCCAGTAGCCCTAATCAGTGATCAAAACTTCAAAACCCTAAAACTATTCCTCTCTTTCCGGAAACTTTAAAACCCTAAATTGTTTCTCTCCCGGTTCCAAAACTTCAAAAACCCTAAATTGTTTCTTCTGTTTCCAAAAACATTAAAAACCCTAAATTGTTTTCCTGAACTATTTTCATCTAAACCCTAACTTTTTGTCCAAAATTTCCAAATGTTTTCTAAAATCTCCAAACCCTAATCTTCTTTACAGTTTCTAAAAATCATAATTATTTTTATAAAACTCTAAATTATTTTCTTAAATCCTAAGATCAAATATGCTTTCCAAATTATCAAAAAACCCTAAATTTCTTAAAACTCAATACAGTAAACCCTAGTTTTCCTAAACCCTAAATTCTTAAAGCATTAAAACTTTATGACAAATTCATCAGCACCTTAAACCCTAATCTGGGGAACTTAAAACCCAATCTAGTAAATCTAAACCCTAAAGCCATAATACAGTAAAACTAAAATCACAATCAGGTAACCATGAATTATAAACTATAATGTCTTAAGATTCCAAAAACCTAATTTCATGATGTTACCCCTAAACCCTAATTTGATTAACCAAAAACCTTACTACTTCTTAAATTTACAAAACCCTAATCCATTCTAATTTTCCAAAATCTTTATAGTAGCCTAAATAATAATGATAATAATTCCAAAACCCCAAAACCTTAAATGTTAATTAAAGAACTCTAAATTGAGACATAAACCTAAATTTCCATCTTTATTTGCTTTATTTAATTTTAGATTTGATTATGTAGTTTATTATATGTTTTGATGGTTGATTTATTTAATTTCAATGTTTGATTTTTTAATTTATCATGGATGGATATTTTCTTTATTATTATGATTATTATTTGTTTATTTTAGCATTAAAATTGTAAGAGATATGTTTCCACTTTGTGGGTACCTCATTAGTTAATTTCTATGTAATTTAAATTATTTTTATATTTTGGACCAATGTAAAGGGCATGTTTTCCACCTTTTGATGGGTGTCCTATTTAGTTTAGACATGAACGATGTAAGGACATGTTTCCATCCTCGGATGGGTGTCCATTTATTTCCTTTGTTTGGACATTGCTTTGATTTTAATATAATGATGTTTTATTTTAATTGTTACATGTAATATGGATAATATTGCTATATTTAAGAATTTTATAATATTAAGACCTCCAAAGGAGGCCGATTCTAATGAACCGGGCGTTGTGGGGGTGCTGGGCCATTTCTCACCTTCCCCACACGTACCCAACTTTTTGAACCCATTAAGGGGTTGGGAATTCCTTAGAAATTGAGTCATCCATCCCTTTCTTTTTTCCTGGCCAGTCCGGGTGGTGACTCTATTTTCTTCGGGCTTAGGCCTGTGTTCTCTAAGGCCCCGAGCCTAAATAGTGCCGAAGTCGCAAGAACCATTCTACCGGAAGTGGGGGAAAAATCCCCGCTCACAGTGGTGACTCCACTGGGGATAAGAGAAGCAGATTCTGTTGGTCTTTATATTATTCTATTCTTTCTTATCATGATATTATCCATTACATCATATTAGATTGTATCATGTGCGTGAGTTAGGACGCCCGTGTTACCCGTGTTGTGTTATGTGAGGGATACCATACTTTCACTCAAGGTATGGAGATCGAGCATGGCATAACCACTCATAGCCTTGTATCATTTGGTATATACTTGCTATAGGAACCTAAGCCTTTTAACCTAAAGACTAAAGCTTATGTATTTGGCCTAGTTACTTTCCTTAGGTTTTTACCCCCAAATGCATGTTGTTTGACTATGGTTAATTTTTCTTTGCTTAAATCATGACTTATTTGGTTTGTTCTTTTTCTAATATGACCTAAATATATTATGAGCTCAAAATAAATTTTTCTTTAAAATCTAAAAGACCAAAGCTATTTTCAAAACTTTTCAAGATGGTCTTTGGACATAAAACTTTTCTAAAAACAAATTAAAAATTCTTTTGCTCATAACCCAAATACTAAGCCCAAAATCCATTTTTTCTAAAATATTTTTACAATGGGCTTAGAAACAAAATTATTTTCATCTAACCTTTTCTTATAAAGAGTTTGTAAATTATTTAGGTCAATTACGAAATACCAAAAATCAATTGTGAGCCTAGTTTATACTAAGAATAATTAATCATGGGCTTGTTTTTGGCATGAATCATTAGTTACTTTTTCAAGTGAGAAATCTATTTATAATAAACCTCTTAATTTAGTTTTAATCCAATATAGCATAAAAGCTACGTTAGTTGGTTGAATGGATTAAAACCTAATTAATGGGAATTATCATGGACTGATTTTCATTTTTGAAAATATAACTATTGGTTGAAGCGTCCGAGGGAATTATTCAAAAATAAGATACCGCATGTTGGTATTTTGTTAACCTTATACCTAGAAAAAAGACTCGCCATCCGTGTGTGGAAGTTATAAGGTTGGAAGGAACGTCCTATTTATCTTTTTTTGTTAATTGTTTATGCATACATGCATACATTTGCATCTCATATCATTGACCCTCTCTGGCTCACAGCCCTAGATTACGACAGTTCAAAAGCTTATGACAATTTGACCAATGCCGGAGATGAAGAATCTAGAAATGGCTTAATCACTTAGTCACCGAAAGCAATGAAGCCCGAACAAATTCAAAGAATGGTGGACGATGCCCTCAATGCCAAGATGGAAGAAATAAAAGAGACCCTTGCTGAGATCATGAAGAACCAATTGGCTGTAATTTTAGAAAATCATGCTGAAGCATCTACTAGCACTAAGAAGCCAAAGGACAAAGGGAAGACTAAAGTTGGTGAAGTGGTTTTTGACGATGATAAGGTGATCATTGATGATAATGATGATTGGGCTCAATACTTCCAAGATCCTCAAGACAAGAAGAAAAAACCAAAGATTGTTGAAAGATTAGCTATGGAGAAAACTAAGACTTCTAATGTTGAAAAGATGATTGCGGATTTAGAAAAGAAATTTGAGAAGAAGCTAAAAACCGAAGAAATGTCCGAAGTTGGCAAATTATTTGAGCTAGACGAAGAAGTGCCATACAAATTCAAGATGCCATCTTTTGCAAAGTTTGATGGAACCAAAAAACCTCATCTCCATGTAAAGCAATACATCACTGCTATGCAGTCTGCCCGAGCTACTAAGGCTCAAACTCTAAGGTACTTTATGCTCTCATTGGATCCTGTTATCCAAAATTGGTTCAATATCTTAGATGATGGAACACAAAAGAGTTGGGATATGCTATACAAGGCCTTCATCTAATAATATGGATACAATGTTGAAATGGAAGTTACCTTAATGGAAGTGGAGTCCATTAGACAAAGGCCAAATGAGAATTTTGTGGACTATGTGAAAAGATGAAGAAATAAGGCCGCTTTTCTCAAGAAAAGGCCCGATGAATCCGATCAAATAAGGATGATTATGAGAGGGGTACTGCCTAGTCTTTATGAAAGGATGTCTCATACACTCATCCGTGATTTCAAAGATCTCCTCCAAGATGGTATGCAAATTAAAGAATGGGAAAGAGAGAAAAACCATCTTTCAATAAGAAGGAATGAGAAAGGAAACTATCATTCTGGTAGCCAAGACATGCAAAAGGCAGTTGGTGTCAATGCTACTAACCAAGGAACAAGAAGACAGTTTTAAGAATTGGGGAAACCGATGTCTTGAGTTCTCAATAAGCTTCAAAGAAAGGGATTGTTACAACCCTTAAATCCTCATCCTTTACCTAACTCTCTCCCACCTAATTTCGACACTAAAGCATTTTGTCAATTTCATCAAATGCAAGGGCACGACAAGGATAGATGTGTGAGGTTAAGGCATGAGATCCAAAATTTGATTGATAGTGGGAAGCTACCCTAGCCCAACAAGCCGAACACCAAAGATAATCCATTACCAATGTTCAATAGAGTACCACAACCGGCAACCTTCATAATTGTAGGAGGTTTGCATGAAAGTTTTGTCATGTCTTCTTTCCAAGATGTGGGTGGAGAAGCAATAAAAAAAGAAGAGGTATTTTTCAAAATTAAACAAGCTATGGTGGATAAAGAAGTAGCAATTTGTGTTGTGAATGGGTTTTGGGACTCAAGCTATAGTGATGATGATCTTGTATCTAACAAGGAATGGACCTGGTCTGAGCTTGAGGAAGATGAAGTAATGAACACTAGATCCGGTAAGCCTTATGCAAGGCCACCGCCTAAGGAGGTAGAAGTTAATAAAGGAAAGGAAGTCGAAATAGGGAATAAAGAAGAGGAAGATGATACCGTGCTCAAGCAATTGAAAAGAACCCAAGCAAGTGTTAGCATTTGGGATTTATTGGCTACTTCTAAAAAAGCATCGAGAAACTATGGCCAAGGCCTTGGCTAGCATGCCAATTTCCACCTCCATAACATCGGAGGAGCTGATCAACTTCATAAAAATTGAGGGAGTAATGAAATGTGAAGATATCCAAGAGAAGAGCAAAGTTAATATGGGAGCAGTATCTTTCTCAGATGCAGATTTAT
This sequence comes from Garcia nutans, assembly GCA_947685225.1. Classification (NCBI taxonomy): domain Eukaryota; kingdom Viridiplantae; phylum Streptophyta; class Magnoliopsida; order Malpighiales; family Euphorbiaceae; genus Garcia; species Garcia nutans. The sequence goes on along the minus strand of CANTUV010000035.1, from coordinate 24,093,136 downwards.
CGGAAGAGGGGAGAGATCACATTCGCCCTCTGTTTATCAAAATAGAAATCAAGGGGAAAAGGACTCCATGTGTAATGGTTGATGATGGGTCCGCTATAAATATTTATCCACTTAAAATATTGCCAAAACTAGCTATGTCAACAAGGGATCTAAACCCAACCGAGGTAACCGTTCGGGCTTGTGACAACACTAAGAGACATGACGAAGGAACTTTCAAAGTTGTTGTCAAGGTTGGTCCAATTGAATCTAGTATTGAATTTATTATTTTGGACATACCTGTTACCTTTGCTTTACTCTTGGGATGACCATGGTTTCATCCTCTTGGTGGAGTTCCTTCCACCCTTCATCAAAAGATCAAGTTCCCTAACGGAGATGAGACAGTGGTCATTAAGGCTGAAGATAATGAGGTTGTTAATGCTCTAATGATTGAGAGATCTGTCAATGGTTTCCAAATAGTTACAATTTCTAATGATGAAGTAGTGGACTCTAAAGTCTTGAATATGATGAAGAACATGAACTACCTTCCTGGAGCTGGTCTTGGAAAGGGCAAGGCAGGTTTAACAAAGCTTCTAGATTTTAAAACTCAAACTTCCAAGAAGGGGTTGGGATATGATGAAGCCAACAAAGATGTCCAGCCAAAGAAGAATGAGAAGATGAGCTTCCCGCCACTTGAAGAGATCTTTGTCAATGCTCCAGACATGGGACCACTCCAAGGAAAGCCCGAGCCAATCATGTTCTTGAGAAAGATGATCCCGAGTTTTGAAATTTTTGCAGATGTTGCCGAGCTAGTGGAGCAAGTGAAGAAAGTGCTCACCTTGCCAGCTATTAAAGAATCCAATTCGGAAGAGAAGAAGGAAGTTGTCCTCAAAGCCAATAAGACTCCGGAGGAGATTGCTGCCCTGGTTGAAGAGAAGTTTGAAGACATTTTGCCTATGATTTTGAGAATAATGATTTTGATTTTAATTTTAATTTGTCTGCTTTGTATGAGAATGATGATGTTTTCTTTTCCAAAATGAATGCAATAAAGTCTAATTTTGCTTACTTGTGTGATGTTTCTTCTGATGGTTGCATACATTCAAATAGCAGTTACATGAGCATTTTTAATATTAATTCTATTGACACACAATCATTAAATTTGGGAACAATCAAATATCCTAAAAACATTAGCATAGCATTCGACCTTACTCCTGATGAGAGAGAGAGATTTGAAAAAATATTCAAAAAATATGAAGAAGTATTTGCTTGGTCTTATGAGGATATGCCTGGAATAGATCGAGACATAACCAAACATCTTATTTCTACTTACACTCACATGAAACCTGTCAAACAAAAGCTTAGGCGATTAAGACCTGAGTGGGCTGAATTGGTTAAAGAAGAGGTCACTAAACAAATACAAGTAAAGTTCCTTGAAGTGATAGAATATCCAGATTGGCTAGCCAACATAGTACCCGTGCCAAAGAAAGATGGAAGAATAAGGGTCTGTGTGAACTATAGAGATTTAAACAAGGCTTCCCCTAAAAATAATTTTCCTTTGCCCAATATTGATGTTCTCATTGATAGTGCAGCCTCTAGTATGCTACACTCATTTGTAGATGGATTTTTCGGATACAACCAAGTGTTAATGGCCCAAGAGGATAAGGCCAAAACTGTTTTCATTACTACATGGGGTATATTTTGTTATAGGGTGATGTCGTTCGGCTTAAAGAATGCTGGAGCAACCTACCAAAGGATGGCCACCATGCTATTTCATGACATGATGTACAAAGAAGTTTAAGTATATGTTGATGATATGATGGTGAAATAGGATACAAGGGAACAACACTTCCAAAACTTAGAATTATTCTTTGATAGAGCATTGAAATATATGCTAAGATTAAACTCGAAGAAGTGTGTGTTTGGGGTTTCCTCAGGTAAATTGTTGGGACATGTGATTGGTCCGAATGGCATTGAGATTGATCCTAACAAAGTTAAAGCAATCAGGGATATGCCATCCCCAAAAACAGAGAGAGAAGTTTGGGGATTCGGGGATTCACTAGTAAATTACAATACATTAGCAGGTTTATAGCAAAACTCACAACAATTTATGAGGCTATCTTCAAATTGCTTAAAAATAATCAGCCAGTCCTGTGGAATGAAGAGTGTCAAAAGGCCTTTGAGCAAATAAAAGAGTATCTACTAAATCCACCTATTTTAAAACTACCTAAACCCGGTAAACCCTTGTTACTATACTTAGCAGTAGAAGAAGAAGTCAATGGGAGCCATGCTAGCCTAAGTAGATGAGTCAGGGATTAAGCATGTAGTTTACTATTTGAGTAGAAAGCTCCTACCTTATGAAATTAAGTATAGTATCATTGAAAAGACCTGTATAGCCGTGGTTTGGTCTTTTAAGAAGTTGTGGCATTACTTTCAATCTTATAGTGTGCAAGCAATTTTCAAGTTGGATCCAATGAAGTACTTAAGGGAGACACCTTCTTTGATTGGGAAATATGGTCGACCGTTGATAATATTAGAAGAATTTGAGATTGAGTATGTAACCAGGAAAATAATCAAAGGTAGAGCAGTGGTAGAATTCTTGGCCCAACAACCATTATCGGATAGCAAAGAGGTAGTCTTAGAATTTTCGGATGAATATTTAGAGGCAATTGAAGTACATGGGTTGAAAATGTATTTTGATGGAGCAGTAAATAGGAAAGGAGCAGGTTTGGGAGTCATACTAGAATCGCTCAAAGGTGAATTTATCCCTTTAGCCAAAAAGTTGAAATTCAGGGCAACCAATAATATGGTAGAGTAAGAAGTATGTATCTTTAGTTTGGAAACCCTAATGATTATGAAGGTAGATAAGGTGGAAGTTTTTGGCGATTCATTGCTAGTAGTATCCCAAGTAAATCGAGAGTGGGAGTTGAAAGAAAAAAAAATTAAAACCATACCACCATTACTTGACCATGATGAAGAAGAACTTCAAGGAGTGCAGGTTTATACACCTACCAAGAGAAGAAAACCAGATGGCTGATGCCCTAGCCACATTGGCTTCGATATGGGAAAATCCTATCAACTTATTCCTTAAGCCTCTGATTTTGACCAGTTTATCAACTCCCTGCTATGAATATGAAACAATCATGGAAACTGGTACATACCATGATGCATAGTATGATACTATAAGATGATTTTTGCAGGAAAGGGAATACCCGTCGGGGGAAACAAGGAAAGAAACAAAAGCCATAAGGTTGTGGTCCTTACAATACATCACCTTTCATGGAGAGTTATATCGAAGATCGCATGATGGAATGCATTTGAGATGCTTGAAGAAGCTTAAAATGGAGCATATCATGTCAGAAATACATGCGGGAAGTTGCAGTCCGCACATGAGTGGTTTGGCCCTAGTTAAGAAGATAATTTGACAAGGTTACTACTGGTTGACCATGGAGAGAGATTGTATTGAGTTTGTAAAGAAGTGCCAACAATGTCAGATGTATGGTAACTTGAATCACATGCCTCCTGAAGAATTGCATTCTATGTCTTCACCCTAGCCCTTTGCCACTTGGGGTATCGACATAATAGGAGAGATACATACGACAGCCTCAAATGGTCACCATTTCATTGTAGTAGCAGTAGATTATTTTTTGAAATGGGTCGAAGCCGAATCCTTCAACAAACTAGGGGTAAGTCAAATGGCTAGATTTATTGAAAAGAACCTCATCTGCAGGTATGGGGTCCCGCATAGTGTGATATCAGACAATGGGGTACAGTTTCAAGGAGTAATTAAGGACTTATTTTCGAAGTACCAAATTCATCATCACTGATCCTCTCCTTATAGACCAAAGGCTAATGGTGCGGTAGAAGCAACAAACAAGACAATTAAGCAAATTCTGTCCAAGATGACCAAGACATACAGGGATTGGTCTGAGATGCTTCCTTTTGCTTTGTGGGGATATAGAACAAGTGTGCGCACACCGATTGAAATGACATCGCTCTCCTTGGTTTTCGGGATGGAAGCAGTGTTGCCAATTGAAATTGAGATCAAGTCGTTAAGAGTGGTCTTGGAAGCTGAATTGCCTAAAATGGAATGGGTAGTGAGCATATACACACAGTTAGCTTTACTAGAGGAGAGAAGGTTAAAAGCACTGTATCATCATTAACTGTATCAAAGGAAGATAGCTCGGGCCTACAATAGAAGGGTTAAGATCAGAAAACTCAGAGTCGGGAATTTCATATTAAAACAATGTAAGCCTAATGTATCTGATCCAAGAGGGAAGTGTAGACCTAGTTGGGAAGGGCCATATATTGTGAAAAAAGTCATAAACAAGGGTGCAGTGAAGCTATTAGACATGGACGGGAATGAGTTTAGTGAGCCAATAAACATTGACTAGTTGAAGAGGTTTTACGTATAAAAATAAAATAAAATAAAATAAAAGAGCTCGCTAGGTTGAAAGCCCAAAAAGGGCAGCCTAGGCAAAAGTTAGAGTAGTCCGCTAGTTCTGAAAACCTGAAAGGGCGGGCTAGGCAACAATTAGGGCTAAATGAGAGAAAATCGTCAATTAGAAAACTCGAAAGGGCTAGTTGGCAATAGGAGTGATCTTCTGTATGCTGGCTTTATGTTTGGTTGTTCCCCAATTTAATAAAACAGAATTAATATTAAAATTATTCCATGTTCACTGTTATAAGTATTTGACCATACATGGATGAAATGAATAAACACAATAGCAAAAGGTGATGACAAATTATAAAAGGAAAAGAAGCATCTCTTATTATTTCTTTTATTATTTTTGCATCCTAACAATGCACTTCCTAAAAAATTTGATAAATGTAAAATCTATGGTAGACGATAAGTGTAATGTGCAGGCCAACTTTTCTTCAGCCGATCCAAGTAGGCTTCAGTCAGACAAGGCGTATCTAAATCAGGAGTGAATTCAGAACCTCGAGGCTCAGCTCCATACTGACGGTTAAGTCGGCGAGGGTCAAAACAAGTACCTCGATGAAGAGTAGCAAGGGGAAGATACATCAAGTATATCCACATGGTGATACGAGAAATCTTCCACCAAGGTGCCAACCAACGGATATTGACTTCAGCGCGTGAGTGGATCCAGTCAACCCAGTCAGCATATGAAGAAGCAGGATGGAGTAGTTTCCTAGCATAATGATGTTGTGGTAGATATCTGGCAAAATCCATGGATGGAGTATCGAGCAAGTAGAGACACTCCTGAAGCCAAATCTATAAGGAAAAATATATTTAAAAAAAGGCGCTAAGTTAAAAACCAGCAAGGGCAACTTAGACAAAAATTAGGACAGCTCGCTAGTTCTGAAAACCCACATGGGTGAACTAGGCAAAAATTAGAGCAATATAAAAAAAAAGAAGAAGAAGGTCCGCTGAGTTAAAAACCCCCAAGGGAGACTTAAGCAAAAATTAGGACAGCTCGCTAGTTTCGAAAACCCGCATTGGCGGACTAGGCAAAAATTAGAGCAATAAAAAATAAATAAAAAGAAGAAGAAGAAGAAAAAAAAAAGATAAATTGAAAACCCGAAAGGGCAGTTTAGGTAATTACCTGAAGCAACAATGGACTCCCAGTCAGTCTCTTTGACAATCCTGATTTAAGTTGGTCTAATCCAACTAAAGTCTCAGCTAAGATTACGGGTATTGGCGATAAGCCTCCTTCCATTTGTTACATGATATCCAATATTCGTGGATCAACATCGCCATCAGAAGAAATAAGCAAGAATTGGCCAAGCAAGCATAGACAAAGCATACATCCCCATGCCTTAGTAGGAGCCAAATGAGAAAGACAAAAGTCAATTAAGGGACCAAGCAGAATTTTCTCACCCCTCATCAACTGTAGAACTTCGGGTTTTGAGATTTGAAATAACATCTGCATCTTCTATTGAGTCTTGAAAATCAATATAGGTAACGCCAATTGTTGATTTCTTAGATATCTAAGGATGGCCTCAAATTCTTCAATCAAGGGACATATTTCAAAGCCATTAATTTTAAATGTCCTAGAATCCACATTCCAAAAGAAGCCATGGCATGTAAAAAAGAATGGCCCAATTTAACATTTGAAAACACTTCAAAGTATCAATTTTTAACCAAGATATTTGTTTCCAATGAATTACATTCATATTTTTAAATAGAACTTTTATTTTCTTCAAATGGAGTTCGGTCATTGTTGATGAATGAAGGAAAATCAGAATTGTTAAAAGGAGTTTTTACGTTGAAGTAGAAAATTTCCTGGCTTTTGTATGAAATTGTAGCATGAAAGGTGATTTATATAGGATGATTATGCTGTTCCAAAATTGATAAGGAAAAGAAAGAGAGCAAGATGCATAAGGAAAGGGAAGTGGCGATGAAAGTTCTTTAATTATCGTGTTGCATTTGGTTTTAGTTAATTGGTGTGACTGTGAATGTGAAAAGGAAAATTATAGCGCAATAATGATGATAAAAAAAGAAGAAAAAAAGTTGTAGTAAAATAAAAATTATATATCATCATTATTATTTTTATACTTAATGTACAATGTTTCCTCAATTAATACAATATTCATACATCGCTAAGAAGGAGGTGGTAGATCATCAAATAAAGCTCTGAAAAAATCATTGCCTATTGAAGGAGGCAATATCACCCATCCCAAGTCCACCCGAAGCAGGAGCACCAGAATCTCTATTAACTTGGAGTTTCGATCTGTAACGGTCCTCATCAGAAGTAGATGAAAGGATATCATGGTCATCAGTTTGGAGGCCTCTAGATGAAGAAGCACCAGGATCTCTCATCCCCTCAAACCGAAAGTCTCAAAAATTTTGCTCTGACTGATGGTACAAATTTTCAAAATGGAAAACCTGTTGACGACTAGCGGCCAGCTCTTCTTAAAGTTTCTTATTTTGTTCTTCAAGCATCCGATGTGAGCTAGAAAGGAAAAGAGTAAGAGCATACATAATCATGCATACATATAGTATAAATTATCATGAAATAAGAAAATCTACCAAGTAATTCATGTCAACGCCCTGTGGATGAGATGGCATATCCGGTGGACTAGAATGAGCAAATGAAGGAGCAGTAAAAGAAGGTCCAGCCTCATGATCAAATGAGCCAGCAGCCTGCAACAATCATTAAAAAAAAGAAGTCAAAATAAATGAAGAAAGAAGAGATTGCAATGGAAAAATGGTAAAAGCTTACACGAGAAGTGCTAGCCCCAAGATGTGGAACAAACTCTCCTCCCTCTCCCTGATATTCCTCTTCATCTCTATCCTCATTTTCCTCAGGAATCTCCTATATGCCAATGGGAGATACGTCAAAGTTCAAGAGCCCTATTTGAATAAATTGGGTATAAGATGCACCCGGTGGATAGAGAAATGTTTCAACATCATAACCATGCCGGGCCAACCACCATGCATTCTCCAGCATTGATGTGATATTTAAAGTATATTATGGGCAACGCATCGGGATCCTTCGCTGCTCAGGACCAAGAAACCACTCATATACTCTCTCTCTCCGAGAAACCAGCCACTAGACACAGGGCCGGCAATGACTCAGCGTATATGTTGAAAAGGCAGTGCGGCATTCATGGAGGAAGTCCAGTTCACCTGCTCTTCTGTGTTCCACCAAGCCAAATTGACCTATAAAAAGACATAAGGTAAGTGAACTTTTATATAAATTTTAAAGTATACTAATGCTATTTTATCTGGTCCCAGGTTAAGCAGCTCAAGACAAAGCGTTGGGTATGCACATGGTGAGAGCCGGGAACTTCTACATGATTTGACAACTAAAAATTTAATCTCGGATAACCGACTCTCTCTCAAAAAATACTAGGCACCCTCACAAGGTTGTGCTCATATGCCCATGCCTACAACAAAAATAAAAATCAAATTCATGCAAGAATTAGAATGGAATTGACATTAGTGGAAGAAGAGTACCTCGACAACTGCCATAAAGCCAATAAAAGACTTCTTATTTCTGCAAATTTTGTCCAGTCCATGGTAAAGACAGGCAAGATTAGCTTCACCCCAGCCGTAAAGTGGTACCATATTCATATCAGTAAGGACCCTCAACACCGACAAATGGGTGGCAGATTTGGTGCTACCTAAAATGGTCGACCCGAGCAAATATAGCGAAAATCCTTGAGCATATTGTTTAGTTGTATCTCTGTGAATCTGACCTTCGTAGTTCATCCAATAACTTCAAATTGGCTCAATTTTTATCTTGAAAGACCCTTGAAATGATGGTTCCATACCAATTAATTGTTGGATTTCTTTGAATGTCAGAATATCATTAGTAAGAGAGACCGGAAGGCTATAGTACCGGATACCAGTTATGGCTGTATAATCGATCGGACCAATGGTCATTTCTACTAAAAGTATGGGTTGTGTCCATCCACCATTCTGAAAATGCTTCAACCACACCCCGGTCTATCGGATACTCCTCGGATGGTAATTGCAAGATTAAGCTTTCAAAATCGCAATCTCGAATAATCTGCCTTACCCGAGAAGGCATTACATCATACCCTTGTCAGGCTTTGTAGACACACCCTCCGCCCCGGATAACGCAACGATCACGCTAACACGGAGCCAAGTAAGCCAACATAAGGTAAGTATATCATCATATCAATACTATTAATTTTTAGGCTAAGTTTATTTTTAGTCTATCTATTTACTTAAATTTTTAAATATACTCATCTAATTAATTTATTCTTCCTAAATCTTTAAAAAAATAACAAAAACAAAAAATAAAAAAGAAAACAAAAAAATAAAAAGAAAACAAATATATATAAAGAAAAAAATATATAAAAAAAGAAGAGAAAAAGAAAAAGAAACAGAAAAGGAAAACGAATATATAAAACACAAAAAAACAAACTACAAAAAAAATAATTTGCTGTTAAAATAAATAATTACCTTGCTCTTTTGATTTGAACTGCAATGAAGTGGCATTTCAGCTAGTAGATTTATATTTCCATCTTCATGTCGCCGAATAAACCCCAATAACTCAGCATTAGATCGAGTTCCTGATCTTGAAGCATGCAGTTTTTTCAAAACTCTATGCTAAACTCTCTAAAATAAAAGATGTATAGCTATGAATGAATGAAAGGAAGAAATATATTGTGAATAAAATGAAAAAATCTGCCGAGTTTATATAGAGAAATTGCAAAGGAAAAAGACAAAAGAAAGAAAAGAAAAAAAAAACAGTATTCTCGTTAAAAAAAAAAGAAAAAGTAAATTTTACTATTGATAAATAGTAAGTTACTATTTACAAATAGTAAATAAATAGTAATAAATAGTGCATAAATAGTGACTACACAGTAATTAAATAGGAAACTCAATTATTTAATTTAATCATTCAGATATTTGCGTGTATATAAATATTTTTGCACTTTTAAAATATTTTTGCACGCAGGGGGTAAGGAGAAGATATGTGCATGGTAAAAATTAGCTAAATTTTTTGCAAATTCCTTTAGTATACTACTGACTACAATTATTTTTTACAGACAATTCAATCTCTCTTAGCTTAGGTCTAGAACCTAAATTTCCTCTTAGCTTCAAAACCTAAATTTACTCTTAAATCCAGAACTTATCTCGGGTCCAGAACCCAAATTACCCTTAAGTCCAAAACTTAGCTTAGGTCCAGAAATTTTCATCTTCGGCGGCTAAAATTTTTCGTTGCCAATTCTTCCGTCGCCAATTTTTATTTATTAATTTTTATCTTTTTTACTATTACCTTTTTATTTTTATTAAAATAAATATTATAAGTAATGAATATTAAAATAAATATTATTTAATTAAAATATCACAAAAATTATTTTGGACTGTTTTTAAAAAAATATTGGACTAGACTAGATAAAAAATTAAGGGTCTACACAAATCTTCTATAAAATCTAGCTAACCCATGAAAACTCCTTACCTCATACATACTCTTAGACGTAGGCCATTCTTGAATAGCTTTTATCTTTTCAGCATCTACCTCAACCCCTTTAGCACTCACAACAAAACCCAAGAAAACAAGTTTATCAATACAAAAAGTACACTTCTTCAAATTAGCATACAACTTTTCTTTCCTTAGAACCTCTAGAACTAACCTAACATACATGATATGCTCATCTAAAGACTTGCTATATATGAGAATGTCATCAAAATACAAAACAATAAATTTTCCAAGGAAATTACACAAAACATGGTTCATTAGCCTCATAAATGTGCTAGGTGCATTAGTCAAACCAAAAGGCATAACCATCCATTCATATAAACCATATTTTGTTTTAAATGCAGTTTTTCACTCATCACATGGTTTCATCCTAATTTGATAATATTCACTTTTTAAATCTATTTTAGTGAATATACATGCACCATATAATTCATCTAACATGTCATCTAATCTAGGAATGGGATGGCAATACTTTACTGTGACTTTATTGACTGCACGACAATCCACACACATCCTCCATGTTCCATATTTCTTGGGTACCAACAATACCGGTACAGCACATGGGCTAAGGCTCTCTCTCACATGCCCCTTCTCCAATAATTCATCTACTTGCCTTTGAAGTTCCTTTGTCTCTTCTAGGTTACTTCTATAGGCTGGTCTATTTAGGATTACTGTTCCAGGTATAAAATCAATTGATGCTCAATACCCCTCAAGGGAGGGAGTCCCTTTGGCACTGTAAACCCTTAATTTTTGACTCAGTCTGATCCGATATTTTTTATAGTCCAAAATAATTTTTGTGGTATTTTAATTAAATAATATCTATTTTAGTATTTATTATTTATAATTTCTAATAAAAAAAGTAATATTAGTAAATTTTTAAAAAAAGTAATAATAAAAATAAAAATAAAGATATATAATAAATAAATAAATAAAAATCAGCGACGAAAAAAATCATAGACGAAAAATTTCGTCGCCGAAAGTGAATCGGCTAGGCCAATTCGCAGCAGGGGGCCAATTCGCCGCAGGAATTTCCTGCGGAGAATTGGCGCCCGCCCCAGCCAACGCTCATAATATTCCCAGCATCAGTTTTTTTCGCCAACACAGTTGTTTTTAAAACCAAATTCTATTTGATTTTGGTTTCTTTTCCTATTTGGTTTTAATTTCCTTAAACAATTAGAAGTAGGTTGATTATTTTCCCTATAAATACCACATTAAAACATAGAATTAGGGGGACAAAACTTTGGACTTCTGACTTGGGGAGGAAAAAAGAGACAGAAAACTCTAGGAGCAAGAGACAATAGCAACAAGAAGCAATCATCAACCCATCAAAGGCAGCAGCATTGCCTTTGTTATTGTTCATCCAGAAATCAATTTTGGTGGAACCAACTACGCAGTTTTGATCTTTAATCATAAATTATATATTCACAGTAGCTTCGTTTCTTTGATTAATAAGAACATGCATGCAGTACCTTGATCTTTAAATGTAATATCCTCATTTATGCCCTAGAAGTTTTGAGTATGTTGTTGTTATTGTGGTTGTTGATATATATATTGGGAAGTGAATGTTTGTGCATATATGTGTTAAATTGTAAGAGAAAAGAAATGGGAAGAGAATGTATATGTATATGTGTTTTGGAGAAGAAATTTAGGGTTTAGAGACAAATGTATATGTTGTTTATATGATGATATAATTAACATATACATTGGTCAAATGTAGAGTCAAGGTGATGGTTAAGTGGAAGAAGATATTTTTGGTTGTTAATGAAATTACTATAAAGGGCTTATATGAGACAAAGAGTTAGTTATATGGTTAAGGGTGTTTTGGTAATTTTCCTTGTAAGATGCATGGTGGAGATTAAAAGAAGAAAAGGTGTTTGACTTGTGCATTTTCTTCTTTCTTTCTTGAAGTGGCCGGATTCTCCATAGACAAAGAGAGAAAGAGAGGTGATCTTGAGGTTTGAAGCATTTTGAAGAAAGAAACAAGGGTTTTGGTTAAAGATTTGTGGATTTCTTCATTTGAGGTAAGATCTTTTCTCTAATTTCTTCAATTCTTTTGAAGTGGTATGATTAAGTTGCTTATGGTATGATTGTAAGTATTGATTTTGCTTGATAGATGAGAAGTTGGGTTGGTGTTGGTGATGGAAGAGTAAGATTGGTGTTTAGTGAAATTGTTTCTGTTTTAGGATTAGTAAAGGCTGTGACTTGTATGATTTTTAATTAATTTTAGAAAAATGTTCTTGAAGTGAATTTTTGATATGTTGTGCCTCTATGAGTCTAGAATGACTGAAAAATATGTTGATTCGATTTTGGAATGGTTATGAGTTTAGAAAAATTATTTTCATTAGACCTGTTCCAGCAGGTACCTTAACTGGGACAGCTATATTTCGGGATTTTTAATAAAATGTAGAAAAATCATATTCAATTGAATTTTGGATATGTTGTTTCTTAGTGAGTCTAGTATTTGAGAAAAATAATTTGGAACCACGTTGATTGAATTTGATTTATGGAATTCACAAAGTTCAGAACTGCTGCCAGGATGCAGGGCAATTGGGGCAGTCTGGTTAGGTGAACTATTTGACCAAGATTTTGTGTTCAGTTTGATCTGAAATTTTAAAGGGATGATTTTAAGATATAAAACTAAATTCTGTAAAAATTTTAGAATTTTTAGTCAAGTAGATTATTTTATACAATTTTTCAAAATAAGGATAAAATGGAGTTTAAAACCAGAATGTACTATTTATGGTTAGGGTTTTAATTCTTTGTTCTTCTTGCATTGCTTTGGTTCTCCAAAGGTAGGTTGGTCCTTAAACCTAACCCTAAACACTTTAAACACACTTGAATCAATGAATGTTATAATCAATTGTTCTTTGCCCTAATTGCATTGTTGAGATTGAACAATGTTATGTTGTGCATTGTGAATGGTAATGTGTTTCATGAGTAATGTGGAATGAAATGTTGATATTTATGAATGATGCTATGTGAGATATAATGTGATCATGGATGAGATATATATATATATATATACTTGAATAATGAGATGTTATATTATGAAATGAAATGTGAAGCCATTGTTATTGGCTAAGATGATGTAATTGAAAGAAAGAAGGCATGTTTGCCTAAATGTGATGAGAATTGAGAATGGAAATGAATTGTTTGTTTAATATGTTATTCAGTTTCAGAGTTCTGGATTTGGGTGGCATGCCTAAGAAATGATGAAAGGTAACAGTCTTGCCGGGTTGAGGACCTCCTCATAGGTGTTGAGTTGATGGTCCAAGAGACTGGGTCTGTTACACTATGAGATACATGATTTGTAACAGTCTTGCCGGGTTGAGGATCTCCTCATATGTATTGAGTTGATGATCCAAGAGACTGGGTCTGTTACACTATCCATGGATAGAGATACATGTATATACATTGCCTACGGGCGTGATTATTGTGACTATGAAGCAAAGCAGTAACTCTGAACTCTGAATATCGTATTAAATACTTGTTGGGCCCATAGGTGTCAGGGTTATATGAATGTCCTAAATAATGTTATGAGTTAATGAAATGAGATGTTGGTTATTGAGTATGATTGATTAATGTTGAATGTGGAAAGATGTTGAAATGTGGTATGCTCATATGACTATGATTTGTGAAATGCATAATTATGTGGTTAACTTTATACTTATGAAATTGATCTTATCAATAACATATGTGGCATTGCATTACATTAAAGCATACCATTAGCATGTTTTATCTTACTAAGCCGTTGGCTTAGCGCGAATGTGATTCTTCGCGCAGATGACAAGGAAGAACCAGAGAGTTCCTCTAGGCCGAGTCGAGCCTAGATTTTGAAGATTGAATAGTGGGCTTTAAGATCGAAGACTGACTGCCAAACATGTATAAATTTTATGTGTTCTAAAACTTGAGTTTTGATGTATATGAATTTGTAAATATTGTTACTTTCCGTTGCATAGTGAACAAAGATTTTATCTGCTGTATTTCATAATAAACCTTTACTTTATTTTGTACTAGAAGTGTAAATCCTTTTTGCAGGTTGTAGTTGAGGTTATAAGGGGGATTTATTGGAAGTGTACTGAGAATGATTTTGTTTGCATTGGTTTGTGTAAAAATGTTTTCAAAAATTAGAAAAAAACCAGTTTTGTCGACACTTGGGATTGAATTTTTAGGCAAAACTATGGCAAAATTTCTATAAAAATCGGAACAAAAATTTGACTAAGTAAAAGTGGTAGCAACATTAGGATAGGGTGGCGCCTCTACTCAGCTTACACACGTAGGTCGGGAAGGGGTGTTACATTAAATATGTAGTAATTTGATCTTTGTTTCAATAAATTTAATTGTTTACTTTGGTTAATACAATAATCAGTTGGTTTTCAAAACTCCACTTCCATGTTTTATAAAAACTAAAAACCCTAAATCATACTTCTATTTCTAAAACTTTAAAAACCCTAAATTACTTTTTTGCTTCCAAAACTTTAAAACCCTAAATTGTTTTTCCCAAACTATTTTCTTAATCATCTAAACTCTAACTTTTCGTCCAAAATTTCCAAATTTCTTCTTAAATTTCCAAACCCTAATCTTCTTTACAGTTCCTAAAAACTTTAATCATAATCATTTCTATAAAACTCTAAACTGTTTTCTTAAATTCTAAGATTAAATATGTTTTCCAAAATACCAAAAACCCTAATTTTCTCAAAACCCAATCCAGTAAACCCTAGTTTTCCTAAACCCTAATTCTTAAAACATCAAAACTTTATAACAAGTTCATCAACACCTAAAACCATAATCCAGTGAACCTAAAATCCAATCTTTTAATATTATAAACCCTAATGTCTTAAAAAACTCTAATTTCATGATGTTTGCTTAAAACCCTAACTAAACCTACCCTTTTTAATCACAGTAACATTGTTTTCATAAAAACATCTAAAACCTTAAATCTTTTAAACATCCAGTAGCTATGTTATTATCTTAAATTATTTATCCACAAATTAAACTAGTATATGCAAAACCCTAGTTATTAACCATAAAACCCTAGAAACCCTACTTAATGCATGAACCCCTAAAGTTAATATATTTATTATTTTATTTAGATTGGATGAATATTTATTATATATTTTGATTGATGTTTGATATCTTTGATCAATGATTTATTTATTATGAATGGTTATTTACTTTTATTGATTTATTTGTTTTCACTTTGTGAGCACCTCATTAATTAATTTCTAGGTAATTTAATTTGCTTTTATATTTTGGACCAATCTAAAGGACATTTTTTCACCTTTTGGTGGGTTTCCTATTTAGTTTTGACATGAACGATGTAAGGACAACATTTAATTTCAAAATCAAAATTCAAAATTCAAAAATTCAAAAAAAATTTTGTCATACAAAACCTTCAAGTTAAGGGGAGTATGTTGAACTATCGAACCTCGAAGGACACATTGGGCAAAGGAAATTATTATTGGCAAGGTTATGAAGAAGCTACCAACTAACATGCTAAAACATAGTTTGGAAAGGATGTATCTCTGCTGCTTGGGGCCTCCATTATTCATGTTTTCATTATCTCAAAGATAAAAGCCATAAAAGTGAAGCATCCTATCATTCCAAAGTAAGACTTGAATGGGCATCTGGAAGGAGTCAATGAGAACACTTCTATTGATCACCTTGGTCTGTGAGTCGACAGAATCATTCAAATGTCTTGTGAAGCAAAGAATCAAAAGAAGATATTGAATCAGGGGGGCATGGAAGGCCCATTGCTTGAAAAAGCTCCAGTCACTTTATAAAAATAAGAGATGCGTGCGTGTGCAAAGAACCAGACAACACAAAAATCAATCAGAGCCTGCATAAGAAAACTTATTGGGGGCAAGGAGAAGATATGAAGGCTAGATAAAAAAAGAGAGCTGCAGTAAAAATATAAATTATATATCATTATTATTATTATTATCATTATGCTTATTATACAATACTTCCTCAATTGATACAATACTCATATATCACTAAGAAGGAGGTTGTAGATCATCAAATAAAGCTCTTAAAAAATCATTGCCTATTGGAGGACGAGGCATATCACCCGTCCCGAGTCCGCCCGAAGTAGGAGCACTTGAATCTCTATTACTTTAGAATTCTGATCTGTAACGGTGCTCATCCGAAGTAGATGAAAGGATCTCATGGTCATTGGCTTGGGGGCCTCTAGATTAGGAAGCACCAAGATCTCTCATCCCCTAAAACCGAAAGTCTAGAAAATTTTGCTCTGACTGATGATACAATTTTTCAAAATGGGAAACCTTTTGACGACTAGCAGCCAACTCTTCTTGAAGTTTCTTGTTTTGTTCTTCAAGCATCAGCTGTGAACCATAAAGGAAAAGAGTAAGAGCATACATAATCATTCATACATATAGCATAAATTATGATGGAACAAGAAAACATACCAGGTAGTTCATATCAATGCCCTGTGGATGAGATGGCATCTCCGGTTGATTAGAATGAGTAAATGGAGGAGCAGTAAAAGAAAGTCCAGCCTCATGACCAAATGAGCCAGCAGCTTGCAATAATCATCAAAAAAGTTAAAACAAGTTAAGAAAAAAAAGCGATTGCAATGGAACAATGGTAAAAGTTTACCTGAGAAGTGCTAGGCCCGAGATGTGAGACAAACTCTCTTCATCTCTATCCTCATTTTTCTAGGGAATCTCCCGTACACCAATAGGGGATACATCAAAGTTCAAGGGCCCTATTTGAATAAACTGAGTATAAGATGTACCTGGTGGATAGAGAAAGGTTTCAACATCATAACCGTGCCGAGCCAACCACCATTCATTCTCTGACATTGATGTGATATTTAAGGTATACTCAGGGTAATGCATTGGGATCCACTGCTGCTCGAGACCAAGAAACCACTCATATACTCTCTCTCCGAGAAACCAGCTACTAGACACAGGGCCGGTAATGACTCGACGGGTATGTTAAAAAGGCAATGCGGCATTTGGAGGATGTCCAATTCGTCCGCTCTTCTGTGTTCCACCAGGCCAAATTGACCTACAAAATGACACAAGGTAAGTGGACTTTTATATAAATTTTAAAGTATACTAATGTTATTTTACTTGGCCCCAGGTTAAGCAGCTCAAGACAAAGCGTTGGGTATGTACATGGTGAGAGCCGGGAACTTCTACACGATTTGACAACCAAAAGTTTAATCTCGGATACCCGACTCTCTCTCAGGAAATACTAGGCACCCTCATAAGATTATGCTCATATGCCCATGCCTACAACAATAATAAAAATCAAATTCATTCAAGAATAAGAATGGAATTGACATTGGTGGAAGAAGAGTACCTCGACAACCACCATAAAGCCAACAAAAGACTTCTTATTTTTGCAAATTTTGTCAAGTCCATGGTAAAGGCAAGGCCAGCTTCACCCCAGCTGTGAAGTGGTACCATACTCATATCAGTAAGGGCCCTCAGCACCGATAAATGGATGGCAGATTCAGTGCTGCCTAAAATGGTCGACCCGAGCAAATACAGTAAAAATCCTCAAGCATATTATTTGGCTATTTCTCTATGAACCCGTCCTTCGTAGTTCATCCAATAACTCCAAATTGGCTCAATTTTTATCTTGAAAGGCCTTTTAAATGATGGTTCCATACCAATTAACTGCTGAATTTCTTCGAATGTTAGAATATCATTGGTAAGAGGGACCGAAAGGCCATGGTACCAGACACCAGTTATGGCTGTATAATCGACTGGGCCAATCGTCATTTCTCCTATAGGTAGGTGAAAAGTATGGGTCGTGTCCATCCACCGTTCTAACAATGCTTGAACTACACTCATCTCTATTGGATACTCCTCGGATGGTAATTGCAAGATGAAGCTTTCAAAACCGCAATCTCGGATAATCTGTCTTACCTGAGAAGGCACTACATCATACCATTGTCGGGCTTTGTAGACACACCCTCTATAATATCCCAAAGAATACCCTAAAAGTTTTGGAATTATTGTTGTATTTGGATTTAATGTATATGTTTAATGGAAAGAGAAAAGAAGATAATTAATTTATTAAAAGGAAATATATAAGAGATATACATATAGCAACATATACATGATGTATATATTGTAGGAAAAGTAAGTAGTAGTAGTAGTAGTAGTAGTAGTAGTAGTAGTAATAATAATAATAATAATAATAATAATAATAATAATAATAATAATGACAAGAGAAAAAGAAGAAAAGAAAGTCAAAGGGAAGAGTAAATCTTGTGGTGGAGAATTTTTAGAGTTGTTTAATTATATTATTATTATATATATATAAGATAAGCTTAAAAGGGAAAAGAGAGGATTTTCTTTATTTCCTTCTTCTTCTTCTTCTTGAACGAGAGAGAGAGAGAGAGAGAGAGAGAGATGTGATTTTGTGGCATATACATCAAATTCATAAGGGTTTTGAGAGAATTGAAGGTGGATATTGAAGATTTGGCAAAATATTCAAGTAAGTATTCATTTCCTTGTATTGATTTCTATTGATTGAGCTTATATTTGATATGGTTAGTGTGTGAAGATGATGATAATGAAAGATTAAAGTATATAGATATGTTGAATTGGTATTTAGATGATGATAAAATGGTTATTTGTGAGGATGATGATGGATTGTTGAAATTGTTTAGTAAGGGTTTAATATAAATGAGTTGGGGAATTGAATAATTGATATATGGATGATGTATATAATGATTATTATTATGATAGGTTGAAGTTATATAAGTGTTAAATTAATTGGTAATTGATGTATGTTGGGAGTTTGATCAATTATTATCTTGGATTTTCTATATGTTTGTGTTTATTGAAGTTAAAAACACAAAATACATTAGTTTGGTCCAAAACAGAAGCAAAATGGATGCCACGACCGTGGCCCTTGGATGCCACGACCGTGGGCATTGAAGGCCACGACCGTGGGGGTTGTAAAGCTAAGTGGGCAGATTCGTTTGTTAACCCACGGCCGTGGGGTTGTGAGGCCACGACCGTGGGGTCCTAGAGAGTTATGTTGGCTTATAATTTGTGATCTATGGGTCTAGTATAAGACTAATAGGTGAATAAGTGTATTGGAATTCATGTGTATTTGTAAGTAAGTGTGTATTCTTCCTTTTGGATTAGGTTGTGAAGAGGTTGAATTGCCTTAACCTAGGTGTGAAGAATTCTTGGAAGAGGAAGTGTATAGATTGATGTGAGTTGCTCTTGAGGTAAGTACAAACTTACATGGATGCATTCTTTTACATGATTTTGAGACTTAACACATTTGGTTATAAATGTGTTAAGTAATCTACTATATTGTTATTACTATTTGATTAATGTTATGATTTGTATAATGTGAAAGATATGATGATCATTCAAAAGGTATGTGCAATACAATAGGTTATGATGAATACTTTAATGATGAATTGCTTTAATGTGAATTGTGATATGATGAGATGTGAAGCCATTGTTGTTGGCTATGATAGTGCAAATGAAATAATTGGGGCATGGTTGCCTATTTGATTATGAAATATGAAATGAGAAATGAAATGAGAAATTAATTGAGAAAGAGATTGATAAAGAGATAAATGAAATAATTGTGTGCTTAATATGTTATTCAATTTTCAGAGTTCTGGGTTTGGCGGCATGCCTATGAATCGCTGGATAGGTGAAAAGACCGGGTCGTAAGCCGAGTCCAGCTGAAAAATGTGAAATGTGATGTTTTAAGGGTGAAAAGATTGGGTCGTAAGCCTCAAAAACAAATTCTTAAAGCTAGATTGAGTGAAAATACTGGGTCGTAAGCTCAAATCTAGTTGATTATCCATGGATAAATGTACTGATGATTGTGATTATGGACCAAAGCAGTAACTCTAAAAGTTGAATGGCATATTAGTGTCTTTTGGGCCCATGCTTGTCTTTGTTTCAATGTGATTTATGAATGGTGAACCAATTGAATAAAGTAATTAAATGTAATGTTATGAAGTATGTTATGATTACAATACATAAGTAAATTATTGAAAAGAAATATGGCCTGAGAAGCTATGTTGAAAGATGAGAATCTGAAAGTGTAATATGACATGTAATATGTATATGGATATGGACATTGTGAGTATTATTTTATGAATGTTCTAATAAGTTATGGAATTGTGGTTTGTGTTAATGATATATGTGTATATGTATATAATTACGAGATTAGTAGAAATATATGAAAAGTGTAATTGAAATGGGAAAACATGATAAGAAAATAATGATACATGAATTTAATATATGAGTATGATTTTCTGTAATGTATGTTTATAATATTTATTTGTACTACTAAGCTTTCGAGCTTAGCGCGGTTGTGTAAATCGCGCAGGTGAGTAGGTGGTTGATCTGAAGTCAAATCGTTATGCCGCGTGAAGGGTAGAAGTATTTCGAGACCAACTAGAAGGTGGTGCATACATGTACAATTTAATTATGTTGTATTTTGATAAAAATATATTCATATGTATAAATGAATTTTGGTAAAGACAAGATCATTATATATATGTAATATCATCAAAAGTATAATGAGTTTGTAAATGTTCTTTAAATAAAATGTATTATTGTTTGGAACTAAAGTAAAGGTTTTAATCTGAACTGAAAAGTGACATTCTTATACTTTATATACGTATTGTATGTATACAAGGTGTATGTATAGTACTTATATAGAGTATGGGGGTGTTACAATTATTTTGGTATCAGAGCTTAGGTTTGAGATTCTCGGCCTAAGCAGATTTAAAACGAAAAGAGGAAAAAAAAATTTTTAAAAAAAGGTGAAATTATGATACATGCATATGCATTAACACCTAGGTTGGTCTCGGACGTGGCATTATGTGATTTGTAGTATATCTGAATTATATGAGATGGATAATAGTGTGTGAATAAGCTTTTACATGAAAGTAAAGCTAGAGAAAGAAATGATATAGGAAAATTTGTACAAGTATAATTGATAAATTAAAGAATTGAAGTTTACTTAAGTAAAGTAAATTTTGAAAATTTATGATTATGGAAGTGTGCTTGTGAAAAAGGTCATAAAGAAATGAATAGGAGAATAATGATGGAAATGAGTTTAAAAAAAATCAAGATTTAAGTAATTACTCATTTCTCTAAAGTTTGGATCTCTTTCTAATAAAGCTTATGTTTGGATTACTAGAGAGAGGAAATATTGTTTGAATGTTAAAATGGATAGATGTGTTATTAAATTGAAGAAAGTATGGTGGAATATTGAGTGAGTTGATTGGTATAGACAAAGTGTGACAATTTAAGATTTTGGGTATGTAAAGTTAAGGTTTTTAAAAGAAAAAGAGGTGATGTTGGTTAAGTAAGGAAATATAATGGTGTTGTTTGTATTGTTACTTTAATGCAAACATTGTGATTTCAATGTTAGAAATGTGATATGCTTAAGTGTTGTTAAAGCTCATGTTAATGGTGGTAATATGTGACATTTGGATTTTTGAAATGAGCTTTAATAATTGTGAAAATGATATGTTTTGATGTTACATTATGGTATATATATATATAATGCTTTTAAAGTTAATATTAAGAAAATGAGATTTGTAAATTGAAGTTTAGGTAAAGTAGTAAGTTAAGAGTTAGAGTTTTAATAGAATTTTGATGAGGATTATTTAGATATCGATAGTTTAATGTATATTAAGCATATGAGATAATTTGAATGAATATTATTGTATAAGAAAGTACTATGAATTGAGTAATGTGATTGATAATATGAAAATTTGTTCTGAAATAAAAGGAAAGTGATTAAGCGTGTGAAAATGAGTTACTTTAAGTAATTTGATTGGAAATGATGAAAATGGATATGAAGGGTATACTAAATGCTTTTAAAAACAAATGTGAGAGAGATGTCACATTAGAAATGTGACTAGGATGTATGTGAAGTTTATTATGGTTAGAATGTATATATTTGTTGTGTTGACGAATAACTTAAGTTATGTTAAAAGAATGAGAATGATAATGTTCAAAGAAAAGTAATAAACATTAAATTTGTATAGATTGTATGCAAAAGAGAAATTAAATAAAATTGCATGATTATAAGTATACATGTATAGGATATGTAAGATGAGTTTTTCGATATGAATATAATTGTATTATGTAAGAAATGTGGAATGTAAGTCACATTATGAATGTGACCTATGAATATGTAGGTGGTATAACTACTGGTCTAATGGTATTGAGAATGATATTGCATGTGTTAGTGAACCTAAGAGAGATTAGGTCTTGACCTGCGTAGAGCTAAACTATATGATGAAATTGAGAGTGAGAATGGACTCGAGTAACACTGGACGGTGAAATTGTTATGGTAATTACTGAACTTGATGATCATATAATATTTTGAGTCCCAAAGTATTTACATGTGGAAAGGTTCTATGTATATGTGTATAATAAGAGATTGTAAGGAAAAAGGGGAAGTATAATGTATAAAAAAAAAATTAGAAGAGATAGATTAGAAATGGAGTAACAAATGGAAATTTTGTAAGATTTGCATATGATCGAATATGTATACGTAAGAGATGTTAATAGTAATATTGTTGAAACATGAATTAAGCTAATGATGATCATATAATCGAGTGCAAATTGGTTTGAAACGGAGTTGAAATGTGTTAACTATTGGTATAGCAAAAGTTTAGAGAATGAATACGTAATCCTTGTGATACAAACTTAGCATTGTAATTGGAAAGGTTGGAAGCAGAATAATAGAGGAACAATATTGATTTATAAGCCACATGCGTGACCATTAATCTCTTATGGCTATATGATTTGTTTAGGATATTTGGCCTGTTAGTTTTGTTATCCACAGATTTGGGACTGAGATAACATGACTGTAGTACAGTTTTGGTGAGATTGATAATTATGTTTCTAGAAACATGGTCAAGAGTTATAATTGGTAAAGTTGTACCTTATTATTTTATGTTAGAAATTTGTTTATAATTATAGAAAGTATGGAAGGAAAGAGAACTGTGAAAATGTTTTGAGTTATGGATAATGTGATAAAAAGATAATTATTGTAAAAATAGTAATGGTATGAAATGTGAGGAGATATTAAATGGGAGAAATACTAAATGTGATTGAAAGTTATACTGAATATGTTTATGGTATAAAGTGAATAAGTGGATGGACTTAAGGTTTAAGTGAGTGAACTATGGGTAATAAATATGGTATGAGATGATCATGAGAATTTTGTGGAAATTGTACTAAGATAATAGAAAATAAACTATGTGTATATGGAAAGATAATTTGAAGTGATTTGTTATTAATAATCATAATTTCAAAAAGCTGAAAAATGGATTTGAAGAAATTAGAATTTGAATATAAGTTTGATCTAATGGAATTAGGTCATATATATACATTGTGAAATCTAATGATAAGTTTAAATAAGTTAAGTGTTGGTTTGAATCGAACAAGATTGAAACGTGGGTATATTGTGTCAGATAGAACAATTGATCTAGATTTCGCTAAGGTTGCGAATCATTTTTGAGATTTAATATGTATAGTTGTACTAAGAGTATAAAATTTAAATGATAATGTATATGATGTAATATTCTGACAAATGAATGGACATGAATGAATTGAGTTATATCAGTTGTAAATGATGATAAAAAGGGAAAAGGTTGATTACCTGTAAAGTAAGTTTAAAGGCATTGTATTAATATTTATGTTAAGTGAGAAGCATGCTAAAGAAGGAATTAAGTGTATGAAGAATAAGGATATTATTATCAATTAAGGATTGATAAATGTTTATTCTAAAAGTGATTGTAATGACGGGATAATCAATATTAAGATATAAATCAATGATTTTTAAGGTTAAAGTTAAGAGAGTATTTATAAAGAGATGAAGTAATAAAATATCTTAAATGTAATAATTGGACGAAGTATAAGTATATTATAAGATGATCTGATTCTTGTACAAAGATAAATTAATTGGGAATGTAATGAGTTATTTTGAATGTTTGGTTAAGAAGTAATAAAATATATATATATATATAATGATGAGTTATGAAGTTTAGAGAAGATGATTGACTCTAAGGGGGAGAGTAGAAGTTATGTGATTTGATGACATAATAACTTAATAATACGATTAACTTCATATGAAGGTTAAGATGGTATTTTGTTAAGAATGGATTGTTACTGTACTGGATAATTTCGAGGACGAAATTATTTAAAGGGGAGAGAATTGTAATATCCCAAAGAATACCCTAAAAGTTTTGGAATTATTGTTGTATTTGGATTTAATGTATATGTTTAATGGAAAGAGAAAAGAAGATAATTAATTTATTAAAAGGAAATATATAAGAGATATACATATAGCAACATATACATCACATATACATGATGTATATATTGGTGTAGGAAAAGTAAGTAGTAGTAGTAGTAATAATAATAATAATAATAATAATAATAATAATAATAATAATAATGACAAGAGAAAAAGAAGAAAAGAAAGTCAAAGGGAAGAGTAAATCTTGTGGTGGAGAATTTTTAGAGTTGTTTAATTATATTATTATTATATATATATAAGATAAGCTTAAAAGGGAAAAGAGAGGATTTTCTTTATTTCCTTCTTCTTCTTCTTCTCGAACGAGAGAGAGAGAGAGAGAGAGAGAGAGAGAGATGTGATTTTGTGGCATATACATCAAATTCATAAGGGTTTTGAGAGAATTGAAGGTGGATATTGAAGATTTGGCAAAATATTCAAGTAAGTATTCATTTCCTTGTATTGATTTCTATTGATTGAGCTTATATTTGATATGGTTAGTGTGTGAAGATGATGATAATGAAAGATTAAAGTATATAGATATGTTGAATTGGTATTTAGATGATGATAAAATGGTTATTTGTGAGGATGATGATGGAATGTTGAAATTGTTTAGTAAGGGTTTAATATAAATGAGTTGGGGAATTGAATAATTGATATATGGATGATGTATATAATGATTATTATTATGATAGGTTGAAGTTATATAAGTGTTAAATTAATTGGTAATTGATGTATGTTGGGAGTTTGATCAATTATTATCTTGGATTTTCTATATGTTTGTGTTTATTGAAGTTAAAAACACAGAATACATGAGTTTGGTCCGAAACAGAAGCAAAATGGATGCCACGACCGTGGCCCTTGGATGCCAAGACCGTGGGCATTGAAGGCCAAGACCGTGGGGGTTGTAGAGCTAAGTGGGCAGATTCGTTTGTTAACCCACGGCCGTGGGGTTGTGAGGCCACGACCGTGGGGTCCTAGAGAGTTATGTTGGCTTATAATTTGTGATCTATGGGTCTAGTATAAGACTAATAGGTGAATAAGTGTATTGGAATTCATGTGTATTTGTAAGTAAGTGTGTATTCTTCCTTTTGGATTAGGTTGTGAAGAGGTTGAGTTGCCTTAACCTAGGTGTGAAGAATTCTTGGAAGAGGAAGTGTATAGATTGATGTGAGTTGCTCTTGAGGTAAGTACAAACTTACATGGATGCATTCTTTTACATGATTTTGAGACTTAACACATTTGGTTATAAATGTGTTAAGTAATCTACTATATTGTTATTACTATTTGATTAATGTTATGATTTGTATAATGTGAAAGATATGATGATCATTCAAAAGGTATGTGCAATGCAATAGGTTATGATGAATACTTTAATGATGAATTGCTTTAATGTGAATTGTGATATGATGAGATGTGAAGCCATTGTTGTTGGCTATGATAGTGCAAATGAAATAATTGGGGCATGGTTGCCTATTTGATTATGAAATATGAATTGAGAAATGAATTGAGAAATGAATTGAGAAAGAGATTGATAAAGAGATAAATGAAATAATCTTGTGCTTAATATGTTATTCAACTTTCAGAGTTCTGGGTTTGGTGGCATGCCTATGAATCGCTGGATAGGTGAAAAGACCGGGTCGTAAGCCGAGTCCAGCTGAAAAATGTGAAATGTGATGTTTTAAGGGTGAAAAGACTGGGTCGTAAGCCTCAAAAACAAATTCTTAAAGCTAGATTGAGTGAAAAGACTGGGTCGTAAGCTCAAATCTAGTTGATTATCCATGGATAAATGTATTGATGATTGTGATTATGGACCAAAGCAGTAACTCTAAAAGTTGAATGGCATATTAGTGTCTTTTGGGCCCATGCTTGTCTTTGTTTCAATGTGATTTATGAATGGTGAACCAATTGAATAAAGTAATGAAATGTAATGTTATGAAGTATGTTATGATTACAATACATAAGTAAATTATTGAAAAGAAATATGGCCTGAGAAGCTATGTTGAAAGATGAGAATCTGAAAGTGTAATATGACATGTAATATTTATATGGACGTGGACATTGTGAGTATTATTTTATGAATGTTCTAATAAGTTATGGAATTGTGGTTTGTGTTAATGATATATGTGTATATGTATATAATTACGAGATTAGTAGAAATATATGAAAAGTGTAATTGAAATGGGAAAACATGATAAGAAAATAATGATACATGAATTTAATATATGAGTATGATTTTCTGTAATGTATGTTTATAATATTTATTTGTACTACTAAGCTTTCGAGCTTAGCGCGGTTGTGTAAATCGGGCATTCTTATACTTTATATACGTACTGCATGTATACAAGGTGTATGTATAGTACTTATATAGAGTATGGGGGTGTTACACCCTCCGCCCCGGATAACGCAACGATCACGCTAACACGGAGCCAGGTAGGTATACATCATATCAATACCATTGATTTTTAGGCTAAATTTATTTATATTCTATTTTTAGTCTATCTATTTAATTAAATTCTTAAATATATTCATCTAATTGATTTATTTTTCCTAAATCTTTAAAAAATAAAAAGAAACAAAATATAATAGAAAAAACAACAACAAATAAAAAATAATAAAAAGAATAAAAAATGAAAGAAAAAAACACAAAACACAAAAACATAAAATAATTTGCTATTAAAATAATAATTACCTTATTCTTTTGATTTGAACTGCGATGAAGTGGCATCCCGGCTAGTAGACTTATATTTCCATTTTCATGCCGCCGAATAAACTCGAATAACTCAGCATTAGATCGAGTTCCTGATCTTGAAGCATGCATTTTTTCCTCAACTCTATGTTAAACTCTCTAAAATAAGAGATGTATAGCTATGAATGAAACGAAGAAATGAGCTGCTATGAATAAAATGAAGAAATGAGCTGCAACGTTTATATAGAGAAATGGCAAAGGAAAAAGACAAAAATCAAAAAGGAAAACAGTATTATTGTGAAAAAAAAAGAAATAAAAAAGAGAAAAAATAAATGTTACTATTGATAAATAGTAAATTACTATTTATAAATAGTAAATAAATAGTTGATGAATAGTATGTAAATAGTAACTACACAGTAAACAAATAGAAAACTCAATTATTCAATTCAATCATTCAGATACTTGCGTGTATGTAAATATTTTTGAACTTTTAAAATATTCTTACACGCAGGGGGCAAGAAGATATGTGCATGGTAAAAATTAGCTAAAATTTTTGCAAATTTTTTTGCAAATTCTTTTAGTATCCTACTGACTATAATTATTTTTTGCAGACAATCAAATCTCACTTAGCTTAGGTCCAAAACCTAAATTTTTTCTTAAGTCTAGAACTTAGTTCGGGTCCAGAACCTAAATTACCCTTAGGTCCAGAACCTAAAATTATCCTTAAGTCCAGAACTTAGCTTAGGTCCAGAACCTAAAATCTCTCTTAACTCCAGAACTTAGCTCGAGTCCAGAACACAAATTATCCTTAAGTCCAGAACTTAGCTCAGATCCAGAACCCAAATTACCTTTAAGTCCAGAACTTAGCTCGGATCCAGAATCCAAATTACCTTAAGTCCATAACTTAGCTCAAGTCCAGAACCCAAATTATCCTTAAGTCCAGAACTTAGCTCGGGTCCAGAACCCAAATTACCTATAAGTCCAGAACTTAGTTCGGATCCAAAACTCAAATTACCCTTAGGTCTAGAACCTAAAATTATCCTTAAGTCCAGAACTTAGTTTAGGTCCAGAACCTAAAATCTCTCTTAAGTCCAGAACTTAGCTCGGGTCCAGAACCCAAATTATCCTTAAGTCCAGAACTTAGCTCGGGTCCAGAACCCAAATTACCCTTAGGTCCAGAACTTAAAATTATCCTTAAGTCTAGAACTTAGCTTAGGTCCAGAACCTAAAATCTCTCTTAAGTCCAGAACTTAGCTAGGGTCCAGAACCTAAATTATCCTTAAATCCAGAACATAGCTCGGGTCCAGAATCCAAATTACCCTTAGGTCCAGAACCTTAAATTACCCTTGAGTCCAGAACTCGAACCGGGTCCAGAACCCAAAACCTAAACCATCTCAGAAAAATTAAGTCTTATTGTTTTTCACTCTCTTTTGCCGTAGTCTCAGACCGTTCAAGCAGGGGGCAAACTGTAGACCGTTAATTTTTGACCCATTCTAGTCCGATATTTTTTATAGTCCAAAATAATTTTTGTGGTATTTTAATTAAATAATATCTATTTTAGTATTCATTATTTATTATTTATAATTTTTAATAAAAATAAAAAAGTAATATTAGTAAAGTTTTAAAAAAAAGTAATAATAAAAATAAAAATAAAGATATATAATAAATAAATAAATAAAAATCGGGGATGAAAAATTTCATCGCCGAAAGTGAATCAGCTGGGCCAATTCGCCGCAAGAATTTCCTGTGGGCAAATTGACGCCCGCTCCGCCAAAGCTCGCAATTTTGCCAGCAGCAGTTTTTTTGCCAGCTCAATTTTCCAACGTAATTTTTTAAAAAAAACCAAATTCTATTTGGTTTTGGTTTCTTTTCCTATTTGGTTTTATTTTCCTTAAATAATTAGAAGTATGTTGATTATTTTCCCTATAAATACCACATTAAAACACATAAGTAGGGGGACGAAACTTTGGACTTCTGACTTAGGGAGGAAAAAAGAGACAGAAAACCCTAGGAGCAAGAGACATTAGCAACAAGAAGCAATCATCAACCCATCAAAGGTAGCAACATTGCCTTTGTTATTGTTCATTCAGAAATCAATTTTGGTGGAACCAACTATGCAAGTTTAATCTTTAATCATAAATTATATATTCACAGTAGCTTCATTTCTTTGATTAATAAGAACATGCACACAGTACCTTGATCTTTAAATATGTAGTAATTTGATCTTTGTTTCAATAACTTTAATTGTTTACTTTGGTTAATACATTAATCAGTTGGTTTTCAAAACTCCACTTCCATATTTTATAAAAACTAAAAACACTAAATCATCCTTCTATTTCTAAAACTTTAAAAACCCTAAATTACGTTTTTGCTTCCAAAATTTTAAAACCCTAAATTGTTTCTTTTGTTTCCAAAAATTTTAAAACCCTAAATTTTTTTTCCCGAACTATTTTCTTAATCATCTAAACACTAACTTTTGGTCCAAAATTTCCAAATTTCTTCTTAAATTTCCAAACCCTAATCTTCTTTATGGTTCCTAAAAACTTTAATCTTAATCATTTCTATAAAACTCTAAACTATTTTCTTAAATCCTAAGATCAAATATGTTTTTCAAAATACCAAAAACCCTAATTTTCTCAAAACTCAATCCAGTAAATGTAACACCCTAATACCATATATACATACAATACATATTTTCAGCATATGTAAAATATGCATATACGGTATAAAAATGTCACAGACCGATTTAACAAAAATTTTCACATTTCTGTTTTAAGATTTCAAATACTAATATATAAAATAAATAGTATATAAAAATTCTTTACTTGTTATAGGAATCTAAAATAAATATTTTATATGAAAATCTCTGTGAAAAATTTGCCAGAGTTTTGTTTGTAATTTGGACATTCCCAAAATTCAACAAAACACAACCTGTATAAAGCAAATACTCCCAATAAAAATCAATTCACCATTCCACCAATACTTCTCAATTTCTCCATATTTTCTCAAAATACTTATATATAGATATATAAATTAACAACACATATAAAATCCCATCTGAACAAATTATTCAAAATATTCTTTACAATTTACATTATATACTTCCAAAAACATATCATAACATATATAATATTAAAATACATTATAATATCAAATATCTACATGCTAACAACTGGCTCTGATCTTGATGTATCCAAAAATAAATCTTCAAGCTCAATAAATACAAACCTAGACCTGACACGAATTACAATAGCGCTAAGCTGAAGCCTAGTGGTACAAACTTTGATAATAACAATAAAACTCAATGCAATGCCAATGTACAATGCATATAGATGTCACATCATTCTACTTTCTTATATTTTTTAAATATTTCATAATCACAACTCATAATTCACATTAAATTGTATCACAATTCATAATTCACATTAAAGCAAAGACAAGCATAGGCCCAAAAAGGATCTAATATGCTATTCCAATTTCAGAGTTACTTCTTTGGTCCATAATGACACTATGTGTCTCGCCCCGTAGGCAATATATCCATGGATAATGTAACAACCCCAGTCTCTTGGACCTCAACCCGGCTAGACCCTTAGGCCCCAGTATCTTGGTCCTCAACCCAGCTAGACTGCTACAGTTTTTGAGGCTTACGACCCAGTCTTTTCACCCCAAAAACATCATATTTATCAGCTGGCCTGGCTTACGATCCAGTCTTTTCACCATTCCAGCGTTTACCCGTAGACAATCATAGGCATGCCGCCAAACCCAGAACTCTGAAAATTGAATAACATACTAGGCACACAATTTTTTCATATTTCTCATTATTAAATTCTTTCATAATTCCTTTATCAAAACTTTTCTCATTTTCTCATGATCAAACTAGGCACATTGCCTTATTATATCATCTTTTTCTCACTTTTTTTTCATTTATTCATTTTTCTCATTATTAATCTCTTTCTCATTATCACATATTCAATCTAGGCACATTGCCTTATTTTCACATTTTTTTTCTCATTTTTCTCATTTTTCACATCTTTCTCATTTTTCTCACTTTTCTCATTTTTCTCATTTTTATCAATATCAATTCATTTCATTATTCCACATATCTCATTTTTGTATTCACAACACATTACCCAATTACTTTGGGTATTTTCACATAATATACATATTTGACATTCTACACAATTTAGCCATTATCAATGGCTTTTCACAATGCATTTAACACATATATGACATTACAAATGTCATAGCACATTATTCATACTCAATCAATGAACCAAGTAACTTAACATATTTTTCAACCAAAATTTGTTAAGCCCAAATGTCATGCAATATAAACAATATATTCAAAGTTTGTACATACCTCCACTAGCAACCCAAAGCAAACTTAACACAACCTCCAATCCTATCCTTTCAACTTGCCCTTCACCACTTGGATGAAGCAAATCAACCTCTCTCAATGCCTATACCAAATGTGATCATACATAATCATTTAATATCACATTCTAAGGTATTCTCAACATCAAACCATAATTAAACATCACTCTAAACCAAATCCTAAAATTAAGCTTCACCTCAATTTAACTTTGAAAAACCATATCAAGCCATTTAAATTAGTGTTTTAAGTTTATTAATATTATTAGAAACATGTTTTAGCATGTTTAAACCAATTACATTAATTAACCACATGCTTATGCTCAAAACCCTAAAATGGCATAACCTTCACCATTGAAGGATCTCCATTCCAACTCAATCCAATTATTCATTTCAATCTTATTTCCACCACTTATATCTTTAAATAACATGATTTAAGCATTAAAATCAAACAATTAATCATTCTTTGAAAATTCACTTTTTCAAAACCCTAAATCAATACTACCATCTTCATACTCTATCCAAACTTAACTAAATCCATCATTTGATCTTAAAATCCTTATTTATGCATCAAAATAACACATTTGGAACCAATTTGCACAATTAAAACTCATGATTTCAAAAACTCAAATGTTCCATAACCCTAAATTCTCTCTCTTCACCAAACTCAACTTAAATTCAACCATTTCTTTAATCCAACCTTAAAATCATTGTTAACTACCCAAAATAACATCATGCACATCCATTCCAATAATTATAACATGCTACATCAAAACTCCAAACTCAACATAATCCAATTTTCTATAGAATTCAAAGAAAAGAGTTGAAAACTTACTAATTTTGGTGGAAATCACCAAAAATCCACTTTGAATACTTGAAATCCTTTAATTTTTGGAGTATGGAAGAAGCAAAATCTTGGACTAGACAACCATGGAGGTGTCGGCCATTGAGAAGAAGAAGAAGAGATGAAGACTTTCTTTTTTTCTTTTTCTTTTCATCTTTTATTTTAAACCATATATATATATATATATATTAAAATAATTTAATAATTATTTATTTAATTATTTATTTAATAAATTAAAATTCATAAATTCTCTCTTCCATTTAAAAATAATTTATTTTTGAATTATTTTATTAATTTTGGATTTCTAATATTTAATTACCAAAATATCCTTTTACTTTGACTTTTCTTTTAAAAAGTGTTGACTTTTATATGTTATGTATATTTTATATATATATCACATATATGTTCCACTTTTTCATTTAAAACCCCTTCATTTTTCATTTAAAATCATTAATTTAATTTATCCATTTAAATTATAATTTATTTTATCAAATTTCAAAAATTAGAACTTTTCAAAAATTTGGGATATTACCCGTGTGCACAACATTGTATCTTATATACACATCAAATGTACCTTATATGTATATTAAATATTAAGTATGTAAGGTATTAATCCAACATATACAATTAATATACCATATATATATGTTATATATAATCTAGATATATATATTGAGTATATACAATTTTATATCTCCAAATACTTATTTAATTTCTCCAAAATCACGGATGTTACAAGTAAACCCTAGTTTTCCTAAACCCTAATTCTTAAAACATCAAAACTTTATAAGAAGTTCATCAACACCTAAAACCATAATCTAGTGAACCTAAAACCCAATCTTTTAAAATTATAAACCCTAATGTCTTAAAAAACCCTAATTTCATGATGTTTGCTTAAAACCCTAACTAAACCTACCCTTTTTTAATCACAGTAACATTGTTTTCATAAAAATATCCAAAATCTTAAATTCTTTTAACATCCAGTAGCTATATTATTACCTTAAAATATTTCTCCACAAATTAAACTAGTATATGCAAAACCCTAGTTATTGAACATAAAACCCTAGAAACCCTACTTAATGCATGAACCCCTAAAGTTAATATATTTACTGTTTTATTTAGATTGGATGAATATTTATTATATATTTTGATTAGTGTTTGATATCTTTGATGAATGATTTATTTATTATGAATGGTTATTTACTTTTTATTGATTTATTTTGATTTTCAAATATTGTAAGAGGTATGTTTCCACTTTGTGGGTACCTCATTAATTAATTTCTATGTAATTTAAATTGCTTTTATATTTTGGACCAATGTAAAGGATATGTTTCCACCTTTTGGTGGGTGTCCTATTTAGTTTAGACATGAACGATGTAAGGATATGTTTCCATCCTCGTATGGGTGTCCATTTATTTGCTTTGTTTGGACATTGCTTTGATTTTAATATAATGATGCTTTATTTTAATTGTTGCATGTAATATGGATAATATTGTTATACTTAAGAATTTTATAATATTAAGACCTACAAAGGAGGCTAGTTCCAATGAACTG
Organism: Garcia nutans; assembly: GCA_947685225.1. NCBI lineage: Eukaryota > Viridiplantae > Streptophyta > Magnoliopsida > Malpighiales > Euphorbiaceae > Garcia > Garcia nutans. The sequence continues at coordinate 24,059,499 of CANTUV010000035.1, read as the reverse complement.
GGCATTGTGGGGGTGCTGGGCCATTTCTCACCTTCCCCACATGTACCCAACTTTTCGAACCCATTAGGGGGTTGGGGATTCCTTAGGAATCGAGTCATCCACCCCTTTCTTTTTCTCAGCCTGTCCGGGTGGCTACTCCATTTTCTCCGGGCTTAGGCCCGTGTTCTCTAAGGCCCCGAGCCTAAACAGTGCCGAAGTCGAAATAATCATTCCACCTGGAGTGGGGGCAAAAATCCCCACTCACAGCATCTCTTTAGGAAAGACTTCATCAAATTCCTGTAACAAAGAAACAAAACCACTAGGCAAATTTGGTTTAAGGTCAGTCATAATCAATAAACTCTCCTTAAACCTTATTTCTATGAGTGATCTTCTGCCTATATAAGCACTCTTAAGATCTCTCTCTTTTGCAAAGAAACTCTACTTATTTTCACTCTTATTTTCTCTCCTCTTACTGTTCTCTCCTGCACATCTCTCTTTCTTTACCTCACTTGTACAGTCACTCCCTATTGGGCCACATAATTGTTTCTTTTCTCTCTTAGCCTCATGTCCCTTCATTCTTTTAGTTAACTCACTACCCGAATCCCTATTTGAAGTATTCATCATCTTAATATGTTCTTGATACACTTCCTTTGGAGATAAAAGGTGCTAAAGTGAAAATCTTCCCCTTCAAACTAAAAGAATACCTATTCTTATACCCATCATGTGTGACTTTCCTATCAAACTGCCAAGGTCTACCCAATAATAAATGTCCAGCTTGCATGGGTACTACATCACACAACACTTCAACAACATATTTTTCAATAGAAAATGGCATCACAACTTGTTTTGTTACCTTTACTTCACCACTATCATTTAGCCATTGTAGCCTATATGGTTTAGGGTATTTTTCACACTTCAACCCTAACTTATCAACTAAGGTCGTACTAGCCACATTTGCACAATTGCCACCATCTATAATCATGCTGCAAACTTTCTCTCCTACCAAACACCTTGTAATATCCCAAAATGTACCCTAGAAGTATTGGAGTAATTATTGTTATTATTGGATTAAGTGTATTTATTTTATTGGAAAGAGAGTTGAGGTTAGAGTAATGTGTGTATGTTGTATATATTGTGATATACTTAACATATACAAATATTTGTTTGAAGGGTATAAAGATAATTATTTTGAAATTGAGTTAGTGGATTAAGATGGGTGGATGGTGATGTTTGAGATTATTTTATTTTTATTTGTGTGGAGGAGAATGTTTTGAGGAGAGAGAGGGTTAATGTTTGACTTTTCTTTCTTTTCCTTTTCTTCCTTCTTCCTCTCTTCTCGTGTCTCTCATTTTCCTTTTCTTCTCCTTTCTTTGCTTTGGACGGCAGCAGCAAGAGAACAAGAGAGAGGGAGAGATTTGACCTTCCAAGCTCAAGATTGAAGAAGTTTTCAAGAGATCAAGGAGGAATTTAAGAGTTTTCTTCATTCTTGGTAAGTTTCCTCTTGATTCCCTTGTTTTCTTTGAGTTTGTGTTATGGGTTTGGTGATTTATGGTTGTTGGTATGGATATGTTTGAGTGTGTTGTGTTTAAGAGTGTTGGGTTTACTTGATCTTTGATTCTTGGGTTGGATTGAAGAAAAGAGTAAGATTGAAAGGAAGAATAAGTTTGTTGGTTAAGATTGAGTTGTGGTTGTGTTTAGAGTTTTTGATGATGTTGTGATTTGGTGTTGGATGTGTATTTTGAGTTGTGTTGGTGTTTTTGCAAGGTTGTTATGGTTTTGGGTGTGTCTAGTTGAGTTTTGTTGAAGTGGTAGATGGTGGAAGATTGTTGTTTGTTGGTTGGATTGTTGTTTTGGCCGGAATCTGGGTTTTTGGCCTGACACGCCCAGGAGCACGTCCAGGTCTTTAGGCGTGTCAATTGTGTTGGATGGCAGTAGGTGTGACACGGCCATTAACACGCCCGTGTTAGTGAGCGTGTCATAGCTACTGTGACTTTGGGAAATTAACACGGCCAGGAACACGTTCATGATGTTGGACGTGTCGATACTTCTGAGAGACAGTAGGTATTACACGCCCAGTGACACGCCCGTGGTCCTGAACGTGTAAATGCTTCTGTGTTGTGGAGTTAGGGCACGGTCAGGGACACGCCCGTGTGGGTGAGCGTGTCCAGTTTAGAGTTTGCCCTAATTGATTCTTAGCCTTATGATCTTATGTGAGTTTCCTCATTGTTTGAATTAGGTTGTGAAGAAGGTGAATTGCCTTAATTATTTGGTGAAGGACTTGTCAAGAGGAAGTGTTTAGAATTGTGTGGATTTCTTTTGAGGTAAGTACAAACCTTGCATTATAACATACATTCATGTGATTTTGGAACTTATACATTTGAGTGTGAATGTACTAAGTAATTTCATTGTATTGTTGATATGTTTGAATAATGTTACGTTTTATACAATATGAACCTCATGAAATGTAATATGGTATATGTATGTGTTACGAAAATGAAAGATGTGATGATAAGATGATGTGTAAAGTCATTGTGATTGGCTATATTGACTCAGATGAGGCATGTTTGCCTAGTTGATTGTGGAATGAGAAATGAATTGAGAAAAAGTTTGATAAAGAGATATATGAAATGGTTGTGTGCCTAATATGTTTATTCAAATTTCAAAGTACTGGTTTTGGTGGCATGCCTATATAAAGGTAACAGTCTAGCCGGGTTGAGGATCTCTTCAATTGAATTGAATTGATGGTCCAAGAGACTGGGTCTGTTACACTAAATGAAATGTGAAAATGAAATTTATGAAAAGTAACAGTCTAGCCGGGTTGAGGATCTCCTCGATTAGTCGGGTTGATGGTCCAAGAGACTGGGTCTGTTACTAGTAACAGTCTAGCTGGGTTGAGGATCTCCTCATGTTAATGGGTTGATGGTCCAAGAGACTGGGTCTGTTACACTATCCATGGATAGAGATATGATATATATATCGCCTACGGGCTTGATCATTGTGATTATAAACCAAAGCAGTAACTCTAAACTTTGAGTATCATATTAAATGCTTGTTGGGCCCATGTGTGTCTATGTTAAATGTGTGAGTGATGGATGATGATATAATTATTGAAATAATGAAATGAAACATCCATAAAATAAAGTGTATTGAGTATGATCTATATTGTTTGAATGTATGACATTGCATAATATCATTATAGTTTGTTCTACTGAGCTGTTGGCTCAGCGCGATTGTGGTTCATCGCGCAGGTGACAGGATTGAACCCGAGAGTTCCTCTAGACCTAGTGAGTCTAGGCGTTGAAGAGTTGATTTTTGGACTTAAAGATCAGAGAAGAGCTGCCACTCATGTATATATTTTATATTTGTAACTTTTGATTTTGATGCAAATGTATTGGGAAACATTTGTTATATTTTCCGCTGCGTTTTAAATAAACTTTCTATCTATTTCGTTTTATAAACTCATTTAAAAGTTTTGAATTTGTTCATAGTATATAAGAGTCATGTCATGTGTGTTTTGTAACCGTGACATTTCTATATTCAGTATACGTATATTACGATCGTATTAGCATGCTGTGTACGTATACGGGGTATAGGGGTGTTACACACCTAGTGTGAAAGATGTTTTCCCTCTGTTTTATGCTCTCTTCCTTAACCTGAACATTAAGTGCATGCCTAACTACCAAAGATTCACCACAAACAACATACTCAACCTCAACATCACTATAATCCTCCAAACTAGGCATAGAATCACAGTCAAATTCGGATTCAGATTCAATTTCTCCATTATCCCTCATAAGCATAGTCTTTTTATTGGGACATTGTGAAACAATATGTCCATTACCCAAACATTTAAAACACTTAATATTTCTTTGCCTTTTAGAAGAATTAGGAAAATCAGTAGTACCTTTATTTGTGGAAGAGGCTCCTTTGCTCTTTTCAAAGCTTGCACCTTTCACCTTGGAACTTAAGTCTTTATCCTTAGACCTCTCATATTTAGTCTACTCATCTTTCTTTGGCCACCTTAAGGTCCATGTTGGGTTGTAATTGGAGGAACTCCTTGCTGCCCTCTTTTGTTTGAGTTTTCTCTCCACCTTCATGGCCATGTTCACCATCTTCTCAAGCTCTATATAGTGATGTAGCTCTACCATATTTGCAATATCTCTGTTTAGACCTCCCAAGAATCAAGCCATGGTAGCTTCTCTATCCTCTTCAATACTTGCTTGAATCAATGCCATCTCTATCTCTTTGTGATAATCTTCTACTGACATAGACCCTTGAGTGAGTCTCTGTAATTTTTTATGTAGCTCACGATAGTAGTAGGATGACACAAATCTCCTCCTCATGACAGCCTTCATTTCTGCCCATGTCTCAATAGGCCTCTCTCCATTTCTTCTTCTTGTAAATTTCAGTTGCCCCCACCATATCGATGCATAATTTGTAAACTCAACTGCTGCTAACTTCACCTTCTTTCCCTCTGAGTAGTTATGACAATCAAATATAAGCTCCACCTTTCTTTCCCACTCTAGGTATGTTTCAGCATCATTCCATCCTAGAATGTTGGAATCTTCATCTTTATGGAATTGATGTTGCTATCTCTCCTTCATGGCCTCCTATCTCCTCCTGGCCTTCTATCTCTTCTAGGCCTAACCCTTGAAGATTGGTTGTCATCTTCATCTTCATCAGGTTCATCATAGGACTATATATCTTCTTCATAATAAGTTTGTTGCCTAGTGTCCCTCCGCCTTGTTGATGCAGCTCCTTATTGTTGGGATTGCTTAACCACCTCAACTTCATCCCTAAAATTCATAACATCTAAACTAAACTTCTCAAATTGGTTTTGCATAGCCTTCAACACGAAAACTACATCTTTTATGCTCATTTCGCCACCCTTGCCTGCCTCCTCAGATATGATGTAAAACTATAAGAAAATTTTAGAGAAAAAAATCCTCATACTCTCCCTCACGTGTTTACACTCAATAATATATCGTTCCACTCGTGTTTCACTCAAATCAGGCTTTTACCCTCTTATTTGCTCACACTCTCTTGCTTTTTCCCTCTCTTGTTCCTTTCTTAAAGTTGCACTTTAAAATTTAAAACAACTAATCAGGTTAGTCACAAGTAGCAATCTATAAAAATTACAATGAGAAGCCTAAAAAAATGAAAAAAAAAAAACACTCAAGTTATAGATGCAATTTGATATTCATTGTAATTAAAGAAAGCGAAAAAATAGAAAACACACATATGAAGAATTGTATGTTTGTGAAAGCAAGTCCTAAGAGTAACCAGAGTGCAAAAGTCACCCTTATAAACGTGGCAAAAGATAAATAAATTGAAAATAAGGAAATTAAACTATAAATGCAATAAAATTGACAAAACAGGAAGCTAAAATAAAGAATTTCAATTTTCCCCAAGTAAAAGCGGAAATAAACCCTAGACCTAGTGATTCATCTAACTTACACTAATTAGGAAGGTAAGATATGGTGTAGATATGAAAGGAAATTAATTGAAACAAGAAAACCCTAAACAGTTTTGGAAACAAAATCAAAAATCCCAAAAATAGTGCAAGAATTTTCAAATGGCCCATTCGCCCTAAAATTGAATGATTTGGGGGTTGTGACAGGTCATTATGGGTAAACCCGACAACAAATGTAGGGCTCGAAAATCAGTTTCTAAATTGGTATTGTGCGTTTCGTAACTCTTCCGTAGCAAAAAGTTATGGCCTTTCAAAGTTGACCCTTCCACTACCAAAATTGACCCTATATTTTTCGACTCTAATTTCAACCCAAAAAAATTTTCTTCAACCCTAGCTTTGTTCTAGCAGCCGCCAAGCTATTTTTTTCTCTTTATTTTTTTTCGTTTGTTTTTTTTTATTTTTTTCTTTTCCTTCTTTCCTTTTTTTGTTTTTTTAAGCTAATGAACTAATAGGCCAAAATTGAAATTTTGAATGGATTGAAATAAAAAAAAACACACAAAATTATAGAATTGATTGAAGTAAAGAAAAGCATATAACAAAAAGCATAAAAATAGAGATAGAGCCAAATCTCTGATACCAAATGATGCAGAACCCCAAGATTATAAAGAATCTGAAACCCCAACACACAAATTCAGTATACCAAGAACCCTAGCTGGTTGTTTGTCCTATTAAACCCTTAATTGGCATGCAGCTAAAAATGTAGATAATTGGACAAAATTAAAGAAGAACTAGAAAGAACACCACAAGTGTTATCTTGATAAGTTGATTCCAATTCTTGATGCAACAAGAAGAAGAGATCCCTCTTTTGATGAAATTTGGCCAAGCTAAAATAATTTAATAATATGATCACTAAAAAACTTTTGTCTTACAATTCTAAATGAAATATAAATAGCTAAACCCTAATTAGGGTTATTAAGTAGCGTTTGGTTGGCTAATCAAATTTTAAGAAGTAATAAAGTAAACAAAATTCTGATTTAACACAAAACAAACAAGTCCCTTACTTTTTAAATAAGCATAACTAGTTGGCCTTAATACATATTAAATAATAGGCCCATATACTTGGATTAAATTTATGGGCTGCTTCTCCTCTATATCATTGGCGTCAAAGGCATGTCCACCAAACCTTTCTTCCATGAATCGCCTTACAAAGCCTTGGAAGGTAGATTTGGGCTTCTTGGCCCGTAATCTTCTAATTGGCCCACTTGGTAAAATGAGCTTCATGCCATGTTGGCCTCCTATGCTTGCTCTGTTAGCCTTGCTCATACTGTCATCTTTGTTCACATCAATACCTCATAAACAATCTTCTTAGATACACTGACCAATAAATCAAAAACTTTAGTGAATTTCTTATCAAATATAGACAACATTGACTTAATATCTTTTTTCACAGTACTAGACTTTCTCTTACTCTTTTCCATTATCAACATCAACACCACCAAGACTATCACCAACACAGGCAGCATTATTAACATCATAATCTATCTTATTCACATTTTCACCACCTTCATCACTGTCTTTATACTCTAAAACATTATAAAACACACCCAACTTCAACTTCTCCATTTCATTTTCACTTGGATAATATTTTGTAATTCCCACTATATAAAAAAACATTTAAAACATAATAAAAACAAAAAATAAAAAAATAAAGAATATAAAAAATATTAAAAAAATATACCTCCAAGCCAGGATGAGAAAGAGTTTCTTCAAAATCTTTCAAATGCAAAGAAGATTCAAAAGACCAACAAACAAGACGAGGAAACAACTCTTAACCTTTAAATCAAACTTGCCACTAAGCAATGGACAACACTCATAGAATCAACTTTGAAGTGCAAGTGGGAATACAATCTATAAAACTTAGTATCACTCTTCCTAACAGTCTCACTAAATTTCTGTTTAAGACTATTGATAGTAACATAAAAAATATATCCAACTAAAAGGATATTCAAAATAATTATTACTATCAATAATATCAAAATTCTCCCTAGGAACTAGCTTATCCTTAGGAGAAGATAAAAAAAGAAGAGATCAAAAACATATAAAATAACAACTTTAACAGCATCCTCATCACATCCCCATTTTTTTTTTAAAGAAAACAACTCTCAATATCAAACTTAGCTATCTTAATCTTACCACCAAAATAACAAGATACCAACTTATTATCATCTTTAGAAAATAAAAACTTATTCCTATTACCATCACATTTCAACCTTGTAATCAAACTAAATTCATGAAAACCAAAGGTCAAATCAACACCATCAAAATTAAATAACATCTCCTTAGGATTAGAATGCTTAACTTCCTCAAAACCAATGAATAAAGAAGTTGAGCTGGAAGTTTAAAAGGAGGCATGTCCAACAAAAAACCAAAAGAGTCTCATGGAATAAATCTAATTGATTTGAAGATAAAACATATTTCAAATTACTAATAACATTATATTTCAACTCAAAACCAATTTTAATATAGTAAAAAATATCAGAATCTTTATCATGCAAAACCTACAAAAAATAAAAATAATTATATAAATAAATATAATAACAAATAATAATTGTACACTGAAACATAACACATGCATAATGACACTATTCTTAGCTCAATACATATATAGTGGTACACAAAACATATAACAACATATACAAACAACATAATAATTGCATAATGAAATAATGTAACATCTACAATTTTAAATATAAATAAATTTTTTTATGGAGGGCTAATTAGTGTGTTGGGAGAGGTATATACATAGTATATACCTAATGTATACGTAAGATATACATAAAATATATATTGGATATACATAGTGTATATATGATATATACCTAACATATACCTAATATATACATTGTCACTAAAAGACATGGTAAAAAGTCAAAATGTTAAAAATACATTTATAAATAATAATAATAAAAAAGTGAAAGAGGTTAAAAGTTGGATTTTTGGATAGGAAGCAACAAAAATATCTTAATATTATATTTAATTGTTTGTTTAATTATTAATTAAGAGTATTTAAAAGAGGGATAAAGATGAAAAATTGAAAATTAAAAGTCTTTTTCTTCCTTTGCTATCACCATGGAAGATTTTTAAAGAGAAACAGGGAGATTCTTCTTCACCTAATTCACCAAATTTCACAAGATTTCCAAGGGTTTTAAGGTGATTTTGAAGATTAAACAAGGATTCCAGTAAGTTTTCACAACTTTAAGCTTGTATTGCTATATTTTATGAATATGTGATTTTTTGAGTTTGAGATGGAGATATTTATAATTTATGAAATGGGTTGTTTTATTTATTTTGATATGGATGTTAAGATTATATGGTTGTATAGTGAAAATAATTAAGTTTTGGTGAAGTTTAAAGGAAGTTGCGAGGATTATGGTTTATGGGTGATTATGTGAAATTTGGGCTTGTAATGGAGGTTGTTATAATTATAAAAATGGATTGTTTTTATGTTATTTTGTTGGATATGTTATGATTTTATAATTGGTTAGAGGAAAAGACAATGGTTGGGTGAAGTTTAAGAAAGATAGAAAAGGGGGAAATTGGGGTTTTGATGGGTATTTGGCTATAATTGTATCATTAATGTTTATTTTAAATCGAATGTATGGAAATATGTTTTTAATGAAATAATTTGACTCATTATTTGGTTTAGGAGTGAGAAGGTGAAATTTGCCAATTTAAAGAGAGAAAGGGCATTTGAAGAAGTTAGGGTTTGGAGTGGGAATTGGTCTTGGTTTTGGCATTTTATACATACTTTGTTAACATTTAATTTAATTGTTTATGCATGGCACTATATATATGGGTATTCTTTAAAGAATGAAGACATTCTTTAAAGTGACTTCATGTATAATTTGGGTATGTGATTATAATTGTGATGTGTTAGTTGAAATTGATATGAGAAATGATAATGTTATGTGCATTATATAAATATTATGGAAATCGATAAAGTATGATTAAAAATATAAAAAATAAGTTATATTGTGTAATGTGATTGAAAATGGAAAATGTGGAAACTGTGATAAAGGAACTTGAATGTGATGGAATGTGGAAGTCATAATCAATGAGTTGATCACTTGAGAAATGTGGAAAAATAATGGAAAGGAAATGAGAATATGGAAATGTGATTTGAAATTATGTGTTAGCTCTGCACAATTAGTAGTTCTAGAAAGTTAATGTTGCATTAGATAGGTTGCTGCACTCGAGCAGAGTTAGGTCCTAAGAATGAGTAGACCTGAGCAGAGCTAGGTCTTGGGTTTGAGTTTAAGTATAAGCTTGAGTAGAGCTAGACCTTGACCCGAGCAGAGCTGGGTCATGGAACTAATTTTATGATAGCTAAATCAATTATTCTGGAACTTAAATATCGTGTAGAGAGTTATTGGGTCCAATGTGTGTTGATGTGTTGATGGTTTTATGAAATAAAAGTGATGCAATGTTCCAATGTATGTGATTAATGATGTGTTTTATATACATGATGAGTATAGGGATGAATAATGAATGTGTAATTGAGTGTTGCTTGTGTTAATAACATGATTTGTTGTATTTTGCATTGATTTTAAGTATTGTGTAATATTATCAAAGTATGTACTATTAAGCTATATACTTAGCACGGTAGTGTATATCGTGCAAGTGATTAGAAGTACATAGCAAGGAAGTGTTGTTAGACTGAGAATGTCTAGATTTTGATATTGATTGTGAAGGTAGAGATTTTGCCATGAGACTAATTCAGTTGAATCATCATACCAATTCAGTTGATGCAACATACATGTATAATAGTGTCTTTTTGATATAATTTAGTTATGTATCATTATGGAAAGATCATGTGTAAGTTAAACATAATTTGAACATTTGTGTATAAATATGTACTTATGATGAACAATGATTTTAACTAATAAAATATGTACTTGCAGTTTGTGTTTTTGACATTTGAAATTTTATGGCATTTCAGATAAAACTCTAGCAAAATTTTACCAGAGATTTTCTTTTATAAATTAGTTTTAATTATATTTCAATTATATTTATTCAATAGTAGTATATTCATTTATAATGTTGCATTTTTAAATGATTAAATACGAGTGATTTTACCGTAAACTACAGTAGCACTCTTGTGTTCTACATATATATTTTACGTATACGAGGTATATATATTATATGTATGTTTGTTATAAAGGTATTACAAATAAACTCAAATATCTGTAAATATTACGTAAATTTTATAAAAATAATAAAAAAATAAATCTACAAATATATACAAAACAAAAATTAACAAAAAAAAAAAGAAAAAAAAACAACAACAATAAATTTTGAACACTACAAAATAAAAGAAAAAAATGAAAATAGAACACATGCAAAACAAAAAAAAAATACCTTTTTGAATGATTTTCCACTACTATCAGAAAACTTTTTGGAAGATTTTCCACCACTACCAAGATCCTTCTTCGATTTCTTTCCCATATCCAATTTTTTTAAAAGACCTAATGATTTGAGAAGCAAATTTTACGACAATGAATAAAAGAAGAAGACATAACCATTTAAAATACAAAATACAATCCCCCCAGCGCGTGCGCGCGCACACACAACAACAACAACAACTAGAAGTCAAAGGAGCAAAAACGCAAACATGAATCAAAAATGGTAAAAAAAATAAACTTGAAATGAAAATGGTGAAGAAGAAACAATAAAAAAAATCAAAACCCCACAAACACACGAACAAAGAGAAAAAACAATAGCAAAAATCGTGAAAAGAAATGGAAAAATAAACAAAAGAACTGAAAAAATGGAAAAAAGAAAAAGTATTACTGTAAAACTGAAAAAATAAAAAATAAAAAAAGTTAACATGAAAAAAAAAGTTCTAGCAGTAAAAATAAAAAAAAAATCTAAAATAATAGTATATGGTGTAAGTTCCTCTTAAATTGAGTTGGTTCTAAAATAAAACGGCATTTCATAAATAAAAAAAAAAAAAAGTGGCTAATGTGCAAATAAACCCAATTCCTAAAGCCAGTTCGGTATACAGCCAGCCAACCCCAAATTATTACAAGGAAATTATCCAAAATTATTTTTTTTTTGTATATCATAGAAAATTTGTTTAAAAAAATAAATTTAATGATTATATATTTTATTTTTTATATTATTTTTGTGAGGGTTATTTTTTTATTTATGATCAAAATTAAAAAAATTTCTTTATAAAAATTAAAACATTTTAAATATTAATTTTTATTGTTTTATTAGAATATATTTATTTAATAGTAAAGTTTAAAAAAAATAAAAATTGAAATAAAATATTATTTGTAGTGAGAGATGATGTTTTTTAAAAAAAAACTTTGTTTTAGTAAGAAGTGTGGTATTTTTGAAATTTGAATAATTTTTTTCTAAAAATATAAATTTTTTGCAGTATTTTTGAAAAAAAAAATTATTTGAATAATTTTTTTCTAAAAATATAAAAATCCCAATTGTTATTTGTGCAAGAGTCCAAAATCCTAACAATTATCTTGTTTGATTCTTCTCCTTCTTCCTCTTATTTTGCATCTACATCTAAAGGGCAAAAAATAAAAAAACAAAAAAGAAAATAATTAGGTCAGATTTTTTTTAGTTATTTTTTTGTACAATTAACTTGACATGTCGCTATGAGTGATTTTTGGTTTTTGTCCGACTGAGTTAAAAGTAAGTTGTTAAAGCTAGTAAAATTAAAATGAGATACAATTGTAAAAAAATTGCACAAGTGAAAAATAAATATTATAGCCATTAGACTATAATATTTTGAATAAAATCTTTTACACTGTCTAGATGATGGTTAAGCATGATTTCATATGGTATAATATAGTTTAATTTCTTATTTATTTTGATTTTCATTTCTATTGCATAGTTTATTATAATAATCTCAAGATTTAAAAACTATATAATTTAATAAGTATTTTAAACTATTAATTTAATAGTCTTTTGTCATTTTAAAATTTTATTTTTCAAAATCATCAATAAATTTTTTAAATATCCTATAATATATTTTTCATGCTCACAAACGATTAAAATCTAATAAAATATCATTAAACTAAATAAAAAATAAATATTTAATCATACCGTATCATCTTTTTAAATATTATAAACAATTTATATCATATAATACTATACATAATGAAAACTTAGGAAAAAAAAAATTGTAGCAATACAAGTCGAGTTTTGTACCATTTTTCACTCTCTATTCAGACATTAGGACCCATATAATGAATAGGTGTGCGGGGGAAAACATGTTTCAAAAAAAAAAACAACAAAACTTGGTCAAAGTAAAAGTAAATTGAAGTTAAATGACCAAAGTGAACGTCACTTGGGCTATGTTTAAGATCAGTTGGGTTCTTCCATTTGGTCTTCTTCTTAGGACTTCGGAGCGGCGGATTAGACCAATAGGCAATAACATATAACAATGGGGAAATATCATATTTTCTCTGAGACCATTCGACAAATGCCCTAACGGTAAGATTTGGGTCGATATAATGGACTTCTCAAAGATTTTTATTTATTTAGCCTTACCGTTAATCTACGAGTAAAATTACATGCTGGAGAATACAAGCATAACATATCAAACATCCAGAAGATGATAAAAAGAATTAAACTCTGCTATAGAAATTTAAATTCACATCAACTGCAATAACAGGAACAAATATGAAATTTCAACATTACAGAAACCTAAGCTCACAATCTGCATTTCACAGAAAGCTAGCCTGATAATCTGCAAAACCAAATGCATTAATATGCTCCAAATCCAAAGCTCTCCACAATATAAACAATGAGTATAAAGCTCAATTTTACTGAATAAAGGACGGACTAAATTTACATTTGAGTTGAAGGGTGAAAAAATTCGTTATTCCTATCATATTCTATGCTATAAGCATAATGGATGCATGACCATGATTATTATATGCACAAGCCACAAAAATGTCATTGTCAACAATCCATCAACACGGAGAAGACAGACTTCATCCTTTCTTTCAGACCACCCACATAAAAAGGAAATAAATATAATGGCATACGTCCAAGAGTTTCTTGGAAACTGTGCAACTCATAATACTGAAACATACGCAAACTTGTTAGATATTCCTCAAATAAAGAGTATTTCCTAAAATCTCACAGCAAATCAGATATGACCCTGCCATTTAATGTCCACATTAAAAATAATATTTCCTAAACCAAAAGCTCTCAATTGACATCCTGCCAATGCATACCAAATAAGACAGCAAAAGGGCAGATGCACTAGATTAGAAAATGCTTTTTCCCTGTTTGTACACTTGATTAGTTAAGTGCTAAATATATTACAGAAATTCGTCCGAAGTTGGTGCAATGTTGATGTTACAATCCCCCATGATGAACAACATTCAGTTACAAAAAAGAAAAAGAGATCCTTGATAACCCAAAAAAAAAACCCAACTTTACAAATAAAGTCATGGGGATAATTCAACTGTTATCGGACATCATTCAACTTGTTGTGTAGTCACTTAAGTTCAATTTGCAATATATACAACTCAAATTGTAAAAAATCTGGTGATTGCAGATGAATTTTAGCCTACAGCCGTAAATAATACATGGACAAAAGGGTTGAGAGTTGCAATTTCAGTGCCCAATTCCAAGTCAAATGATGAACTTGGATAAGCACAAGTTACATGATCTAGGTGTGTCTCCCTCGTCACACTCTCCTTACCTGCAAACACATGCAAGATTATAAATTGAACTTTAAGTGACTACACAGCAATTTGAATGATGTCCTATAACAGTTGATTGCAGATGAATTTTAGCCTACAGCCCTAAATACGTAGACAAAAAAGTTGAAAGTTGCAATTTCAGTGCTCAATTCCAAGCCAAGTCAAATGATGACCTTGAAAAAGCACAGGTTACATGATCCAGGTGTCTCTCCTCGGTCACACTGTCCTTACCTGCAAACACATGCAAGATTACTATATGAGCCATCATTCACCCAGAAAATCCAGATAACTGTGAGAGTCAACGAGAATTACATCTGCACATGCCTGCTGTACCAGCAATACATTTAAAAGGGTATTATGCTTTCTTTTTCCATTTAGTGATACTATGCAAATCATTTGGTGTTCCTACCAGCTCAAATGTGGATAATACATCAAAAAACTTTGCAATGAAATTAATAATAAACACTACCTGGCAAGAATGTGAAGAATACCAAAAGGCGATGTACTCTTAGCTGCTGTCAAATAAGAAGAGCTTGATCAAAACAGCCAGTTCATGTCCCAAAGGCCTATAAACTTGAGCAATCAAGGCATCGGCGGCCAAGTTCTTCCTGGTGATATTCATTTGAGACAACCATCTCTTGCCTTCCTTCACTATACCATCTGGAGAAGTAATCTTATAAAGTAGAGAAGTTAAAATCACGATAAAACTTTGACTTATCAGTGCATGTTTCACGGTTTTATGGTTTTACTTGATAAGGCTGCAGTCAACAGATTGAAAGCAGAAGAGCTGCTAGGACCAGATGAATTTGAAGAGCTTAATGCATTGTCAATTACTATTTTGGGATGGGCTTTAAATATTGGCTAAGGTGGAGAGTAATACCAGTGGGGGGATTCAGATATGAGGATAGGAGAGGAATAGCAGCAGAGACCCAAGACTAGAGCAGACAGCATGTGAAAGCAGAAATAGAGAGAGTTTAGGATCGTCATTGAAGGGGTTCAAGACTTTTGTACATAGGTCTTAGTAGTGTGTGCATCAATATACCAAGAAGAGCAAACCACAAATGAAGCGGAGCCTGATTGTCATATATCAAAATTGTTTAGTTTAGAAGAAAATCACAAATAATATATAAATAAAAGCAAGTGATTTAAAATATATATATATATATATATTATTGTGATGAGGATCTAATTGCTAGCATATAACACCAAGGACCTGTTACTCGATCAATGGCAAGAAAACTTCAAGGATTAGTTTCCAAACATCTATATGTTCTCAATACAATTGGAACATTAAGACTTGAAGAAAATAAGGGCAAAGAAACTGTTTGGTTGCATGTATCCAAATTGCAATCTACCCAAGAGGCCAATTGACCCAAAGGAGTTAGAATACATATTGGCATCCATCATTATACCTTTAGGAGCTAAATACATACCATTCACGTACCATTAGATGCCCATATATTAAGAGTGGCTGAAACTCACATTGGGAGTCAAAGATGCCTTTTAAAAGCTAGTGGGAGACAAGCTATATGGCTGCCTATGCCTTTTAAAAGCTAGTGGGAGACAAGCTATATGGCTGCCCAATTTGTTTTATGTAACCACATCATTATATTTGTATTTTTCCATCATTTCACTTGTTTTATGCTTTCTTTAAGTCTTTAAAAACAGATGTAATGGCAGACTTTGAACTTAATGAATATTCTGAGTTTTCTCTCCATTTTTGACAGCTTTGAGAGGTTTTTAGCCTTCTTTTGAGTTCTGGTTAGAACTTGCACGAATTTCTTGCAAAAATAACCAAGTTTGCTAGGTCTTAACTTATATTCAAGGTTTTTCCTTCACAAGTTGGGGTTGGGTCTTGAATCTTCGGTTTCCAGCCATATAACTTCAGTTTTACATCACAAGTTGGTGTTGGGTTGAAGGTGCTGGTTGGTGTTCTTATGTTTTGGAGACGATCCGTAGCTTGAGCTTCCTTAGGAATTAAATCCCAGCAAGGCAGGCTCACATCATTTGGTATCAGAGCTTAGGCTCTCCAAATCAGGTTTTTAGCATCATTCCTTCTTGTTTATGTCAAAAAAAAAAATATTGTCTTCCTTTGAGTCATTTTCTGCCATTAGTTTAATTTCTACAAGCTGTATGCTTTCTTGTTTCTTTGAGTCCTTCTTCCTTAATATTGTTGCTGGATTAATTTTAAAAAAAAGAAAGAAAGAAAGAACAGAAAAGAAAAGAAAAGAAAAGAAAAGGAAAAAAAAAAGAGAAAACAGCAACTAATCTCTCAAATTTGCT
The DNA here is from genome assembly GCA_947685225.1 of Garcia nutans. Lineage (NCBI taxonomy): Eukaryota > Viridiplantae > Streptophyta > Magnoliopsida > Malpighiales > Euphorbiaceae > Garcia > Garcia nutans. The sequence goes on along the minus strand of CANTUV010000035.1, from coordinate 24,043,086 downwards.
AGTGGGTTAGAAACTGAAGTTGGGTTTGCACATAACCAAATCTTCTCAAATTTTATATGCTTGTTTCAGATGCTAAACTTAGCTTGGAAATCATATTTTAAGTCAAAATTCCTCCATTTGCCTAGTTATCCATATATTGCAGCCAATTTAGCTAGTTTTATGTCCAAAAGTGAACGTGTATGTAAACATGTCCAAATCCTTTCAAATTTTACAGGCATGTTTTAGATATTCAGCTAAGCCTACATATTAAATTTCATGTCAAAATTCGTTCGTTTGCTTGGTTGTCCATATATTACCGCTAGTTAGCCATTTTTGGGTCCAGAACATAAACATTTCATAAGAGACCTAAAAATTCGTTTTTCTTCCATTTTGTCTCAATATATTGTCCTAAATCCAGTTTTGTCAAATTCTTCCCTTTAGTAATGTTTGTCTAAAATTTCAGTGTCTTTCGTCCTTAGGTTTCAAATATCAGATATTCTGTTTTTTTTTTTTTCCAGCTTGTTTTACTCTTGTTCCATTCTTGAATGTGTTTTAAACCTTGCAATTTAGTTAGTTGAGGAAATATTAAGTTCTTGCTAGAACTTGGAAGGGGCTGAAGTGAGTGAAAAAAGGCATAGAGTGGTGAGATTGTTAGAGGGTAAAAGCCAAAGTTTGAGTGAAACACAGATTGAGTGTTACCAGATTAGAGTGAAACACGTGAGGGAGTGTGTGAGAGAATATTTCTAACATTTGTTTTGCAGCAATCAGTATGTCAACAAAACGAGATAGTGATCGAGAGAGCAACCAGCCCCAAGAGGAGCCAGAAGCTTCTTATGTTCTTAAGGCATTGCAATCTCAATTTCAAAGGATGAATGTGTTGTTTGTTGATATTAGAGAACAGATGGAAAAACACTCAAAGCAAATTGAAGAATTGCAGCAAGCAAGCTCTACAAATCAAAGGAATTTAGGAAGGGACGAACGAGATAATTTTCATAGGGAGCAAAACACAAATAGGGGGCAGAATAGAGGTAGGCGCGCTGGACTAAATGATTTGCCAGTTTTCAATGACTTGGAGGATGTAGATGAAGATAATCTTGATGATGATGATGGGCAGCAATCTGTTGCACTTGATGATGTTATTAGACCAAGATATATGAGAGATAATATGGGTGGTAGAGGTGGTGGCAGAAATATTAGGCAATAAACTATGGAAAATGCAAGAGGGAGAGGGAGAGTAGACAGCAACGTTAATGGAATTAAAATGAAAATTCCATCATTCCAAGGCAAAGCAAATCCAGATGCATATTTGGAATGGGAGAGAAAGACCGAACTCATCTTTGATTGCCACAACTATAGTGAGCAAAAGAAGGTGACACTTGCTGTGGTAGAGTTTACTGATTATGCATTAGTTTGGTGGGATCAATTACTCACTAAACGAAGAAGAAATGGCATGAGAGGAGTGCAGACTTGGGATGAGTTGAAACAGGTCATGAGAGATCGATTTGTTCCACAACACTACTATAGAGAGTTGCATCAAAGATTACAAGGGCTGGTGCAGGGCAATAAAAGTGTGGAAGAATATTTTCAAGAAATGGAAATGGCTATGATACGAGCTAATATAGAAGAAGAAAGGGAAGCAACTATGGCACGGTTCCTACATGGGCTGAAAGATGAAATTGCCGACATAGTGGAGCTGCATCATTATGTGGAGCTTGATGATATGTTAAATATGGCAATCAAGGTAGAAAAACAACTCAAGAAGAAGAAAACAACCAGATCGGGTATGGGAATGAATTCTACCAACAATGTTCCATGGAAGCCAAATTAGAAGAAAGGGGAATCTAGTGAGAGTAAATTTGTTTCAAAGGAGAAGAAAGAGGGAAACAAGGCTAGAGAAAAACCCATTGTGATTGATAAGGGTAAGGCACCAATGAACTCCAGTGGAAGAACTAGAGACATCCAATGTTTTAGATGCTTAGGCAAGGGACATTATGCTACACAATGTCCAAATAAAAGGGCAATGGTGATGAGGCCAAGTGGAGAGATAGAATCTGAAGATGATGAGGCTGTTAATGATGATTCAAGTGATGACATTCAACCTATGGGTGATGATAGTGATGTAGAGCATGCTGTACATGGCAACGTTCTAGTTGTTATGCGTGCTTTAAATACCCAAGTAAAGGCAGATGATGGTGATGAGCTACAAAGAGAAAATATCTTTCATACTAGGTGTCTAGTTAAAGATAGAGTTTGTAGCATGATAATAGACAGTGGAAGTTGCGTGAATGTGGCTAGTACTCTACTAGTGGAAAAACTTGATTTCCCTACTACAAAACATCCTAAGCCATATAGGTTGCAATGGTTTAATGATTGTAGTGAAGTTAGGGTGACTAAGCAAGTGCTGCTAACATTTTCCATTGGGAGGTATAAGGATGAAGTGTTATGTGATGTTGTTCCTATGCATGCTAGTCATATTCTGCTTGGGAGGCCATGGCAATATGATAGAAGGGTTGTACATGATGGATTCAAAAATAGATACTCTTTTGATTTTGAAGGTCGAAAGTTGACGCTTGCACCTTTGACACCGATGGAGGCTTTTGAAGACCAAAAACGAATAAAAGCTACCATGGAAGAGAAAATGCAAAAAGAATCTGAAAAAAGAGTGAGAGAAAGAAAAGAGCAAGAGGAAAAACAAAGAATAAAAAATGAGAAAGAAGAAGAAAATGAGAAAAAGAAAAAAAGAAAAAATCTACAATAAAAATGAGAGTTGTGAGAAGAAAGTAAGTTTAGTTGCTAGGGGAAAAGATGTGAGGCAAGCCTATTCTTCAAATAATGTGATGCTACTCTTACTGTGTAAGGGAGCTTTTCTTAATGTAACTGACCTTGATCCTCCTATTCCTAGTGTTGCATTGACTTTGTTGCAGGAATTTGAAGATGTCTTTCCCGATGAAGTATCTAGCGGACTACCACCTATCAGAGGAATAGAACATCAAATTGATTTTGTTCCTGGAGCTGTAATTCCGAATCGGCCAGCATATAGAACCAATCCTCAAGAGGCCAAAGAGTTACAAAAACAGGTGGAAGAATTACTTGCAAAGGGTCATGTCAGAGAGAGCATGAGTCCATGCGCTGTACCGGTACTTTTGGTACCCAAAAAGGATGGATCAATGCGAATGTGTGTGGATTGTCGCGCCGTCAACAAAATCACTGTAAAGTATAGACATCCAATCCCTAGACTTGATGATATGCTTGATGAATTGCATGGTGCATGTATATTTTCGAAAATTGATCTTAAAAGTGGTTATCATCAAATAAGAATGAGATTAGGAGATGAATGGAAAACAGCTTTTAAGACTCAATATGGTTTGTATGAATGGTTAGTCATGCCTTTTGGACTAAGCAATGCACCTAGTACTTTCATGAGATTAATGAATCATGTCTTGTGTGCTTTTCTTGGAAAGTTTGTTGTTGTGTATTTTGATGATATTTTAGTGTATAGTCAAAGTTTAAATGATCATTTAATGCATTTAAGATGTGTGCTTGAAGTTCTTAGGAAAGAGAAATTGTATGCAAATTTAAAGAAATGTACATTCTGCATAAAAAAAAGTCATTTTCTTAGGATTTGTAGTGAGTGGGAAAGGAATTGAGGTTGATGAGGATAAGGTAAAAGCCATCAAAGAATGGCCTACACCAAAATCCGTGACTGATGTTAGGAGTTTTCATGGTCTTGCTAGTTTTTATAGGAGGTTTGTTAGAGATTTTAACACAATTGCAGCCCCATTGAATGAAATAGTGAAGAAAAATGTAGGGTTCAGATGGAATGAGGAACAGGAGCATGCATTTAGATTACTGAAAGAAAAATTATGTTCTGCACCATTACTTGCATTACCTGATTTTTCTAAGACTTTTGAAGTTGAATGTGATGCTTCCGGAGTGGGTATAGGTGCTATTTTGATGCAGGAACGAAGACCAATTGCATACTTTAGTGAGAAGCTAAGTGGAGCTCCTTTGAATTACTCTACTTATGACAAGGAGATGTATGCATTAGTTAGGGCGTTGGAGACGTGGCAGCATTATCTTTGGCCAAAGGAGTTTGTTATTCATAGTGATCATGAATCACTAAAATACTTAAAAGGACAAAGCAAGCTGAACAAACGCCATGCCAAATGGAGTGAATTTATTGAAGCGTTTACATATGTGATTCAATATAAGCAAGGAAAAGAAAATGTTGTTGCTGATGCCTTATCTAGGAGGTATGCCCTAATCTCTATGCTTGATGCTAGACTTCTAGGATTTGAGCATATGAAAGAATTGTATAAGCATGACTCTGAATTTGCACAAATATATGCCTCTTGTGAAAATGCTGCCTTTGAAAAATTTTATAGGCATGATGGTTTCTTATTTAGAGAGAAACGACTTTGTGTTCCAAATAGCTCTATAAGAGGATTGCTTGTAAGAGAGTCACATGGGGGAGGTTTAATGGGACATTTTGGGGTGGCTAAAACATTAGAAATTCTGAATGAACATTTTTATTGGCCACATATGAGGAAAGATGTAGAGAAATTTTGTGCTAAATGCGTGACATGTATGAAAGCAAAGTCCAAAGTAAGACCACATGGTTTGTATATGCCTTTAAGTGTACCTAGTGAACCTTGGGTAGACTTATCTACGGACTTTATTTTGGGGCTACCTAGGACAAAAAAGGGTCATGATAGTTTATTTGTTGTGGTTGATAGATTTTCTAAAATGACACATTTCATTCCATGTCATAAAACTGATGATGCATGTCATATATCTGATTTGTTCTTTAGAGAAGTAGTGAGATTACATGGTATTCCTAGGACCATAGTAAGTGATCGAGATGTAAAATTTTTGAGTCATTTTTGGAAAGTCCTATGGGGAAAGTTAGGTACAAAGCTTTGTTTCTCTACTACATGTCATCCGCAAACAGATGGGCAGAAATAAGTTGTTAATAGGACTGTGGGCACTCTTCTTCATACCATGATTAAACAAAATTTGAAGACATGGGAGGAATGCATATCATTTATTGAATTTGCATATAATAGATCAATGCATTCATCCACTGGATTTTCACCCTTTGAGCTTGTCTATGGTTTTAATCCACTTACTCCATTAGATTTGTTGCCTCTTCCTACTAATGAGCTTACTAGTTTTGATGGTAAAAAGAAAGCTGAATTGGTGAAGCAAATGCATCAAAGGGCCAAGCAACAAATGGAGAAGATTAATGAGAATAGAGCAACCAAAGTAAACAAAGGAAGGAAAAAGATGGTGTTCCAGCCTGGTGATCTGGTATGGGTTCATTTGCGAAAAGAAAGGTTTCCTACACAAAGGAAATCAAAATTGCAGCCGAGAAGTGATGGACCATTTGAAGTACTCGAAAGGATTAATGATAATGCCTACAAGATTAATCTACCAGGTGAGTATGGTGTAAGTGCAACTTTTAATGTTTCTGATCTTGCTCCTTACTATGCAGATGATGAAGATTCGAGGACGAATTCTTTTGAAGAGGCAGAGGATGATGAGGATCTGATTGCTAGCATACAACACCAAGGACCTGTTACTCGATCAATGGCAAGAAAACTTCAAGGATTAGTTTCCAAGCATCTATATGTTCTCAATACAATTGGAACGTTAAGACTTGAAGAAAATAAGGGCAAAGAAGCTGTTTGGTTGCACGTGTCCAAATTGCAATCTGCCCAAGAGGCCAATTGACCTAAAGGAGTTAGAATACATATTGGCATCCATCATTATACCTTTGGGAGCTAAATACATACCATTCACGTACCATTAGATGCCCATATATTAAGAGTGGCTGAAACTCACATTGGGAGTCAAAGATGCCTTTTAAAAGCTAGTGGGAGACAAGCTATATGGCTGCCCATGCCTTTTAAAAGCTAGTGGGAGACAAGCTATATGGCTGCCCAATTTGTTTATGTAACCACATCATTATATTTGTATTTTTCCATCATTTCACTTGCTTTATGCTTTCTTTAAGTCTTTAAAAACAGATGTAATAGCAGACTTTGAACTTAATGAATATTCTGAGTTTTCTCTCCATTTTTGACAGCTTTGAGAGGTTTTTAGCCTTCTTTTGAGTTCTGGTTAGAACTTGCACGAATTCCTTGCAAAAATAACCAAGTTTGCTAGGTCTTAACTTATATTCAAGGTTTTTCCTTCACAAGTTGGGGTTGGGTCTTGAATCTTTGGTTTCTAGCCATATAGCTTCAGTTTTACATCACAAGTTGGTGTTGGGTTGAAGGTGCTAGTTGGTGTTCTTATGTTTTGGAGATGATCCGTAGCTTGAGCTTCCTTAGGAATTAAATCCCAGCAAGGCAGGCTCACATCATATTGTGATAGTTAGCCAAGCATAGGCAAATAGAAAGATACAAAACCATTTGTATCCTTAGCTCACATGTAATGAAGCCAACAGTATAATCTTTTTCTTTTAATTAGGTTTTAATTAAAGTTGTTGTGAGAATTACTGCAAATAGGTGTTATCATATGTATAGCAGACTAGTTTCCCAAGCCAGTTGTATATTTGACTTTTCATGTTAGATAGTGTCCCTAGGAGCCACTGACTAGAATACAAGTCTGTATGTATATAATTTTGATTAAGAATTTATTCTTCACAAAAAACATGGAATTAAAGCATATAATGACAATATTGGATTAGATGCAATATGAAGCGGAGCCTGATTGTCATATATCAACTTCATACTTTCAACTTCATCCAATTATAATTCTTTAAGAAGTTGTTTTAACTAGATAAGTTTATAGGTTGCCAGTGTCATGGCTCAGTATTCTGCCTCAACACTTGATCTAACAACCACATCTTGCTTTTTATATTTCCAAGAAATTAGAGTACCTCCAATCAAAACACACTATCTTGAAGTAAAATTCCTATTTGATAGAAAGCCTGCGCAATCAGCATCATAGTACCCAGTTATCTGATAATGACCCTTCTCCTCTGTTAAATTATCTAACTGGGTAAGTGGAATGTTAGGTTGTAGTAATGGGCTAAGAATGATTGTTTGAATAATTAGTTGTAGGGATGTGCTGGTTGTATAATTGTAGCATACTGTCGACCTTTTTTGTGCATATATACTGATTGCATTTGAGTAATTAAAAACAGAAGATAGAGTTTCCCTCCATCTCTTTCTCTATTTTCTCATGGTATAAGAGCCTTGGGTTTGAACCCAGGTTAGTTTTTCTGTTAAAATATCTAAATGGGTAAGTGGAATGTTAGGTTGTAGGAATGCGCTAAGAATGATTGTCTGAATAATTAGTTGTAGGGATGTGCTGGTTGTATAATTGTAGCATACTGTCGACCTTTGTTGTGCATATAAACTGATTGCATTTGAGTAATTAAAAACAGAATATAGAGTTTCCCTCCATCTCTTTCTCTATTTTTCTCATGGTATCAGAGCCTTAGGTTTGAATCCAGGTTAGTTTTTCTTCCCCCCCCTGCTCTTCTCATGGTATCAAAGTGAGAAGCTACTGCCACTGCCACTGCAAAGTGAGGTCCAAAGCTATTGCCACTTCAAGTCACCACTAAAGGATGACTATTCTTTCTCACAGCCCTACCCATGAGAAGCGTCGTCCCAAGTTCGGTCTGTCCTCAAAATCCAGTCGCCGGAGAAGTTGCACGTGTGCCCGTCCAAAATTTTGGCTCGCGTTTCTTGCCGACCGTTTCTCCAATCTCCTTATCCCGCCTCAGAAGCTCATTTACGGCAAGGTTCTAGCCTCGTCTAGCTACTCTACTTCAGTTTTAAGGGGTTTCTCTCCAAGTTTTGGTGTTAGGCTATTGTGCATTTGAATTAGAATTCAAAAATTGTTGCTTTGGTGCCAAAAGGCTAAAACTTCAAAAAACTCAGGTTCAATCCAACCTCCTTTCTATTCCAATTTTTTTGCTATTACTTGAGGGTAGTAAAAATTATATTTCATGGGCTGCTTCTATTGAACTTTGGTTTATAGGTCAAGGATATGAAGATCACCTAGAAAAAAATAATTTCAACCATTGATGAAAAGAATAGGGTTACTTGGCTTAAAATTTATACTCAATTATATAGTCTTTTATGGCATTCACTATAACCCAAACTTCTTACTCTATTTCAGTCATGAAAAACTTGCTGTAAGGTTAAACTTGAGGGTAGTAAAAACTATGTTTCATTGGCTGCTTCTATTGAATTTTGATTTATGGATCAAGAATATGAAGATCACCTGGAGAAAAATAATTCAGACATTGATGAAAAGAATAGGGCTGCTTGGCTTAATTTTAGTGCCTTTTGTGTTGAAATTAAAACTTAATTTAATACTCCTGTGCACACCTTGCGAATTGATAATGTAAAAATATTTGTATGATTTAAAGCAAAGTTCTCGTACTCAATTTTGAAAATTCAGTTAGGCAATTGAAAATTTTGGAATGAGGAAAAGCAAGTCAGATCACTCTGTCTTCTACAAACAATTTGAATTGGCATCATTCTTTTAGTTGTACATGTGGATGACATTGTCATCATTGAAAGTGACATTACAGGAATCTCAACTCTTAAAATCATTTCTTCATACTCAATTTTAGACAAAAGATTTGAGACTGTTAAGGTATTTCTTGGGAGTTGAAGTAACAAGGAGTAAGAAAGGCATTTCTTATCTCAAAGATATATGTACTTGACTTGTTAATTGAGACGGAAAAATTAGGGGCAAAACCATGCAGTACCTTAATGACTCCAAATTAACAACTCACAAAGGATGGTGAATTTTTTGAAAACCTTGAGAAATATAAAATGCTGGTGAGAAAACTAAAATATCTTACAATAACTAGTCTGTATATTGCTTATTCTATTAGTATTGTGAGTCAATTCATGTCTTTTCCGACAAATAATCACTGGGCAGTCCTAGAGCAAATTCTATGTTACTTGGAGCTCTTGAACTTGGGATACACTGCAAAAATCATGGATACACTAGCATTGAATGTTTTACAGATGTTAATTGGGCGGGTTACAAAGTATACAAAATATCCACTCCAAAATATTATGTTTTTGTTGGTGGAGATATTGTGTTGAAAAAACAAGAAGCAGAATGTTGTATCTTAGTCTAGTGCAGAATCGGAGTACAGGGCCATGGCACAATCCACGTGTGAAATCTTGTGGATATATCACCTTTTGGCAAAAGGTTACGTCAAAGCCATTATTATCAGCAAAACTTTGGTGTGATAATCAGACTGCTATCCACAATGCCTGAAATCGGATATATTGTGAGACAACTAAAGACATTAAGATTGAATATCACTTCATTCGCGAGAAAACCCAAGAAACTTTATTTCCACCATTTATGTGAATAAGGGAGAACAACTAGAAGACATCTTGACAAAGACGTTAAATGGGATTCGAATTGAATATCTTTGTAATAGGTTAGGCATGACTAACATCTATGCTCCAACTTGAGGGGAAGTGTTATAAGAATTAGTTACAAATAGGTGTAATCATATGTATAGTAGACTCTACTTTCCTAGGCCAGCTATATATTTCACTTTTCATGTTTGATAGTATCCCTAGGAGCCACTGACTTGAATACCAAGTCTGTAATTATGTATATAGTTTTCCATTCAGTATTGAATAAGATTAACAATCAATTCTTCACAAATAACAAGAGGAAATACGATGACCAAGATTACCGTAAGCATAAGATATCTTAAACAATTGAGGTATTTCATTGCAATTAAGTGATCATCCAAAAGAACTTACCAGACAAACCTCTGTTGGGATGCCAAGCTCCAAAAATGGTAGGTATTTATTACTTGTTAGAAATCAACCCATTGAAGCATCCACGCTAGGAAGATTGTCGGAACTAGATGAGTCCACAAAATGATCATCCTCCAAAAGAGGTTTCGCTAATGAAAAATATGCACCACCAAATTTTATATTATGGGCAAGTCCATCAAACAAAAACACAGACATTGCTTTTTCCGGCATCTTCACCAGATTGCACAATTTAACTAATTGGTTAAGGGATGAAGAAGACATATGGAACTTGAGCAAAAGATTGGTCAACCTTATGAATGTATTGCAGTTCAGCTGAACACCTGCCTGAATAATTTCTTCCAGCAACATTTTGACCATTTTAGTGTCTCTTTCTGCACAAAAACCATGAAGCATTATATTATATGTGTGCATGTTTGGAGACAAACCAACTTCCTTCATCTGGTCATACAAAGCAAAAGCCTCTGCAGTCCTCCCACTCTTGAGAAGGCCACCGATGGCAACTGTATATGATACAGCATCTAGTGGATACTTATCTAAAATAGCCCTTCTAAATAATTTGATAGCTATATGATATTTACCATTTTTCATGAGCCCATCTATAATTGTCGTATGGACATGAGCATCAAGGCCATTATAATTCATGACTATTCCTAGGTATACATTGACTGCATCATCCAACCTCCTTACTCCGCACAGTCCTCTAAGTAATCCAACAAAACTGTAATTATCAGGCATAAAACCTTTATCTACCATATCATTATACAACTCCACAGCAAGATTTGGAAACCCAGCTTTACAAAAGTAATTTAAAAGTGAGTTGCACACCACCAGATCTGGTTCTATGACAATATCACTTGCCAGCTTGGGTAAAATATTAAACCTCCTAGAAAAGCATATGGTTGACAACAAAGAACTGAAAGTATAAGAATCAGGCACCAGATTCCATTTTGACAAACTCAGAAATAGATCCAGTGCATCATTATACCATCCAATCTTAGAAAAGCTATCTATCAGAACATTACAAAGAAGTAAGTCAGGAGCATAACCTTTGGCTTCCATGGTATTTAAAATATCAACAGCGCTAGGAATCATTCTGGCTTCCATGAATCCCTTGAATAGAATAGTATAAGTTACAATATTAGGAGAACAACTACTCATAACCATCTTCTCCAACAGATAAGACCCCACATCAGGTCGATACAATCGACAAAAACCATTGACAAGCATACTCCAGGCATTCACAGATAAAGAAATTCCCAGCGATATCATTACACCCAACACTTGATACGCCTCCACCAGTCTAGCCACTTTGCAAAAGCAATTCAAAACCATCTCAAATGTCTGAACATTAGGATAATATCCTTCCCTTAACATAATCCGCAACACATCCTTGATATTGACCACATCATTCAACTTGCATAAATTACTCAATGTAATACTAAAACTCAAGAAATTAGGAAACTGTGTCTCTTTCAAAACCTTAATTCCTGCATCCACATGTCCAATCTTAAACAACACATCCATTACCACATTACGTGCAAATGTATTTGGTTTAAAACCAAAACTACCCATTTGTTCAAAAGTTTCAAAAACCATAGAATACATTCTTCCACGCCAATAAATCCTCAACAGAAGCAAGAAAGTTTGTGCTTTCATAATTAAACCAACACTCTCTAATTCTTCAACAATTGATTTAACCGTCTTATAACGGTTGGTTAAGCGAGCAACAACACTAACCATGTAATCAAATTCTCGGTTGTTATGAAAATAATTATATTGCTTAGCACACCAAATAAAAAAGCTCAAAGCAATCAAATCAGAACGGCAATTCAATAAGGTGGAGCGTACAATCTGAGGTGTGAGGGTGAATTTATGATTTTCTCGAGAAAACACCTGGTGGGTTTTCTCAGTCACATTCAAACATACCGTTGTTGGTGATGAAGAAACGTGGCGGATTAAGCGAGTTTTGAGGATTTGGGCCTTTTTTGTTGTGTGTAACAGAATCCATTTGTATCTCCGTGACATTATGTTGGCTTGAATTTAAATGACAAAAGGGCAATTGAATAAGGCAAATTGAGATTGATATTTCGAGCATGATTGGAGAGCGGCAGAGAAGCAAGAAACTGAGGCTGCTTACATCCCAGTCTTGAGATGATAGTGGTAGTGGAGCCGTTCTGATGGGGCGACGTTGGGGAGCAGCGTTACTTTGTGCTGAGAGCTGGGCATTGGGCGGCTTGCATAAACTGGAAATAAGAGAAAAAGAAGAGAAAGCAAATAACTGTGGAGAGGTCGATGAACGTCTGAGGTCTTATTCGCGGCGGCGTTCAAGGTGGAGAGCTAAGAGATGAAGTGATGGCGACTCATCGGCGAGATTGTAGAAAGCGAGTTAAAAAACTTGAAACCGAAAAAACAGAAGGAAACGACGGTGGGAGTCGATACGAGACGGCATATCGTTTGATGAGGCAAGGCCCCATTGTAACACCCATATCTTTAGTTTAGCATAATTAGATAATAACGTTGGGAACGGTTAATTAATACGTTGGAAGAAGAATATAAATAGTATATATTTAATGTATATTTAAGATTTATACAAAATGAAACCATGTAAAAGATGAAAGCAGGTAAAAGGTGAAAAAGTGTAATATTTTTATACTTCATATACACATAATATAAACACTTTATATATTTACAAAACATATATAAAATATAAAAATATCATCGTTATTATTCATTTCAAAATCTCCACTTATATAAAAAAATATCTTAAATCTTATAATACACTTTAATAAATAAATAAAAATATTCATTAATAAATTTAAAATCAAAAATACATATTTTAATGTAAAATCTGTGAAAAAAAAATTATCAGAGTTTTATCTGTAATTCATACATCCCTAAAATAGTCAAATTAACAATCTATATAAAACTTAAACACTCTCAATTTAAAGTTTTCAACCATTCTCCATAAAATCACTTCATCAATGTACTATGAATTTTTTGAACTCAAAACAATATTTATTATGATTAAATACATATATGCATATATATATATATATATAATCATTCCACATCCTTTGAGAACAAACACAAGTTTTATAATAAAACATACAAATTCCAAAATGCATTAAATTCTAACTATACATGTATGCAGATAGCACTGTTGGTTTTGAGGCACCATAGAATTTCAAATCCCACACACCATCTAAATCCATTTGATATGCAAATCTTCCACCTACACGATTCAAACAACCGCGCTAAGCTCGAAAGCTTAGTTATATATACTAAAACTATACGACAATTTAAATAACACACATGCATACTTTTCATCTCATATTTTATCATCATACTATCAATACATACACTATTATTTTTCCATTTCCTTTGCCTTATAATTCACATATACACAATTATTCATCAATAAACTACTCACCATTCGTTCCCTAATCCTTCAAGCATATTTATATACATATAAGCCACACTACATCATCATCATAAAATTCGTATGCAAATATATCACAACCAGTCACACATATATTCATCAAGTCAATATTTCGTTGCCACACTGTCTGCACAATACATTATTCAACTAAACTCATTAAAATTATCTCATCATATCATAACATGCATTGACCCAAATGACTTTATATAATATTCAAGTTTCAGAGATATTGCTTTAGACTAATATTTGACATCCAATGTCTGGCTTAAAGGCAAATAATATTAACGCTCAGCATCTAACTCGAAGACAAATAATCGGCATACCGTATAACACCAAATATAATACTCTGAAAATTAATATTACATAAGGTTTTACAAATAACACAAATTATTCTACATTTTTCTCATACTTTGGCAATTATGCCAATTTTCATTCTTTTTTCACTTTTTCAGCTTTTCTCAATATTTCACACATTTTCACAAGCACATCAATAAATGCTTTTAGCCATCTTAAAATGGCTTATTCAATCATACATTATAGATTTCATAACATAAATATATATATATATATATATCTATGCTCTTTTTCATGTGTATTCACAAATCAAAATAACATACTCATCACTTTTACATATAATGCAACATACCAAGCAAAGTCATATTGTAATATCCCAAAGTGTGCCCCAGAAGTTTGATATAATTGTTGTTTTATTTGGATTTAATGTCTATGTTAAATTGAGAAGAGAAAAGAAGTGAAGAGAATGTATATGTTGTATATATGGACATATATACACAAGTCTAAATGGGATGGTCAAAGAAAGATATTTATTGATTTTAATTAATTAATGGAAAATTGGAAAAAATAAAATGAATGGAAGAGAGAAAATTTGATTATTTTAATATTAAAACACTTGGTGGAGGTTTTAAAGAGATTGAGTATTTGACTTTTCCTCCTCATTTTCTTTTCCTTTTCTTTTCTTTTTCTTTCTTGGCCGGGCATCTCAAAGCAAGAGAGCAAGAGAGGGTTTTTGATTTCTAAGAGCAAATTGAAGGAGGATTCAAGTGATTAAGTTGGAAAATTTTGAAGTTTCATCAACTTTGGTAAGTTCTCTCTTGATTTCCTTTGTTTTATTTGAGTTGTGATTGAGTTTACTTGTTGATTTATGATAGTATGATTAGGTTTGTTTATGGTATGTTTGGAAGTGTTGGTATTGAATTAAAGATAAGAAGTTAAGTTGGTGTTGGTGTTGGAAGTGTATGAGTTGTGTTGTGTTAGGGTTGTGTATTGGTGATTTTTGTTGTAGATGTTGAATTTGGTTAATTGTTTTTGTTAATCTTCATGGTAATTGTGTTTGATAGAGTTAGAAGCATAGAATATGTGAATTTGGTCTGAAACAGAAGCATCTTGTATGCCACGCCCGTGGCCCTTGGCTGCCACGACCATGGCCAATGGAAGCTATGGCCGTAGGGTTTTGAGCAAGGGAGGCAGAACCATTTCTTAACCCATGCCAGTGGGGGTTGGGAGGCCACGACCGTGGGGTCCTAGGGAGAGATGTTAATTCGTAATTTGTGATTTATGGATCTAGTTTGAGGTTAATAAGTGAATAATTGCATTGGAATTCATGTGAATTGGTATTAAGTGTGTATATGTTCCTTTTTGGATTAGGTTGCGAGAAGTTGAATTGCCCTAACCTAAGTGGTGAAGAATTCTTGGAAGAGGAAGGTTGTAGATTGGTGTGAGTTGTTCTTAATGTAAGTACAAACTACATGGTTGCATACATTTACATGATTATGATACTTAACATATTTGATTGTACATATGTTAAGTAATTGATTACATTGTTAAAACATTTGATGAATGTTATGATTTGTATAATGTGAATGATTGATGAGCATTTAAAATGTATGTTAATGCAATTGGTTGTGTACACTTGAATGATGAATTGATTTAATGTGAATTAGGATATAATGAGATGTGAAGCCAATGTGATTGGTTATGGTGATTCAAATGAAATAGATGGGGCATGTTTGCCTAGATAATGATATTCAATACAATTAATTATGTATACTCTATTGATGAGATGTGGAGCCATGGTTATTGGCTATAATGATGCAAATGAGATGATTGAGGCATGGTTGCCTATTTGATTATGAAAATGAAATGAGAAATGAATTGAGAAAGAAATTTATAAAGATATAAATGGAATGATTGTATGCCTAATAAGTTATTCAATTTTTAGAGTTCTAGGTTTGGCGGCATGCCTATGAATCACTGGATATGTGAAAAGACCGGGTCGTAAGCCTATTCCAGTTGAAAAATGTGAAATGATAAATGTGAAATGTGATGTTTTTGGGGTGAAAAGACTGGGTCGTAAGTCTCAAAAACAGTAACAGTTTTGCCGGGTTGAGGATCACCTCAGGTTTAGCCGAGTTGAGGTCCAAGAGACTGGGTCTGTTACACTATCCATGGATAGAGATATATATATATCACCTACGGGATTGATGATTGTGATTATGGACCAAAGCAGTAACTCTGAACTTTGAATAACATATTAGTTTCTTTTTGGGCTCATGCTTGTGTTTGTTTTCAATGTGATTCTTGAATGGTGAAACAAATGAATAATGAGATACATGCGTGACTTTGCTTTAATGAAACTATGAAGATACAACATGAATGCTTTGATAAGTTATTTAGCAATGTAAGATTTTGAAATGTAATATTCTTTTGAGTTGTTTATGAAACTTGATTGTGTGACATTGGCATTGTATTGAAGCATAATATTATTGTAGTTTGTACCACTAAGCCGTTGGCTTAGCGCGATTGTGGTTCATCGCGCAGGTGACAGGGAAGAACCAGAGAGTTCCTCTAGGCCGATTCGAGTCTAGATTTTGAGGGGTTGATAGTGGAGCTTAAAGATCAAAGACATACTGCCAAACATGTATAAACTTTATGTTTTGAAAAACTTGAGTTTTGATGTATATGTATTTGTGAATATGTATTTTTGATGTATATAAATATAATTGTAAATACCACAATATTTTCGCTGCGTATTTAATGAAAGTTTGCCTATTAGACTCTTTAATATAATTTGAAGGTTTCTTATGATGCTATTACCGATAATCTTTTTATCTACTGTGTTTTATAAAATAACTTAAATATTTTAAATTTGTTCATATTTTTGTAAAGGGATGATTTGTGTATTTTGTAAACCATAGCATTCCTATATTCAGTATACGTATATTACGGATACAGTGGTATATAGTGTGCGTATACGGGGTATAGGGGTGTTACACATATAAACACAATTCAATCAAAGTATGTACTAACCTTATTTACTTTTCAAAATCCCTCCAAAGCTCTTTCTAAGTAAAGATCTTAAATTCTACCAATTTGAACTACACAAATATAGATCCAACAATAATTAAATTAACATTACTCATTTAAACTGATTTTCATACTCAATGTACATCAAACTATCATTATCTAAATAATTTTTATCAAAATTCCATTAAAACCCTAAATTCTTCATTCACTACTTTATTTAAACTTCATTCTACTAACCTCATTTTCAATATTTAACCATAAAAACATTACTTATACACCAAAACAACAATAAAATAACACATTTCCATAATTATCAAAATCTCTTCCAAAATTCAAAGTTTCATATAATTGGTCCATAACCCTAACCTCATCCAAACTTACCTTTAATCAATTTCTAACTATAGACTCATTACATACATATTGAAATAACATTAATTTTATTCATTTCAACAATTTTTTTCATCCACATAGAAAAACCCTAATTATACATAATCATACCAAAACTATAACCCCCATCAACTTTGTTCTTTTTAAACAATCAACCATCAATTCATTATATACTCATGTTTTAAGCATCATTTCTATCTATTTTGATAATTAAACATCACATTTTCTCTCTAGCAATCCAAACATATTCTTAAAATAAAGAGAAAGAAACCTTTAAAGAAAGAAGACTTACTTGAATCTTGATTTTTCTTTAAAATTCAACTTGATTCTTTAAAGATTTTGATGAAATTTGATATGCTTGGGAAAAAAAAAACTCTGTCTCTCCTTCTCTTTCTTCATTCACATTGTAGACATGGAAGAAGAAGAAGAAGAAGAACAAGAAGAAGGTCTTCTTCTTATGAAGACTAATTACCCATTTTGCCCCTCACTTAACTATACAATTACTACATATTCAACTATTAAAATATTATATATTTTTGTCTCCTCTTCTCCCATCCATAATTCATTTAATTTAAAATATTATTTTATTTTTCTTCTTCCCAACCATATATATAATTAATTAATTACTAAATATCATACTTTTCAATCATCTTTCACTATCTAAAAATAATTTTAATATTAATTATTAAAAATCCATAATTCTTCCATCATTTTCCACTATACAAAAATAATTATAATATTAATTATTTACTTAATTAATTAATTAATTTTACTTTTAATTTCCACCACTCAATTTATTTCTTCTTTAACTTTCGTTTTATTTTTCTTTTCTTTTTTAATTAATTTTTCATCTTTCCATCCATATATATATATTTATATTCCATTTATATGTTGTATATATTTTATGGATATGTATATGTCATATATATGTTACTTATATACTTTTGTATACATCCTTATGTAATGTGTATATATTATGTATGCAATATATAGTTAATATAAATATTTTTACCCATATATATATATCATGTGTACCATATGTCACATTAAATATACTATATATATATATTATATTAAGTATATAATATATATACATATAACCAACATACATAATATAATATGTATATACTATATATATATATTAGGTATATACAACACCTATACCTCCAAATACTCATTTAATTTCTTCAAAATTACGGATATGATAATTCTCCCCCTCTTAAATAATTTCGTCCTCGAAATTACTTACTGTAATAATTAACTCCACTAAAATTAAACACCGATCTTCACTTCCTGTATAATTAACTACTAAATTATTGTCACAAATTATCATCATGGCTAGCCACATAATCTTTACGCTCCCCCTTACAAATACTCTTAATCAGTTTTACAATTACGATTGTAAAGATCAATAATAAATATTAACTTTTCACTTACTTATATCAAATGTATATATAGTTCTAGTTCTCCAATTATACAATTAAATTTCAAATCCATACTTCCCTTCATTAATCAATAAATCTAATATAATTTTTTTTTTCAATATAACTTAATCACTTCCTTTAGATACTATCCAATTTCCTTTATATTCTAAATTCATCTTTCAGAATATCTCTTATTGCTCACCAATTTTAACACAAAACATTTAATTTTAATTTTCATCAAATTCCCTTCAACTTACATACCTCAAATAACCATTTAGCTCTAAAAACACTTTGCACCTGAAATCAAATAGTCACCATCATAGTTTCTTTTTACTTATTCTAATGTTTCTTTTCTCTTACAAACATCATAAACATATGTATTTCAACATTATAAATTAGCAATTATTAACATAATTGACTTTATTTATGGTTCCTTTGAATCAAAACTATCATTCACATTTTCATCAACTTATAGATAACTTGATAAGGAATACCATCAAATACCTTGCACTATCCAATTCAAATCAATCTTTGTATTCACATATAATTACATAATAAATAATTTATATCCATGCAAACATTTATATAAATTTACTTTTTAATTAATCATAATAAGGAACAACGTGTAAACTTTTATTCACTCAAAATAAATCTTACTAAATCAGAACTATTTATCACTTTAATAAATCCTCTATATACTTATACAACAAAAAGATTTGCTAATATATACTAATTCTCTCTTTAATTTTAATTTTGAACTCTTTGTTCTAATTTGTTAAAAACTCCATATCTCTTCATCATATGTTTATCAATTCACCTGTAAATTTTTATAATTTTCTTCAATCATTTGTCACATAAACTTAATTTGTTATTCAATTCTACAAATCTGCATAACTTCCTAACTTTCATGTAAATCTCAATTTTTAACTTTTTATTTATCACCAAATCTTTTTAAAAGATTATAACATTTTAACCATGTTCACTTGACACATATATAAACTTATATTTAAAATGTTAGATTTTTCTCAGTTGATTTACTATTTTTAAAAATTATGTTTCTCAAACTCACAGATTCTATCTCTTTAATAATTTCTCTAGCAATACCTTATTATGCAATTTTAACCATAAGTTCTAGAAATACATATGATATTGTATATAAATTGTCAGAATTTTCTGGGTTTTTTGCTTTAGTTTTTAAATCTGTTTCTCAACTTCTATAGATTTTAAGTTGCTGAAATTTCAATAGTTTGTGTTTTTCTATTTCTCTTAAATAGTAATTCATCTTTAAAAATTATAAAATTTCATACATTATATTCAAACACATAGACAAACTTTACATTAAAATTTCAAGTTCATTTAACATCTCTAGAAAAGTTAAAAAAATTTAGATGAAATCACTTCGCAGCAAATAATCAGAATTTTCAACAACTATTATATTCATCTCTCAAACTTTTTTATTTTATATCTTATATCATTTCCTAAATTTCACTTATTTATCAATCGAATTAAGCACAAATCTTAATTTTCTAGTGAATGTTTTAAAAATTCTTAATCTAAAATAAAAATCCTTAATCTAAAATATGTCAAACAAACATTGCCACATCAGAGACCAACTTAGTACCAATACATATGCATGTCTTAAAACTCAATTCTCCACTTTAAAATTCTTCTTTCCTCACTTTTTAAAACTCACATAGTGATACGAACCAGCCACGAGGCAAGGATCCATTGGTGCTTCCAAATGGGCCATTGACTAGGAGCAGAGCTAAGAAGTTTGGAGCAGCTATGAGATTGCATATTCAAGATCAAATTTCAAAGGAAGTGACTGAAATGGCAATGGAAAAGTGCACAATAGAGCTTGAAGAAGACACACCAAAGCTAATTATGATGCTTAGTGTGAATATGGAAGCTAAAGGCTAGCTAAAGAAGTCCAACGTGCAAGAAAGGTCCATGGGGGTTCATATACAGCCTTGGAAAGTAATTTAAGGCCCATGGACAACCCAAATAGTGTGGGGCGTGTTCTTATTTTGAAGGGATTTAGTTTGGCCAAATTTTGGCATCTTTTTGGCACATGGGATGTGTGGTCCCCTATTTAGTTATTTCAGAATATTAGTTTGTTTCCATACTTTCTATTTTCCTTAGTGGGTTAGGATTTTGACTTTGTAGCTTTCCTTTTCCCATTAGAATTAGGGATTCGAATTTTATCGGCTTTTTAGTATAAATAGGGCCTTATTTTCTTGTAAACACACTTTTATTTGACAAATTATATTCTCAATTTTCTTATTGAAAATTTTGGCCATCATAGAACAAGAGTGGATTCTCTTTTTCTTCTGATTGCATCAAGAATTAGAATTACTTATCAATTTCGATTGTGGCATTCTTCTGATTCGAGCTTCCTAAATCCTTCCGTTATAAGTGTTCGTGCTTTGCTAAGCAATTGGGTGCTTTAGAAGGTGGTTTTTCCTTCGTTCTTGGTTTTCTTCTATCAATCGTGCGTTGGGGTTTGAGGCCTTTATTGCCATAGGGTTCCACGTCATTTGGTATCAGAGCCAATTACAGGTAAATCTTTATCTATCTGTCTTTCTACAGTTGTTTTAATTGTTCCGTTAGGGTTCTAATTGGATTTTCGAATTGGGTTATAGAATTCTTTGTTCAATTTCAAAATTGTGTTCTTGCCTTTTGATTCGAAATATGTTTTTCTTATTCCAAATTGGGTATAAATTGGACTGAAGGCTTTGTGTTTAGTTGGTGATCAAAGGATAGTGACCAGATCCTAAAAAAAAAAGAGTACAAAATCACTTCAACAAAAATTATTTGCTTTTCTAGTAATTTAAGGTATTAGAATCGTTTTGAATCAGATTAAAAGTAATCAAAATTTTGGCCACCAATTTCGGCCAATTGAGGGGCTGTTTTATTACGTTTTTCTTGCTGATTTGGAAGTTTTCTTTTCAAAATTGAATTCTTGGGGAGTCTTGATATTAGCTTTCTTGGGTAGAATTATTAGGTCCATAAACTAACTTGCTAAGGTGAGTTGGTTTTGATACATTTTGACCAGATTCGTCATAATTTTTGACCTCTTTGTTTCTATTTCTTTTTTGAGCTGCCGTTTTGATTCCATGACATTGCTAGAGTATTATTTGTTTGATTCTATACTCTGGTTGATATAAACGTGTGACACAAAATTTTCTTGTGTTACCTCCAAAATTGTCAAGTTTCTTTCTAGGTGTCATTCTAGGATTTAGGTTCTAGTTCCCCTTGAACGTGCTTGGTGATTGATTTGTGAGCCTTTGTTCTAAAGTGCAATCAAAAAATTAGCGAAGGTGAGGTAATGAGTAGCAATTCTAGTAGAGATAAAGGCATAACTGTTGAGAAAGAAGAGATGAGCATCCGGGATATTGCAGATGATCTTCAGACGTACAAGCAAGCAAATGAGGACAATATGGAAAGAATATCAAATATGTTGGCTAGCTTACAGCAGTCCATGGAACGCTTAATGCAAGCACAACAACCTGTTCCAGTAAGGCTACCACAGAGAATTCTACAACCAGCAAGAGCTGAAGAGAGAGAAGAGCCAGTTAGGAGGAGGGCACCAAGAGGTGCATATGAGAGAGGTCGTGTGTCTGATTATGGATTTGAAGAAGGAGAGGCTGAAATTTATCAAGCACCTATCAATGATAATGATTTGACTTCCATCAAAATGAAGGTTCCTGAATTTAGAGGGAACAACAATGCTGAAGAATACATTGAATGGGAGCGCAAAGTAGAGCAAATTTTTGAGAGCCATAATTATTCTGAAGAAAAGAAGTCACACATAGCAGCTGTGGAGTTCAAGGGTTATGCAACATTCTGGTGGGATCAACTAAAATCCACTAGAAGAGGCAAGGGGTTGAGAGCCGTACCCGCATGGAAGGAGTTGAGAGACCTGATGAGGCAGTGATTTATCCCTTCTCATTATTATAGGGATCTTTATAATCGCTTAGCACGACTGGTGCAAGGTAGCAAGATTGTAGAAGAATACCATAAGGAGATGGAGATGGAGATGATCATGGCTAGAGCTAATATTGAGGAAGATGAACAACGGATGATGTCTAGATTTCTTGGAGGACTTAATCAGAATATTGCAAGTGAGTTGGACATGTATGATTACAATACCATAGAGGAGATGGTTGATAAAGCTATGAAGATAGAGAGGAGATTAAAGAGCAAGAGTTCCACCAAACTTGGCTATGGGAGACCACAAAATGTGTTTGGGAGTAATTCGGCCTATAGAGGACCCCAATATAATGGTGGGGAAAACTCAGCCAATAGGGGTGAAGAGAAAGGGGAGTTCAAGAATTCATTCTAGAAAAGCAATGCTGCAACTTCCAGTGGAAAAGGGCCATCTAGTGGTCCAAACAAGCAAACAGGTAGGCCTAACACTACCACTCCTAGTAGGAAGAATAAATGTTTTAAGTGTTTAGGGAATGGGCATATTGCATCCCAATGTCCAAATAGAAGAGTTATGATTGCTCCAACTAATGGTGATGTTGTGTCTGATTCTGAACCTAGTGATAATGATAATGATGATGTTGGGAACTTTGATTCTCCTATATATGATGATGTTGGTAGTGATGAGCATGTTGATTGTACTTTGTTAGTTGAGCGTGGTGAATTGTTAGTTGCTAGGCATGCATTGAATATGCAGGTGAAAGAGGAAAGTCTAGTACAGCATGATAATATTTTTCATACTAGATGTTTAGTGAATAATAAGGTTTGTACACTTATTATTGATAGTGGGAGCTGTACTAATGCTGCAAGTACTACTATGGTTGAAAAATTGGGGTTAGAATGTATGAAGCATCCCAATCCTTATAAGTTGCAGTGATTTAATGATAGTGGTGAGGTGAAAGTAACTGAGCGAGTGAGGGTACCATTTTCAATAGGTTGGTACAAAGATGAAGTTGATTGTGATGTAGTTTCTATGCAAGCTGGACATATGTTGTTGGGCAGAACGTGGCAATATGATCGAAGAGCACAACATGATGGGTTTTCTAATAGGCACACATTTACCTATGAAGGAAAACAGGTCACTCTTGTTCCATTATCACCCCTAGAAGTGTATGAAGATCAAAGAAAGATGATTGAGACGGAGAGGCAAGTTGGGGCTACCAATTCAAAAATTAAGGGGAGTTTGAGAGAACATGATAAGGTGAGTGAGAGTGAAAAGCAAATGGGAAAAGAGGCCAGAAAAGAAACAAAACAAATAAATGGCCCATTGGTGAGAGAAAATAAGAAAGAAGGGAGAGCAAAACAAACTTTTTATGCAAGAGCGAGAGAGGTTAATTTTGCAATGTCTATTGGGCAGTCATTATTGCTCATTAGATACAAAGAAACTTTGTTTGCTGACACTAATGTTTTGCTTGATAGTTTGCCTTCTAGTTTTGTGTCTTTGTTACAGGATTTTCAGGATGTGTTTCCAGATGAATTACCTAGTAGATTGCCACCGCTAAGAGGAATTGAGCATCAAATAGACTTCGTGCCTGGTTCTACCATCCCAAATAGACCAGCTTACAGGAGTAATCCCATGGAAACGAAAGAGAATCAAAAGCAAGTAGATGAGTTACTGGAGAAAGGGCTGATTAGAGAGAGTTTGAGTCCTTGTGTTGTTCCTGTGTTGTTGGTTCCAAAGAAGGATGGCACGTGGAGAATGTGTGTTGATTATAGGGCTGTAAATAAGATCACAGTGAAGTATCGGCATCCTATACCACGACTTGATGACATGTTGGATGAGCTGCATGGTGCCAGGTATTTTTCTAAAATTGATCTTATGAGTGGATATCATCAAATTCGTATGAAACCCAGTGATGAATGGAAAACAACATTTAAAACTAAATATGGTCTATATGAGTGGTTAGTAATGCCTTTTGGGTTGTCTAATGCACCTAGTACTTTTATGAGACTAATGAACCATGTTTTGAGAGCTTATTTGGTTAAATTTGTTGTAGTCTATTTTGATGATATTCTGATTTATAGTAAGACTTTGGATGACCATGTTGAGCATGCTAGGCTAGTTTTGGAAGTATTGAGAAATGAAAACTTATATGCCAAGCTTAAGAAATGCACATTTTGCATAGATAGGCTTGTGTTTCTTGGTTTTGTTGTGAGTGCGCAGGGCGTTGAAGTAGATGAAGAGAAAGTGAAAGCTATAAAGGAGTGGCCTACTCCAAAGAGTGTGACGGACGTGAGGAGCTTTCATGGATTGGCTAGTTTCTATAGGAGGTTCGTGAAGGACTTTTCTACTATTGAAGCACCGTTAACTAGCATAATAAAAAAGGAAGTTGGGTTCCAATTGGGAGAGGAGCAACAAAAAGCCTTCGACTGCCTGAAAGGGAAGTTGACATCCGCTCCTATTTTATCATTACCTAATTTTGAGAGTACATTTGAGATTGAGTGTGATGCTTCTGGTGTAGGTATTGGAGCTATATTGATGCAAGAGAAAAAGCCCATAGCCTATTTTAGTGAGAAACTCAATGGTGCACAATTGAACTATTCCACTTATGATAAGGAGTTGTATGCCTTGGTGAGAGCATTGGACGTGTGGCAACACTACCTCCTTCTAAAGGAGTTTGTGATACATACGGATCATGAGTCCCTCAAACACTTGAAGGGACAAGGTAAGTTGAACAAGAGGCATGGTAAGTGGATAGAATTTATAGAACAATTCCCTTATGTTGTTAAATACAAGCAAGGAAAGGATAATATAGTGGCTGATGCGTTGTCTAGAAGATATACATTACTATCTGTGTTGAGTTCTAAATTGCTTGGTTTTGAGTACGTTAAGGACTTATATATAGGTGATGTTGATTTTGGCAATGTGTATGTTGCATGTGAACATGGAGCTTTTAATTCATTTTATAGGCATGATGGATACTTGTTTAAGGGAAATAAATTATGTGTGTCTAAATGTTCCATGAGTGATTTGCTTGTGTTAGAAGCTCATTTTGGGGGATTGATGGGACATTTTGGGGTAGCTAAGACTTATGATATCTTGTTTGAGCATTTTTATTGGCCGTCTATGTGTAAGGATGTTGAGAGATTATGTTCTTCTTGTATTGCTTGTAGACAGGCGAAATCTAAGTCTATGCCTCATGGTCTATATATGCCTTTACCTGTACCTAGTTCACCTTGGATTGATATTAGCATGGATTTTGTGCTTGGATTGCTTAGAACTAGAAAAGGTAGGGATAGCATTTTTGTAGTTGTTGACAGGTTTAGTAAGATGGCACATTTTATTCCTTGTCATAAAGCTGATGATGCGATTGTTGTAGCTGATTTGCTCTTTAGAGAAGTGGTTCGACTACATGGGGTGCCTAGGACTATTGTATCTGATAGAGATGCTAAGTTTTTGTCCCATTTTTGGAGAGTTTTGTGGGGTAGATTAGGAACTAAGCTTTTGTTTTCTACTACTTGTCATCCACAAACAGATGGGCAAACAGAGGTAGTTAATCGTACACTTGGTACATTATTGAGGGCTATAGTGGGAAAGAATTTGGCTGCTTGGGAAGATTGTTTACCTTTTATTGAGTTTGCTTATAGTCGTTATATTCATTCTTCTATAGGTTATTCGCCATTTGAGCTTGTTTATGGTTTTAACCCATTAACTGTACTTGATCTTATTCCTTTACCTTCACATGAGCTTGTTAGTTTAGATGGAGACAGAAAAGTAGAATTGGTGAAGGCTATGCATGAGAAAGCTCGAGTTAATATGGAGAAAAAGAACAAGTCATATGCTGATCGAGTGAATAGAGGACGCAAGAAGATAGTGTTTGCTCCTGGGGATTGGGTTTGGGTACACTTTCGAAAGGAGAGGTTTCCAAATCAAAGGAAGAATAAGCTTGATGCACGTGGTGATGGTCCATTTCAAGTGTTGGCAAAGATCAATGATAATGCATACAAGATAGACTTGCCTGGTGAGTATGGTGTTAGTGCTACTTTTAATGTGTCTAATTTATCTCCTTATAATGATGCAGATTTGAGGACAAATCTTTTTGAACAGGGGGAGAATGATACGAACCAGCCATAAGGCAAGGATCCATTGGTGCTTCCAAATGGGCCATTGACTAGGAGCAGAGCTAAGAAGTTTGGAGCAGCTATGGGATTGCATATTCAAGATCAAATTTCAAAAAAAGTGACTGAAATGGCAATGGAAAAGTTCACAATAGAGCTTGAAGAAGGCACACCAAAACTGATTATGATGCTTAGTGTGAATATAGAAGCTAAAGGCTAGCTAAAGAGGTCCAACGTGCAAGAAAGATCCATGGGGGTTCATATACAGCCTTGGGAAGTAATTTAAGGCCCATGGATAGCCCAAATAGTGTGGGGCGTGTTTTTATTTTGAATGGATTTAGTTTGGCCGAATTTTGGCATCTTTTCGGCACATGGGATGTGTGGTCCCCTATTTAGTTATTTTAGAATATTAGTTTGTTTCCATACTTTCTATTTTCCTTAGTGGGTTAGGATTTTGACTTTGTACCTTTCCTTTTCCCATTAGCATTAGGGATTCAGATTTTATTGGCCTTTTAGTATAAATAGGGCCTTATTTTCTTGTAAACACACTTTTATTTGACAAATTATATTCTCAATTTTCTTATTGAAAATTTTGGCCATCATAGAATAAGAGTGGATTCTCTTTTTCTTCTGATTGCATCAAGAATTAGAATTACTTATCAATTTTGATTATGGCGTTCTTCTAATTCGAGCTTCCTAAATCCTTCCGTTATAAGTGTTCGTGCTTTGCTAAGCAATTGGGTGCTTTAAAAGGTGATTTTTCCTTCGTTCTTGGTTTTCTTCTATCAATCGTGCATTGGGGTTTGAGGCCTTCATTGCCATAGGGTTCCGCGTCACATAGGCTAAGAATCTCAAATCTAAATTCTGATACCAAAATAAATGTAATACCCTTATATCCCATATACTTACAACATATACACCCCATATATGTAAAATACGTATATAGAATATAAATATGTCACCGTTATGTTTAGATCTATTTTGTATATATTTTCTATGATGTTTTTATTGATTTTAAGTTAATTTTCATGTTAATTTGTACTTAAGTTTGTTTGAAGTTGTTGATTTAGGTTGAAGTACATTTGATGGATCTTTTATCTAAAATTTGGTGGACTTGTTGAAGAAAAGGCATGTGACACGGCCAAGCTAGACATGGCTTGGCCGTGTCTCTCATCAAAAGAAGAAGAGATCCAGGACAAGGCAGGACACGGCCAGGATTAACCAAGCTTGGTCGTGTCCCTCAAGCAAAGTTGGACAGAAGCAGACACGGCCAAGAGACACGGCCAAGCCACTGCCATGTCTCACCAAAGGAACAAAAGGCAAAGAAAGAAAAGAAAGAAGCAGAGAGTGACACCATCAAGAGACACGGCCAAGCCACTGGCCGTGTCACACGACACGGCCAGGAGCTTGGCCATGTCACCCCTTGGAAACAAAGAAAAGAACAAGGCAGCAAGGGACACAGCCAGAAGCTTGGCCGTGTCCCAAGAAAGAAAAGAAAAACCAAGAGACACGACCAACAAGCTTGGCCGTGTCACCCTGGATCACTTGGTATGCTTGCACGAGGTATGGATTAGTGTGGATTAGTGGGGAACAAAAAGGATAAAAAGGAGTGAAAGGTTGAAGGATTTATGGAAGAAATATTAAACAAATTGGGAAGTGGGAGACAAAGAGTGATGGGGTGTCTTAAAAGTTTAAAAAAGAGAGAGAGGGAAAATGGAAGAGCATGGAGGGAACATATTGAATATATTGAGTGGACATTCTCTACACACCACATCATCTTCTTCCTTGGTTCTTACTTGAGAGAGCAAGACACCATTCTCCCCATCTTCATTCACCATTTCCTTTCACACATCAAGAGTAAAGACAATCGTTGGATTTGAAGTGAGTAGCTAGTTCTTGAGGATTAGGGTTTTAAGAGGCTTGATTGGAGAGTTGAGAACTTGAGAGAGCTATCATTCATCCTTCAAGAAGAGAGCCATTGGTTCAAGAGAGCTTGGAAGTTCATCATCACACATCAAAGAGGGAGCTACGAAAGAGACAAGGGGTCCGATTCTTAGCATCTCCAAAAGGGGTTTTTCCAACTCTTTCTTTTAATCCATTTCTTATTTGTTGTTGTTGTATTAAGAACATTAATATTGCAATGAATAACTTTGATTTGGTTTATATTGAAATGAGCATTTGTTTAAAGAATATGATGAGCTAATTTACTCATGCTTTGGGTTGTAGTATATTTGATTAAATCACTTGATTTGATGATTCCATTGATATACCTTGTTATTGGTTGATTGCATTGAAATTAAAGGTAAATTGATAGATTGGCCACCTATTGATTACTTAATATTGAATGACGGACCGAGAGGAGAAGTTTAATATCGAAACTATGCAATTGACTACCCTAAGAATGAATTAGAAATATAAGTTCTAGGGTTTATTAATTTGCTAATGTAAAATAATTGGTTGTTGTTATTTCATAAACGTGAAAACTAGTGAATTGATAATTGACTAATTAACTTTAAGGAACAAATTAAGGTACAAGGTTATATTAATGGATAATTTGATAATTAAACATTTGATTAAATGGATCTACAACCCTAGGCATCATTTCCATAACTGAATTTATCTTGCACAACATCATTCATTTTCATTTCTGAAGTTAATTACAATTCACCAATCCAATCACACACTCAAGTTTATTATTTCATGTTAATCAAACTATTACAAGCAATTCCTTCCTTGTGAGACGACCTTGGGGCGACCACCGTTAGTGCAATAGCCTCGTATACTTGCGAGTGCGCCTTTGTAGTAGTGTTAATTAGAGCGCAACACGTTATCAACCATTTCAAAATCTCCACGTATATAAGAAAATATCTTAAATCTTATAATTCACTTTAATAAATAAATAAAAATATTCATTAATAAATTTAAAATAAAAAAAACATATTTTAATGCAAAATTCCTTGAAAAAATTGGCTAGAGTTTTGTCTATAATTTAAACATTTTCAAAATAGTCAAATTCACAATCTGTTCAAAAATTAAACACTCCCAAATTAAAGTTTCTAACCATTCTCCATAAAATCAGTTCACCAATGTACTATGAATTTTTTAATAACTCAAAACAATATTTATCATGATTAAATACATATATGCATATACACCACAATTCCACATCCTTTGAAAATGAACACAAGTTTTACAATAAGACATACATATTACAAAATGCATAAAATAACTATACATGTATAAAGATGTCACTATTGGTCTTGAGGCACCACAAAACTATAAGTCTCACCCACCATTCGAATCCCTTTGACCTACAAATCTTCCACCTACGCGATTAAAATAACCGCGCTAAGCTTGAAAGTTTAGTGGTACATACTAAAACCATAGGGCAATTTAAATAACATACATGCATACTTTTAATCTCATATTTTATCATCATACTATCAATACATACACTATTATTTTTCAATTTCCTTTACCTTATAATTCACATTCACACAATTATTCATCAATAAACTACTCACTATCCATTCTCTAATTCTTCAAATATATTTATATATATAAGTCACACGACATCATCATCACAAAATTCATTTGCTAATATATCACAACCACACACACATATATTCATCAACTCAACATTTCGTTGCCACACAGCCAGCACAATACATTTTTCAACTAAACTCATTAAATTTATCTCATTATATCATAACATGCATTGGGCCTAAATGTGTAACACCCTTATACCCTATATACATATAATACATATTTTCAGCATATGTAAAATATGCATACACTGTATAAAAATGTCACAGACCGGTTTAATAAAAAATTTTCACATTTTCAATTTAAAATTTAAAATTCTAATTATATAAAATCAAATAGCATATAAATATTCTTTACTTGTTATAGGATCCCAAAATAAATATTTTATATGAAAATCTTTGAGAAAAATTCGCTAGAGTTTTGTCTGTAATTTGGACATCCCAAAATTTAGCAAAACAAAACCTGCAAAAAGAAAACACTCCCAAATAATTTCAAATCACCATCTCAACCATACTCTTTAATTTCACCAATTCACTCAACATCTATCTATATATATATATATATAATTTAAAACACATTTACTCTCCCATTTCAAATACATTGACCCAAACATTTTTTTTATAATATACAATACATAAAATCCAAAACATAATATATTATGCATAATATTCAAAATGTACAATAACATAAAAATATATACATGCTGCTGACAGTGTTTCCGATCTCAATAACAACTCAACAAGCTCAACAACAAGTCTAGACCCGACTTGGTCCATAAGAACTCTCTGGCTCAGCTGAGTCTACCCTGTCACCTGCGCGATGGAAACAATCGCGCTAAGCTGAAGTCTAGTGGTACAAACTTTGATAACAATATAATCCAAATGTAATGTCAATGCACAACACATATATATATCACAACTCATAAAATTATATCTCATTATATTGCTCAATTGTATCACAATTCATAATTCACATTAAAGCAAAGATAAGCATGGGCCCAAAAGGATCTAATATGCTATTCAAATTTCAGAGTTACTGCTTTGGTCCATAATGACACCATGTGTCTAGCCCCGTAGGTAATATATCCATGGATAATCCAACTAGATCCGAGCTTACGACCCAGTCTTTTCACTCAGTCTAGCTTCAAGGATTTATTTTTGAGGCTTACAACCCAGTCTTTTCACCCTAAAAATATCATATTTATCAACTGGACCTGGAGTACGACCCGGTCTTTTCACCAGCCCAGCTTTTAGCCCGTAGGCAATCATAGACAAGCCGCCAAATCCAGAACTCTGAAAATTGAATCACATACTAGACACATAATTTATTCATATTTCTCATTATTAATCTCTTTCTCATTTTCACATTTTCAATCTAGGCACATTGCCTTATTTTCACATTTCTTTTTCTCACTTTTCTCATTTTTCACATCTTTCACATCTTTCTCATTTTTTTCACTTTACTCATTTTTATCAATATCAATTCATTTCATTATACCACATATCTCATTTTTGCATTCAAAACACAATACCCAATTACTTTGGATATTTTCACATAATATGCATATTTCACACTTTACACAATTTAGCCATTATCAATGGCTTTTCACAATACATTTAACACATATACGACATTACAAATGTCATAGCACATTATTCATACACAATCAATGTACCAAGTAGATTAACGCATTTTTTAGCCAAAATGTGTTAAGTCCAAATGCCATGCAAATATAAACATTATATTCAAAGTTTGTACATACCTCCACTAGCAACCCAAAGCAAGCTTAAAACAACCTCCAATCCTATCTTTCCAACTTCCCCTTCATCACTTGGATGAAGCAAATCAACCTCCCTCAATACCTAAACCAAATGTGATAGCAAATAATCATTTAGTATCACATTTAATGGCATTTCCAATATTAAACCATAATTAAACATCACTCCTACAAATTTCCAAAAATTTAGCCTTTCCTTACTTTAATATTAGAATTCTATTCTACTATAATTAAATTAATGTTTTAACTTTATTTATATTATTAAAAACATATTTTAATATATTTAAATCATTTACATTATAACAATACACTCTTATACACAAAATCTCAAAAATGGCATAACCTTCCCCCATTGAAGGTTTTCCATTCCAACACAATTCATTTCTCATTTCAAGATTATATTCATTACTTTTAAAACTAAACAACATGCTTAAACAAATAAAATCACACAATTCGACAACTTTGGAAAATTACTTTTTCAAAACCCTAAATCTCCACTTCCATTCTCAAACTCCAACCCAACACCACCAAATCTAATATTTGACTTTAAAATACTTATTTATGAATCAAAACAACTCATTTGGAATCAATTTTCACAATTAAAACTCATGTTTTCAAAACTCCAAAAATCCATAACCCTAAATTCTCTCTCTTCACCATTCTTTATCCAAACTCCATCATCTCTTCAATATAATCTTAAAATCATTGTTAACTACCCAAAATAACATCATACACACCAATTTCAACAATTATAACATACTACTTAAACATTCAAATTCTCACATAAATCAAACTTCCATGGAATTCGAAGAAAAGAGTTGGAAGCTTATTAAATTTGGTGGAAATCACTAAAAATCCACTTGAAACTTGTTAAATCCTTCAATTTGTGGAGTATGAAAGAATCAAATTCTTGCTCCAAGCTCCCATGGAATATCGGCCTAAAGAAAGAAGTAGAAGAAGAAGACTTTTTAAATTTTCTTTTCCTTTTCATCTTTTTTTTAAAAACCACATATATATATATTAAAATAATTTAATAATTTAATAATTTGTTTATTTATTTAATAAATTAAAAGTTCTAATTTCCCTCTTCCATTCAAAAATAATTTATTTTTGAATTATTTTATTAATTTTAAATTTTTAAAAGTTTATTTACAAAAATACCATTGGACTTTGACTTTTCTTTTAAAAAGTGTTGACTTTTATATGTTAAGTATTTTTTGCATATATATCACATATATATATATATATATATTCCACTTTTTCATTTAAAATCCCTTCATTTTTCATTTAAAACCATTAGTTTAGTTTATCCTTTTAAATTATAATTTATTTTATCAAAATTTCCAAAAATTAGAAATTTTCAAAAAAATTTTAGGATGTTACAATTCTCTCCCCCTAAAATAAATTTCGTCCTCGAAATTACCTGTTCTCAAGTTTGGAATAATTGAGAAAAATAACTCTGCATCACCTGCTCACTCTCCCATGTCGCCTCCTTAGTAGAATGATTCCTTCAAAGGACTTTCACAAGTGGCACCATTTTATTCCTTAATTCTTTAACTTCTCATGCCAAAATCGCCACTGGTTCTTCCTCGTAAGTTAGATCTGGACTCACCTCAATGAACTCCACTGACAAGATATGAGATGGGTAAGACCTTTATCTCCGAAGCATCGAGACATGGAAAACATTATGTATTTGATCCAACTCAGGCGGCAAAGCTAGTCTATAAGCCACTGGACCAACTCTCTCCAACACTTTATATGGTCCTATAAAATGAGGACTCAACTTTCCTTTGCGGCCAAATCTCAAAATCTTCTTCCATGGAGACACCTTCAGAAGTACTTTATCTCCCACACTGAACTCTATGTCTCTTCTTTTTAAATCTGAATAGGATTTCTATCGGTCTGAAGCTGCTTTCGAATGATCCCGAATCACCTTCACTTTCTCCTCTGTTTCCTTAATCAAATTGGGACCAACCAATTTACCTTCTCCGACCTCATCCTAACACAAAGGTGTCCTGCATCTCCTGCCATATAAAGCCTCATAAGGAGTCATCCCAATACTGGATTGATGACTGTTTTTATAAGCAAACTCAATTAATGGCAAAAATCTATCCCAATTCCCTATAAAATCAATGATACTGCTCCTCAACATATCCTCCAGAATCTGTATCACTCTCTTTGACTGCCCATCTATCTGAGAATAGAAAGTACTACTAAAATGCAATCGAGAACCCAAAGCATCATGCAAACTCTTCCAAAACCTTGAAGTAAACCGGGGATCTCGATCCGACACCAAAGAAACTGGGACTCCATGCAACCTCACTATCTTATTGATATACAGCTCAACCAACCTCTCAAGAGAATTATCCATCCGAACTGGAAGAAAATGAGCTGTCTTCATCATTCGATCAACTATCACCCAGATTGCATCATGCTTCTTATGGGTCAAAGGCAATCCAGTCACAAAATCCATTGTCACTTGCTTCTATTTCCACTCTGGCACTGATAAAGGTTGGAGCAACCCTGAAGGAACTTGGTTCTCAGCCTTCACTTTCTGGCAAGTGAGACATCTGGATACAAACTCTGCTATGTCCCTCTTCATACCTAACCACCAATAATGTCGCTTCAAGTCCTGATACATCTTGGTACTCCCAGGATGTATAGTAAAAAGTGACTGATGTGCTTCCTCTAATATCATCCTTTTCAATTCTGCATCATCAGGAATACATAATCTATCTCTGTACCATAGACTGCCATCATCCCTCACATAAAAGTCTCGACTCTCCCCCTTCTGACAAACCAACACAATTTTCTGAATTCTCTCATCTGCCAACTGAACCTCCCTAATATGATACAACAATACTGGCCTCAACTGCAATTGAGCCATCAAAGCATCATCATCGGAAGACTCAAATCTAGCATGCAACGCTCTCAACTCAACAAGCAATGAGAGCGAATAAGCAGTCAAACCTACCAAAGACTTCCATCTCAAGGCATCAGCAACAATATTTGCCTTACCAGGATGATAATCAATCAAACAGTCATAGCCTTTAATCAACTCTAACCACCGTCTTTGCCAAAGATTCAACTCTCTCTGAACACCTAGGTATTTCAAGCTCTTGTGATCCGTATAAATGAAACACTTTTTCCCATACAAGTAATGCCGCCAAATCTTCAAGGCAAAAACTAGCTGCTAATTCCAAATCATGCGTTGGATAATTCAGCTCATGCAGTTTCAACTGTCGAGAGGCATAAGCAATGACTCTACCCTCCTGCATCAGAACTCAACCTAAAACACTATATGAAGCATCACTGTATATCACATATGGTTTACCTTCCATAGGCAGGGTAAGGACAGGAGCCCGAGTTAACATCTCCCTCAGTTGCTCAAAATTCGCCTGACACCGATCTGTCCACACAAATCTAACTTCTTTCCGAAGTAATATAGTGAGTGGTGCAGCTATTATAGAAAAACCCTTCACAAACCGACGATAGTAGCCTGCCAATCCCAGAAAACTTCTAACCACTGTCACAATCTTCGGTGGACTCCAATTCAAGATAGCCTCAACTTTACTTGGATCAACTCTAATACCCTCTGCTGAAACCACATAACCAAGAAAAGCTACCCGATCGAGCCAGAACTCACACTTAGACAGCTTAGCATACAACTGCTTCTCTCAGAGTCTACAATACAATTCGCAAATGCCTATCATGATTCTCCTCATTATGTGAATACACCAAGATGTCATCAATAAAGACCACCATAAACTAATCTAAATATGGTCTGAACACCCTGTTCATCAAATCCATAAAAGTTGATGGTGCATTTGTCAATCCAAAGGGCATCACCAGAAACTCATAATTCCCATACCTCATGCAAAAAGCAGTCTTGGTACATCCACATCTCTGACTCTCAACTGATGGTACCTTGATCTCAGATCAATCTTAGAGAATACTACTGCTCCCTTCAACTGATCAAAGAGATCATCTATCCGAGGTAAAGGATACTTGTTCTTGATGGTCACCTTATTCAACTGCCTATAATCAATACACAATTTCATGGTGCCATCATTCTTCTTCACAAACAACATAGCTGCTCCCCGTGGGGACACACTAGGGCGGACAAACCCTTTTTCCAATAACTTCTGCAACTGCACCTTCAATTCTCTTAACTCAGGAGTGGTACTAGGCAATAAATTGATACTAAACTCCACTTCTCTCACAGGAGGTATTCCTGACAACTCATGAAGGAAAATATCTGGAAACTCGGTAACTATGGGTATACTATCAAGCAGGGACCCCACTACTCTGGTATCTATAACATGAGCAAGATAAGCCTCACATCCCTTCCGAATCATCCTCCCAGCTGAAATAGCTAAAATAAACATGGATGAAAGATACCTCTGCTCACTAGATACTATAACATTCCTACCATCACGTGTTCTCAAAGTAACACATTTCTTCTGATAGTCTACCACAGCCCCATGCTTGGATAACCAATCCATGTTTGAGCGGAGATTTTTGCCCTCACTCCCGGTAGAATGGTTCTTGCTACTTCGGCACTGTTTAGGCTCGGAGCCTTTAGAGAACACAGGCCTAAGCCCGAAGAAAATGGAGTCGCCACCCGGACGGGCCGAGAAAAAGAAAGGGGTGAATGACTCGATTCTTAAGGAATCCCCAACCCCCTAATGGGTTCAGAAAGTTGGGTACGTGTGGGGAAGGTAAGAAATGGCCCAGCACCCCCCACAACGCCCGGTTCATTGAACCGGCCTCCTTTGCAGGTCTTAATATTATAAAATTCTTAAGTATAACAATATTATCCATATTACATGAAATAGTTAAAATAAATCATCATTTTATTAAAATCAAAGCAATGTCCAAACAAAGTAAATAAATGGACACCCATCCGAGGATGGAAACATGTCCTTACATCATCTATGTCTAAACTAAATAGGACACCCACCGAAAGGTAGAAACATGTCCTTTACATTGGTCCAAAATATAAAAGAAATTTAAATTACATGATATTTAACTAATGAGGTACCCACAAAGTGGAAACATACCTCTTACAATTTTAATAAAGCAAACAAATAATAATCATAACAATAAAGAAAATATTCATCCATGATAAATTAAATAAATCAAGCATTGAAATTAAATAAATCTACCAAAACATATAATAAGCTACATAATCAAATCTAAAATTAAATAAAGCAAGTAAAGATATAAATTAGGGTTTACTGTTTTGATTTAGAGTTCTTTAATTAACATTTAGGGTTTTGGAATTTTAGAATTATTATTGTTATTATTTAGGCTACTAAAAAGATTTTGGAAAATTGGAATGAATTAGGGTTTTATACATTTAAGAAGTTAGTAAGGTTCTTTGATTGATCAAATTAGGGTTTAAGGGTAACATCTTGAAATTAAGGTTTTGGAATCTTAAGGCATTAGAGTTTATAATTCTTGGTTAATGGATTGTGATTTTAGGTTTATTGGATTATGGCTTTAAGGTTTAGATTTATTAGATTGGATTTTTAAGTTCACTGGATTAGGGTTTCGGGTGTTGTTAAATTTGTCATAAAGTTTTGATGCTTTAAGAATTTAGGGTTTAGGAAAACTAGGGTTTACTATATTTGGTTTTGAGAGAATTAGGGTTTTTGGTATTTTGGAAAACATATTTGATTTTAGGATTTAAGAAAATAGTTTAGAGTTTTATAGAAATAATTATGATTTTTAGAAAATGTAAAGAAGATTAGGGTTTGAAGATTTAAGAAAACATTTAGAAATTTTGGACAAAAAGTTATGGTTTAGATGAAATAGTTCAGGGAAAAATAATTTAGGGTTTTAAAGCTTTTGGAAGGAGAAGAATAGTTTTAAGGTCTTTAAGATTTCTGGAAAAAGAAAAACAGTTTAGAGTTTTAAGGTTTTTGGAAATAGGAGAGAAATACCTTAGGGTTTTAACGTTTCTAAAAAGAGAAGAATAGTTTTAGGGTTTTGAAGTCTTGATCACTGATTAAGGTTACTGGATGAACATATTACCAAGTTTCATGATTTAGGTTACTGAAACAAAAATCAGTGATAGATGTTCTTAAAAGAAAATATGGCAATAACATTGTAAATATAATCGAAGCAAAGATTTATAATCAAACCTCCGTTCATTGGTTCCACCAAAATTGATTTCTGGATGGACAATGACAAAGGCAGTGTTGCTGCCTTTGATAGATTGTTGATTGCATCTTGTTGCTAATGTCTCTTGTGCTAGGGTTTTTCTGTCTCTTTTTTACTCCAGTAAAAATGTGACATGACCGTGAATGACATAGCCTTCATGTTAAATGCAATGCAAAGGAAATTTCAAAGGTTTGATTTGGTCATAAACAACATGAGAGGTGATGTAAACAGCATAATGCAAAGGCAGGAAAATAATACTAATCGAAGAGGACAGAATAGAGGGAGAGGAAAAATGATGAATGATGATGAGGTAGAAAGGGAAGATGATGAAAGTGAGGAATTAATTGCCCAAAGAAGACCTCAACAAAGGGACAGCAACATATCTTCAATAAAAACGAAGATACCATCATTCAAGGGGAGAAATGATGCTGAAGCTTACCTTGAATGGGAAAGAAAATTTGAGTTGGTGTTTGATTTTCATAATTATAGAGAAATGAAGAAAGTTAAAATTGCAGCAGTTGAATTCACAGATTATGCACTAATTTGGTGGGATCAATTGATGATTTTCAAGAGAAAAAATGGAGAAAGAACCATCACTACTTGGCTAAAATGAAAACTTTGATGAGAAAGAGATTTGTGCCATCTTACTTGATGAGGAAACTATAAGCAAGCTTGATGAATCTACATAAGGCAGCAAATATGTTGATGATATCATTATGCCAAGTGGACCAATCACAAGATCACAATCAAAGAAACTCCAGCATGTGTTCCAACACTTCATTCAAAGGTGGATTAATGAAGAGGGTGACCAACTTGTACTGAATATGATGGATCATTAAGAGGAAGTTAGAAACTCACCAAGAAGCATGAAAAATCTACCCATAAGTATGGTGATAGGCATCAGCATGAATTTGGAATATAATATTGATGTGGTTTAGTGCTAGTGTGGCTAGACACATGTGAACCAACACCAAAATGCATGTAGAATCTACCCATCAATGTTGTCAGAATTATGGGAGTAATTTAGAATATATTGTTGATGTAGATGAATAATTAATGCTATTGTGACTAGATACATGTAAAACTAGACTTTTAAGCCATTAGTTCTTCTTTTCCAACTATATAGGGAGGGGAAAAAGAACTTAAGAGGGCTGCTACGAATTTTCAGTTTATGTTGAATGAAATTTATGTGTTTTCAAGTTTGAGAGGTTTTCTTCTTATTCTTCTTGCATAAAGAATTGGTTCTAACTTATCAAGTCTGACTTGTGGCATTTACATCAATTCATTTCTTCATCCCAATCACCCAAGTTCTCAATTGCAGGTTAGTTGTGGGTTTGGTAGGGAGGATTTGTTTTGAGTTCTAAGATTCTATGCTAGATGTGTATGTGAGGTTCTAGATGTAATATTTGATCCATGGGTTCCACATTATTTGGTAACAGAGCTTTGGCTTGAAGATAAATCTCTAGGTATCTTTTATGTTTTAATTATCCAAAAGAAAAAGAAAAAAAAGAACCAGATTCAGTTTCTATGTCTCTTCATTTTCTGTTCTTGTTGCACCTTATTCTTATTCTTCAAACCTGTGGATTTTTGTTTATCTTTTCAATTTCTATCCTTGTTTACTAAAAGTTCAAAAAAGAAGAAGGAAAAGATCAAAAGAAAAATTTAAAAAAAAAAGAATCAGATTCAACTTCCTCAACATGAAAAAAAAATTCGTACCTGTTTCTGTCCAATATTTTTCTACACAAGTGTTTGAGATTTTTTGCATATTTATACCATTAAGAGCTTGCTACCTTATTATATCTGATCAAATTATATCAGCTCCTCATTATGCATCCATTTAGCATTTAAAATTTGATATTTAAAGCATAGCTTGCATTGGTAATAGATTTAGGTTGCATATTCAGATTACTCATTGGAGTGATTTGATTTCTATTTTTCAATATCCATAATTTTTTTCTTTGTATTCTTAGTTTCATTCTTTCATATACCTCTTGTTTCTTGTATGCATTAAGTAGCTAATTCTCAATCATAGTTGCTTTGGTTTGATTAACAAAAATACCTTTTGCTTCTTGCGTTAACTTTCAGTTCTTGTTGTTTAAATTAAATTGCTTCTAGAATTGTTGAAGTCATTTTGTTCATTAGGTTCCTTGTAGAGTCTTTAAACAAAACTTGTTTTACTTGATTTAAGTGGATTCAATTCTGAAATTTAACTTGATAAAAGGAGAATTGAGAGGTAACAAGGAACAAGTTTTGAGTGTAATACAAGAGGAGTGACAATCTAATCTTGAGTGAAACACGTAAGGGAGTGCGGTGAGAAAATTTTTCTTTACTAACATTTTCTTGCAGGTTCTTATACCATGTCAAATTCTGAAGGTGAAAAATGTGACATGACCATGAATGACATAGCCTTCATGTTAGAGGCAATGCAAAGGAAATTTGAAAGGTTTGATTTGGTCATAAACAACATGAGAGGTGATGTAGACAGCATAATGCAAAGGCAGCAAAATAATACTATGGAAGGGGACAAAATAGAGGGAGAGGAAACATGATGAATGATGATGAGGTAGAAAGGGAAGATGATGAAGAAAGTGAGGAATCAATTGCCCAAAGAAGACCTCAACCAAGGGACAACAACATATCTTCAACAAAAATGAAGATATCATCATTCAAGGGGAGAAATGATGCTAAAGCTTACCTTGAATGGGAAAGAAAAGTTGAGTTGGTGTTTGATTGTCATAATTATAGTGAAATGGAGAAAGTTAAAATTGCAGCAGTTGAATTCATAGATTATACACTAATTTGGTGGGATCAATTGATGATTTCCAAGAGGAGAAATGGAGAAAGAACCATCACTACTTGGGCTGAAATGAAAACTGTGATGAGAAAGAGATTTGTACCATCTTACTACTATAAGGAGCTTCACCAAAAATTACAGCGGTTAAATCAAGGATCCATGTCAGTGGAGGATTACCATAAAGAGATGGAGATGATCATGAGTAGAACTAATATAGAGGTGGTTCCAAAAGTCACTATGGCTCAATTTTTGAGTGGGCAGAATAGAGAGATTGCTAACATAATTGAATTACATCATTTATGTAGAGCTTGAAGATATGGTACACATGGCCATGAAAGTGGAGAAGCAACCGAAAATCAAGGGAGCATCAAAGGGATTTTCTAATTCCAGCTCTAGTTTCACTTCAAAATGGCCAAAGAAAGATAATAATCTTAAAGGGAAGGAGGCTGCCTGGAAAGGAAAGGAAAAACAAGTTCCAGCTGACCCTAATGGTAACTCTAAAACATCTAACTCTAATCAAAAGCATAATACCATTAAATGCTTTAGTTGTTTAGGAGAAGGGCATATAGCATCTCATTGTCCAAATAAGAAAATCATGTTGATATGAGACAATGGTGAAATTGATAGTGCTAGTGAACATGAAAGTGATGATGATAATGATAGCATGCCACCATTAGAGGAAATTGAACATATCATTGAATATCCTGCCCATGGTGAATCTTTGGTTATTAGAAGAGCTTTAAACATGCAAATTAAAGATGAAGAAAGTAATCAAAGAGAGAATATTTTCCATACTCGTTGCATTGTGAATGGAAAAGTGTGCAGCATGATCATTGATGGGGGTAGTTGTGCAAATGTTGCTAGTACTGATTTTGTAGATAAATTAAGGTTTGCATGCACAAAACATCTTAGTCCCTACAAGCTATAACAGTTGAATGATTATGGAGAGGTGAGGGTAACAAAGTAGGTTCTGTTTTCTTTTGCAATTGGGAGATTCAAAGTTGAAGTTTGTTGTGATGTTGTGCCTATGAATGCTAGCCATATCCTTCTTGGTCGTCCATGGTAGTTTGATAGAAAAGCTTTGCATGATGGCTTTAAGAATCATTATTCTTTCAGCCTAAATGGTTTAAATTTCATTCTTGCTCCATTGTCACCTAAACAAGTGTATGAAGATCAAGTAAAGATTTTGAGATCATTTGAAAGGAATTCTGGTGGTGAGGGTAAAACAAATAAAAATGGAGTACATGAGGCCAAGTGTGAGAAAAAGAATGATAAAAATGGCCCATTGGTGAGAGAAAAAGAGAAAGGGAGAGAAACTAGAAGAGAGTGTTTCTATGCAAAAGAAAAAGAGTTAAGGAGTGCTTTTTGTGAGAAAAGAAGTCTAGTTGTACTTAGGTACAAAGATACTTTGATTTCTACATCTAACCTTGATAACCCTTTGCCTAGTTGTGTTAGTTCTCTTTTGCAGGAATTTGAAGATGTTTTTCCAGAAGATGTACCTAAATGTTTACCACCTTTAAGAGTTATTGATCATCAAATTGACTTCATTCCGGGCTCAACAATTCCTAACCGACCAGTTTATAGAAGTAATCCAGAGTAAACCAAGGAACTTCAATGGCAAGTGGAGGAGTTGCTAGGAAAGGGGCATGTACGTGAAAGTCTTAGTCCATGTGCTGTTCTAGTTTTACTAGTCCTAAAGAAGGATGGATCATGGAGAATGTGTATAGACTACCGAGCAATCAATAAAATCACAGTGAAGTATAGACATCCAATTCCTAGACTTGATGATATGCTTGATGATTTGAGTAATTCTTGCATTTTTACTAAGATTGATTTGAAAAGTGGTTACCATCAAATTAGGATGAAGGAAGGAGATGAGGGGAAAACTGCATTCAAAACAAAATATGGTCTTTATGAGTGGTTAGTTATCTAATGCACCTAGTACATTCATGAGATTAATGAACCATGTTTTGCGTGCATATCTTGGTAAATTTGTTGTTGTATATTTTGATGACATACTCATTTATAGAAAATCAGTAGATGAGCATGTACAACATATTAGGACTATTCTTGATGTTTTGAGAAAGGAAAAATTGTATGCCAATGTGAAAAAGTGCATGTTTTGTAGTGATAAAATCATATTCTTAGGTTTTATGGTTAGTACACAAGGTATTGAGGTTGATGATGAAAAAGTAAAGGCAATAAGAGATTGGCCAGCACCTAAAACAGTGAGTGAGGTAAGAAGTTTTCATGGTTTGGCTAGTTTCTATAGAAGGTTTATTAAAGATTTTAGTTCCATTGCTGCACCACTAAATGAATTGGTAAAAAAAGATGTAAAGTTTAATTGGACTAAAATTCATGAAAAGGCATTCAATTTTTTGAAAGAAAGGTTAACTACTGCTCCAATTCTTGCTTTACCAGATTTTGATAAGACCTTCGAATTAAAGTGTGATGCTTTATTTGTGGGCATAGGTGTTGTTTTGATGCAAGAAGGGAAACCAATTGCATATTTAGTGAGAAGCTTCATGGTGCACAATTAAATTATTCCACCTATGACAAGGAGCTGTATGTTTTGGTAAGAGCTTTACAAGTGTGGCAACATTATTTATTTCATAAAGAGTTTTTTATTCATACAGATCGTGAATCATTAAAGCATCTAAAGGGACAAACCAAGCTTAATTGAAGACATGGAAAGTGGATAGAGTTCATTAATCCATTTCCATATGTGATAAAGTATAAGCTTGGTAAAGACAATGTAGCAGATGCACTTTCAAGAAGGTATTCCTTAATTTCAACTCTTAGTTCTAAGTTATTAGGATTTGAGCAAATTAAGGATTTGTATGCCAATGATGTTGACTTTTCAAATGTTTATAAAGCATGTGAGCATTCTGCATTTCAGAAGTTTTATAAGCATGATGGGTACTTGTTTTAGGATGGAAGATTATACATAGAGGA
This sequence comes from Garcia nutans, assembly GCA_947685225.1. Taxonomy (NCBI): domain Eukaryota; kingdom Viridiplantae; phylum Streptophyta; class Magnoliopsida; order Malpighiales; family Euphorbiaceae; genus Garcia; species Garcia nutans. Next base: position 23,999,468 of record CANTUV010000035.1, on the reverse strand, counting down.
TATGGTTTTGGAATTAGAAATGAAGAAGGTAAGAGTATCCTTGATTTTGCTTTAGCCTATGGTTTGATTTTGGCAAATATATATTTTATAAAAAGGGAATCACATCTATTGACCTTTAAAAGTGGGCAAAATAGAAGTCAGATTGACTTCATACTCACAAGAAAAGCCAATCAAACTCGATGCAAGGATTGTAAGGCTATCCCAGGTGAGGCTTTAACCACTCAACATAGGTTAGTAGTTTTGGATATCAAGTTTAAGAGGTTGACTAGTAGGCCAAGGAGGAACAATAGTCCTAAGATTAGGTGGCGGACTTTAAAAGGTGAAAAACAATTGTTGTTCAAGGATAAGTTGGTCAAAGCTGGAGGGTGGTAGGAAGATGTGAGTATGTCATCAAATGATATGTGAATATGCATGTCTACAACAATTAGAAGAGTTGCTAGAAAGATTCTTGGAGAATCTAAAGGGTGTGGACATCCCTCGAAGGAGTCTTGGTGGTGGAATGAGGAAGTGCAAAAAGCGATAAAAAGTAAAAGGGAATGGTATAAGAGTTTGCCCAAGTGTAATAACAATGATGCTTTTGAGTAGTACAATCAAGCAAAAAAGATGTTAAAAAGGTAGTTAGTCAAGCAAGAGCACAATCTTTAAAGAGTTTGTATGAGAAACTTGGACCAAAGGAAGGAGAAAAAGCTATCTATAAATTGGCTAAGATAAGAGAAAAGAAATGTCGTGATTTAAACAAAATTAAGTGCATTAAAAATAAAGAGAATAAGGTTTTGGTTCAAGAAGAGGATATTAAGGAACGATAGAGAAGCTATTTTGAGGAACTTCTTAATGGTAACCATAGTGATAACATTGAGGGTTTAGATGTTAGGCCGGAGAAAAATGTGAAATATACTAGACGAATTAGATTTTTGAAAGTTAAAGAAGTTTTAAAGAGGAGGAAAGTTGGTAAAGCCTGTGGACCAGATGAGATACCTATTGAGGTTTGGAAATGTTTGGGAGATACAGGAGTTACATGGTTAACATCTTTGTTCAATAAGATCTTAAGTTCAAAGAAAATGCCTAATGAATGGAGACAAAGTAATTTGATACCTATTTTTAAGAATAAAGGAGATATTCAGAATTGATCAAATTATAGAGGTATAAAGCTTATGAGCCACACTATGAAATTGTGGGAAAGAGTTGTGGAATACCATTTGCGGTTAGATACTTGTATCTCCTCAAATCAGTTTGGCTTTATGCCTGGTCGATCAACTATGGAAGCTATTTTTCTTATAAGAGAATTGATGGAAAAGTATAGAGAGATGAAGAAAGACTTACATATGGTTTTTATTGACTTGGAAAAGGTGTATGATAGAGTCCTTAGAGAATTTTTATGGTGGGTCCTAGAGCGTAGGGGAATATCTATACGATATATCCAAGTCTTGAAGGATATGTATGAGGGAGCTACCACTAGTGTCCGCACCATGGGAGGGGATACTAAGGATTTTTCCATTTCTATTGGATTACACCAAGGTTTAGCTTTGAGCCCTTATCTTTTTGCCTTGGTCATGGATGAGCTAACAAGACATATATAGGATGACATCCCTTAGTGTATGATGTTTACAGATGATATTGTATTAATAGATGAGACTCAAGCAGGGGTAAATCAAAAGTTGGAGTTATGGAGAAGCACTTTGGAATCTAAGGGTTTTAGGCTAAGTAGGACTAAGACTGAGTATATGCATTGTAGATTTAATAGCGAGAATAGAGAAAGAGAAAAAATTATTTTAGACAGAATAATAGTGCCTCATAGTACTTATTTTAGATACCTTGGCTCTATTCTTCAAGAAGATGGGGGTTGTGAAGAAGATGTAAATTATAGGATTAAAGCTGGTTGGATGAAGTGGAGGGGTGCTACAGGAGTTCTATGTGATCGAAAGATGCCAATTAAATTAAAAGAAAAATTCTACCACACTGTAATACGGCCTGCTATGATGTATGGTAGTGAGTGTTGGGCAGTAAAAGGACAACACATGAGTAAAATGCATGTTGCGGAAATGAGAATGATAAGATGGATGTGTGGTCATACTAGGATGGATAGAATCCGCAATGAGTGCATTAGAAAAAAAGTGGGGGTAGCACCTATTGAGGATAAGATAAGAGAGCATAGATTGAGGTGGTTTGGCCATGTGAAACGAAGACCTAGCGATATGCCGGTTAGAAAAATCGAACAAGTTAGAGTAGATATAGCTAAGAGAGGTAGAGGTAGGCCTAAATTGACTTGGTCAAAGGTGGTCCAAAATGATCTTATGATGTTACATCTATCAGAAGAGATAACCTTAAATCGTATTAAGTGGAAAAGAAGAATCCATATAGCCGACCCCAATTGACTTGGGATTAAGGCTTTGTTGTTGTTGTATTGCATGTAAACAAGCAAAATCTAAGTCTTTACCTCATGGGCTGTATACTCCTTTACCTATTCCTAATGCACCTTGGATTGACATATCTATGGACTTTGTTATGGGGCTGCCTAGGACTAGAAAAGGGAAAGATAGCATATTTGTTATTGTTAATAGATTTAGCAAAATGGCTCATTTCATTGCATGTGACAAAACTGATGATGCAACAAATATTGCTAATTTGTTCTTTTGGGAAGTAGTTCGGTTGCATGGCATTCTAAAACAATTGTAAGTGATAGAGATGTGAAGTTCTTAAGTCATTTTTGGCATGTTTTGTGGAATAAGTTAGGTACTAAATTGTTGTTCTCTATAACTTGTCATCCATAAACTGATGGACAAATAGAAGTGGTAAATAGGACTTTAGGATCTTTGTTACGTGCTGTTGTGGGTAAGAATTTGAAAACTTGGGAAGATTGTTTGACATTAGTGGAGTTTGCATATAATAGAAGCATACATTCTTCTACACGCTATTCACCATTTGAAATTATTTATGGTTTTAATCCGCTTACATCACTTGATCTATTTCCTTTGCCATTAAATGAAATAACTAACTTAGATGGTGAAAAGAAAGCGGAGTTGGTTAAGAAGATACATGAGAAGGCACGAGCTCATCTTGAGAAGAAATATGAATCATTTGCCCTTAATGCAAATAGAAGAAGGAAACATGTGATTTTCCAACCTGGTGATTGGGTATGGGTTCATATGAGGAAGGAAAGTTTTCCTAAGCAAAGGAAATCCAAGTTGGATGCAAGGGGAGATGGCCCATTCCAAGTTTTAGAACGAATCAATGACAATGCCTACAAAATCGATCTACCAGGTGAGTATAATGTTTCTGCAACTTTCAACATCAGTGATCTTTCTCCTTTTGATGTAGGTTCAGATTTGAGGACAAATCTTTTTGAGCAAGGAGGGAATGATGAGGAAACTATAAGCAAGCTTGATGAATCTACACAAGGCAACAAATATGTTGATGATATCATTATGCCAAGTGAACCAATCACAAGATCACAATCAAAGAAACTCTAGCATGTGTTCCACCACTTCATTCAAAGGTGGATTAATGAAGAGGGAGACTAACTTGTACTGAATATGATGGATCATTAAGAGGAAGTTAGAAACTCACCAAGAAGCATGAAAAATCTGCCCATAAGTATGGTGATGGGCTTAGCACAAATTTGGAATATAATATTGATGTGGTTTAGTGCTAGTGTGACTAGACACATGTGAACCAACACCAAAATGCATATAGAATCTGTCCATCAATGTTGTCAGAATTATGGGCAGTAATTTAGAATATATTATTGATGTGGATGAATAATTAATGCTATTGTGACTAGATACATGTAAACCTAGACTTTTAAGCCATTAGTTCTTCTTTTCCAACTATATAGGGAGGGGAAAAAGAGCTCAAGAGGGCTACTACAAATTTCCAATTTATGTTGAATGTAATTGATGTGTTTTCAAGTTTGAGAGGTTTTCTTCTTATTCTTGTTGCATGAAGAATTGTTCTAACTTTTCATGTATGACTTGTGGCATTTAAATCAATTCATTTCTTCATCCCAATCACCCAAGTTCTCAATTACAGGTTAGTTATGGGTTTGGTAGGGAGGATTTGTTTTGAGTTCTAAGATTCTATGCTAGATGTGTATATGGGGTTCTAGATGTAATATTTGATCCATGGGTTCTGTATCATTACTTCTATTGAGAGCTTCACCAAAGATTGCAGCGGTTAAATCAAGGATCCATGTCAGTGGAGGATTACCATAAAGAGATGGAGAAGATCATGAATAGAACTAATATAGAGGAGGATCCAGAAGTTACTATGGCTCGATTTTTAAGTGGCCTGAATAGGAAGATTGCCAACATAATTGAATTACATCATTATGTGGAGCTTGAAGATATGGTACACATGGCCATGAAAGTGGAGAAGCAACTGAAACTCAAGGGAGCAACGAAGGGATTTACTAGTTCCAGCCCTAGTTTCACTTCAAAGTGGCCAAAGAAATATGATAATCCTAAAGGGAAGGAGACTGTCTGGAAAGGAAAGGAAAAGCAAGTTTTAGCTGACCCAGGTAACTCTAAAATATCTAACTCTAATCAAAAGCATAGTACCATTAAATGCTTTAGGTGTTTAGGAGTAGGACATATAACATCTTAATGTCCAAATAAGAAAATCATGTTGATAAGAGATAATGGTGAAATTGATAGTGCTAGTGAACATGAAAGTGATGATGATGATAATGATATCATGCCACCATTAGAAGAAATTGAACATATCATTGAATACCCTACCCATTGTGAATTTTTGGTTATTAGAAGAGCTTTAAACATGCAAATTAAAGATGAAGCAAGTAATCAAAGAGAGAACATTTTCCATACTCATTGCATTGTGAATGGAAAAGTGTGCAGCATGATCATTGATAGAGTAGTTGTGCAAATGTTACTAGTACTAATTTTGTGGATAAATTAAAGTTAGCATGCACAAAGCATCCTAGTCCCTATAAGCTGCACTAGTTGAATGATTGTAGAGAGGTGAAGGTAACAAAGCAGGTTCTATTTTCTTTTGCAATTGGGAGATACAAAGATGAGGTTTGTTGTGATGTTGTGCTTATGCACGCTATCCATATCCTTCTTGGCTGCCCATGGCAGTTTGATAGGAAGGCTTTGCATGATGGCTTTAAGAATCATTATTCTTTCAGCCTAAATGGTTTAAATTTCACTCTTGCTCTATTGTCACCTAAATAAGTGTATGAAGATCAAGTGAAGATTTTGAGATCATTTGAAAGGAATTCTGGTGGTGAGGGTAAAACAAATAAAAATGGAGTACAAGAGGCCAAGTGTGAGCAAAAGAATGATAAAAATGGCCCATTGGTGAGAGAAAAAGAGAAAGGGAGAGAAAATAAAAGAGAGTGTTTCTATACAAAAGAAAATGAGTTAAGGAGTTCTTTTTGTGAGAAAAGAAGTCTGATTGTACTTAGGTACAAAGAGACCTTGATTTCTACATCTAACCTTGATAACCCTTCGCCTAGTTGTGTTTGTTCTCTTTTATAGGAATTTGGAGATGTTTTTTCAGAAGATGTACCTAATGGTTTACCACCTTTATGAAGGATTGAGCATCAAATTGACTTCATTCTGGGCTCAACAATTCCTAATCGACCAGCTTGTAGAAGTAATCAAGAGGAAACCAAGGAACTTCAAAGACAAGTGGAGGAGCTGCTAGCAAAGGGACATGTGCGTGAAAGTCTTAATCCATGTGCCGTTCCGATGTTATTAGTCCTAAAGAAGAATGGATCATGGAGAATGTGTGTGGACTACCGAGCAATCAATAAAACCACGGTGAAGTAGAGACATCCAATTCCTAGACTTGATGATATGCTTGATGAGTTAAGTGGTTGTTGCATTTTTACTAAGATTGATTTGAAAAGTGGTTACCATCAAATTAAGATGAAAGAAGGAGATGAGTGGAAAACTGCATTCAAAACAAAATATGATCTTTATGAGTAGTTAGTTATGCCATTTGGTTTATCTAATGCACCTAGTACATTCATGAGATTAATGAACCATGTTTTGCATGCATATCTTGGTAAATTTGTTGTTGTATATTTTGATGACATACTCATTTATAGCAAATCAGTAGATGAGCATGTAGAACATATTAAGGTTGTTCTTGATGTTTTGAGAAAGGAAGAATTGTATGCCAACTTGAAAAAGTGCATGTTTTGTAGTGATAAAATCATATTCTCAGGTTTTTATGGTTAGTGCACAAGGAATTGAGGTTGTTGATGAAAAGGTAAAGGCAATAAGAGATTAGCCAGCACCTAAAACCGTGTGTTAGGAAATAAGTTTTCATGGTTTGGCTAGTTTCTATAGAAGGTTTGTTAAAGATTTTAGTTCCATTGCTACAACATTAAATGAATTGGTAAAAAAAGATGTAAAGTTTAATTGGACTGAAATTCATGAAAAGGCATTTAATTTGTTGAAAGAAAGGTTAACTACTGCTCCAATTCTTGCTTTACCAGATTTTGATAAGACCTTCGAATTAGAGTGTGATGCTTCAGGTGTGGGCATAGGTGCTGTTTTGATGCAAGAAGGGAAACCAGTTGCATATTTTAGTGAGAAGCTTCATGGTGCACAATTAAATTATTTCACTTATGAAAAGGAGCTATATACTTTGGTAAGAGCTTTACAAGTGTGGAAACATTACTTATTGCCTAAGAGTTTGTTATTCATATAGATCATGAATCATTTAAACATCTAAAGGGGCAAACCAAGCTGAACCGAAGACATGAAAGGTGGATAGAGCTCATTAAGCCATTTCCATATGTGATAAAGTATAAGCGTGGCAAAGACAATGTAGTAGCAGATGCACTTTCAAGAAGGTATTCCTTAATCTCAACTCTTAATTTTAAGTTATTAGGCTTTGAGCAAATTAAGGATATATATGCCAATGATGTTGACTTTGCAAATGTTTATAAAGCATGTGAGCATTCTGCATTTCAAAAATTTTATAGGCATGATGGGTACTTATTTAAGGATAGAAGATTATGCATGCCTAGTTGCTCATTAAGGGAATTGCTTGTGCGATAGTAGAGGACTCATTGGACATTTTGGGGTATTTAAGACTTTAGACATTTTGCATGAATATTTTTATTGGTCAAACATGAGAAAAGATGTTGACAGAATTTGTACCAAGTGTATTGTATGTAAACATGCAAAATCTAAGTCTTTTGCTAATTTGTTCTTTTGGGAAGTAGGTCTTTTGCATGGCATTCCTAAGACAATTGTGAGTGATAGAGATGTGAAGTTCTTGAGTCATTTTTGGCATGTTTTATGGAATAAATTAGAAACTAAATTGTTGTTCTCTACAACTTGTCATCCACAAACTGATGGACAAATAGAAGCGGTAAATAGGGCTTTAGGATCTTTGTTATGTGTTGTTGTGGGTAAGAATTTGAAAACTTGAGAAGATTGTTTGCCATTAGTTGAGTTTGCATATAATAGAAGCATACATTCTTCTACAGGTTATTCACCATTTGAAATTGTTTATGATTTTAATCTGCTTACACCACTTGATCTATTTCCTTTGCCATTAAATGAAATAAATAACTTAGATAGTGAAAAGAAAGTGGGGTTGGTTAAGAAGATACATGAGAAGGCACAAGCTCATCTTGAGAAGAAATATGAATCATTTGCCCATAATGCAAATAGAAGAAGGAAACATGTGGTTTTCCAACCTGATGATTGGGTATGGGTTCATATAAGGAAGAAAAGGTTTCTTAAACAAAGGAAATCCAAGTTGGATGCAAGGGGAGATGGCCCATTTAAGTGTTAGAACGAATCAATGACAATGCCTACAAAATTGATCTACCAGGTGAGTATAATATTTCTGCAACTTTCAATGTTAATGATCTTTCTCCTTTCGATGTAGGTTAAAATTTGAGGATAAATCTTTTGAGCAAGGAGGGAATGATGTGAAAACTATAAGCAATCTTGGTGAATTTACACCATGCAGTAAATATGTTGATGATATCATTATACCAAGTGGACCATCACAAGATCACAATCAAAGTAATTCCAGCATGTGTTCCAACACTTCATTCAAAGGTGGATTAATGAAGAAGGAGACCAACTTATACTGAATATGAAGGAACATGAAGAGGAAGTCAGAAACTCACCAAGAAGCATGAAGAATCTTCCCATAAATATGGTGATGGGCATTAGCACGAATTTGGAATAAAATATTGATGTGGTTTAGTGCTAGTGTGACTAGACACATATGAACCAACACCAAAGTGCATGTAGAATCTGTCCATCAATGTTGTATGAATTATGGGCAGTAATTTAGAATATATTATTGATGTGGATGGATAACTAATGCTAGTGTGACTAGATACATGCAAACCTAGAATTTTAAGCTATTAGTTCTTCTTTTGCAGCTATATAAGGAGGGGAAAAGAACTCAAAAGGGTGGATATGAATTTTTAGTTTATGCTGAATGTAATTGATGTGTTTTCAAGTTTGAGAGGTTTTCCTCTTATTCTTGTTGCATGAAGAATTGGTTCTAACATATCAAGTCTAACTTGGGGCGTTTAAATCAATTCATTTTTTCATCCTAATCACCCAAGTTCTCAATTACAGGTTAGTTGTGGGTTTGGTAGGGAGGATTTATTTTTTGAGTTTTAAGTTTCTATGCTAGATGTGTATGTGGGGTTCTAGATGTAATATTTGATCCATGGGTTCCGCATCAATAGGTCCCTATTTTACAACAATAGGTCTCAAAAATTTAGTTGGTGGATTCAGTTCCAACTAGAAGATAAAAAATATGTCCCAAATTCCTTAATGGTTTTGGATTTGGTTCATGGATTGGGGACTTTATTAGATCATAATGCCAAACAGGGTTCAAACTATTTTTGAATAGTTTGTTGCAAAAAATAGTTTCTTTCCTAATAAGGAAAGATAATATTTGACCACCTTTCTTCTGATATAAGAAGAATTTTTTATTAAAATTAATTCACTCTTGTGGTGAGAATTTAACTTGAACCCATTTTTCAAAAGGAGAATCTTCAATCGATAAAAATGGAAGATTTAATCTATCCTACACTATACTAGCTCTATCATAGCCCATATCTGAAGGAGTTGGGCTTTGTGGCCTTTTTGTTTCATAGATTGGTTGGGCTATTTTTTCTTTTGTTCTATTTATTTCTAGAACTGAATTAGATCTAGGAATTGGAGCTATTAGAGCTGAAGCTACTGATGCTCTAGACTCCAGAGGAACTAATGTAGGTCTAGGAGCACATGAAAATGATCTCCTTGATGGCAATCTAGCTGATCTGCTTCTAGAAAAAAATTATTTCTATGTTGCCATCTTTCTCAATTATCTCTTGAACATCTCTAGATTCTTCTTTCTTCATAGGAATTGCTTATTCTAGCAACCAGCTTTCAGGTAAATATACTTGATGCCAAGAAATAGTCTTAGGAACCATAAGGTTACCTTTTTGATAAATTAGTCAAGAATAAGGTAGTAGTTCCTTTTGGATTCAAATATTTTGCAGATGATTCCCTCAAATTAGGGACAACATAATTCATAACTTTATAACATATCTTGTAAATAAGGATAATATTTTCAAAACCATAGAGCATATCATAACCCTCAGTCTTAATGTCAAGACTAAGTGCACTCATTAAGTGTGGATCGATTAAAGACAGAGTAAAATTTGGAAAATAAGAAAAATAAACTGGTCCGTTAAGAGAGAAGATTCCACAACTCCTTATAAGGAATCATGAAACTTATTGTGCCTTTTATCACGGACACATAATATTGCAGACTTATTTAAGCCAATTCTAGTAGCTGGCTTGAGAGCAACTTAAATAACTCCTACATGAAGAAATTTATATTTCTCCTGATGCTTTTGTATTAGCCTTTCAGAAAGGAGATTGAAAGAACTAAACCCTTCATGTATAGGCACTGCCTGCTCTATAGTCTTAACAACATAATCAGACTTAAAAAAGAAAATTAGTATTAGATTTATAAATAGAAGAAGGAGAGATAATAGGTAACTTCCAATCATTTAAATTTTGATCAATATTTTGCATCAATAAAATTTCTATGTTCTTTTTAAACCCAGAAGAACTTATAATACTGGAAGAGGAAGCGTCTCTATTCAAACTAGCTGATAGTCTATCCATTTTTTCTAAAGATCATTGTCAATAATTTACTCCAAATGTCCTAACAATTCAATTCAATGGAAAGATGCCTTGGTTCCATAGAAATAGGATGAGCCTTACTGGGAATATGGTTTTCACTGAAATCTGACTCATAAGGCAACTCAATTATATGCTTTTGTCTATTCCAGAAAGCATTTGGAATATCTGTACAAATTTCTTTAATCATCTGATTGTGCATCTCATCAATTCTTCTTTTATTGTAGGGCATAGACGTTGGTTTTCCAATTTCTTTAAAGTCACTTCCTGAGATAAGGAAGTCAAGAATTTCATTACTATTAATTGATCTGTAGATAAGATCAATCTTCTTTTCTCTTGGTAGAGTTGTAAAAAGGAAAGTAATTTCTCTTTCATTTATTTAAGTAACTAATTCTTTTTCAGATACACTATTAATTGGGTAAAGCATATAAAAAAAGGATTTTCAAGGATAACCGGATGAGATAAACCCTTGACCATAATAAAAGGAATTTCAAAACATATTCCATCATTACAAATGGTAGCATTAGAGAGCTTATATTTAACTCCCATAGTAGAATCATTTATAGTATTTAATTTCTCAATTATTTTAGAGAAATATCTTGATGGAACTAGTCCTTCATTAATGCATTTCAAGTTTTCACCAAAGTCAATTATTGTTTTGAATATGTATTCCTTATTAACAACCACTGTAGTATAATTGTGCCATTTATGGTTGGTAACTTTTTTTAACTAAATTGATAAACTAAAGAATTTCAGCTTATTCTTTAGTTAATTGATTTTCTTTACTGTTTCCACCCAAACTAAGAAGATTCAGGCTTTATCTTGTGATGATGATCTTAAGAGGTCATTGATGAAAATGGCTAGCTAATGAGCTAGAAAAGCCATATGACTTAAAAGTCATTATGGATAGGGTTAAAAGTTCAAAAGCCATTAAAAGAGAACCTACAATTGGTGAACTTAAAGCTAAAAGTAATTCTATTAAAATAGAATTAAAAGATCTTAAAGATAGGGTCTCTTTTCTGGAATCAATTAATAAAGAAGCTGATGAAGATTATGATGAATTTCCTTATGAGAAATTCAATGCTGCAATAGATGCTATTAAAGCACCACCTAATTTATAGGTGGGTGAAGGAAGAAGTAGAAAAAATATAGAATGTTTTTTGAGTGGCTTACTTTCATCCATATATTTTATTGGTAAAAAATGACAAACAAACTTTTGGTGGAGACTTATCTTTAGTCTCAGTGCTTTGTAGGTCCAGATAGACTTATTTTCAGTCCACTATCTTTTGTAATTTTTTCAATTTAATTATCGTGCTTGTTGTTGTAAGCAATGATGGAAGTTTCTTTATTTGTAAGCTCTCTCATTTGTGTATAAATGAGTTTGAGCGAGTCAGTTGTAGGATATAGAAAAATTTTAGAGTGCTTTTATTTTCTTTGAGAGTGTTTTGAGTATTTTCTTTTTATAATTTGGTATTAATCTATGATATCAATATTTGGCTTTTAATAAAATGATCTACCTTTATAATCTTCTTAATATATGATCCAGTTTCATTTGAAAGAAAAATTTATCTCTGGTTTATCACCCTTATTTGTTGATAGGGTAAGAACAAGAATAAAAAATAAGAATGAAGGTGCAATTCCATTTGATTCTTATACGTATGGAGAACTAGCTGCTGAGGTGATTACTGAAGGTACTACTCTATGTAATGAAATGAAGATACACAAACAGATAAAAAATTTCCATAAAAGGGAAAAAGCTCTATTGGAAAAGTCTATGAGCAATATGGTTATCTGCCTTTATTTTCTCAGGGTAAATCTAAGCACTCTTGTAAGACTGATAAAAGAAGAAAATTTTATAAGTCAAAACCTAAACAACATACTCAACCTCAACATCACTACAATCCTCCTAACTAGGCATAGAATCACAGTCAGATTCTGATTTAGATTCAATTTCCCCATCGTCCCTTATAAACATAGTCTTTTTATTGGGACATTATGAAGTAATATGTCCATTACCCAAACATTTAAAACACTTAATATTTTTTTGCCTATTAGAAGAATTATAAAAATCAGTGGTACCTTTATCTGTGAAAGAGACTCATTTGCTCTTTTCAAAGCTTGCACCTTTCACCTTGAAACTTGAGTCTCTATCCTTAGACCTCTCATCTTTAGTCTTCTTATCTTTCTTTGGCCACCTTAAGGTCTATGTTGGGTTGTAATTAGAGGAACCCCTTGCTGCCCCCTTTTGCTTAAGTTGTCTCTCCACCTTCATGGCCATGTTCACCATCTCCTCAAGCTCTATACAGTGATGCAACTCTACTATATTTTGCAATATCTCTATTTAGACTTCTTAAGAATCGAGTCATGGTAGCTTCTCTATCCTCTTCAACAATTGCTCTAATCATTGCCATCTCCATCTCTTTGTGATAATCTTATATTGACATAGACACTTGAGTGAGTCTCTACAAATTCTGATGTAGCTCAAGATCGTAGTAGGATGGTACAAATCTTCTCCTTATGATAGCCTTCATTTCTACCCATGTTTCAATAGCCCTCTCTCCATTTCTTCTTCTTGTAAGTTTCAGTTGCCCCCATTATATCGATGCATAATCTATAAACTCAACTGCTGCCAACTTTAGCTTCTTTCTCTCTAAATATTTATGGCAGTGAAAGATAAGATCCACCTTCCTTTCCCATTCTAGGTATGTTTCAACATCATTCCTTCCTACAAATGTTGGAATCTTCATCTTTAAGGAATTGATTTGCTATCTCTCCTTCCTAGCCTCCTATCTCCTTCTGGTCTTCTATCTCTTTTAGGCCTAACCCTTGAGGATTGGTTGTCATCTTCATCTTCATCAGGTTCATCATGGGACTCTGTATCTTCATCATCATAAGTTTGTTGCCTAGTGTTCCTCTGCCTAGTTGATGTAACTCCTGATTGTTGGGATTGCTTAACCACCTCAACTTCCTCCTTCAAATTCATAACATCTAAACTAAACTTCTCAAATTTGTTCTACATAGCCTTTAAAATGAAAACTACATCTTTCATGTTGATTTTCCCACCCTTGCTTGTCTCCTAAGACATGATGTATAACTATAGGAAAACGTTAGAGAAAAAAATCCTCACACTTTCCCTCATGTGTTTACGCTCAATAATATGTCACTCCACTCATGTTTCACTCAAATCAGGCTTTTACCCTCTTATTTGCTTATACTCTCTTGCCTTTTACCTCTCTTTTTCCCTTCTTGAAGTTACACTTCAGAATTTAAAATAACCAATCAAGTTAGTCACAAGTAGTAATCTATAGAAATTACAATGAAAAGCTTAACAGGAAATGAAAAATACCAAGTTCTAGATGTAATTTGATAATTGTTTGTAATAAATTAAAAAAAAGAGAGAAAACACACAAATGAAGAATTGTATGTTTGTAAATGCAAGTCCTAAGAGTTACCAGAATGCCAAAGTCACCCTTATATGCGTGGTAGAAGCAAAAGAAATGGAAAATAAAACAAATTAATCTATGAATGCGATAAAAATTGACAAAATAAGAAGCTAAAATATTCAATTTTTCCCAAGTGGGAGCTGAAATAAACCCTAGACCTAGTGATTCAACTAACTTACATCAATTAGGAAGGTAAGATATGGTGTAGATACAAAAGGAAATTAATTAAAACAAGAAAACCCTAAACAGCGTTGGAAAACAAAATCAATAATCTTAAAAATTGAGCAAAAATTTTCAGATGGCCGTTCGCCCTAAAATTGAATGATTTGGGAGTCATGATAGACTGATATAATAAACCCATAATTAGTTTCTAAATTGGTATTGTGCATTCCGCAACTCTTTCATAGCAAAAAGTTATAGCCTTTCAAAGTTGATCCTTACACCATCAAAATTGACCCTTTATTTTTCAATCCTAATTTTAATAAATAAATAAAAAAAGTTCCTTCAACCCTAGTTTTATTCTAGTAGCTGCCAAGCTATTTTCCTTCATTTTTTTTGTTTTTTCCACTACAAGAAAAATAAAAATTAGAGACGGATAAAATCTGTCGCTATTTCCCAAAATTCATTGCTAATGGTGATTAGCGATGGATTAGTGACAAATCAGCATCTGTCGCTATATCAGCTTTTAACGATGGATTTACACTTCTAACGCTCATTGGCAATGGTAATCTCTATTGCTAATGACAAAAGCTCTGTCGCTGATTTTTTAGTCGTCTTTTTGGAGACACATTTTACCATGAAAATTTATATTATTTTAAAAAATAAATTATTTTAGAAAATAAAATAAATGATTTTAAATAAAAAAATAATTTATTTTAAAAATAATTTATTTTGTTTATTTAAAATCATTTATTTTATTTTCTAAAATAATTTATTTTTTAAAATAATTAACTTTATCAAATAACTACTAAAATAAATTATTTTCATAATTTATTTATTCTATTAAATAATTTATATATTAAAAAATTATTTAACAAATAATTTCTTAAAAAACTATTTCTCCAACAATTTTCTTAAAATAAATTATTCTACTATATAATTTCTAAAAATTTTATATTTAACAAATAATTTATTTATTTTAAAAATAATTATTGTAATAAATAATTTATTTATTATAAAAATAAATTATTTGAATAAACATTTTCCAAAAAAAAAGATAAAGAAGAAAAAAATAAGAGAGTGAGAGAGAGGACAAAGAAGAAAGAAAAATGAGAAATAAGAAGGAGAAAGAAGAGAAAGGGGAAAAAGGAGAAAGAAAAAAGAAAAATGAAAAAGAAAAATGAAAGAAGAAAGAAAAATAAAAAACAAGATTGAAAGAAAGAGAAAGAGAGAAAAAAGAAATAAAGAAAGAGAGAAAAAAGAGATGTGGAAAGAAAGAAGAGAGAAGAAAGAAATAGAGGGAATAAATGTTGATTGTAGAGTTTTAAAATAAATTTTTGGGTTTTAGCTATGGATTGGAGATGGAATAGCGATGAAATAGCGATAGATTAGTGACAGATTTAGTTTCGTCACTAAAAAATTACATAAAAAGTCTGCCTTTTTCCAAAATTTTCAATATTACAGACGAAAAGTAATTCGTCGCTAAAAGCTCGCCATAAATTCCGCCCATAGTTTTAGAATATTCAATATTAGCGACGGCCGGTATTCGTTGCTATTTTTTCTTTATTAGTTAATTTATTTTAAGTTTTAGCGACAGAAAATATTGGTCTCTAATTATTTTTTTAGTTTTAAAATTCAATCATTTAATTTATTAACAACAGTTTTCTTCCATCGTTACTTTTTAGGGATGAGAATTGTAAGTCTGTCGCTAAATTTTTGGAGCCAACACTTAGTGCCATCATTAGCGACAGATTTAGAGATGGATATTTCTTATCCGTCGCTAAATTAAAGGTGCCAATTATTGGCTCTAGATTTAGCGATGGATTTAGCTACAAATTTATTTTGTCGCTAAATTCGTCGCTAATTTGTCACTATTCTGTCATTAATATGTTTTTGTCGCAAATTCATTACTATTTAGCGACAGAATGTAATTCGTCGCTAATTTTTGTCGCTAATTAACATTTTTCTTGTATTGTTCCTTTTTTTTGAAGCTAAAGAACTGATAGAATAAAATCAAATTTCCAAATTAATTGTAACAATAACAAAAAATTACAGAATTGATTGAAATAAAAAATATCACTAAAAGCACAAAAATATAGATAGAACCAAGGCCTTGATACCAAATGATGTGAAACCCCAAGATTATAAAGAATTTAAAACTCTAACACATAAATTTAGTATACTAAGGATCCTAGATGATTGTTTGTCCTACTAAATCCCTAATTGACATTCAATTAGAAACATAGATAATTGGACATATTAAAGAAGAAGTAGAAAGAACGCCACAAGTGTTACCTTGATAAGTTGATTCCAATTCCTAATGCAACAAGAAGAAGAAAAACCCTCTCTTGAAGTAAATTCGGCTAAGCCAAAGTCAACTGAATAATATAATCAAAAACCATTATATTGCAACCCTAAATGAGTTATAAATAGCTAAACCCTAATTAAGGTTACTAAGTAGCATTTGGTTGGCTAATAAAAGTTTCAAAAACTAATAAAGAAAATAAAGTTCAAATTTAACACAATACAAACAAGGCCCTTACTTTTTAAATAAGTATAACTAGTGAGCCTTAATACATATCAAATAATAGGCCCATATGCTTAGATTAAATTTATGGGCTGCTTCTCCTCTAAATCATTAGCATCAAAGGCCTGTCCACCAAGCCTTGCTTCCATTAATCACCAAACAAAGCCTTGAAAGGTAGATTTAAGCTTCTTGGCCTGCGATCTTGTAATTGGCCCACTTGTAGAATGAGCTCCATGCCATGCCTGTCACCTCTGCTTGTTTCGCCAACCTTGCCTGCACTACTAGACTTACTTGTGTCACCATCCTTGCTCACATCGCCACCTTTGCTCACATTAGTTTTCTTTTTAAAGAAAATAAGTTGTTTGTTCCTCAATATTTAATGAGAGAATTACTTGTGAGGGAGGTACAAAATGGTGGGTTAATAGGACATTTTAGAATTAAAAACAGTGAGTATTTCTTTTAGCCACAAATGAAAAGAGATGTTGAGAGGATATGTGAGAAATCATTACATGCAAACAAGCTAAATCTAGAGTAATACCTCATGGGTTGTATAACCCTCTTCCTATACTTAATGAACCTTGGGTTGATATATCAATAGACTTTGTCTTAGCTTTACCTAGGTCTAAAGGGTGAAGAGATTTTATTTTTGTTGTTGTGGATAGGTTTAGCAAGATGGCACATTTCATTCCATGCAACAAAACTGACAATGCAACACATGTTGCGGGGTTGTTCTTCAAAGAAATTGTATTATTACATGGCATCCCAGGAACAACTGTGAATGATAGAGATGTGAAGTTTCTTAGCCACTTTGGGAAAACACTTTGGAGCAAGTTGGGCACAGGCTGTTGTATTCAACCATTTGTCATCCACAAATAGATGGACAAACAAAAGTGGTAAATAGGATCTTATCAACACTTTTGAGGGCCATAATACAAAAGAATTTAAAGAATTGGGAAGAAAGTTTGCCACTTGTGGAGTTTGCTTATAATCATAGTGTGCACGCTACAATAAACCATTCACCATTTGAAGTTGTGTATGGGTTCAATCCATTAACTCCAATGGACTTGCTACCTTGACCATTAGAGAAAGCAAATTTAAATGGTAAATAAAAAGTTGACTTTATTAAAGCTTTGCATGAAAAGGTGTGCACAACAAAGGCTGAAAGAAAGTAGTATTCGAACCTAGAGATATGGTTTGGCTACATTAAGGAAGGAAAAGATTTCCTAGCCAAAAGAAATAAAAAATAATGCCTAGAGGGGATGGTCCATTTCGAGTCCTTCAAAGAATAAATGACAATGCATATAAGTTGGAATTGCCAAGTGAGTATTGTAATGGTAGTGTAACCTTCAATGTTTCTAATTTGTCTTTGTTTGATGTAGGTGATAAAAGATCAGAGTCAAGGTTGAATCCTTGCGAGGAAAGGGGGAATGATGGGGACCTACATTCTGATCAAAAATTGGCCAAGCACTAATAGTCCAATGATGACATGAACAAACAAGTCAATGATCCATTAGCCATACATGGAGGACCAATTACAAGGTCTAGAGCTAATAAGTTGAAAGAGGCTTTAATTTTCTTCATGGATCAGATTTGAAGAAAATAAGTTGCTCAATATTTGTTTAAGGTTGATACATAGATGCAAGAAGAGCTTAAGTAGGTCAACATAATTCAAGCAAGACCTAATCTTAAAAGCCCAAACCTAGGCATATGAGAGTAAAGATTTAGATCCATTTTGAATAATAAAAGGTCATTTGGCCATGGTCTTAAACTCTAAAATACCAATGGCCCAAGACAAATTAATAGGTTGTTTGTGTTTTAACTCTGCATTTTGACTTATATTAGGGTTTATTCTTATTAAGTATGAGTCATAAAGGTTGAAATATGAAGAAAAAGAGTTACAAAAGCCAAGGAAATAATGGCCAAATGTTCATATTGAGTTGGCAAAGTAATGAGGCTATTTATCAGGTGTAATGGTGTTGTCTGTTACGCTCAAATTAACTCTACCACAAAGCGTCACTCGCAAGTATACAAGGTAGCTGTAGCAAAGGTGATCGCCCCAAGGTCGACTCACAAGGAAGCTAAAGTGGCTGATTGATTATCAGATTATGAATAACAAGTAATTAAGAAAATTTAAATTGTTAACTAATGAAAAAGATTGATTGAAGTTTAAAAATGAAGAAAAGTAAATTAAGCTGATGTTTTGATTTACTTGATAGAAAGGTCTAGGGTTTGCACTTCTCTACTATTTATATGTATGAACGGTTATTCCTCTTAACTAATTTAATTTCAAAGATTAAATCTCAAACAACTCAATTAATCGAGTCAAGGAAATAAGCTCTCGCATTCAAACCTCATTCAACTAATCTTGTTACAATTGAAATAATCTTTTTAATAGGTTATATCTCTAATTCACCTAAGTCCTTAATTGAATTGTTCCAGCATTAGACTTCATCTCTCAATCCATCATCTAATACCTAAAACACATAATTGGTGGCCAATCAATTATATATTAACAATATTCCATTCAATCAAGGCTAAAAAAATTATTAGCTAAGAGAATAACCAATTCATACAATCATAGCAAATCCATACAAACCCTAGACTAGATCAAATTAGTTCATAATGCAAATCAAACATACTCATCTCATTAATATTCAAAGAAATCAAATTAGACATGATAATATCCATTAATATAATTTCAATGAAAATAAAGAGAATAAGTTCGAGAACAAAACCAAGTTACAAACTCCTTGAAGCTTCTGAAGAATCTCTTGTTCAAATCTTGCAAGAAGGATATATCAATGGCATGAACAATCTAATCTAGTTAGTTTTAGTTCAAAGTGTAATCAAAATCAAAAGAAAATAAAGTTATTCAAAACCTTAATCTCTTTGACGGCTCAAACCAAACTCAAAATCGCCAACAGTCCTTAAAACCTTAGCTTCTTTTTCCTTTTATATGAATCGTCCGCTTTAAAATCCGCTACGGGCTTGGTTCATGAGAGACACGGCCAAGTTGCATGTGACTTGGCCGTGTGAGTGCTCTTTGGAGGGACACGGCCAGTGACTTGGCCGTGTCCCTTGCATGTGTCACCTACTGCTTGCTTCTCTTCTTTTTCTTCTTTGGTTGAGTGACACGGCCAAGTCTTGGAAGTGACTTGGCCGTGTTGGTCCTTTTTGGAGGGACACGGCCAGTGACTTGGCCGTGTCCCTTGCCTGTGTCTGCTTCTATGAGGATTGATCTTCTTTGCCTTGGATGTAAGTGAGACACGGCCAGGTTGGATCAACTTGACTATGTCTGGGCTTCTTTGGAGGGACACGGCCACTGACTTGGCCGTGTCCTCTGCCTGTGTCAGCTACTGCCCCTTTTCTCCTTCAAATTTGCTTCCTTGCCTTTTTTAACCTAACACAAAACTCAAAACAAACTTTAAAAGACAATAACCAACAAAACATAAACACAATACTAAAAACTAGAACAAAAACAACATAAACACTGAAATAAGCTAAAACTACCAAAATTAATGAAAACCCTAAACAAATCGATAAAAACTAACAAAATACCTAAATAAAACAATAATTATTATAATAAACAAGACACAAATCTATAACAAAACTAATAAAACATTGTCAATTAATTACGTATGAACTTAATTTTGATGCTCTCTTTGAACATGGCCTTCTTCTGTATAAACAAATATGATTTCCTTTGTAAACATACAATTGAAAGATATAAAAGTTATTTTGACCACTTGTGAGTCTGTTTTATCTTAAGTTCTTGCATGAACTTTGAAACTTATCAAGCTATTTAGCTTGTGGTGTTCAAATTCCAAAATCTTTTATTTCATTCTTAACTGATCAAACCTCTTTGTTTGTGGCATTTTGAGGAAATCAAAGTCCTATTCTAATTACTTAATCATCATTCCATTGATATAAGTTATTAGAATAGTTAATCTTACTTCATTCTTGAATGATCCATATTTGATTCAACTAGTTAGAGGGTGTTAATTTGCATTACATATGTATCATAGTTCTTTAGCAATAGGGTGTATGGTTGCTAAATTGATGATTTCTATCAAATGTTCTCCAACACTTGGAAAGGACCATCACCTCTTGGATTTAACTTTGATTTCCTCATATTGGGAAACCTTTCCTTCCTTAAATGCACCCATACCTAATAACTAGATTCAAAAGTAACTACTTTTTGCCCTCTATTGGCTTAATGTGCATAATATTCATTATTCATTTCAATGTGTTATCTAGCCTCCTCATGTATAGTCTTGACCAATTCAAACTTCCTCTATCCATCTAGTTTAGTAATCTCATGTAATGGCAAAGGCATTAAATCCATAGGAGTAAGAGGATTAAACCTATACATAATTTCAAAAGTGAGAATCTAGTGGAAGAATGTAAACTACGATTATAAGCAAATTCAACTAATAAAAGACAATCTTTCATATTCTCAAATTCTTACCTACCACAGCACGCAATAAAGTCCCCAAAATTCTATTCACCACTTTAGTTTATCCATCCTTTTTGTGGATGATAAGTAGTGAAAAATAATAACTTAGTACCTAATTTTTCCCATAAAATTCTCCAAAAGTGGCTCAAGAATTTAATATCACAATCAGAGACTGTTTTCCTAGGTATGTCATGCAAACACATAACATCTCTAAAGAATAAAATCTGCTATATTTGTTGTATCATTAGTTTTACGACAAGCTATGAAATGTGTCATTTTGCTAAATCTATCCACATCAACAAAATGGTATCTCTACCTTTCTTTGGCCTAGGTAAACATATCATAAAATCCAATAAAATGTCAATCCAAGGCTCATTAGGAATAGGTAGAGGTGTATATAATCCATAAGGCATAGATTTGGACTTAACTTGCCTACGTGCAATACATTTAGAATAAATTCTCTCAACATCCTTACACATATGTGGCTAATAAAAATACTCAGAAAGTATGTCTAAAGTCGTATACACACCAAAATGACCCATCAACCCACCACTATGTGACTCATGCACAAGCAATTCCCTTAATAAACATATAGGTACACATAATCGGTTTCCAAGAAATAAAAATCCATCATGCCTATAAATTTTTTTGAAAAGCAGCATGTTCACAAAGCAACATTCACATTACCAAAATCAAAATCTGTTGCAATACATATCCTTAACTTGCTCAAATCCTAACAACTTAGAACTAAGTGTAGTGATTAAAGTATACCTCATTAGCATAAGCAACAACATTATCTTTACCTTGCTTGTAGTAGATCACATAAGGAAATATCTCAATTAATTTAACCCATTTTGCATGTCTCTTATTCAGCTTCCCTTGCCCTTTGAGGTGCTTAAGTCAAGTAAACATAAAATAGGAGTAGAACACAACCTATCTTTTAAAGTATTAAAAGCCTTATTATGTTCCTCTCCCCACTTAAATCCTTTTTTATTATTCAGTCAAAGTAGCTGCAATAAATGAGAAATCTTTCACAAATCTTCTATAAAAACTAGCTAACCCATGAAAACTCCTTACCTCAGACATACTCTTAGCAGTCACAATAGAAGCCCAAGAAAACAAGTCTACCAATACAAAAAGTACACTTCTTCAAATTAGCAAACAACTTCTCTTTCCTTAGAACCTCTAGAACTAACATAATATGCATGATATGCTCATCTACAGACATGTTGTATATGAGAATGTCATCAAAATACACAATAACTAATTTTCCAAGGAAATTATGCAAAACATGGTTTATTAACCTCATAAATGTGCTAGGTGCATTAGTCAAACTAAAAGGCATAACCATCCATTCATATAAACCATATTTTGTTTTAAATATAGTTTTCCACTCATCACCTGATTTCATACTAATCTGATGATATCCACTTTTCAAATCTATTTTAGTGAAAATACATGTACCATATAACTCATCTAACATGCCATCTAATCTAGGAATGGAATGGCGATACTTTACAGAGATTTTGTTGACTACATAATAATCCACACACATCCTCCATGTTTCATCTTTCTTAGGTACAAACAAATTATTATGGCACACAAGTTAAGGCTCTCTCTCACATGCCCCTTCTCCAGCAATTCATTTACTTGCCTTTGAAGTTACTTTGTCTCCATTGAGTTACTTCTATAGGTTGGCCTATTCGAAATTACTGCTTCAGGTATAAAATCAATTTGATGCTCAATATCTCTCAAGGGAGGGATTCCCTTTGGCATCTCTTCAGGAGAGACATCATCAAATTGCTGCAATAAAGAAACAAAACTATTAGGTAAATTTTGATTAAAGTTAGTCATAATCAATAAACTCTCTTTAAACCTTATTGCATAATAAGATTAAGGCTCTCTTAAGATCTCTCTCTTTTACAAAGAAAATCTACTTCTTTTCACTTTTATTTTCTCTCCTCTTTTGTTGAGCTCGATTTAAGTACTACTACAAGCGTCACTCGCAAGTATACGAGGTAGTTGTAGCAAAAGTGATCGCCCTAAGGTCATTTTCCCAAGAATGTGTGGTTCGTAATAGTTTGATTGACAAGTTATTTAAATGCGGGAGTGTTTAAAAGTAACCGTGCGTAGGGATTAATGTGTGTGATGGGTGTACAAGATCAAATCGATTCTTGGGAAGGTGCCTAGGGTTATAGGTCCATTCAATCAAAGCTCAATTCTCAATTATCCATTAACATAACCTTGTAAATTAATTTGTTCCTTAAGGTTAATTAGTTAATTGCCAATCCATTATTTCTCACATTCATGAATTAGTAATAACAAATTATTTCACATTATCAAATTAATGAAACCCTAGAACTTATATTTCTAATTCATTCTTAGGGTGGTCGATTATATAGTTCCGATATTGGATTTCACATCTCGGTCCGTCATCCAATATTCAAAGATCAATAGGTAGCTAATCTATCAACCTAGCATTTAATGCAATACAATCAACCAATCAACAAGGAATATCAATGGAAATATCAAATCAAGACATTCAACCAAATATACTACAAACCCTAGGCATGGGTATTTAGCTCAACATCATCAATTTATAACATTCATTCAACTCAATATAAAACCAATACAAATTGTCCATTGCAATATTAATCTCTTAATATAACAACAACAATAAGAAATGAATTAAAAGAGAGAATAGAAAAACCCCTTGTGAAGATGCCAAGAGTAGGATTACTAATCTTCCTCCTAGCTCCACTTTGATATTTGATGAAGAACTCAAGCCCTCTTCAATGGTTGATTCTCCTTGCAATATGGAATGGAGCTTTCTCAAGTCACCAAACCTTTGGATGGAGCTTTCTCAAGTCACCAACTCTTCAATTGATTATGCCTTTGGAAGATGGAATGGAGCTTTCTCAAGTCACCAAACCCTTTCATTGAAGCTTCTTCAACCTTCAAGAGCTTGTTAACCCAACTTATCCCAAAGAACCTTAAAGATCTTATCAATGGAAGATGGAGAAGGTGGAGAGGATGGAAATGGAGGTTGGAGGTGAAGGGACAAGGGAGAGTGTCACTCTCTCCCTCTCCCAAACTTGTAGCAGAAATTTGGCTCTAAGAAGCCAAGACTCCCCAATTTCCCTCTTCTTCTCTTTTTAATTCATTCAAAAACACAACCCATGCCTTCCAACTCACACCATTTCACTTTGTTCCCCACTTTTTCTTTGTTTAGTATTTCTTTTGGCAAGCACAAGGCGTTGTCTCCCACTTCGTGCAAAAGAAATCAAATGTTTTAAGTGTGACACGGCCAAGCCAAGAGTAACTTTGGCTGTGTCTCTCTTTTTCCCTTGGAACACGGCCAAGCTTACTGGTCATGTCCTTCACTGCCCTCTTCCTTTCTTTCTTTTCTTTCTTTTCTTTTGGTCTCAAGGGGTGACACGCCCAAGCTAGTGGCCGTGTCATGTGACACGGCCACAAGCTTGGCCGTGTCATGTGGGTGTGTCCATTTCTATTTCTTTTCTTTCATTCTTTGCTTGCTCCATTGTTCTTTGGCATGAAATGGGACACGGCCAAGCTTGCTGGCCGTGTCATGTGACACGACCAGTGGCTTGGCTGTGTCATTGAGTGTGTCTCTTCCTGCTTCTTCATTTTTGCTCTTTCTTTGTGGTTTCTTTGTTTTGCTCTTTGAATGAGACACGGCCAGTGGCTTGGCCGTGTCTCTTGGCCGTGTCAAGCTTTGCCATCGTCATTCTTTGAGGGACACGACCAAGCTTGATTTGGCTTGGCCATGTCTTGCTTGGTTCATGCTTTTCCTGCATTGTTTTGATCTTCCAAGGGTGTTTTTACACTTTAACCTAAAAATAACACTTAAAACACACTTAAAACAAAAATCAATCAAAACATTAACTAGAAACACATAAAAATCACACTAAAAACTAGTACAAAAATGATCTAAACATCTTTATGTTCTCTTCTGCATATCTCTCTTTATTTTCCTCACTTATGCAATCACTCTCCATTTGGCCACATAATTGTTTTTTTCTCTTGTGGCCTCTTGTCCCTCTATTCTTTTAGTTAACTCACTACCCGAATCCCCATTTAAAGTTTTTATCATCTTAATCTTTTCTTGATACACTTCCTTTGGGGATAGAGTGCTAAAGTGAGAATCTTTCCCTTCAAAATAAAAGAATACCTATTCTTGTACCCATCATGTGTAACTTTCCTATGAAATTGCCAAGGCCTACACAATAGTAATGTCTAGCTTGCATAGGTACTACATCACACAACACTTCATCAACATATTTTCTAATAAAGAATGGCACCACAACTTGTTTTTTTAGCTTTACTTGACCACTATCATTTAGTCACTATAGCATATATGGTTTAGGGTGTCTTTCACTCTTTAACTTTAACTTATCAATTAAGGTTGTACTAGCCACATTTGCATAGCCACCTCTATCTATAATCATGTTGCAAACTTTCCCTCCTACTAAACACCTAGTGTGAAAGATGTTTTTCCTCTGTTCTATACTCTCTTCCTTAACCTAAACATTAAGTGCAAGCCTAACTACCAAAGATTCACCACAAAACAGTATACTTAACCTTAACATGGCTATAATCCTCCAAACTAGGCATAGAATTCAGATTCAGATTCAATTTCTCCATTGTCCCTCGTAAATATAGTCTTTTTATTGGGATATTGTGAAGCAATATGTCAATTACCCAAACAATTAAAGCACTTAATATTTCTCTGCCTATTCAAAACCAACACCTTTCACCTTAGAAATTGAATCTTTATCCTTAGACCTCTGATCTTTAGTCTTTTAATATTTCTTTAGCCACTTTGAGGTCCAAGCTAGGGTCCAAGTTGGAATTTATTCTTGTACCCTTCTTTGCCCCCTTTTGCTTAAGTTATCTCTCCACCTTCATGGCCATGTTCACCATCTCCTCAAGCTCTATATAGTGATGTAGTGCTATTATATTTACAATATCTCTATTTAAACCTCCCAAGAATTGAGCCATGATAACTTCCCTATCCTCTTCAATATTTGCTCAAATCATTACCATCTCCATCTCTTTGTGATAATCTTCTACTAACATAGACCATAGTGTGAGTCTCTATAATTTTTGGTGCAGCTCACCATAGCAGTAGGATGGCACAAATTTCCTCCTCATGACACTTTTGTTCACGCCTCAATAGGCCTCTCTCCATTTCTTCTTCTTGTCAGTTTAATTGACCATATCAATGCATAATCTGTAAACTTAATTGTTGCCAACTTCACCTTCTTTCTCTCTAAATAGTTATGACAATTAAAGATAAGCTCCACCTTCCTTTCCCACTCAAGGTATGTTTCAACATCATTCCTTTCTACAAAATATTGGAATCTTCATCTTTTATGGAATTGGTTTTGCTATCTCTCCTTCCTGGCCTCCTATCTCTTCTTGGTCTTCTATCTCTTCCAAGCCTAACCCTTGAAGATTGGGTGCCATCTTATCTTCATCTTCATCTTCATCAAGTTCATCATGAGATTCTGTATCTTCTTCATCATAAGTCTGTTGCCTAGTGTGTCCCTCTGCCTAGTTGATGTAGCTCCTGATTGTTGGAATTGCTTAACCACCTCAACTTCATCCCTCAAATTCATAACATCTAAACTAAACTTCTCAAATTACTTCTACATAGCCTTCAACATGAAAACTACATCTTTCATGCTCATTTTGCCACTTTTGTCTGCCTCCTCGGACATGATGTAAAACTGTAAGAAAATGTTAGAGAAAAAGAATCCTCATACTCTCCCTCATGTGTTTACACTCGATAATATGTTGCTCCACTCATGTTTCACTTAAATCAAGCTTTTATTCTCTTATTTGCTCACACTCTCTTGCCTTTTACCTCTCTTGTTCCCTTCTTGAAGTTTTACTTCATAATCGAAAAACAACCAATCAGATTAGTCACAAGCAGCAATCTATAGAAATTACAATGACAAGCTAACAAGAAATGAAACACTAAGTTCTAGATGCAATTTGATAATCGTTTATAATAAATTTAAAAAAACACACAGATGAAGTATTATATGTTTGAAAATGCAAGTCCTAAGAGTAACTAGAGTATAAAAGTCACCCCTATATGGGTGGTGGAAGCAAAAGAAACAGTTAAAAAAAATTAAACTATGACTACAATAAAATTGACAAACACATGAAACTAAAATAAAGAATTTCAATTTTCCCTAAATGGAAGCCGAAATAAGGCCTAGACTCTTTGATTCAGACTAACTTACATCAATTAGGAAGGAAAGATGTGGTGTACATACGAAAGAAAATTGATTGAAACTAAGAACCAAAAATTGTGCAAAAATTTTTAGATAGCTCATTCACTCTAAAATTAAATGATTTGGGGGCCTGTGATAGGCTGTTACGGGTAAATCTCATAACAAATTTAGGGCTTGAAAATTAATTTCTAAATTGATATTGTGTGTTTTGTAACTCTTCCATAGTGAAAAGTTATGGCCTCTCAAAGTTGACTCTTCCACCATCAAATTTGACCCTTTATTTTTCAACCCTAATTTCAATCCAAAAGATCTCCTTCAACCCTAGTTTTGTTTTAGTAGCCGCCAAACTATTTACCTTCATTTTTTTCCTTTTTTTATTTTGTTTTCTTCTTTTTTTCTGAAGCTAAACAACTAATATAAAATAAAATATAAATTTTGAATCGAATGAAATGAAACACAAATCACAAAATTGATTGAAATGAAAAATAACATCACAGAAAGCACAAAACATAGATAAAAACCAGGCTCGATACCATAATGATGCAACTGAGTCAAGTCCTTCCTAAGAGGTCACCCATCATAGTACTTCTTCTGCACCAGCAAGCTTAACCGGAAAGACCGCTAACCATTTCTACCAAAAGCTTAAGCTATTAGTAAATGAGCACATATTTTCTTTATTTAGATCAAACATGGGCTCGCCAGTCTCCTTCGACTTTGTGTACCACCTTGTCGAACTTGATCCACAACCTCCTAGACCCTCGAACATATCATTCTCTCCCTCTTTAAGGAGATTCGTCCTCGAACCTGGAGCAGTGGGAATAGACCTGATAAATAGGCTCTGATACTAAACCCTAGATTATAATGAATTTGGAACCCCAATAAACAATTTAGCATGCCAAGAATCCTAGATGATTGTTTGTCCTACTAAACCCCTAATTGACATGCAAATTAGAAATGTAGATAATTGGACAAAATGAAAAAGAACTAAAAAGAATGCCACAAGTATAGGGAACCATAGTAATTTCAGGTTGAAGGACTACTTAACACTATTGTGATGAGGATCACTTATAACATCAATCCATGTAGCATTCTCATTTCGGGTCTGTCCAATATAATATTCCCTAACATATACTTATGTTTTGACTTAATATCTCATATTTATGATCAGTAAAACATGATCATCAGTCAAAGAACATACTAATTTTTATTCATTATTGTTCCATCAATAATGATTAATTATGGATAATTTAGAATAGAATTCATATTACTTTAAAGTTTTATCCTTAAGTCACATACTTGATGACATAAAATTGAATTATCTATTTATAGAATTTTAATTATATTAAATAATAAACACACATATGATAATAAAATTCCTCATTTATTTTATTGAAAATAATAATGTGCATACATCCCATTGACCTAAGACACAACACTAACAACAAAGCCACATTACTAAAGGCTAAAGGTTCAATTTAGCTCCCTAAAGTATGCCCATGATAGCATTCTAAATAATTTTTTCTCTTTCTATTAAAAATGGAGCAAATAAACCCTTGATATATCGATCATTTAAATGTCTATTAAAAACTTGCAATATGGACCCAATGTTTTGCTACTATATCTCTCCATTTTAGAATTTTTGTTCTTAATTCCCAAAATAGTGGTGATTCTATGCATTCCCTTCCAAAGCCTCTAATCCATTCAAAATTCCCAATTTCATTTTGAAATCTTAAAACCCTTCATGAAAAACCAAAGCAGAGGTGATTCGATCTCTGCCACACATACTAATCACACTTTGTAGAGGAAGAATCATATTGAATCAATCCAGCTTGTTTAACACACTCAAAATATTGAGTTCGTAATTGGAAGCTTATTTGTATGATCTCAACAAGCAAATTTTGGAAATTTTCCACTCTTTTTCCATTTCTTAACCTATAAAATAACAAACAAAAACAAGTTAATCAACATAAAAGCAAATTGAAGAGTTTTCAATTTTTGATAAAAACTCTTCAATTTTTATTCTTTTAATTTTTTGTATTCACTTTCTTTTTGTTTTAGTTTTTCTTCTTGACTTCTTCTATTTCATTTGTAGCAAAATTAGTCGTATGGCATGGATGTAAGCAACTTGCTTTTTAATTTCAAGAAACAAATTCTTGGAATTTCAAGAGCTAAGAAATAACAATTCTTGGATTTTTCTTCGTTTATTTGAAAAAAAAATCATTTTTAAAAATATAGTATTGATGTTCAAGAACCAAGAAAATAAGAAAATTTGCTTTTATGGAGATTAACTTCTTTCTGTTTATTCTTTTATGGGTTAAGAAATGGAAAAAGGACTGGACAGATTCGGACATTTTAGAAATTGAGATCATACAAACAAGCTTTCAATTACTCAATATTTTGAGTTTGTTAAATAAGCTGGATTGATTCGTTATAATTCTTTCTATGCAAAGTGTGATTAGTATATGCGAGACGGTAATCGAATCACCCCCAACTTTGGTTTTTCACAATGCGTTTCAAGATTTTAAAATGAATTTGGGGGTTTTAAATGGATTAGAGGATCTGAAAGGGAATGGATAGAATCATTACTATTTTGGGAATTAGGAAAAAAAACATTCTAAGATGGAGAGATACAATAGCAAAAACATTGTGTTAACATTGCTAGGTTTAATGGGCACTTAAACGACTGATGCGTTAAGGATTTATTTGCTTATTTTTAACATAAAAAAGAATAAATGATTAAAAAAATATATTAATAGTCAAATTTGTATCTTGATTTGACCCTTATTAAATGATAAAAAAAAGCCACAGCAGGCACTTACGCACTTTTCCCCTGCCAATCTAATTAACAAAATTCATTTCACTTGTTATCTGTAGGACGGAATTCAGACAATGACCTCTGTTACTGTCATGGCTCTGTGTATGAGAAATACAAGAAACATCATTAACCATGTGAAATCAGGGATCGGTCAATTGGGTGTGTTAAACCGCAGCGCTTCTGCTTCTACTTCAACCCAAAACAACAGAACTCCATCTGCTTCTCCAATCGCCGAAGAGTTTAAGAACTCAGATGCAAATTTCAATAACAAAGTACCCCGCATGTTTGAGTCCGATAGTGGACAACTGGGTTCGCAGTATAGCAGCCTTGACAAAAATAAGGTACAATTTTACCCGTTGGGTTTCTGTGACAGGATAGTATCTTTCTTTTTCAGTGACAGGAACATATCTTTCTTTCTTTTTGTATTTCTCCTTTGTTTTTGTTTCTTTTTTTTAAATGCAGAGAATGTATTGAATAGAAGTTAGTGATATTTTCCTTTATTCAAAAGGGTGAAAATCATGGGACAAAAAAAAATTCAAACAAGTTATTTTGCATATTCTAATACTAACTAATTTTTGGAATTTCAACCACCCACCTCCACCCTCCACCCCCTGAAAAGTTTCTTTCGAAATGGAAAATAGCATCAATTTCCTTACCAAGAAATGATCATGGCATTTGTGGAAGGTTTGGGGAGCTAAAAAGAATGCACACGCGTATTATGGAGGAGCTGAGGAAGGATAGCTCCTTCGGTGTTCAAGATGTACCTTTTTTGTAATTGATAGGCTTCTATCTTGATATAACAATGAACTTTTAGGTTGCAAACATGAGAAGTTGAATCTTTTTGTTGTAATTGTCCCAATATCATTATTAAGTTGTTTGTTAATTTTATTAATGTGTTGTATAATTTTTTTTCTTGTTTTTAACAAAGGTTTTATCGCGTGATAAGAAATATCCTAATATACTTTCTTGTATATAATAGTGTATGTTCACAATTCTCCGTATTTTTTTGAAGCAATTCACCTTGCTGCCCATGCCGCATTATGGATGCCAATCCATGACAAGAAGAGGAGAAAAATGTTTTAAAACTAATGGCTATATATGTATGTATGCATGTCTGTATGTATCTCTTATGGATGGATAAGTTATATGGTCAAGAATGTTTACTTGATATTCTATAGGGATCACTATAGAGCAGACTCAGAAAGAGACTATACAGGTCGCAAAGAGTATTGTCGTTTGGAGTCTTCAAAGTGGACTTAGCATGTTTGTCCAGGGGATTAAGTTATGCTGCTAATTTGGGAATGTGTATGTGTGCATGTTTTTATGAACACAAATATATTTCTACCCATCAACCTCTCTTTCTATGTCAGGGTTTTGATTTCCCAGGAGGAAAAGTTGCACTTACTCCTAAACTTATGTTCCTGTCTGAATCTTTTGAGGAGAGGATACCCTGTTATCGCGTCCTTGATGACAATGGTCAGCTGATTGAGGATAGCAACTTTGGAATCTGTTATCTTCCCTTATACTCTCTCTGAGGAAAATTGTTGATTATATATATATTACTGTTTCCCAGTTTCCCTGGGTTTTAGTAGAGCAGAAGTGGCTCTTACAGGCTGTCATTTAAATAGGTCAGCAGGGAAATTGCTGAAAAAATGTACATTGATATGGTGACACTTCAAACTATGGACAGTATCTTCTACGAAGCCCAGAGGCAAGGAAGAATTTCATTCTATGTGACAACAATTGGAGAAGAGGCCATCAACATTTCATCAGCAGCAGCTCTGACAATTGATGATCTTGTTGTCCCTCAGGTTACTATCACATGCATAGACATGTGAACTCCCCCAAAGCACCTCCCCCTCTCTGTCATAAGATTGCACATTTACAAACCAAAATCCATACTTGCGTAGAAGGTTTCTTTATCTCCATAGTTAGATCTAAATTAAATTAGGTAGGTTCTCTTTAATCTAGTTCCAATGCTCATAAGGTGTTCGATTTCAGATTTTTCTTTTTCATTTCCTTCTTATGTAGTTAAAGATCTAATACATACTTTCCAAATGTAAGTAATGAGCTTAGCACAAAATGATGATGAAACACAGTTTCTTTGATTTCATTGACACCAACACTTGTAATTGATTATCTTTTTCATCAGGTTACAAGTAACATTTAAATATCTGCTCATGCGTATCATACTCTCAAGCATCCTTGCACCCCCATGTTTCCTCCCTCCAATCCCCTTCCCACTCAGATAGTCACAAACATGCTGAGAATGTTGACACACGCATGCATCAAATGTTTCTCTATTCTTTTAGTTCTAGAAGAGAAAACGCTGCAGACTTTTTTGAATCTCTTTCATACGTCCATCTGGACAGTTCATCGTTCCAGCAAATATTTTGATGGGCAAGCATAAAATAATTTTAAAAAATTGTTTTCTTTATTGTTATATGCAGTATAGAGAGCCAGGCATCCTTTTATGGCGTGGTTTCACTCTTCAAGAATTCGCAAACCAATGTTTTAGCAACAAAAGTGATAATTGCAAAGGCAGATGCCTGCTCATTATGGATCAAAAAAGCACAATTACTTTACTGTAGCATCAACAATTGCGTAAGATGATCAACATTTTTATTTGTAGCTCAGTTCCTTATCCTGGTAACAAATTCTCTTTTTTTTTTTTTCTTTTTGTTTTGCTCCTAGTTCACAGCTTCCCCACGCAGTTGGTGCTGCATATTCTCTAAAGATGGATGGTAAAGATGCTTGTGTTGTCACTTACTTTGGTGATGGTGGATCAAGTGAGGTATATGCATTATTGCTATCTCCCTAGAAAAAAAAAAAATAGGAACTCCATGTTATTATTTTCATTTTTCTTTGAGACCTTTTTGTTTGTTGTAGATTGTTTCAACCTGCCACAATTGACATTTTTATTTAATGAATTTTGTTAGTGATGACTCCTAGCTTTTGGATAACCACTGCTTTCTGATAGTAGGATGGGTTTTTTTCAAGTGAAACTGAACAAATCATTTAGTCTTGTAATTGTAGAGGAACTTCTGTTATATTATTTACATTGAATTGATACATCTCTATATATACAATTTGATTCTATCTAAATAGGAATATAAATCCCTAATTAGGAATATATATAAATCTCCAACTAGGAAATCAACTAATTAGGAATAATATTGACTTTTTATAACAAGTCTCAACTAATGTTTCTCTAAGTTGGTTATTTTCTAATATTTCAAATATTTTTAGGGAGATTTTCATGCTGCTTTAAATTTTGCGGCGGTCATGGTGGCACCGTTATATTCATATGTCGGAACAATGGATGGGCTATTAGTACTGTTTCAGATCAGTTCTGAAGTATTCTTTGCTCTTCTGCGTTTTCAGATTTTGGAAATCCCATTATATAAAGCCTTGCTACTTGTAAATGCAATTTTCTTTCTGATATTCTATTCATTGGCAGGTGATGGCATTGTCATTAGAGGACAGGCTTATGGTGTTCAACTAAACCCTAAACCCTAAACCCTAGTGTAGATGGTAATGATGCTCTTGCCATGTATAGTGTAGTTCAAGCTGCTCGCAAAATTGCAACAAATAAACATAAACCAGTCTTAGTGGAGGTAACATGAGAACATTTTTTTCCTAAAAAGTAAACAGTGAATGGAGATTTTTTTTCTTCTTCTTAGTGCTTTTCCTTTAACTCCGCCTATACATGAGTTTCTTGTATATAGCCGGTCTCATGCCCGGGTAAAGGAGGAGGGCTGCATTTGGTGACAACCAGCGTAAAACTTTTGTCACATCTCATGATATGGATTCTAATAATAATATCGTTGGGGCGTTCCCTACTTGCGACGCGCTACGTCGGAGCCCGGGTATAGTGAAGAATAAGCAAAGGTGTAGGGCGTTCCCCGAATGCGACGCTCCATGTCGGCGCCCGGATGTGGTGCATAATAAACAAGGGTTCTCACATCATGGACGAGTGTGGGTAAAGAAGTTAGTCCAAAATACGAATAATAAGAGTAATACGAGAGATACAAATTTAGATAATGGTAAAAGATTTTATAGGAAGAAGCATAAGAAAGAACAATTAGGGAGTAAGATCAGAATAGGAACTTGGAATATTGGATCTCTTACAGGTAAACTGAGAGAACTTGTTAATACTATGGAGAGAAGGAAAATTAGTATTGCTTGTATTCAAGAGACTAAATGGGTTGGAGGGAAATGTAAAGACGTTGAGAATACTGGGTATAAAGTGTGGTATACAGGTACAGATAGAAGTAAAAACGGAGTAGGTATAATTTTGGATCGGAACCTAAAGGAGATGGTTATATCGGTGAAAAGAGTAAGCGATAAGATTATTTCAATTAAACTTGTGATCCAGAATGAGACCATCAATATAGTTAGTGCATATGCCCCTCAAGTTGGATTGGATGGGGAGAACAAACAAAATTTTTGGGATGATATGGATGAACTTATGCGAGGGATTCCAAATGATGAAAATATTTTTATAAGAGGAGACTTAAATGGACATGTAGGAAAAGATAGAGTAGGTTTTGAGGAGGTACATGGAGGGTATGGTTTTGGAATTAGAAATGAAGAAGGTAAGAGTATCCTTGATTTTGCTTTAGCCTATGGTTTGATTTTGGCAAATACATATTTTATATAAAGGGAATCACATCTAGTGACCTTTAAAAGTGGGCAAAATAGAAATCAAATTGACTTCATACTCACAAGAAAAGCCAATCGAACTCGATGCAAGGATTGTAAGGTTATTCCAAGTGAGGCTTTGACCACTCAACATAGGTTAGTAGTTTTGAATATCAAGTTTAAGAAGTTGACTAGTAGGCTAAGGAGGAACAATAGTCCTAAGATTAGATGGTGGACTTTAAAAGGTGAAAAATAATTGTTGTTCAAGAATGAGTTGGTCAAAGCTGGAGGGTGGGAGGAAGATGAAATTGAATGGTGGAGGTTCGCACAAGATCCTGTTACAAGATTTCAAAATTGGATAAAAAGCAATGGTTGGTGGAGCAGTGAAGCTGAATCAGAGCTCAGAAGTAGCGTCAGGAAGCAGGTAAGCATCTTAAGATAAATGTTTTCTTAAATGATATTACTAAATGCCTAAACCTCCATGGGACATAGATTATGGTTTTACAAATTAATGACTATCAACAAACTTTGCTGTTCAAATGGTCACTGTGAAATCAGAAAATGACATGTCACTAGCACTCGAGATGAAACTGAAAAGTGTGATTAGCCATCCTAACTTAAAAGAAAAGAAAAAGGAAAAAAAAATGTAAACAAGGGATATTATGTGGTTGAACCACCATATTTCCAAGACCCATTCATGAGAAGTATCCTTGAATTCCAATTTCTAATTTGATTACTTGTATGTGGTGCCTTCAATGCCGTTTGGTTTTGCGGAATTTAGGTTTAATATAAATATAGCGTCAATGTGGTTGTTGCAATAAGGCATTGCATAGTATTTTGCTCGAAGATGTTACGTGTTGAGCAAAATTCTTGTGTTCACAAGTGTGTAGTTTGATATGAAATTTTTTGTGAATTGTTCCCACTTATCACACTTTGTAACAGCTATTGACTGCAATTCAAGTGGCAGAGAGAGTTGAAAAACCTCCAGTTGCAGATGTATTCACTGATGTCTATGATGTTCTTCCATCCAATCTCAGTGAGCAAGAGAAGTGGCTAAGAGAGGCCATCAAGAGACATCCACAAGATTACCCATCAGATGTTCCTTTCTAAACCCCTTCTTTTCTTTGTGATAAATAAAATTGGGTATGCTGTATATGACAATTGGAATTGAATAAATTGCTGCAATTTAGTTGTAAAAACAGCTATAGCGTGGAGAACAAATCACAGATGTGCTCAATTCCAAGATGCATTTCGCCCTTCCTCAAGCATTTTGAATTCCGAAGTCATTTGATAATACACAAGTATCGCCTAGATTTTCTTCATCTTGTTTTACTTTAGCTTGCAGGAAGAGCACTTCTATTCCTCGAATTATCTGGTTCTTTTATATTTTATATGTATAAAAACCAAGGAAAGAAATATAGAGTGGTGCATCATCAATTTTTTTTATTTCACTTTTTCTATTTTTAATTTGTTTTTATTTAAGTTTAGTAATTTCTATAAAATTTAAAATTTAATAATTAATTAAATTTATGAATTTTAATCTTCTATTAAATAATTACACATTAATATAGTTTTATAATATTGATTATATAATTATTTGTAATTTTTAATTTTTTTTAAATTAATTACACATTGATAAAATTAAATAATATTGATTGATTTATAAATATATTTTTTTTAAATTTAAAAAGTAAAAAAAAATGTGACTTTTAACTTTCAAAATAAATTAATTATAACTTTCAAAAAAATTAATTAATTATAAATTAAATAATTTATTTATAATAATAATTAATTTATATATTTTTAGAAATTTTAAAAATTAAACAATAAAGCATATAATTTTTTACATTTCTATTACATTTATTACATTAATACATAATTTATTTAAATAATTAATTCATTAATTAATAATTTATTTAGGATAATTATTAATTCATATCTTTGTAGAAATTTTAAAATTTAAAAAATAAAAAATATAATGTTTAATCTCTATAATAAATTAATTATACATTGATAATTAATGTAATAATAATATTTTTATTTATTATAATTTTAATATAACTCTATAATTATAAACCTTCCTACTCATTTTTTTTTGAAAAAGTACATCTAAATTTCTATTTTTTTATTTACTTTTATTTTTTATAGAATTCATAATATTTTATATCATTTGAATTTTAAAATAATGTTATTTTCACGTTTTCTATCTTTAATTAATTTTTATTTAGTTTTAATAATTTATATAAAATTTAAAATTGAATAATTACTTATATTTGTGACTTTTAATTTTTTTATTAAAAAATTACATAGTAATATAATTTTATAATATTAATTAAAAAAATTATATTTGCGATTTTTTATAACACGCTTATACCATATATATATATATATATATATATATACATACAATATATACTTTTAAGGTACGTAAAATATGTATATAATATACAAGAGTATCATAGTTACAGACATTTAAAAACTTGCATAATTATAAGGGAAATATTTTAATTCTTAAAATATACTTTAATAAATAAATATATTCATTAGTAATTACGTTACCAAAACATAAATTAAAAAGAAAAAAAATTTAAGAAAAGTTTGTCAGAGTTCTATCTATATTTTGGATATTTCCAAAATCAACATGCACAACCTGCGAATAAAAATTTAACACTCCCAATATGTTTCTCACATTCACAAAATCTATCAATTCTCCATAACATAACCAAAACATATGCAAATTCTTTATCAAAATTAAATACATACATATATATATATATATACACACAATCTCAATTCCTCATTTAATACAAAAGAGTTGAAATTCATTATACAAGAACTAAAATACTTATAAACCATAATGATGTGGAACCCATGGATCAAAGATTACATCTAGAACCCTGCATATACATCTAGCATAGAATCTTAGAACTCAAAAATAAATTCTCCCTACCAAACCCACAACTAACCTGTAATTGAGAACTTGAGTGATTGAGATAAAGAAAAATGGATTGATTTAAACGATACAAGTCAAACTTGATAAGTAAAAACCAATTCTTCATGCAATAGTAATAAGAAGAAAACCTCTCAAACTTGAAGACACATAAATTACAATCAGCATAATTTGAAAATTCGTATCAGCCTATTTAGTTCTTTTCACCCCTCTCTATATAGCTGGAAAAGAAGAATTAATGGCTTAGAAGTCTAGATTCACATGTATCTAATCACACTAGCATTAATTACCTATCCACATTATTATTATATTCTAAATTAGTGCCCATAACCAATTCTTCATGTATTTTGGTATTGGTTCACATGTATCTAGTCACACTAGCACTAAATCACATAAATATTATATTGTAAATTCGTGCTAATGCCCATCAACATATTTATGGGCAGATTCTTCATGCTTTTTGGTGAGTTTCTGACTTCCTCTTCATGATTCTTTATATTCAGTACAAGTTGGTATCCCTCTTCATTAATCCACCTTTGAATTAGTGTTGGAGTTTCTTTGACTGTGATCTTGTGATTGGTCCACTTGTGATACAGAACCTTCAAGAATAAGCCTGAAAACTCCTTTGATTATTTTAGACCCCCACAATATTAACTTGAAAACCCCAATAACAATTCAGTCTCAACCCCTAAGAAAGGCTAGAATTCAGATTGCTTAGAAAGATGATGAAAGATCTAGAATAAAGGAAACTTGTTTCTAAATTCTAGATTTGAAACACTCCACAAGAAGATGATCAGTCCACTTAAATGTTTCTTAGCATGTATTCTACTTAAGAACACAAAGATAAAAGCAAACAACCTTTTGGTTATAATTCATCAATAATCTGAAGTGAAATTCATTTTAGGCCTTTATATAGCCTTTACAAGACCTAAAAAACTCATAATCTAAAATAAACAAACTCAACTTATGGGCTTTATCATAAACAAGTTTGGACAGCCCATTGTCAAAGTGATAAAACTAATAGACTTTTAAATTAACATGTTTTAAACAGCCCATTATGACAAAAATACAAACATATTTAATTTCACTCAATTAATAAGGCTAAGAACTAAAAACAAACTTAAGTAAGCCCATTTTGAAGTTGGACTTGAAATAAGTTGTAATTAACTTTATTTGATCTTATTTTCAAGCCTTGGATCCCTTGCAGCCATCACAAGCCAAATTCACCAAATCTTATAGATGGCAAATTAATGCTTATTGTGGCTCGTGATCTAGTTATAGGGCCTTGAGGCAGAATAATTGGGTTGAAAATCTCCTCAAATTTATCCTTTCTTCGTTGGTCATGCTCATCCTCTTGGTGTGTAGGTTGTTCCATAACATTTCCCCTCTCCTCAAAAGATTTCGTCCTCGAATATAAAGCATCACCTACATTAAAAGGACTCAAATCAGCCACATTAAATGAAGCACTTACATTGTACTCACCTGGCAAATCCACTTTATATGCATTGTCATTAATCCTTTTAAGTATTTGAAAAGGACCATCTCCTCTTGGGTTCAACTTGGACTTCCTTTGGTGTCAAAACCTTTCTTTGCGAAAATGTACCCAAACCCAATCTCCAGGCTAAAAAATCATTAGCTTCCTTCCTTTATTCACTCGTGAAGCTACTTTAACATTTTGCTTTTCAATCATTTTCTTAACCTGCTTATGTAACTTCTTCACCAAATCTGCCTTTGAATTAGCATCAACACTCACAAATTTGTTAGGTGACAATGGTAATAAATCAATAGGAGTGAGTGGATTAAAACCATAAATAATTTCAATTGGAGAACAATTAGTAGTGCTATGAACAGCCCTATTATAAGCAAACTCCACAAATGGTAAACAATCCTCCCACATCCTAATGTTTTTTTTTTCTATTATTGCTCTAAGCAAAGTAAGTAATCAAAGTCCAATTAACTACTTCAGTTTGGCCATCAGTTTGGGGATGGAAAGTAGTTGAGAATAACAACTTAGTTCCTAATTTTTCCCACAAAACACGCCAAAAATGACTTAGAAACTTAACATCTCTGTCACTAACAATGTTGTTAGGTATGCCATGCAAACGCACAACCTCTTTGAAGAACAAATCACCAATTAATTTAGTATCATCAGTTTTATGACATGGTATAAAATGAGCCATTTTACTAAATCTATCAACCACAACAAAAATACTATCATGACCTTTCCTATTTTTAGGCAATACAAGCACGAAATCCATAGATAAATCAGTCCAAGGTTCACTAGGAACATGTAATGGTGTATATAAACCATGCAGTTTCAACCTAGACTTAGCCTCTATACATGTTATGCAATGCTCACAAACCTTATGCACATCATGTTTCATACCAGGCCAAAAGAAATGTTCTATCAGCATATCATAGGTTTTATTTACCCCAAACTGACCCATCAAACCTCCTCCATGTGCTTCCTTAATCAATAATTCTCTCATAGAACACTTAGAAATACACAATCTATTTTTCTTAAACAAGAAACCATCAAACAAGTAAAAATCATTTGAAACAGCCATATTACCACAAGATACATATATATCACCAAAATTATCATCATTAAGATATAACTCCTTAATATGCTCAAAACCCAACAATTTAGCACTAAGAGAATTAAGCAAAGTATACCTTCTTGACAATGCATCAGCAACTACATTCTCTTTACCTTGCTTGAATTAAATCACATATGGGAATGTTTCTATAAATTCCACCCATTTGGCATGCCTATGATTCGGCTTATCCTGACCCTTCAAATGCTTTAAACTTTCATGGTCAGTATGTATCACAAACTCTTTAGGCCCACAATTAATGTTGCCATGTATGCAAAGCTAGAACCAAAGCATATAACTCCTTAGCATATGTTGGATACTTCAAGGCTGCCCCACTTAACTTTTCACTAAAATACATTAGTGGCCTTTGATCTTGCATCAAAACAGCTCCAATTCCTATGCCACTAGCATCGCATTCAATTTCAAAAGTTTTATCAAAGTTAGGCAAAGCAAGCAAAGGTGCATCACACAATTTATCCTTAAGTACATTAAATGCATGCTCTTGTGCATCACCCCAAACAAATCCAACATTTTTCTTAACTAACTCATTCAGAGGTGCAGCTATAGTGCTGAAATCTCTAATGAATCTTCTATAGAAACCAACAAGGCCATGAAAGCTTTTCACCTCACTAGCATTCTTAGGTCTCGGCCAATCTTTAATAGCCCTTACCTTTTCTTCATCAACTTCAATACCTTGACTAGACACCACAAAACTAAGAAACATAACCTTATCCATGCAAAAACTACACTTCTTAAGGTTAGCATACAACTTTTCACACCTAAGAATGTCCAATACAAGACATACATGCAAAACATGATCATCCAAGCACTTAGAGTAAATCAGAATATCATCAAAATAAATAATGACAAATTTACCTAAGTACTCACTCAACACATGGTTCATCAATCTCATGAATGTGCTAGGTGCATTAGTAAGACCAAATGGCATAACAAGCCACTCATACAATCCATATTTCATCTTAAATGTTGTTTTCCACTCATCACCCACATTCATCTGAATTTGATAATAACCAAATTTCAAATCAATTTTAGTGAATAAACAAGAACCATATAACTCATCAAGCATATCATCTAATATAGGGATAGAATGATGATACTTTATAGTGATTTTATTAATGGCTCTGCAATCCACACACATTCTCCATGTTCCATCCTTCTTTGGCACAAGAATAACATAAACCGAGAAAGGACTAAGACTTTCCCTCACATACCCCTTATCTAGTAACTCCTCCACTTATTTTTCTATTTCCTCTATCTCGATGGGTTTAGTTCTATATGCTGGTCTATTGGGTATGGAAGCTCTATGAATGAAGTCAATTTGGTGTTCTATGCCTCTAATTGGTGGCAAACCATTGGGCATTTCTTCTGGAAACACATCTTCAAATTCCTGCAAAAGATCAACAAACACACTAGGCAAATATGGGTTTAGATCATTGGTGGCCAAATAAGCCCTTTTACACAAAAGTATAAATATAGGCTGATTGCTGTCCAAAACATGTGTAACCTCACTTGTCCTAGCTATCAAACTCACATTCTTTTCTTTTTTTTTCCAATAGGCTGAATTTGCTTTCCTTTTTCTTTTCCCTCTTTCTTTTCACTCTTTTTATTTGTACTCTGTTTATTTTCACTCATTTTATTTTCATTCTATTTTTCTTTCTTTACAGCCTCAAGTTTCATCCTTTCCATTTTATATTGGTCTTCATACACTTCTTTTGAGGAAGGTGGTGTTAGAATGGTCTTTCACCCATCCTTTGTGAATGAATACCTATTGAGGTACCCATCATGTATAGCTCTTCAGTCATATTGCCATGGTCTACTAAGTAGAATATCTCCAACATGTATTGGAACCACATCCCACATCACTCCATCATGATATTTACCAATGGAAAAGGAAATGATAGATTATTTATTTACCTTAACCTCACCACAATCATTAAGCCACTGAAGTTTGTAGGGTCATGGGTGTGGTGTAGTAGACAGCCCCAATCTATCAACCAAGAGTGTACTCACAAAATTGGTGCAACTTCCACTATCTACAATCACACTACATGCCTTGCCTTGAACATGGCATCTTGTATGGAATAAATTATATCGTTGCTACTCATGGCTATCCTCTTTCAATTGTGTGTTAAGAGCAAGCTAGTAACTAACAAATCACCTCTAATTGGCTCCTTAATGCTCCCATCGCTACAATCCTCCAATTCTAGCATCTCACCATCATCACTCTCATTGTTGCCTTCTTCTTCATCAGTCACTATCTCACCATTTCTCAAGGTCATAACCCTCTTATTTGGACATTCTTTGTTGATATGACCTACACCTTGGAATTTTCAACATTTAATATCTCTATTTCTCAACTTAGGCTCTTTGACTTTAGATTTGTTTTTAGAATCTGAATCTGTCTTCGCCTTTCCACCATCATGAACAATCTTATTTCCACCCTTTTTCCAAGAAGAACTAGGATTGGAATAAGGTTTGGAAACATACCTTGCTGCTCCTCTTCCTTGGAGTTGTTTTTCCACCTTGATGGCAATATGCACCATCTCTTCTAACTTCACATAAGGCTGCAAATCAACTTGATCCGCTATGTCCTGATTCAAACCAGCCAAGAAATGTGCCATAGTAGTCTCCATATCTTTATCTATATTAGCTCTACTCATGATTATTTTCCATCTCTTTGTAGTAGTCATCAACACTCCTACTACCTTGTTTAAGAACCTGAAGTCTTTGTACAAGTTCTCTATGAAAATGTCTAGGCACAAATTTATTTCTCATGACAGACTTAAGATCATGCCAAGTCTCAATTGGATACTCCAAATTCCTTCTTCTATTAGTCACCAATTGGTCCCACTCGCAAGTATACGAATTAAGTATACTACAAGTGACACTTGCAAGTATATGAGGTAGCTGTAGCAAAGGTGATCGCCCCAAGGTCATTTCCCTAAGAAGGTGTGGTTCGTAATAGC
This sequence comes from Garcia nutans, assembly GCA_947685225.1. Taxonomy (NCBI): domain Eukaryota; kingdom Viridiplantae; phylum Streptophyta; class Magnoliopsida; order Malpighiales; family Euphorbiaceae; genus Garcia; species Garcia nutans. The sequence goes on along the minus strand of CANTUV010000035.1, from coordinate 23,956,482 downwards.
TTGATTAAAGCAATTAAATTAAAAGCGAGAGTTTGTTGTTTGGAATGCTAAAGAACAATTTAAACCTAAAATTAACGTACGTAGGGTTTGATGTGTGTGATGGGTGCACAAGATCAATTCAGTTCTTGGGAAAATTCCTAGGGTTATAGGTTCATTCAATTAAAGCTCAATTCTCAATTATCTATTAACATAGCCTTGTAATTAATTTGTTCCTTAAGGTTAATTAGTCAATTACCAATTCATTAGTTCTCACATTCATGAAATAGCAATCACCAATTATTTTACATTTGCAAATTAATGAAACCCTATAACTTATATTTCTAATTCATTCATACGGTGGTCGATTATATAGTTCCGATATCGGATTTCACCTCTCGGTCCATCATCCAATATTCAAAGATTAATAGGTAGCTAATCTATCAACCTAGCATTTAATACAATACAATCAACCAATCAACAAGGAACATCAATGTAAATATCAAATCAAAACATTCAATCAAATATACTACAAACCCTAAGCATGGGTTTTTAGTTCAACATCATCAATTTAAAACATTCATTCAACTCAATATAAATCAAATACAAATTGTTCATTGCAATATCAATCTCTTAATAAAACAAAAACAATAAGAATGAATTAAAAGAGAGAATAGAAAAACCCCTTGTAGATGCCATGAGTAGGATTACTAGTCTTCCTCCTAGCTCTACTTTGATGTTTGATGAAGAACTCAAGGCCTCTTCAATGGTTGATTCCCCTTTTGCAATATGGAATGGAGCTTTCTCAAGTCACCAACCCTTAATTGATTGTGCCTTTGGAAGATGGAATGGAGCTTTCTCAAGTCACCAATCCTTTCAATGATGCTTCAACCCTCAAGAGCTTGTTAACCCAATTTAATCCCAAAGAACCTCAAAGATCTTCAATGGAAGATGGAGAAGATGAAGATGGAGGATGAAGATGAGGGACAAGGAGAGTGTCACTCTCTCCTCATCCCAAATTATGTTTGCCCCCTCTTCTCTTTTCTTTTCTTTCTTTCAAAACCCTAGCCGTTCTCCTCTTTTCTCTGTCGTGCGAAAGAACTTAAATAGATATTAAGAGTGACACGGCCAAGCTTGATTTGGCTTGGCCATATCTCTTATTTTTCTTTGGGACACGGCCAAGCTTGCTGGCCGTGTCCTTCACTGCCTTCTTCTTTGTTTCTTTCTTTTCTTTGTTCTTTTGGTGAGACACGGCCAGTGGCTTGGCCGTGTCTCATAACCGTGTTCACTTCTGGACTTGATTTCTTGAGGGACACGGCCAAGACATGTGGAGCTTGGCCGTGTCACTTGTTTTTCTTCAATTTCTTCACTTTTGAGAGAGACACGGCCAAGACATGTTTAGCTTGGCCGTGTCACTTAATTTTCTTCAATTTCTTCACTTTTGATCAGAGACACGGCCAAGACATGTCTAGCTTGGCCGTGTCACATAATTTTCTTCGGTTTCTTCTTCTTTTGATGAGGGACACGGCCAAGACAATGAGACATGGCCAAGCTTCAAGTGACATGGCCATGTCGATCAGACACACTCACAGACATGGCCATGTCTGTGAGTGTGTCAAGCACTGCCTCTATTTTAGGATGAAACACGGCCAAGACCTCTATTTTAGGATGAAACACGGCTAAGACATTGAGACATGGCCAAGCTTCAAGTGACATGGCCACGTCGATCAGACACACTCACAGACATGGCCATGTCTGTGAGTGTGTCAAGCACTGCCTCTATTTTATTTCTTTCTTGGTTTCTTTTCCTTGGGTGAGACACGGCCAGTGGCTTGGCTGTGTCTCTTGGGTGTGTCAGCTACTGTCTTGGAATTCTTTTGAGGGACATGGCCAAGCTTGCTTTGGCTTGGCCATGTCTTGCTTTATTCATGCTCTTTCTTCATTTTTCTTGATTGTTTTGATCATCCAAGGGAGTTTTTGTACTTAAACCTAAAACAAACAATTTAAACAAACTTAAAACAAAAATCAATCAAAACATTAACTAAAACACGCATAAAATCATACTAAAAACAAGTACAAAAATGATCTAAACAACTACCCCACACTTAATTCCTTGCTTGTCCCCAAGCAAGGCTAAAATCAAAACACACTAACAAGATGTTAAGTTCAAGAGTTATAAATATGTATCAAGACTTCCTTATCCCTAAATCCGCAATCAATATCGAATCAAACAAAATCGACGTCCATGCAATTAAATGGTTTTCCCATGCATACCCTATGTTATCGCTTCCTCACCAACTCTTACAAGTGTTTGATCATGGTGGTATTTACACTCATAACAATCAATGAAAGGTTATTACCATAGGCTTGCTTATCTATCAAATCTCCACCACAAATAACAATCAAGCATCAATCAAAAGGTCTTTATTGGGTTGTAATGGGGCTAAGGTAAAGGTATGACATTTAGGAAATGTGAGCTAAATCATTAAGTTCAAGAGCACTTAAAGAATGAAGTACTCGATCATATACATAACCCAACAATCCCAAAACACCTTTCTCTCATCTACCCCTTGACATTAAAGAGCTTTTCAGGGGAACTCACTTATTAAATCTTGCAATGATACATTCCAACCCTTTCAACAAGAACAACAATTATTCTTATTATTATACATATATATCTTTTTCTTTTTCTTTTTTTTATTTTCTTTTTTCTTTTTCTTTTTTCTTTTTATTTTTTATTTTGCTTTGCAATCTTAAACCTACTAAATTTAACCCCACACTTAATTCAACACAACACTCGATTATAAACGCTCTTAAAATGCTCTTGACCTAATGAAAGGGTAAAAGTTAAACAACAAGGTTCAAGCTAATGGTGTTGTGAAAAAGAAAGAAAAGGAAAATAAAATAAGCTCAAAATTAGCTAACTAAAGTCAAAAATAGGGTTGGTCTTTTTAAGCCAATGTGGGTTCACCTAATTGCCTTAATCATCTTGATGTCTAATTGAAATTTTTATGTAATCTTAAAATGCATGTCAAAGCAAGTTCTAGCAATTCATCAATCAAAGATGTTTACCCACAAAAAGAATAATAAGTTGATGGCTCAATTCCTCACTAGGTTAATGGCAATGCAAAGAAAAACCAACAAAATTGACAATAAGCACCAATTCTACTCAATTCTCAAATTCATGCTTCAAAAATTCAAAGGTCATCTATCAACAATTTTTATAACAATTGAACTTTCTAAAACTCATTTATTCAAAGAAAAACATTAACTAAAACCTAAACAAAAACAAGTTAAAAGTGAAAACACAAAAACACAAAATGCAGTTAAAAGTAAAAACATAAAACACCAAATGCACCCCACACTTAAAAATTCACATTGTCCTCAATGTGAGCATGCATACTACAGAGAAAGTTTAGATGATACCTGATTTCCATCGTTCCCATATACGATGCGTGGGGCTCCTTCCACCCATAATGCAATTGGAGCCCATGATCGAGAGGATGAACACCATGCAACTTTGAAAAGTGCCCAATATATTGAAAAGCTTAGATAGCATTCTTAGGGGAGCAATTGTCCAAAAAGAACATGTGAGGGTTGTCTTAGCTTGATTTTTTAATGATATAGGGACGTAGTAAGAACCTTTTTCAGTTTGCAACATGGTTTTATATGGTTTCTGCTCGTTCTCACCACCAAGAGTGGGAGAGATGATAATTTGTTGCATACTGCATTCCCCAACTAAAACATCTTTCAAAATTCCTAGGGTCTTTTTAGGTTCAACCAAGTTTGGTTGAATGTGTTCTACATTCTCTTTAGCAATTTGAAATTCTCCCTCAACAATCTCATTATTCACTAGTAAATTGCCCTCATCAATTTCTAATTTGGAAGAATTAGGCTCTACTTCTATGGTCATGGCCACCTCAAGCTTATCTACACTATCTTCACTATAGGGCATGTCACGGAGTTCAGAAAGTTGCATACCTTGTTTCTCTGCATTCAGCTTACTTGGGAATGGGATTGATGGCATACAAGGATTTGGAGGTTCATGCAATTTTGTCGAAGTCGATGCTTCCAAATTCTCCTCCTCCTTTGATTGAATTAACTCCTCTATGTCTAATTGCATTTCCTTGCCATCTTCTTCGTTGTTAGTTCCTGCATCAAAGGAATCACAAAAATCGTTATATACCACATGTTCATTCTTAAAATTTGTGATTAGCTCTATTTGCTCCAATTGGCTAGGAAATTCCTCCTCTTGGTGTGCTTGGAGTTGATGTGCCAGTTGCCCAAGTTGCATTTCCACCCTCTTCAATGATTCCTCCAAAGAATCAAACCTCTCATTGCTTCTTTCCTGAATTTCTGTGCTAATTTGAATATAAGCATTCAAATCATCTTCCACTGTGGATTTCTCGAATTGATCATGGTTTTGTGAGCTAATTTGAATGAAGGCATTCAAACTATCTTCCAAAGTGGGTTCCTTAAGTTTATTTTGATTTTGCGCGCTAATTTGAATGAAGACATTCAAACTATCTTCTAAGATGGGTTCCTTAAGTCGATCTTGATTTTGTGCGCTAGTTTGAATGAAGGCATTCAAACTATCCTCCAATGTGGGTGGCTTAAGGTACTCTTGATTTGAATATTGTTCTTGAGAGTAAGAACTTCTTTGGTAAGGTTGAAAAAAATTTGGAGGTGGAATGTGCTGCTGGTTTTCCCAAGAAAAATTTGGATGGCTTCCCCATCTTGAATTATAAGGTCTGGGGCATGGGTCATTTCCAGCCATTTGCTGGAAACTGTCATAGGCATATTCGTCCTCTTGCATCTCTTGATATTGTCCATAACCAAATAAACACATGTTTGCGCTATGTCCTGCAATGCCACATGCTGAACATACTCCTCGAGTAGGCATAGGTGTTTGTCCTCTTGCATTTATCATCTTAAGTTGGTTCGTTAATTTTGCTAACTGGCATGCCATGTCAGAGTTAGGGTTATCATTGTAAACCCCTGCGTACCTTGAAAATTGCATATTTACACAAGGCACTTAGCAACTTAAAAATAATTAAATTGAAAGAAAATAAAACTAAACAAACAAACAATTCACAGAAAATAAACAAACAATTAAATTGAAAATAAAAATCAAACTACTACTACTACGACAACCTTCCCCGGCAGCGGCGCCAAAAACTTGTTGCGCTCAAATTAAGTATACTACAAGCGACACTCGCAAGTATACGAGGTAGCTGTAGCAAAGGTGATCGCCCTAAGGTCGTTTCCCTAAGAAGGTGTGGTTCGTAATAGCTTGATTAAAGCAATTAAATTAAAAGCGAAAGTTTGTTGTTTGGAATGCTAAAGAACAATTTAAACCTAAAATTAACGTATGTAGGGTTTGATGTGTGTGATGGGTGCACAAGATCAATTCAGTTCTTGGGAAAGTGCCTAGGGTTATAGGTCCATTCAATCAAAGCTCAATTCTCAATTATCCATTAACATAGCCTTGTAATTAATTTGTTCCTTAAGGTTAATTAGTCAATTACCAATTCATTAGTTCTCACATTCATGAAATAGCAATCACCAATTATTTTACATTTGCAAATTAATGAAACCCTATAACTTATATTTCTAATTCATTCATAGGGTGGTCGATTATATAGTTCCGATATCGGATTTCACCTCTCGGTCCATCATCCAATATTCAAAGATTAATAGGTAGCTAATCTATCAACCTAGAATTTAATACAATACAATCAACCAATCAACAAGGAACATCAATGTAAATATCAAATCAAAACATTCAATCAAATATACTACAAACCCTAAGCATGGGTTTTTAGTTCAACATCATCAATTTAAAACATTCTTTCAACTCAATATAAATCAAATACAAATTGTTCATTGCAATATCAATCTCTTAATAAAACAAAAACAATAAGAATGAATTAAAAGAGAGAATAGAAAAACCCCTTGTAGATGCCAAGAGTAGGATTACTAGTCTTCCTCCTAGCTCCACTTTGATGTTTGATGAAGAACTCAAGGCCTCTTCAATGGTTGATTCCCCTTTTGCAATATGGAATGGAGCTTTCTCAAGTTACCAACCCTTAATTGATTGTGCCTTTGGAAGATGGAATGGAGCTTTCTCAAGTCACCAATCCTTTTAATGATGCTTCAACCCTCAAGAGCTTGTTAACCCAATTTAATCCCAAAGAACCTCAAAGATCTTCAATGGAAGATGGAGAAGATGAAGATGGAGGATGAAGATGAGGGACAAGGAGAGTGTCACTCTCTCCTCATCCCAAATTATGTTTTCCCCCTCTTCTCTTTTCTTTTCTTTCTTTCAAAACCCTAGCCGTTCTCCTCTTTTCTCTGTTGTGTGAAAGAACTTAAATAGATATTAAGAGTGACATGGCCAAGCTTGATTTGGCTTGGCCGTGTCTCTTATTTTTCTTTGGGACACGGCCAAGCTTGCTGGCCGTGTCCTTCACTTCCTTCTTCTTTGTTTCTTTCTTTTCTTTGTTCTTTTGGTGAGACACGGCCAGTGGCTTGGCCGTGTCTCATAACCGTGTTCGCTTCTGGACTTGATTTCTTGAGGGACACGGCCAAGACATGTGGAGCTTGGTCGTGTCACTTGTTTTTCTTCAATTTCTTCACTTTTGATGAGAGATACGGCCAAGACATGTTTAGCTTGGCCGTGTCACTTAATTTTCTTCAATTTCTTCACTTTTGATCAGAGACACGGCCAAGACATGTCTAGCTTGGCCGTGTCACATAATTTTCTTCAATTTCTTCACTTTTGATGAGAGACACGGCCAAGACATGTCTAGCTTGGCCGTGTCACATAATTTTCTTTGGTTTCTTCTTCTTTTGATGAGGGACACGGCCAAGACAATGAGACATGGCCAAGCTTCAAGTGACATGGCCATGTCGATCAGACACACTCACAGACATGGCCATGTCTGTGAGTGTGTCAAGCACTGCCTCTATTTTAGGATGAAACACGGCCAAGACCTCTATTTTAGGATGAAACACGGCTAAGACATTGAGACATGGTCAAGCTTCAAGTGACATGGCCATGTCGATCAGACACACTCACAGACATGGCCATGTCTGTGAGTGTGTCAAGCACTGCCTCTATTTTATTTCTTTCTTGGTTTCTTTTCCTTGGGTGAGACACGGCCAGTGGCTTGGCCATGTCTCTTGGGTGTGTCAGCTACTGTCTTGGAATTCTTTTGAGGGACATGGCTAAGCTTGTTTTGGCTTGGCCATGTCTTGCTTTATTCATGCTCTTTCTTCATTTTTCTTGATTGTTTTGATCATCCAAGGGAGTTTTTGTACTTAAACCTAAAACAAACAATTTAAACAAACTTAAAACAAAAATCAATCAAAACATTAACTAAAACACACATAAAATCATACTAAAAACAAGTACAAAAATGATCTAAACACCCACCAAGCTATAGCATAATCTGAAAACTGAGTAATGGCAAGCTTGACTTTCTTTTCTTCACTAAATTGATGGTAATCAAATATAAGCTCAACTTGCTTTTCCCATTGCAAATAAGCCTCTGGATCTGATTTACTACTAAAATTAGGAATTTTCAATTTAATGCTTCCCAAGTTCCTATCTACAAAGTCATCATCACCACCGTTTCTACCATAGAATTCATTATCATACATCCTTCCTCTACCTCTACCAGCATCGTGTCCTCCTCTATCTCCTCCTCTAGGTATAACTCCTCCAAAAAGTGTTGCATTATCATCCTCAAACTCGTATTCATCACCCAAATTATCAGTTTGAGGTATTTGATTTCTACCACCTCTTTGCCTCTCATTGCGCTCTGGTGTGGCTCTTTCAATAGCTTGCAACCTTACATCCATACGCTCTAATATTTCCCTCACGTTCTCCATAGTGAGATATAAATGTGTAAATTCAGCTTGTTGAGCCTCACACAATCTAGCTACATCAACATGGCTAGCTACACTATCTTTAACTTGGTCGGACATTGCTGCAATAAAAGGTTAGAAAATAACAAAAACAAATAATATAAGGACCTCACAACACTCCCTCACGTGTTTACACTCAAAAGATGGGGTTGGTCACTCGCGTTTCTCTCAATTAATTTATTTTGCTCATGACTTTCCTCACACCACTCTAGCTAATTTTTTTACGTTCTTAGGTGAATCACACTTTTAGAATAATTCAAATAGCCTGATTTGTGCAGAATTCCAAATCTAAAATTTTCAAAACAAGTTTGAAGCAAATTGGCTAAAACAAAAAATTTAATATACTAGAAGCAAAATAAATATGACAACTCATTAAGAAGCAAATGACGTATAAAAAAATGACAAAGATTTGATTAGGACAAATTTAGAAGGTAATTTTTTTTAAGAAATAGTCCCAAAAGTTATTAATTAATGATTAATAACTAAAATAATCACACAATAAATGTAGGTCAAATTTAGAAGGTTATTTTTTTGAAGAAACAACACCAAAAGTTATTAATTAATGATTAATAACTATAATAATCACACAATAAATGTAGTCAACTATAGTTCAAATCTGATTAGGAAAATCTAAAGCCATAATTTCAGATTTTTTTCTCTTTTTATTAGAATTTTTTTTTCAAATTTATATTTCTTTTTCTCTTATAAACAGCAAGTTTTTATCCTTTTTTTGCACGAATTTTTTTTATAACCACAAGCATCAAATCATACGTGCAATCTTTTTAATTGATGAAAAGAATTAAGATTAAAATAGACAATAATATTTCAAATGAAGAAAAAATAAAGAAAATGCAAGAACAATAAGAGATAAACTTAGGAGAACAAAAGAAAACAAGAATTTAGAATCAAAAACACAAAATTTGTTAAGGATAGAACATGATCTAAAACTAAAGCTCTGATACCAAATGATACAAAACCTTCAAGAATAAGCCTGAGAACCCCTTTGATTATTATGGAATCCCACAACATTAACTTGAAAACCCCAATAACAATTCAGTCTCAACCCCTAAGAAAGGCTAGAATTCAGATTGCTTAGAAAGATAATCAAAGATCTAGAATAAAGGAAACTTGTTTCTAAATTTAAGATTCGAAACACTCTATAAGAAGATGATCAGTCCACTTGAATGTTTCTTAGCATGTATTCTACTCAAGAGCACAAAGATAAAAGCAAACAACCTTTTGGTTATAATTCATCAATAATCTGAAGTGAAATTCATTTTAGGCCTTTATATAGCCTTTACAAGACCTAAAAAAACTCATAATCTAAAATAAACAAACTCAACTTATGGGCTTTATCATAAACAAGTTTGGACAGGCCATTATCAAAGCAATAAAACTAATAGGTTTTAAATTAACAAGTTTTAAATAGCTCATTATGACATAAATACAAACATATTTAATTTCACTCAATTAACAAGGCTAAGAACTAAAAACAAACTTAAGTAAGCCCATTTTGAAGTTGGACTTGAAATAAGTTGTAATTAACTTTATTTGATCTTATTTCCAAGCCTTGGATCCCTTGCAGGCCATCACAAGCCAAATTCACCAAATCTTGTAGATGGCAAATTAATTCTTGTTGAATCTTCTTTGCTCGTGATCTAGTTATAGGGCCTTGAGGCAAAATAATTGGATTGAAAATCTCCTCAATTTTATCCTTGCTTCGTTAGTCATGCTCATCCTCTTGGTGTGTAGGTTGTTCCATAACAACTTGGCATAATGATATCATCAACATATTTGCTGCCTTGTGTAGATTCATCAAGTTTGCTTATAGTTTCCTCATCATTCCCTCCTTGCTCAAAAAGATGTCTTCAAATATGAACCTACATCAAAAGGAGAAAGATCACTAACATTGAAAGTTGCAGAAACATTATACTCACCTGGTAGATCAATTTTGTAGGCATTGTCATTGATTCGTTCTAAACTTGAAATGTGCCATCTCCCCTTGCATCCAACTTAGATTTCTTTTGTTTAGAAAACCTTTCCTTTCTCATATGAACTCATTCCCAATCACCAGGTTGGAAAACCACATGCTTCCTTCTTCTATTTGCATTATGGGTAATTGATTCATATTTCTTCTTAAGATGAGCTCGTTCCTTCTCATGTATCTTCTTAGCCAACTCCGCTTTCCTTCCACCATCTAAGTTAGTTATTTCATTTAATAGCAAAGGAAGCAGATCAAGTGGTGTAAGCAGATTAAAACCATTAACAATTTTAAAAGGTGAATAACCTGTAGAAGAATGTATGCTTCTATTATATGCAAACTCAACTAATGGCAAATAATCTTCCCAAGTTTTCAAATTCTTACCCACAACAACACGTAACAAAGATCTTAAAGTCCTATTTACCACTTCTGTTTGTCCATCGATTTATGGATGACAAGTTGTAGAGAATAACAATTTAGTACCTAAAAAACATGCCAAAAATGACTCAAGAAATTCACATCTCTATCACTTACAATTATTTTAGGAATGCCATGCAAACGAACTACTTTTCCAAAGAACAAATTAGCAATATTTATTGCATCATCAGTTTTATGACATGTAATGAAATGAGCGATTTTGCTGAATCTGTCAATAATAATAAATATGCTATCTTTTCCTTTTCTAGTCCTAGGCAGCCCCAAAACAAAGTCCATAGATATGTCGATCCAAGGTGCATTAGGAATAGGTAAAGGAGTATACAACCCATGAGGTAAAGACTTAGATTTTGCTTGTTTACATGCAATACACTTGGCACAAATTCTTTCAATATTTTTTCCATGTATTGCCAATAGAAATGTTCATGAAGAATGTCTAAAGTCTTAAATACCCCAAAATGTCCCATGAGTCCTCCACTATGTGCCTCACATACAAGCAATTCCCTTAATGACCAAATAGGCATACATATTTTTCCATCCTTAAATAAATACCCATCATGCCTATAAAACTTTTGAAATGCAGAATGCTCACATGCTTCATAAACATTAGCAAAGTCAACATCATTGGCATTCATATCCTTAATTTGCTCAAAGCCTAATAACTTAGAACTAAGAGTTGAGATTAAGGAATACCTTCTTGAAAGTTCATATGCTACTACATTGTCTTTGCAGCGCTTATACTTTACACATATGGAAATTGCTCAATGAACTCCATCCACTTTCCATGTCTTCAATTCAACTTGGTTTGTTCCTTTAGATGCTTTAATGATTCATGATTTGTATGAATAACAAACTCTTTAGGCAATAAGTAATGTTGCCACACTTGTAAAGCTCTTACCAAAGCATACAACTCCTTGTCATAAGTGGAATAATTTAATTTTGCACCATGAAGCTTCTCACTAAAATATGCAATTGGTTTCCCTTCTTGCATCAAAACAGCACCTATGCCCACACCTAAAACATCACACTTTAAATCGAAGGTCTTATCAAAATTTGGTAAAGCAAGAATTGGAGTAGTAGTTAACATTTCTTTAAACAAATGAAATGCCTTTTCATGAATTTCAGACCATACAAACTTTATATCTTTTTTTACCAATTCATTTAATAGTGCAACAATGGAACTAAAATCTTTAACAAACCTCCTATAGAAACTAGCTAAACCATGAAAACTTCTTACCTCACTCATGGTTTTAGGTGCTGGCCAATCTCTTATTGCCTTTGCCTTTTCATCATCAACCTCAATTCCTTATGCACTAACCATAAAACCTAAGAATATGATTTTATCACTGCAAAACATGCACTTTTTCAAGTTTGCATACAATTTTTCCTTTCTTAGAACATCAAGAACAACCCTAATATGTTCTACATGCTCATCTACTGATTTGCTATAGATGAGTATGTCATAAAAAATACAACAACAAATTTACTAAGATATGCACGCAAAACATAGTTGATTAATCTCATGAATGTACTTGGTACATTAGATAAACCAAATAGCATAGCTAACCACTCACAAAGACCATATTTTGTTTTGAATGTAGTTTTCCACTCATCTCATTCTTTCACCCTAATTTGATGGTAAACACTTTTCAAATCAATCTTAGAAAAATGCAAGAACCACTCAACTCATCAAGCATATCAAGTCTAGGAATTGGATGTCTATACTTCACCGTGATTTTATTGATTGCTCGGCAATCCACAAATTATCCGTGATCCATCTTTCTTTGGGACTAATAAAATCGGAACAGCACATGGACTAAGACTTTCATGCACATGTCCCTTTGCTAGCAACTCCTCCACTTGCCTTTGAAGTTCCTTGGTCTCCTCTAGATTACTTCTATAAGCTGATTGGTTGGAGTTGTTGAGCTTGGAATGAAGTCAATTTGATGCTCAATCCCTCTTAAAGGTGGTAAACCCTTAGGCACATCTTCTAGAAAGACATCTTCAAATTCCTGTAAAAGAGAACTAACACAACTAGGCAAAGGATTGTTAAGGTCAGAAGTAGAAATCAAGATCTCTTTGTACCTAAGTACAATCATACTTCTTTTCTCACAAAAAGCACTCCTTAACTCTTTTTCTTTTGCATAGAAACACTCTCTTTTATTTTCTCTCCCTTTCTCTTTTTCTCTCACCAATGGGTCATTTTTATAATTCTTTTTTCTCACTCTTGGCCTCTTTTATCCCATTTTTATTTGTTTTACCCTCACCACTAGAATTCCTCTCAAGTGATCTCAAAATCTTCACCTAATCTTCATATACTTGTTTAGGTGACAATGGAGCAAGAGTGAAATTTAATCCATTTAGGCTGAAAGAATAATGATTCTTAAAGCCATAATGCAAAGCCTTTCTATCAAACTACCATGGACGACCAAGAAGAATATGGCTGGCATGCATAGCCACAATATCACAACAAACTTCATTGTATAGCCCAATTGAAAAAGAAAACAAAACCTGCTTTGTTACCTTTACCTCTCCACAATCATTTAACCATTGCAGCTTGTAGGGACTAAGATGTTTTGTGCATGTTAACCCTAATTTATCCATAAAATTAGTACTAGCAACATTTGCACAACTACCCCATCAATGATCATGATGCACACTTTTCCATTCACAATGCAATGAGTATGGAAAATATTCTCTCTTATTTTACTTTATTCATCTTTAATTTACATATTTAAGGCTCTTCTAATAACCAAAGATTCACCATGTGCAGGATATTCAATGATATGTTCAATTTCCTCTAATGGTGGCATGTTATCATTATCATCATCATCACTTTCATGTTCACTAGCACTATCAATTTTACCATTATCTCTTATTAGCATGATTTTCTTATTTGGACATTGAGATGCTATATGCCCTACTCCTAAACACATAAAACATTTAATGGTACTATGCTTTTTGTTAGAGTTAGATGTTTTAGATTCACCTTTAGGGTCGGCTGGAACTTGCTTTTCTTTTCCATTCCAGGAAGCCTCCTTCCCTTTAAGTTTATCTTCTTTCTTTGACCACTTTGAAGTGAAACTAGAGCTAGAATTAGAAAATCCCTTTGTTGCTCCCTTGAGTTTTAGTTTCTTCTCCACTTTCACGGCCATGTGCACCATATCTTTAAGCTCCACATAATGATGTAATTCAACTATGTTGGCAATCTCCCTATTTAGTGCACTCAAAAATCGAGCCATAGTGATTTTTGAATCCTCCTCTATATTAGTTCTACTCATGATCATCTCCATTTCTTTATGGTAATCCTCCACTGACATGGATCCTTGAGTTAACCATTGCAATCTTTGGTGAAGCTCTCTATAGTAGTAAGATGGTACAAATCTCTTTCTCATCACAGTTTTCATTTTAGCCCAAGTAGTGATGGTTCTTTCTCCATTCCTTCTCTTGGAAATCATTAATTGATCCCACCAAACTAATGCATAATTTGTGAATTCAACTGCTGCAATTTTAACTTTCTTCATTTCACTATAATTATGACAATCAAACACCAACTCAACTTTTCTTTCCCATTCAAGGTAAGCTTCAACATCATTTCTCCCTTTGAATGATGGTATCTTCATTTTTATGGAAGATATGTTGATGTCCCTTTGTTCAGGTCTTCTTTGGGCAATTGATTCCTCACTTTCTTCATCATCTTTCCTTTCTGCCTCATCATCATTTATCATGTTTTCTCTCCCTCTATTCTGCCCCCTTTGATTAGTATTATTTTGATGCCTTTGCAGTATGTTGTCTACATCACCACCATGTTGTTTATGACCAAATCAAACCTTTCAAATTTCCTTTGCATTACCTCTAACATGAAGGCTATGTCATTCATGGACATATCACGTTTTTCACCTCCAGAATTTGACATGGTATAAGAACCTGCAAGAAAATGTTAGTAAAGAAAAATTTCCTCACCACACTCCCTTAATGTTTAACTCAAGATCAGATTGTCACTCCTCTTGTATTTCACTCAAAACTTGGTTCCTTTTTTTTTTATAAGCTCAAGTTCTTAGCCTTTTTTCCTCTCAATTCTTCTATTATCAGGTTGAATTTCAGAACTGGTTCCACTTAAATGAAGTAAAACAAGTTTTGTTTTAAAGACTCTATAAGGAACCTAATGAACAAAATGAATTCAGCAATTCTAGAAGCAATTTAATTTAAATCAACAAAAACTGAAAGTTAACACAAGAAGCAAGGAGTATTTGTGTTAATCAACCCAAAGTAACTACGATTGAGAGTTAGCTACTTAATGCATACAAGAAACAAGAGGTATATGAAAAAATGAAACTAAGAATACAAATAAAAACAATTCTTGATATTAGAAAATAGAATTCAAATCACTCCAATGAGTAATCTGAATATGAAATTCAAATCTATTCCCAATGTAAGCTATGCTTTAAATATCATATTTTGAATACTAAATCAATGCATAATGAGGAACTGATGTAATTTGATCAAATATAATAAGATAGAGAGTTGTTAATGGCATAAATAAGCAAAAAATCTTAAACACTTGTGTAGAAAAATACTGGACAAAAATAGGTACGATTTGTTTTTATATATATTGAGGAAGTTGAATCTGATTCTTTTTTTTTTTCCTTTTGATCTTTTCCTTCTTTGTTTTGAACTTTCAGTAAATAAGAATAGAGAATGAAAAGATAAAAACACAAAATCTAAAGAACAAGAACAAGGTGCAACAAGAATAGAAAAATGAGGAGACTTAGAAGATAAATAAGAATAAGAAATTAGCTGAGAAAATTAAAAAATAAAAGATACCTAGAGATTTATCTTCAAGCCAAAGCTCCGATACCAAATGATGCGGAACCCATGGATCAAAGATTACATCTAGAACCCACCATATACATCTAGCATAGAATCTTAGAACTCAAAAACAAATCCTCCCTACCAAACCCACACCTAACCTATAATTGAGAATTTGGGTGATTGGGATAAAGAAAAATGAATTGATTTAAACGCCACAAGTCAAACTTGATAAGTTAGAATCAATTCTTCATGCAACAAGAATAAGAAGAAAACCTCTCAAACTTGAAAACACTTAAATTACAATAAGCATAATCTGAAAATTTGGATCCTTTTGTTCTTTCCACCCCTCTTTATATAGCTAGAAAAGAAGAATTAATGGCTTAGAAGTCTAGGTTCACACGTATCTAGTCACACTAGTATTAATTACCTATCCACATCAATATTATATTCTAAATCAGTGCCTATAACTCCGATAATATTGATGAACAGATTCTAAATGTATTTTAGTATTGGTTCACATGTGTCTAGTCACACTAGCACTAAACCACATAAATATTATATTGTAAATTCGTGCTAATGCCCATCAACATATTTATGGGCAGATTCTTCATGCTTTTTGGTGAGTTTCTGACTTCCCCTTCATGATTCTTCATATTCAGTACAAGTTGGTCTCCCTCTTCATTAATCCACCTTTGAATGAAGTGTTGGAACACATGTTGGAGTTTCTTTTATTGTGATCTTGTGATTGGTCCACTTGGCATAATGATATCATCAACATATTTGCTGCCTTGTGTAGATTCATCAAGCTTGCTTATAGTTTTCTCATCACACAATTTACATGTACGCAATTAGCACTTTTGGACAGGTGGTACTAAAATATTCAAAGTTCACCCTCAACCTAAACCTCTCTAATCAGCAAATCTTTCATTTGTGAGATTCATATAACCACGCTAAGTCATACAACTTAGTGGTACATATTTAATAATTATAAATAGATAACTCAAAGATATCCAATTTCATAATATCACATACATGATTTATACAAGCCTTCACCAATGCTTATGGTTTCATAAACCATAAATAACATCACACAACCATGACGACACACACATATTCACACATACGCACATTATATCCAACCACACACACATTTACATGTTAGGCCAAACCACCTTTAAATAATTATCAAATCCAGTCATCATAATATTAATATCATGACCCAGCTTTGCTCGGGTCCATAATTAGTCTTAATCTAATGACCTAGTTCTGCTCAGGTCTATCAACTTATGCATTATCAGTCTTAATTTACTTGACAAGTAATTGTTTAGGGCACAAACACACAATATAACTAAACATAATCACATACTCATTAACTCTTTATAACTTTTCAAGTGATCAACCTTTTCATGATCACTAACACATTTCCTCATTCTCACTTATCATTTCCACATTTTAAATCATCAAATAACATATCTATAAGTCACTTTCACAATGTGACTCAAGTTCCACATTTCTTCACAAGTCATAAATATGTCCATATTGGACATCATATCACATAGCATGGTTATACTTCAATCACACCATTCCATTTACAACACACATAATACATTTTCACATTGCATATAATTTCTTTTTATCTCATTTATATATTATACTCATATTTACATTATTATTCTTTTTATATCATTTTGTTACATACACATTTTACACATCACATTACTCAATCATGGGTCACATTCGCTATGTGGCCCATACCCACATATTATTTTTCTATTTTAGTTTCATTTATCAATTTCTCTTTACAATCTCTACATTTTAATTATTTCCACATTATTCTTCATATTACTTATCACATTTCACCTTTATCATTATTTCCAATCACTTTTAGCATGGTTTACATTTTAAGTACATAACCACTATATAGCCATTATACAATGGCTTATCTTACAAATCTCATGCATTTCATATATAAACCTTAATTTTACATTGAGCAAGCCCAATGAAACACTACCATATAACTATGCTATATTGCATAGACTATGTGATTTCTACATTTCCAAATACTTTACATACATAATGCAACTCACATTTGATGAAAACATAAGTTTTAAGATATGTACCAACCTCTTTTCTCTTTTCCAAGCCAAACTCTAAATTTCACCTCTTATTTCACTTTATCCTATACATATATAGTCCATCAATAAGCAACATTATTTATTTAAAGCCACTTACATGCTTAATGTACATTAAACTATCCTTATCTAAACAATTTTTTATCAAAATTCCATTAAAACTCTAAATTCACCATTCACTACTTCATTTAAACTTCATTCTATCAACCTTATTTTCAAAATTTAATCTTAAAATCATTAATTACATACCAAAATAACTAAAATTCAACCCATTTCAATAATTATATCATCCTCCTTCCAAAATCCTAATTTCACATAGCCAAATCGTAAATCTCAACTTTATCCAAACTTGCCCATAATCAATTTCTAACCATAGAATCATTGTAACATTAAATTAATCTATTTTAACAATTATAACTATCCACACCAAAACCCTAATTTAAACATCACTTTTCCATAACCCTAAATTAACAACTTTGTCCATTTCAACCAACCAACTAACAATTAATCATATTCTCCTCATTTAAATGTCATTTCTACCTATTTTAACAATTTAACATCACTTTTTCTCTTTAGCAATTCCAAACATAATCTTAAAATAAAGGAAAATAAAGCTTTAAAGAAAGATGACTTACTTGAATCTTGAAATTTCTTCAAATCCCACTTAATTTATTGAAAATTCTTGTAGAAGTTTGAAGTTTGAAGAACTAAAAATTTCCCCTCTTTCACTCTAAAAAATTTTGCCTAAAAGGAAGAAGAAGAAGGTGAATAGTTCTTTTTTATTTTTTCTTCTTCCTTTGTATCCATAAATATCAATTTATTTAATTATTTCTCTTTTTTTTTCCTATCCACTCTTTTCTTTCTTCTTTTGACTTTTTTTTTCTTTTTTTTTTCTTTTAATTATGATTGTCCAACATCACATTTATATCTCATATATGTATTAAGTTATTCCATGTATGTGTATATGTTATATATATTTTACTTTTTATATATTTTACTTATATATTATGTATATTTTTACCTCCATGTATATGTAATGTAAATGTAATATATATTTCATTTGTACACCATGTATATATTTTGGGTATATCATGCATATATCATGTATATATCCTATTTATATCATGTACAGACCTTGCATTTCCCTGACCAAGATACTAACTATTCTCCCAATTAATTATTTTACAATATCTAAAATTTACGGGTGTTATACTTCTAATTAAATTAACTACACCTTAATATATAATTAAATAATATCAATTGATTTATATTTTTTAAAAAATTTAAAAAGTAATGTGACTTTTAACTTTCATAATAAATTAATTATAAATTAAATAATTTATTTATAATAATAATTAATTTATATTTTTAAAAATTTAAAAAATTTAAAAAATAAAATATATGATTTTTGACATTTTTTAATAAATTAATTATACATCAATAATTAATGTAAATCGTTAATTTATTAATTAATATTTTATTTACAATAATAATTAATTTATATCTTTCTAGAATTTTTAAATTTTAAATAATAAAAAATATGATTTTTAATTTTTCTAACAAATTATTTATTTGGTGATAATTTATAAAAAAACTATGTTCATATTGATAATAATTTAAGTATAATTCTATAATTATAAATCCCCATACTCACATTTTTCTCTCTATTTGAAAAAAAATTAATTGATTTTTTTTATTTTTTTCTTATTTCTTTATACATTCATGATTTTTTATAGCAAAAATATAAGTATATCTTGTTTTTTTTTATTAGCAAAAATATAAGTAGATCTTGTTTTTTTTTTTTTTTTTTTTTTTTTTTTAAAGTTTTGTTATTCTTGTTGTAGCGTAACACATGGGTAAGAGACTAGTTAGTTTGGACTTTGAAGATTTCTTTTCTTTTTTTCCTTTTTTTTGAAGTGAAACTGAGATGAATGACATATCTTGTTCACATTACGAACCAATTTATCTTACGTATTAGCCTTCTCACATAATAGCCTAGTTTAGATGTCAAGAAATATATTTTTTTTTAATAGGAATAATACATTAGAATATACGCACATAGCAAACAGTGACTAGATACGTCCTATAACAAAACTATAGCAATACATTGCTTAGGTTGATATTTAAATAATTCAATCTCTTAAAGCTAAAACAAAAGCTAAAATATTATATTGCTGAAAGCTGTTCATATTTTTATTTCAAAAACAAAATCTTTGCTCCATATAATTTGCAAATAATGCAGCACTCCATTCCCAAAATACAATATTTACTAGTCTCATTGCAATTTAGTCCTTTTCTTTATATATGGGGTGAAATTTTTTGTTACAATTAGTTATTGATTTTTAATATTATAAGATGCCTTGGCCCTTCTAAGTTATGAGTTCTACACAAGATTTTTTTTAAACCTTGCATGCACCAGAATTAGTAATTGTTTGATGTGTAATTATGAAAATATCCGATTCATATATCATGTAATTTGTTAAGCTTACAAGTTTATATCATGCCCACTAAATTGGAATAAATAAATAAATAATAAAATGACAAAGAATTGGAATAAATATATAAATAATAAAATGAAAAAGAAAATGATGATGAAACATATGTGATAAGTAAAAGGGGGCAATTACATAATAGCCTTAAAAATAAATTATCTTTTCATTTGTTTAAAAAAATTTTCATTTTCACGGAACTTAAGTTTTACAATTACAAAAATACGTTTAAAAAAAGAGAAAATTACACCATTTATTACTTTTTAAGTTCCATTTTCATTTTTATTGCACTTATTTTCTTTTTCAATTTTAACTTTTCTTTTTTCAATTTTATGTTAATTTTTATATATTTTTTTTCAAAAGTATGGTGGCTCTCTTTATGCTAATTCTTCTCAACTCTTGTCCATTTCAAAGCAACGCATTAGAGGCTTCTTTTGGTACTTTTCAATTTCAATATTGAATTTTCAATTTCATTTTTTCTCGACTTTAGTTTCAGGATCAAAACCAAGCAAACCTGAAGTTATTGTATGCCATGTTCATTTCTTTGAGCAAGTCCATCATGCTTGGGTTCAAATGTGACTCTTCTTTAAGTTTTTCAGATGTGGAGTTAGGTAAATTGAAATTTAAAGAAATTTGTGTTCTTTCTGATAGATTGTTTTAAGAACTTGATAGGAGATTTAAGGAATTCTTCTTTGTTTTACATGATGTTTCTGCTATTAATAGTGGTATTGGTAAACTGTGACACGAGCCACCGGTATGCTAAACCAGAGATCTCCTCACTTTTGCACGTGATATCAATCCCTTAGAAGATGAAATCTGATCCTTGCAAAGTATGTGACCCAAATCCAACCTGTGAAAGAGAACCTTGCAATTAAACCTATCAACAAAGTGGTTAACTCTGAAAATAGAGAAACCTTGATTCAATGGGAACTAAGAAATAAGAGATAAATCTATTCAAAGAACAAAAGTTTTTATAATTTTATTAATCCATAAAAAAGCTTAAAAACTCCCAATACAATCTAAAATAAAGAGGTATTTATATCCTCTAATAATTAACTCTAAACCTAGTAACAAAAGAATAAAACAAATCTTATTAAATTATTTAAATCCTAGCAAAATAAGGAAACAGAATTAATCTAAAATTTGTGCAGAAAATTGGAAGCCAATTATCTATCTAGTAAAGTCCAAATCTAGGCTTGAGAGGATTGTAGCTCTAGAAACATAGATGAATTTGGGCTTTTAAATCACTCAATTTGGAATTTAGAATCACAAGTTATGGCCCTTTGAAGTAAACTGGTTCAGACAAAAAATGTTCTGCAATATGGATTTTCGGTTTAGTTTCCAGGCTTGAATTGAATAGCTGTTTTGGAGGTGCAAATGAACTCAAATTTATACAAACAAGACCATTCTAAAAAGCTTGAGAAGTTCTCTAAAGGCTTATAAAGATCACTTCTTTATTCTAAAATTCTAAAGTTGCTAAAATCTAAATCAATGCTCCAAAGGTCAAATCTGCCCAAATTTAGAAATTACAAAATATGCTTCTTTTATGATCTTTCACCTCTAATGCTTCCTTAATTAATATTCCAGCCCTTAAATTCAACCTCATGTTCAGTTTTGGACCTTCAAAGTTTCTTTTCATGGGTTTGCATGACCGTGCTATAGTCAAGCTGCTTTGCTTACAATTATTTGGGCAAAGAATGAAGAACCAATGTGTAGAGCTTTAATTTTGGTCCTAATTTAAAAGATAGAATGAAATTTGGTCCTAAATAAAAAAGCCTAAATCGAGTATGGATGGATTTGAAAACCAAATCACTGAATCAGCCTGAAGTGTTATGATGAAGTGGCCATTTCTCATGGCACCATGAGTCGGTTTCTTAATTCCCTAATCCTACTTAAAATCAGACTCTGTTTAGATAACAAAAAGTTTTCTAGTGAGATTAGAACTTTTAATCAGATTAGCCCTGATTAAACCATGATTAAATAATATAAAAGGAGGGCCAAAGGCCAAGACTGGGGGTGACAATTAGCAATTAACAATAAGCTTTCAAAAATTAACAAAAAGAGCAAATAAGTAAAAAGCCAAAAGAAACATAAAGAGTAACCTTAAACACATAGAACATAAGAGAGACAAAAAGCAAGAGACACTGGTGCAATATCACTTGACCAAAACTCCATTGATCCAGACCCATTAAGAACCATTCAAAATAAAAGAATTGTGTGGCTCATCTATCAAGACTTGGCTCAGTGATTATTATTTGGTGACACCTACAACGAAGGTATGATCTCTAGTAATCAGATTTATCTAGTCAATGAATTATCATCTTTAAATTTATAAATTCACTTCGCTTTTTTTTATTATTATTATATTGGTTGATCATATTAAACCCCAATTTCATTAATTAAAACCTTAGTTTTAGGGTTAAAACCTAATTTTGCAATTTCACTCACTAAAACTCTAGTTTTAGGATTAAACTCTAACTTTGCAATCCAAAACCCTAATTACATGTTAAAATCCTGATTTTACAGCCAAACCCTTATTTGATAATTAAAATCTCAATTTTATTAATCCTACCCTAATTTTATAATTATTTGTATGGTGATTAATTGTATGTTTAAATTCATTGTTTACTGTGAATGGTTGAATTGTGTTTGTTTATTATGTGGATTTTAGAGTACTTGTAAAATGCATATTTTCATCTTATGGGTGCCTTGTTTATTTAAATTTTTCTTTATTAAATTTATTTTTGGAGAATATTATAAGCGACATGTTTTCACTTTTTTGTGGGTGTCCCATCTTATTTTATTTGTTTTTTGGACTCGGGACATTATAAGGGCATGTTTTTATTTTGTATGGGAGCCCATTTTATTGCTTGATTTATGATATGATTATTCCTTATTTTATTTACTTTTAATTGATTGTAATATGAATGATGTCATAATATTTTAAAATTTTAATGATATTTAGACTTAAAAAGGAAGCTAATTCCAATGAACCGGACGTTATGGGGAGTGCTGAGCCACTTCTTACCTTCCCTATACGTACCTAACTTTTCAAACTTAGTAGAGGTTGAGGGATTCCTTAGGAATCGAGTCATCTGCCCCTTCTACTTTCTTCATGGCCCTTTCAGGTGGCAACTCATATTTATTCAAGCTTAGGCTTGTATTTTTTAAGGCCTAGAGCCTAACAGTACCAAAGTCGCAAGACTCATTTCACCGGGAGTGGGGGCAAAAATTCTTACTCACAGTGGCGACTCCACTGGAGATAAGAGAAGTTGATTCTTTTGGTCTTTATATTATTTTATTTTTTTATTATTATGATATTATTCATTGCATTACTTAGAATTGCATTATGTATGTGAGTTATGATACCCTGTGAAACCCATGTTATGTGTATGTAATTGATACCATACTTAAATTCAAGGTATAGAGACCGTGCATTGTATAACCACTTATAGCCTTATACCTTTTAGTATATACTTGATATGAAAACTTGATCCTTTTACCCTAAAGTCTAAAGCCTATGTTGTTGGCTTAGTAATTCTTTTTAGGTTTACCCTAAATGCTTACTGTTTGATTATGATTAACATGTCTTATTGAGTTTTGACCCATTTAGTTTATCTTTTTCTAATATGACATGATTATGGTATATCCCTTCCCCGGACCCCACTCATTGCGGGAGCATTCGTACACCGGGCTGCCCATTCAAAAATTCTTTTAAGCCCAAAGCCCAAATGATTTTCATAGCTTTTTAAAATAAGTTTGAAGGCTTTTCAACAAAGTTGGGTCAACAATTACTTTCTACCTTGTGACCCAAGTATGAAGCCCAAAATTAATTTTTGAAATAAATTTTTACAATGGGATTTGAAATGTTTCTAAAGAAGGGTCCAAAATCATTTTTTACTTTATGGCCCATTTATCAAAATTAAGCTTTCATTGGGCTCACAAATTTTCCCTAACAGTGCTTTCCCTATTCTTTGTGAATTTTTAATTTGTTTGTGTAATTTCATTTCATTATACAGAGCAATACCCTCAGCAATGACTTCAATAGCTAACTCTCCACACATATAAGAATCATATGGAATAGATCCATTAAATTTATTTTTAATTCTAGTTCTCACCCTATTTGCAAATAAGGGTGGAAGACTAGAGATGAACTTTTCTTTCCAAAAGTTATTAGCATTATCTTCTTTGGTAAAGACTGATGAAAAGAATGCATCTTTATACCATTTGAAATGAGATAAATCTGGACACTTCAAATTCATCAACTATTCATGGGATTTATCTAGGTACATAAATTTAGGACCAATGAAATGAATACCTATTGTATACAACAAAGTATTCAACACATCTGGCACTATTCGTTGCTGGTTTTCTATAGTAACTTCTATTTTTACTGTAGATAAAATTGCAACTGACCTTCTCTGGTTAAGTAAAAATCCCACCAATCTTTAAGTTGACTAGTAAAACTAGTAATGATAGCTCTTGTAAGATTTTCATCAGAATTACCTCTTGCTTTGGAAGCATTTGAATACATCGTTATATAGAGTATGACATTTTTAATTTGGCATTCTGATAAACAATCTATATTCCATTCAACAATAGATGTACCATAATAGGATACATAATTAAATGATGTATCTTCATACGGGAGATTTATAAGTGAAGGCCTAGGATAATAAGACTTCATTAGCATTGAATAATTAGGTTTAGGATAAGTAATCCTATTAACCTGTCCAGTCTTTTCCCATGGGGGAGGTGAAAGAATAGATTCTCTAGGATTGTAAGAATTAAACATTTCTTTTTAAATTGTTAAGGAATAACTCAGAAGACTTTGATTGAGCCTTAAAATTAGGCTCTTCATACTGAATCTCAAAATTAGATTCAATATTATATTCTTCCTCCTTCTGAACTAGAGGAGTTATTAGTGACTTCTTTTTATCTTCTTTAAGTCCTAATAAGGATAATCTTTTTTCTAATTCTTCCACCATATCATCATCATGTTTACCTATTTTAAGCTTCAATTTTTCAGACTCCATGGGCTTAAATAAAACTCTATTTTTTGAGAGGGAGGTAGAAGCCATGTTTTTATTATGAGAAGAAGACATCTCAGATTTTAAATTTGATAATTGGGTTTCTAATCTTTCAAGTTGTTTACCAACATACTGTAAAGTCAAATTGGTAAAAAAATTTTGATAAATAATTCCCTCCAAGTTTGCTTCTACCTTTTTAAAATGAAAACAAATAACTTCTCGTTGATCATCTAATTTATAAGATAAATCAACCACTAGTGGATAGATGCTTTTAATAAGCTTCCCTTGAATTGTATAATAATTTTGATATGCAGTTTCTAAATAAATAAGAAATTATTTATCCTAAAATTTAAGAACTTTCTTTCCTAATAAGGAAAGGTAATTTTTTATAAATTCTTTAAAATTCTTCTCTCCACCATTTCTCTAATATAAGAGAAATTTCTTGTTAAAATTATTTCGTTCTTGTGTTGAGAATTTTATTTGAATCCATTTTTCAAAAGGTAGATTATTCAACAGTTAATACTGTAGGATTTAACATATCTTGTAATATACTAGCTTGATCATAACCCATATCAGAAAGAGTTGGGCTTTGAGGCAAACTAGTTGGGCTATATTTTCCTCTGTCATGTTTCCCAAAACTGAATTAGTTCTAGGAATAGGAGCTAAATCAATTGATGTTTTAGACAATAGAGATGGATTAATCTAGTTCTAGGAGCATAAGAAAATGATCTCGTTGATGGCAATATTGCTTACCTACTTCTAGAAAAAATAATTTCAACATTGCCATCTTTTTCAACTATTTCTTGAACATTCCTTGACTCTTCTTCTTTTTTTTTCATAGGCACTGCTTATTCTAACATCCAACTTTTAGGTAGATTAACCTGATCGTAAGAAATAGTTTTAGGAACCATTAAATTTCCTTTTGATAGAAGAGGATTCCCTTAAATTAGGGACAACAGAATTTGTAACTTTATAATGTATTCTATGAATAAGGATAATATTCTCAAATCCAAAAAGCATATCATAACCTTCAGTCTTTATATCGAGACTGATTGCACTCAATAAGTGCAGATCTGATAGAGAAAGTGTAAAATTAGGAAAACAAAAAAAATTACATTGGTCCATCACACAAAGAAGATTCCACAACACCTAATAAGGAATCATGAAATTTATTGTGTCTCTTGTCTCGGACATATAAGATTGCCAAACTGTTTAAGGTCCTTTTGGCTAGCTTAAGAGTAACTTGGATTACTCCTATATGAAGAAATTTGAATTTCTCCTGATGTTTTTGAATTAGTTCTTCAGATAGGAGACTGAAAGAACAAAATCTCTCATGATCATAATCAGAGTTAAATAGAAAATTAGAATTAGATTTATATATAGAAAAAAAAAAGACATAGAAAGGATCTTCCAATTGTTTAAATTCTATTCAACATTTTTCATTAATAAAATTTCTTTGTTCTTTTTTTATCCAAAAATTCTAGAAGTACTGGAAGAGGATGAAACATCTCTGTTCAAGCTGGCAAATATTTTATCCATTTGTTTTAAAGATCACAGTCAATAGTTTATATTGTATCTCTATTTAAATAAATCAAACTGTTTATCTGTTTAACTTAAAGTGAAACCCCAAGTCACATTTTCATTTTTGTACGTTGAATTATGTTGTAAGGATGTTTTGGAGTAAACTATTGGCAGTGATCTTTAAGAAGAATGGATAGACTATTTGCTAGTTTGAATAGAGACACTTCATCCTCTTCTAATATCTCTAGCTCTCTAGATTTAAAAAGAATAAAGAAATTTTGCTTATGGAAAATATTGAACAAAATTTAAATGACTGGAAGCTCCATTCTATCTCTCCTTCTTCTATTTATAAATCAAATATTAATTTTCTTTTTAATTCTAATTATGTTGTTAAGACTGTAGAGTACTGATTATGTTATTAAGACTATAAAGCAGGCTATATCTATCCATGAAGGTTTTAGTTCTTTCTATCTTCTGTCTGAAGGACTAATATTGAAACATCAGGGGAAATTCAAGTTCATTCATATGGGAGTTATTCAAGTTGCTATTAAGCTAGCTATCAGGATTGGCTTAAACACATCTGCAATCCTATGTGTCCATGATAAAAGATATATCAAGTTCCATGATTCCTCATTAGGTGTTGTGGAATCTTTTCTCTGTGACAAACCAATGTATTTTTTGTGTTTTCCATATTTCACTTTATCTCTTTCAAATCCACACTTATTAAGTGCACTCAGTCTCAATATAAAGACTAAGGGTTATGATATGCTTTCTGGATCTAAGAATATTATCCTTATTTACATGATATGTTACAAGATTATGAATTTTGTTGTCCCTAATTTGAGGGAATCTTCTACTAAATATTTGAAACCAAAATGAACTACTACCTTATTTTTGACTAATTTGTTAAAAGGTAATCTTATGGTTTTGTAAAACTATTTCTTGGGATCAGGTGAGTCTGCCTGAAAAGCTGGTTACTGGAATAAGCAGTCCCTGTTAAAATAAAAGAATCTAGGGATGCACAAGAAAAAGTGGAAAAGGATGGTAACGTGGAAATAATCTTTTTCTAGAAGCAGATGAGCTAGATTACCATTAAGGAGATTATTTTCATATGCTCCTAGACCTAGATCAATTCCTTTAGACTCTATAGCATCAGTGGCTTCAGCTCCAATAGCTCTAATTCCCATATCTAATTTAGTTTTGGGAATTAATAGAGCTAAAGTAAATATAGCCCAGCCAGTGTATGAAGTAAAAAGGCCTCAAAGCCCAACTCCTTTAGACATGGGCTATGACTAATCTAGTATAGTGCAAGATAAACTAAATCTTTTAGTTTTAACAGTTGAAGACTCTCCTTTTGAAAGATGGATTCGGATAAAATTCTTACCACAAGAACAAAGTAGTTTTAATAAAAAAAATTCCTCTTATATTAGAGGAAAGGTGGTAAAAAGAATTTTAAAGAATTTTGGAAACATTATCTTTCCAATTATTAGGAAAGAAAGTTCCTAATTTTCAAGATAATAATTTCTTATTTCTTTAGAAATTGCATATCAAATCTACACTACTACTACTAGGAAAGTTATTAAAAGTATCCATCCACCTATTGCTGATATACAACATAAATTGGAGGATACTCGAATAGTAGTTAGATCTCCTTTCAAATAGACAGAAGTTAAGGTTGAGGGAATTATCTTCCAAAATAATTTTACTAACTTGACTTTACAGTCTGTTGGTAAACAATTGGATAGAATAGAATCCCAAGTTTCTAGTTTAAAATCTGAGATATCTTCATCTCAGAAAAAGGAGTTAGCTTTTACATCTTATATATTATATGATTATGTATGCCAACGCTTCTAAAGCTAAGGGTAATTCTGATGAAAATGTGGCTAGAGCTATTATTGTTGGATTTACTGGACAACTTAAAGGTTTGTGGGATTTTCATCTTGCTCAGCAAGATTAGATGCAAATTTTATCTACAGTTAAAATAGAAATTACTGTAGATGGCTAGTAAAGACATGTTCCTAATGTAGCAAACACCTTATTGTATTCTATAGGTATTCACTTCATAGGTTCTATGTAATGTTTAAGATTTTAAATACTAAACTTTTAATTTAATATTGATAATTGATAGTGAATTGTAATATAAGTGGCATGGATAAGTGTTGTGAATAGTATATCTCAAAATTTACTAAAGGTATTATTTATTTTTACAGTTTTACGAGACTAAAAATCAAATTAAATCAAAAGATAAGAAAGAGGGTGCACCATAGTTAAAATGAGATTGACCATACTAGATTGAACATATTATATATATGTGGACATGTGTGTGTGTAGAATCTTCTTGCTTCTTCCTCCTCATCCACGCTCATCATCATCATCAACATAACCAAAACTTCTTTTTTCTTCCTTCTTTTCAAGAACTTTAGCCATAATTTGAGAGAAAATCACATCTAGCTATAAGTTTTTAAAAGAATAAGCTAGAAAAGGTGAGATTATCAGTAAGTGATCAAAGAAAACGAGAAAAAAAGAGAGAAGAGAGATTTTGAAAGAGGTATGTGCTTATGTATTTTAATTTGTAAATATTTGAATTTCTATGAATTTAATGTTTGAATTTATTGATTGAGTCATTTATAATGAATTGTTTCTTGAAAACATTGATTAAATGGATTGATGAGTGAAAAATTAATTAAAAGAATTTATGGGTAGTGAATATGATTCTTAATTCAATTTTTATAAGAATTGGGAAGTTTGATGTTGTTTTAGCCATAAGTGATTATTGAAGACTCGATTAATTTAAGTGTGATTAAAGTATTTGATTTAGACTCTTTCTATGTTAAAGAAACTAGTTTTGATCCATTGTTATCATATATTTAGATATATGGAGTTTAAGTTGATAAGGGTTTGAAATACAAAACTTTGCTTGACACAACTAGTGTACGGCCATGTCACTGGGTGTGTCAATGATGCTGTGTTTCAATATTGGAGACACGACCAATAACATACCCGTGTTATTGGATGTGTCATAGCTACTGTGATGAAAATTAAATGATACGACCAGTAACACGCCAATGTCATTGGGTGTGTCATAGCTACTGTGATAAAAGATAAATGACACGGCCAGTGATATACCCGTATCGTTGGGCATGTCATAGTTACTGTAATGCAAGTTAAATGACATGACCAATGACACACCCATGTCATTGGGCAGGTCAAAGCTTTTGTAAAATGAGCAAGTGATACAGTCATTGATACACCCATGTCGTTGGACGTGTCGCTTGAAGAATTTGCCTAAAGTAGTTCTTTTCCTTGTCTTTTATCAGTGATTTCGGCCTAAATGTCTATAAGGCCTCAAAGTGTAAAAGATTTTTGAAATCGACCCTAACAAGTAGTGCAATAAATTTTGAATATATGATAAATATGTGTAATACCAAGTGGTGATCAAAAAATTATTCCATTGAAGTGATATACATAATTCAGTGTTAATCAAAACTGA
Source organism: Garcia nutans (assembly GCA_947685225.1). Classification (NCBI taxonomy): domain Eukaryota; kingdom Viridiplantae; phylum Streptophyta; class Magnoliopsida; order Malpighiales; family Euphorbiaceae; genus Garcia; species Garcia nutans. The sequence goes on along the minus strand of CANTUV010000035.1, from coordinate 23,926,684 downwards.
TGAACTGCCCAAATTATACTAATTTTAGATCTAGCTTTGGTTGAATGGCTAACTAGAGGAAGGATAATCATAGTGATAGTGGGCACCTCATGCCATTAGTGGACACATTGTGTCATCCATGACAGTGGGCATAATTGCCATTATATATTCTTGAGATTTGACATTAAATTGGTACACTAACCTGTTATCCAAACCTATGATCTAAGTTTAGTATGTACGGACATAATTAATGAAGTTATATAAATTGAAAATATATGTGAATATGATGTTATGAATAATAGAAGAAATGCAAAAAAATAATATAAGTTAATTACTTAAAATTGACTTACTGTGTTACAATGTGAAAGTGATTGGTAATGTATATATTAATATTTACAAGTGAAAATTCTAATGCACGGAATACAAATATTATACTCAAGTTATTGAATTGATCAATAACTTTCTAAGTGTTATAATGATTGAAAGTGTATATAATGATATAAGATATAAAGTGCTCCAAAGTATAGCACTAAATTTAAGTGCCAAAAATTATAGATTGAATGAAACTTTGGAATTCTATGGAAGAACATGATATTTGAATTTTTGGGGATTTTGTATTAGCATGTTTTGATGGCTTATTTGAATATGTACGAAGATGTTGTGAGTAGCTAATGATGATGATTAAAGGTGTTATAGTTTTGAGTTTGGAATGTTTGTGGTCATATGGTTGAGAGTTCAAAATGTAAGATTTTTGCCTGACCATAATATACAAAAAGGAATTCTATTAATGAATGTTTATGGTCATATGGTTAGAATTCTATTAATTGGATAAACCATATATAAAAAAGGATTTTCAAGGATAACCGGATGAGATAAACCCTTGACCATAATAAAAGGAATTTCAAAACATGTTCCATCATTACAAATGGTAGCATTGAGAGCTTATATTTAACTCCCATAGTAGAATCATTTATAGTATTTAATTTCTCAATTATTTTAGAGAAATATCTTGATAGAACTAGCCCTTCATTAATGCATTTCAAGTTTGCACCAAAGCCAATTAGAGCTATTATTTTGAATATGTATTCCTTATTGACAACCACTGTAATATAACTGTAACATTTATGGGTGGTAACTTTATTAACTAAATTAATAAACTAAAGATTTTTAGCTTATTCTTTAGTTAATTGATTTTCTTTACTGTTTCCACCCAAACTAAGAAGATTCAAGCTTTATCTTGTGATGATGATCTTAAGAGGTCAATAAGAAAATGGCTAGCTAATGAGCTAGAAAAGCCATATGATTAAAAGTCATTATGGATAGAGTTAAAAGTTCAAAAGCCATTAAAAGACAACCTATAATTGGTGAACTTAAAGCTAAAATTAATTTTATTAAAATAGAATTAAAAGATCTTAAAGATAGGGTCTCTTTTCTAGAAATAATTAATAAAGAAGCTGATGAAGATTATGATGAATTTCCTTATGAGAAATTCAATACTGCAATAGATGCTACTAAAGCACCACCTAATTTAAAGGTGGGGGAAGGAAGAAGTAGAAAAAATATAGAATGTTTTTTTAGTGGCTTACCTTCAGCCATATATTTTATTGGTAAAAAATGACAAACAAACTTTTGGTGGAGACTTATCTTTAGTCTCAATGCTTTGTAGGTCTAGACAGACTTATTTTCAGCGCACTATCTTTTGTAATTTTTTCAATTTAATTATTGTGCTTGTTGTTGTAAGCAATGTGTGAGTGGGGATTTTTGCCCCCACTCATGGTGGAATGGTTCTTACGACTTCGGCACTGTTTAGGCTCAGGGCCTTAAAAAACATGGACCTAAGTCCGGAGAAAATGGAGTCGCCACCCTGACGGGCCGGGAAAAAGAAAGGGGTGGATGACTCGATTCCTAAGGAATCCCCAACCCCCTAATGGGTGTGGAAAGTTAGGTACGTGTGGGGAAGGTGAGAAATGGCCCAGCACCCCCACAACGTCCGGTTCATTGGAACCGGCCTCCTTTACAGGTCTTAATATTATAAAATTTTTAAATATAACAATATCATCCATATTACACACAATAATTAAAAGAAAGCATCATTATATTAAAATCAAAGCAATGTTCAAACAAAGCAAATAAATGGACACCCATCCAAGGATGGAAACATGTCCTTACATCACATGCCTAGATAGGACACCCACCAAAAGGTAGAAACATGCCCTTTACATAGGTTCTAAAATATAAAAGCAAATTAAATTACATGATGTTTAACTAATGAGGTACCCACCAAGTGGAAACATACCTCTTACAACTTTTGGAAATCTAAATTACTTGATAAAAGTAAATAATCATTTATCCTAAATAAATCATTCATCAAAGGTATAAAATAAACATCCATCCATGATAAATTAAATAAATCAAGTATTGAAATTAAATAAATTAATGCATAAGAGATAATTCAAAGCATAATCAAGTATAGAATTAAATAAAGCAAATAAAAGTCTAATTATAGCTACTGTGACTTTTTATGGAATTAAAATAAATTAGGGTTTTATATTTTGAAAGGTTGGTAAAACTCTTTGATTAAACAAATTAAGGTTTGAATGGTGAAATCATGAAACTAGGGTTTTAGACACTTTAAAATACTTTGATTTATGATTTTTGGTTAATGGGTTTCTAAGCTACTGTGTAAATTTAATCTATTTATGGTTTTATGATTTTTAATGTTTTAGAAGAATTAGGGTTCAAAGTTTTAAAAGGATTAGGGTTCATTATTTTGAATTTTAAAAGTTGAATTTGGGTTTAATATTTTTAGAATTTAGGGTCACGGGTGGTGAATTAATTTTTAGGAATTTGGAAATCAATTTGATAATTTCATGAAATTTTATGAATTTAAACAAACAAATTAAAGTTTTTATAAGTAGAAAAGATGTTTTTTAAGTCTTTTTGAATGAAATAGAACCTACTTTAAAATTTTAAAAGAAACAGAATTTAAATCTTAGTTTTGTTGAAAAATATGTTCAATTAGAGTTTTAAGATTTTTAAGAAGTAAAAATAACAATTTTAAGCCTTTTGGAAGATAAACCAACGAAATAAAGCTTTTAAATTTATAAAAACTAATTTAAAACTCTAAGATTTTAGATTTTGAAAAAAGCAAATTCCTAGTTTTAGCTACTGTGTAAAAATAATAAAGAAATTAGAATTTCATACATTCTTTTGTAAGTTGCACCAAAATTGCTTTTTTGGATGAACAAGCTCAAAAGACCAGCCTTTTTGCCTTTTTCTAATCCCCTAAATTGTGCTTCTGCTCCTTTTAATATCAATTGAATTCAAGCTTTTCCTTTACAGATTTGGATTTTCTTTTTTCCCTGTCCCTTTCGGCCTCCCTTTTTTAATTGCCTTTGGTCCTTATTTATAGTGGTTTGATGTGGTTTTTTCCTAATTAGTTAAGGTAAGTAACATTAATAAAAAAAAAAAGAAACCGAAACCTAATTGAATTAGGTTTCAAAAATTTTGCGTCGAAAACATTGCACTGCCGAAAAAAAATGCTGCGGAAAAACTGCGCTGGCAAAAAAATCTGCCGCAGCTGGCTGCGGCAGCTCGAGCGGAGAGGGCCCGTAAGCTATTTCGCAGGCAAAAAAATTATGCGTGCTATTTCACAGGCAGAAAAATTCTGCATGCAAAATAGCTGGGCTATTTCGCAGGCAGAAAAATTCTGCGTGCAAAATAGCAGGGCTATTTCGCAGGCAGAATTTTTCTGTGTGCGAAATGCCCACAGGCCCGCTCGACGATTTTTTTGTCTTCGATTTTTTCGACTCCGATTTTTATTTTTATTTTTATTTTTTAACTTTTATTTGTTTATTTCTATTTTTTATTAATAAAAATTAGATGCTAAAGCAAAAATTATTTTGGACTAATTAGACAACAAAAATTATTTTAGACTAAATAAAACATATTGGACCGGATTGGGTCAAAAATTAAGGGTCTATAGTTTTTCCCCTGCTTGAATGATCTGAAACCTTAGTGAAAGAGAGTGAAAATCAATAAAACTTAATTTTTGAGGTTTTGGGTTCTGGACCCGAGAGATTTGGACACTCGATCCTAAACTAGACTTGGATACTCGATCCTACTGGATTTTTGGTACTCGATCCTAAACTGGATTCGGATACTCGATCCTAACTGGATTTGGATACTCGATCCTAAATTGGATTTGGATACTCAACCCTAAATTGGATTGGGATACTCGATCCTAACTTGATTTGGATACTCGATCCTAACTTGGATTCGGATACTCGATCCTAAACTTGATTGGGTTACTCGATCCTAACTGGATTTGGATACTCGATCTTAAATCAGATTTGGATACTCGATCCTAAACTAGATTTGGATACTCGATCCTAAACTGGATTGGGATACTCGATCCTAACTGGATTCGGACACTCGATCCTAACTGGATTCGGACACTCGATCCTAACTGGATTTGGATACTCGATCCTAAACTGGCTTTGGATACTCGATTCTAAACTGGATTTGGATACTCGATCCTAAACTGGATTTGGATACTCGATCCTAACTTGGATTGGGATACTCGATCCTAACTTGATTTGGATACTCGATCCTAACTTGGATTCGGATACTCGATCCTAAACTTGATTGGGATACTCGATCCTAACTGGATTTGGATACTCGATCCTAAATCGGATTTGGATACTCGATCCTAAATTGGATTGGGATACTCGATCCTAACTTGATTTGGATACTCGATCCTAAACTTGATTGGGATACTCGATCCTAACCTGGGTACTTTGACTTGAGATTGGAATTGATTTTGATTTAATTTGGGTACTTGGACCCGAGATTAGATTTGATTTGGATACTTGGACCCGAGAATGAATTTGACTAACCTTTTATCAGTTGAGAAGTTTGATTGCTCTGGCTGTTCTATGCATTGTGATTCTTCATCCTCATAATGGATCTTCATCCTTGGAGATTTGGTCTTCACCCTTGCAAATGGATCTTCATTCTTGAAAATGAATCTTCATCTTTTGACATCGGGTCTTTACCCTTGAAAAATGGATCTTCATCCTTTGAGATCGGGTCTTCACCTTTGCAAATGGATCTTCATCCTTGAAAATGAATCTTCATCTTTTGACATTGGGTCTTTGCCCTTGAAAAATGGATCTTCATCCTTTGAGATCGGGTCTTCACCTTTGCAAATGGATCTTCATCCTTTAAGATCGGGTCTTTACCCTTTAAAAATGGATCTTCATTCTTTGAGATCGGGTCTTCACCCTTGCAAATGGATCTTCATCCTTTGAGATTGGGTCTTTACCCTTGAAACATGGGTCTTTATCCATTGGAGGTCGGGTCTTTACCCTGGCTTTAGCTCTTTTAGTTGGATTGGTCTTTTGTCTTTTGCATCTTCATTCTTTTGAGAGTTCTTATGTTCCATTCTTTTGTTCTTCCTTTTTGCAAAGATTTAGCTATTTTTAATTAGACCTTATATCCTCTCCTCGCCCCCTGTGTGGCAAAATATTTGTAAGTGAGTTTAAAAATATTTGGTATATAAACTCAAAAAAATGAAAAGGAGAAACTTTGCCCCCTGTGTAGGCTCAAACCAAATATTTTATCCATGCAAGCTTTGATTGATGTTTTTGCCATCTAGTTCTTCGCACAAGCACGTATTTCTTCTCTTTGAAAAATTACTGGAGCTTTCTCAAGCAATGGGCTTTCCATGCCCCCCTAATTTGACATCTTCTTTTGATTCTTCACTTCACAGAGTGTTTGCTGTTCACTTTGATAAAGAATAGACAATACAAGATAAGAAAGTGCGATGTGATATGCTCATATATGCATGATATGCATGAATAATACTTACAATCGTTCCATCGACTCACAGACCGAGGTGATTAGCAGAAGTGTTCTCATTGGTTCCCTTTTGACGCTTGTTCAAGTATTGCATTGGAATGATCGAATGCTTTGCATTTGTGGCTTTTAATTTCAAGATGTTGAGAACATGAGTGGTGGAGACCCTAAGCAGCAGAGTTAGGGATACATCCTTTTCAAGCTATGTCTCAGCATGTCAATTGATAGCTTCTTCATGACCTTGCCAATAATCATTTCTTTTGCCTAATGTATCCTTTGGAGGTTCAACATACTTCCCTTAACTTGAAGGCTTTTTATGACAAAACATTTTTTTTGAATTTTTTTGAATTTTTTGAATTTTGATTTTGAAATCAAATGTTGGCTTTGCCAAATCAATGTCAATGTAACTCAGGACTTGATTTTCCAAATTAACATATCTATAACATGACAACCCTAGTTACCGTACTAAACTCGGGAATCATTTCTATTTAAGTAAGAATTGTTGCACTTTAGATAGGCACATACACATTACTTGGCCAAAGGTTCTCATTTGAGTTTAAATATTGTCTATCTCATATGCATGCTTATTTAAACTATCTCCACTAATAGGCTCTACCTATCAAGAGAGATCAACAGGTCTTTAATAGGCTTGAAATGAGGTCTATGAGAGACATGGGTTAAATGAAGGCTATTTTGAGATAGGAGCTGATGTGACACAATGGACAAACCCTCACACTACAAATTTCTTGTTTGAACTTTAAGCAGTTGGGAGCAATCTTGCTAGACTCCAAATTCCTTTTGACATTAATCTAGATATCGATTGGAATGGTCTTTGCCCTTGCATAATGTTTGGCACCCAAATTCATTTCTTTTCTTCTTCTCCCTTTTCTTTCTTTTTATTTTTCTTACTCTTCCCTTTCTTTGAGCATTTTATCATTTTTTCCTTCTTCCTTGCAGGACTGTCAAGTACAGAACTTTCAAGAACTGGATGGTCTCCCTCCTTTTCTCCAATTTTGATTGAAATGGAAGCCTTTTGCTGCTTTAGGTAAAAGAAAACTCATTTGGCTTTCTGAACCATCTTTTTAGGTTTTATTTTCTTTCTTTTCTTTTCTTTTCTCTCTTTTTTATTTTCTTTCTTTTTTCTTTCTTTTTTTTTCTTTTCTCTCTTTTTTTTGGTTCTAGCTCTAAAAGAGTTGTCTTGTTTGTACTAACTTGGGCTTCCAACAATAGATGAGTGGAGTCATATAAATCTTCTTTAATAGGGATAAATCATTTGTTACTCTGATGCTGTCTTGATATATTGGAGATATTAGGAAAACTTCAACTACCCTTATGGTCTTAAAAATATCAACTACCCTTATGGTCTTGAGAACTTCAACTATCTTTATTGTCTTGAGAACTTCAACTATCCTCATGATCTTGACTAATCATTGCTTTCTTTAATCTTCTCGCCTCTTCATCTTAGTGATCATAAGACTTGTCAAAAGTATCACAACAGCTCAGGGTAGGTTGTTGGGGTTATATGCCAATTAAAAGAAAGCTAAAATTTTATGAGGCTCAAAGGGACAACTAGGGATTGATATCTAATAGGGTGGATACTAGTTGTTGGCTAACCAAACAATGCCTAAATCATCTCTCCCTTAAATAAGTAGAGTTCAATTTCACCTCGAAAGATTGTCAAAGTATATCCTAAGACTGACTAGGACCTTGACAAAGGTAATTATGCAGGAGCCCTCTCTAAGTAAGCATACATCTAAGTAAGCATACACAACTCAATGCTATAGAGCAATTCCCTCACATAGTAAAGTCATTCAAGTCATGATACATAAATATATTAATTCATGAATTATCAAGCTAGATTCCTCATTGGTTGACACCAAAATTAACAAAGACCAACAAATTTTTTGATAAAAGTAATTTATTCAAGCAACTTTAAATTTGAAAAACACGATAGTTCTAATTAAAGAAAGTAAAATTGAAAGGCAACATTCAAGCTAAGGAAAGTTCACAGAGTTAGGCTTCTTTTCCTTTCACATCTCCAATATCCCCATCTTGAAAAGAGGATAAAACAAAATCTTCTTCCAATCCTTTTCCCACCATGAAGGTTGCCAGTGGAGGTACTCTTCCAAACTTAGGCAAAGGGTTGTTCTTGGTATTGGGCTTATCCAGCTTAGGTAGCTTGCCACTATCAATCAAATATTGGATTTCATGCCTTAGATGAGCACATTTATTTGTTTCATGCCCTCGCATTTGATGAAATTGACAGAAGGCCTCGGCATTGAAGTTTGGTGGCAATGGATTATGTAAAGGTCGAGGAGCTAACGGTTGTAACAACCCTTTCTTTTGCAGCTTGCTAAAAACCCAAAATAGAGGCTTCCCCAAATCTGAGAATTGTCTTTTATTCCCTTGACCGGTTACATTAACATCAACTTCTTTTTGTGTTCTTTGATTGTTAGGCTGGTTGTTCCCTTTCTCATTCCTTCTTATTGAAAAGCGATTCTTCTCCCTTTTCCACTCTTCAATTTGTAGACCAGCTTGGAGAAGATCTTTGAAATCCCTTATAAGGGTGTGAGACATCCTTTCACAGAGATTAGGCAACACCCCTCTCACAATCATCCTTATTTGATCAGATTCATCGGGCCTTTTCTTGAGCAAAGCGGCCTTGTGTCTCCATCTCTTCACATAGTCCACAAAATTCTCATTTGGCCTTTGTCTAATGGACTCCACTTCCATTAAGGTAACTTCCAACTCAACATTATATCCATATTGTTGGATGAAGGCTTTGTAAAGTAGATCCCAACTCTTTTGTGTTCCTTCATCTAATGTATTGAACCAATTTTGGACAACAGGGTCCAATGAGAGCATGAAGTACCTTAGGGTTTAAGCCTTAGTAGCTCGGGCAGATTGCATGGCAGTGATATACTGCTTCACATGAAGATGAGGATTTCCGGTGCCATTGTACTTAGCAAAGGAAGGCATCTTGAATTTATAAGGGACCTCTTCATCTTGTTCAAATAGTTTATCGATCTCGGACATCTCCTCGGTTTTCAGCTTTTTCTCAAATTTCTTTTCTAAATCAGCAATCATCTTTTCAACATCGGATGTCTCGGTCTTTTCAATAGTTGCCTTCTCAATGACCTTTGGCTCCTTTTTGTCTTGAAGATCTTGGTAGTATTGAGCCCAATCATCATCATCAATGATCATCTTATCATCATCAAAAGCTACTTCATCAACTTTAGCCTTCCCTTTGACCTTTGGTTTCTTAGTGCTAGCAGATGCCTCGGCATGGTTTTCTAAGATTGTAGTCAATTGGTTCTTCATGGTCTCAGCTAGGGCCTCTTTGATTTCTTCCATCTTGGCATTGAGGGCCTCATCCACCATCCTTTGAATTTGTTCGGGCTCCATTATTTTTAGTGAGCAAGTGATTGAGTCGTTGCTAGATACTTCGTCTCCGGTGTAGGTTGGATTGTTGTAAGCTTTAGAACTATCGTAATCCAGGGCTATGAGCCAGAGAGGATCAATGATATGAGATGCAAATGTATGCATGTATGCATGTATGCACAAACAATCAACAAATAAGGATAAATAGGACGTTCCTTATAACATCCACACACGAATGGCGAGTCTCTTTTCCTAGGTATATGGTTAATAAAATACCAACATGGGGTATCTTGTTTTCGAATAATTCCCTCGGACGTTTCAACCAATAGTTATATTTTCAAAAATGGAAATCAATCCATGATAATTTCCATTAATTAGGTCTTAATCCATTCAACCAACTATAGTAGCTTTTATGCTATGTTGGATTAAAACGAAATTAAAAGGTTTATTACGAATAGATTTCTCACTTGAAAAGAGTAACTAATGGTTCATGCCAAAAACAAGCCCATGGTTAATTTATTCTTACACTACAAAAATATTCGGCATTTGCGACGGAAATCTGGACGGACATGTTTTCGTCGCAAATTTGCTACGGATCTGTGACAGATTTGCGACGGAAGGACAAGTCAGAGGAATTTTGAGAAATTGATAGCAAATCCGTTGCAAATCCGTCGCAGATCTGCGACGAAAATCATTCCGTCGCAAATAATCGTCGCAAAAGTTGGCGCGGAAACTTGGCGCGAGAGAGAAAACACTAAAAAAACCAATTTGCAACGGAGATCTGCTACCATCTATTGCCGTCACAAATTTCACTATAAAAATATTCGGAATTTTGCGACGGAAATCTGCGACGGACATGTTTTCCGTCGCAAATTTGCTACGGATCTGCGACGGACATGTTTTCCGTCGCAAATTTGCTACGGATCTGTGACGGATTTGCGACGAAAGGACGAGTAAGAGGAAATTTGAGAAATTGGTCGCAAATCCGTTGCAAATCCGTCGCAGATCTGCGACGAAAATCAGTGCGTCGCAAATAATCGTCGCAAAAGTTGGCGGGATTACTCCCGCCTAGAATTTTTGCGAAAAATGTTACGTCGCAAATCCGTCGCAGATCCGTAGCAAATTTGCGACGGAAACATGTCCGTCGCAAATGCCGAATATTTTTGTAGTGAAAAATTGAATTTGGCTGAGTTTAATGCCGTATAATTTTTTCTTTCTTTTTCGTGTCACTTGATCTTGGCTGAGTTTATAGCATTCTGGAAATTAGAAGACTAGTGCAGGAAGTAGAGGTGTAGTTTACATATTCCTATTTTATGTTTTATTATATATTCTATACATTTCTTTTCTAAAATGGTAGTTGAAGAATTTCAATTAAATGTGCTTATTACTGTGTCGTTGCATTTGTTCTGTTAAATGATTTGTTTATTTTTAAACCTTTTTTGTTAAATGAAAAATGAATGTATGCAATGAGGTGTTACGTTACTGTTCCACCAATTCTGTTATTAGATGATGAATTTTATACATGCGCTACCAACTGATTTCAGTTGCATATATACTTAATAAAAGCTTGTTTGATTACTCAAAAGAGCTTGTTTTTCAAATATCGATTTTATTTCTTAGATTTTTTAGTTGATTTTCAATCTCTATACTGCAATCTATGATGCAAATTATTTATTGGTTCTGAATTACAATGTTGATCATTACAAAATCACCATCTTTCGGCTGAGATTGCAAATTATGATTAACATCTGTTTCTTGCTCAGTCAGTTTGATCATTAGTCATTTTTTCTTTATTTCCCCACATTTGTTTGAACTAAATTGCCCATGGTATCTGATGTCCAGTCTTATTTTTTGTAGCTGGGCATTTCGTTGTGAAGGGCAAAAAACAAATGTTAACAGAACTTGCGACACGGTTGACTGTCTTCAATGAGCTTTCTGTTACGTTAACCATGCTTACATTTCGTATTGATTGAGCTTTTCTATGTCCTTGTTAGGTTCTTATTTTATGCAAGATTATTGTAATCTTCATTTAGAGAACATATTCTTGGAATTTACCCACAATTTTCTTTTATATCATAATGTTGTGAAACAGTTGTTAGTAAGTGCATTTTGTAACTCCAATTGCAGGAAAACTGGCGCCGCCCTAAAGGAATCGATTCTAGGGTGTGAAGGAAAGCTGTACCCTTATGCCTAATATAGGTTATGGCTCTGATAAAAAGACTCGCCATTTCATGCCAAATGGTTTCAAAAAGTTTGTGGTACACAATGTCAAAGAACTGGAGCTGTTGATGATGCATAACAGGTGAGTGATTGACTCTAGATTTGGTATTGAGAGAGTAATTTTGCGTTTCCCATATGGTTACTGTTACCAATACTAGTGTTCTACCTCCTGCTGTTCAGGACGTACTGTGCTGAAATTGTACATGATGTGTCAACTAGAAAAAGAAAAGAGATTGTGTACATTTTATTGTAGCAAACAATGTAATTTTGGTGGATATGAGTACATTATTTATATATATATTTTCGTTTCTCCAATGTTATTTTATATGATAACATTTATAACAACATTTAATTAATTTCGTAACACTTAGGTCAATATTGGCAAATAATTGGCCTGCATTGTACTTGCATTTATGATATTTTATATTATTTTAAATGAAATAATTTTGGTTCATGAGAAGTAAGTTGGCCTTACTTTAATTGTTGTTTACAATCTTATAGGTCGCGGAACAAGTTGTAGTTGAGTATGTTCCAGAAAAGGCAGAGTTGGATGACGGGATGAATGAGGAATTCAGGAAGATATTTGAGAAATTTAGTTTTCAAGAAGCCGGTTCTGAGGTATGATTGTTATTTTCTTTGATAATTAAGCATTACATGTTACTTATAATGATTGTTCTGTTAATGAGTTTTTTGAAACTTGGTTCTATTGTATTTAAACCAGGAGAGCGATAAAAAAGATGAGTCTGCCCAGAATGCCGACTCAAAGAAAAAGGCAGACTCTGACTCAGAAGAGGAAGAACAAGATAATCAACAGAAGGAGAAAGTTGTATCAAACAAGAAGAAAAAGGTAGGGGCATATGAACTGCATAAGAATAGGGACCCTTGAATGATTTCTCTTTTAATATAATATAATTTGCTAGTGGTTGGGGATCTAGATATTGAATGATTTATTTTACTTTATTTCTCCATTTGAATTATGACTTATATTTGCATGTTACATATTGGGGATTTTTCATTGTTGAAGTGCTAATTCATCTGCTTTGAATTTTCAAATGCCTTTACATTGTGCTAAATGCTCGGGCTAGATTCGTCTAAATTTAATATTAATTATAGTTTTGAATCCCAAGTATTTGGGCTGATTGCTAAATCATACAGCTACTATATATTCTATTATCTTGTGAGAACGTGTCTCTCATCAGATCTTCATTTTATTTTGTAGGGAAAGCGTGGTGTTGAGAAGCAACCTTTTCAGCTTCCTGATTTCATTGTAGCCACTGGCATTGAGAAAATTAGACAGGTGGTTATTATGCGATTAATCTTTTACATGTTTGTGCTTCTCCATAAAAAAAAGATCTTACCATTGCTTGGACACTTTTTCTTTCTCAAACACACACATGCATATAATTTGCTTGTTGAAATGAGCAGATCCTTTAGCAAATATAATTATTCTTTGATTTCCCTTGGTAACTTTTTGTCATGCCTTTCTAGTTTAGGATTTTGGAACAATCATCCATTAAAAAAGTTTTTTTGATAGCCAGTGTACTTGCCATACTCTTTATGTGGCATTTGTTCAGTTGGATCTACTGGAGATCAAACTAAAAGATCTTGTTATTACTTATGGCTTGATAATTTACTACATTATCTTCTTATGTAGGCTTACATTGAAAAAGAGGACAGTAAAAAGTTAAAACAGAAGCAACGTGAACGTATGCAGCCAAAGATGGGAAAAATGGATATCGACTATCAGGTTTGTCAGTTTCCTTGAATTGTTTTAAGATGATGTGGCAATTTTTTCTTCCATTTCTGTTATCCTATTAGCACAATGGGTCCATTTTTCTTTTTAGGTTCTCCATGATTCATTTTTTAAGTACAATATCTCAGGTTATTGTTACATTTTAAATGAAGTTTTATTTCTCTAGTTGCATATCATTGACAAAGAAGGTAGGTTCAGTGGGTGTTATATTACAATTGTTAGTTGTTTAGAAAGGGATAATAGCACAACAAAGAATCTTCTAGTGGCATTAAACTCTTGTTTTTTGTGAATGTGCAATGAGATTCATTCATTACTATAATCTGAATGCATCAGAATCTCCATCTATCGGGAGAAATTATGGGCATTGACAGCTTGAAGGAACATCCAAATGTACACAAAGATCAATCACAGAAACTATAATTTGTCTCTCTAATACATCCAAGCTCTAAACACACTTCAATGGTTGAGAAAACGTGTATCATATTATTCTTTTCATTTACTCTTTTTAATATTATTTGCAGGTTAATAATGATGATGCAAGTCATGATTCAATGGAAAATGATAATTGAAGATCTATATTGTTATTTTCAAGATAGATTATTTATAGTAGTGTTCTTAACACTTGTATAGTTAAATTGTAAAATATTTTATTCTATTGAAGATTAATAAAAGAATTATTTTTATCAATGTAATTAGTATTTTTTTATTGTGTTTAAATGTTCCAAATGTATTTATAAAGTTCTCATAAAATTAATTGATAATACAAATAGTTCCAATAAAAATCAATATTAAATTACTACGAATTTGCTACGAATCTGCGACGGATATTTGAAATCTATGACGGAATCTGCGATGGAATCTGTGACGGCAATCTGCGACGAAATCTGTGACGGCAATCTGCGACGGAATCTGTGACGAATTTGCGACGAAAATCTGTGACGGAATCTGCGACGGAAATCTGCGACGAAATCTGCGACGGCCTGTCGCAAATTGAAAATTGCGACGCCTTTTTTATTAACGGATCGTATCCGTCGCAGATCGGTCGCAGATCGATCGCAAGACTTGATTTGCGACGGATCTGCGACGGATTCTGTCCGTCGCAGATAGTGTGTTTTTTTGTAGTGTTAGTGTAAACTAGGCCCACAATTGATTTTTGGTATTTCATAATTGACCTAAATATTTTTGCAAGCTCTTTGTAAGAAAAGGTTGGGTGACAATAGTTTTGTTTCTAAGCCCATTGTAAAAGATTTTAGAAAAATAGATTTTGGGCATAGTATTTGGGCCATGGGCCAAAGAATTTATTTATTTATTTATTAGAAAAGTCTTATGTCCAAAGACCATCTTGAAAAATTTTGAAAATAGTTTTGGTCTTTTGGATTTTAAAGAAAAATTTATTTTGAGCTTACAATATACTTAGGTTATATTAGAAAAATGACAAACCAAATAAGTCATGATTTAGACTAAGATAAATTAACCATAGTCAAACAACATGCATTTGGGGTAAAACCTAAGGAAAGTAACTAGGCCAATTACATGAGCTTTAGTCTTTGGGTTAAAAAGCTTAGGTTCCCATAGCAAGTATATACCAAACGGTACGAGGCTATGAGTAGTTATGTCATGCTCGATCTCCAAACCTTGAGTGAAAGTATGGTATCCCTTACATAACATAACACGGGTAACACGGGCATCCTAACTCACGCACACGATGCAATCTAAGATGATGCAATGGATAATATCATTATAAGAAAGAATAGAATAATATAAAGATCAACTGAATCAACTTCTCTTATCCCCAGTGGAGTCGCCACTGTGAGCGGGGATTTTCACCCCCACTCCCGGTGGAATGTTTCTTGCGACTTTGGCACTGTTTAGGCTCAGGGCCTTAGAGAACACGGACCTAAGTCCGGAGAAAATGGAGTCACCACCCGGACGGGCCGGGAAAAAGAAATGGGTGGATGACTCGATTCCTAAGGAATTCCAAACCCCTAATGGGTTCGGAAAGTTGGGTATGTGTGGGGAAGGTGAGAAATGACCCAGCACCCCCCACAACGCCCAGTTCATTGGAACCGGCCTCCTTTATAGGTCTTAATATTATAAAATTCTTAAATATAACAATATCATCCATATTACACACAATAATTAAAAGAAAGCATCATTATATTAAAATCAAAGCAATGTCCAAACAAAGCAAATAAATGGACACCCATCCAAGGATGGAAATATGTCCTTACATCACATGCCTAGATAGGACACCCACCAAAAGGTAGAAACATTGTTAGTGTATGTGCCCTAGGCCATTTATTTGGATCTTTATGTTATACATTCATTATTAATAAATGAGGTTTTATTATCATTATTGTTTGTTTGCATGTTACACAATTTTGATATTTGTCCCTGGTTTATTATTGTTATAGAGATAAAAAAAATAATTCTTAACCAGTATGAACATTGATTTGATAATCATTAGATGGTTATGTGTATAGTGATACAAATCAATTTCATAGATACTTGTTAGAGAACAATGTATTGGATAGACCCATCATGAGATTACTACATGGGTTAGTGTCATAAGTAAATCTCATGATAGTTATGTATTAATTCTTTGACTTGAGATTGTCATAGTTTCCAATATAAGGACTATTATATTTTGACATGATCAAACATTATCCGTAACTGGATAGTAATAAAGGTTATGTTCATATATGATAGAAATTATGTAGAGGATAATGAACATTCAAGATAGAATTTGTCCCTCTCTTTGAGAGAGATATCTTTTGGGCCCCTCGATAAGTGAGACTGTGAAATGCATGGCCGTGCTCAAATGAATTGATGGTGTGATCAATTTCATTTGTTTTTATCAGTCTACTTGGAGATCGAGTAATCATAAGTTTGGACAATATAAGTATGACGTTGACCATGACTTATGTTCAAGCTAGATATCGTGTGACAAAGGGATTAATGCATATACTATTATTAGGCAAATTGGACATTCCTTATATTAATTGGGTAGTTGTAACGCCTTGCTAGAGGCCAATTATGACTTGTTGATTTAATAGAGATTAAATTGACTGCCAATTAATATGGGCCTATCGGGTCACACACAAGAATGCGTTTTGGGCTGGATATAATATTAATAATATTATTATTAGATATTAATATTTATTATTATTATTATTTTCGTTTTTATATATATATATTATTAGATAATATATTCAGAATCCTAATTAGATTTGGATTCTGAATTTGACTTACCTTATCCAATTATATATATTATTAGATAATGTATTCAGAATCCTAATTAGACTTGGATTCTGAATTTGACTTTCCGTATCCAATTTTGAATTGGATTCTGGAGTGATTATATTCACTCCAGAAGTTAAGTCTTCTCAGAGGTAACAATAAAAACAAAGAGGAACGAAAAAGGTAACCCTAATACGTTTTTAGAGAAAACGTTTTTCCAGCCTTCGCCGTTGCAGAGAGCTAGCACTCCAAACGGTAGCATTCGTGTGGATACGCGATAGAGGGTGTTTCGCGATCGAGGCATCTCTTCCAAACTGTGATTTCGAATCATCAACAGGTTAGTTCTTTGAACACTTTTGTCGAATTAAACGAACAGCATGGATCCTGGTGGGAAATCAGAGATCAAATATTTTTCCGCTGCGTGTTTTTGTTTGCAGTGATCTCCTATGATTTCCTAACAATGGTATCAGAGCCACTTGTTGTTTTCGTTTAAGTCGAAAATGCCATGTTGATATGATTATGGTGATATATATTGTTTACGTATGGCATGTTAACTATAAAACTCTAATTCGTTTTTCATATGATGAGAAAGGATTGGTTTTTGGTTTCGTTTCTGTAAAACCCTAATTCGTTTTTCATATGATGAGAAAGGATTGGTGTTTTTAATTTCGTTTTCATGGGACCGCCGTATGTTCGCGCCCTATAGTTCGTTACCGCGACATTAAGAATGTCAATATATTTGTTTCTATTTAACATGTTGGTGATGAATATGTTATGTTTGTTTGATGTCTTGGCATGGTGCATAGCATGGCCTTATGACCTATGTGATTGGTTTATTCATATCTTTATTTTGGGTAAATACGGCCTGCGTGTCGTTTATTTTGTTGTAATTTATTTTACTAGTAGTTAGATTTTCTTTTATTGTAATATATGAAGATTCAAGCTACAATGTTTGTGATGGAGATTCATACCAAGGAGAAGATGGTTCCATGGTGATGGAAGCACAAGCTCAAGTTTTGAAGATATGTAATATTGCAAGTGTTGTAATAGATAGGTTTTTCACCTAGGGTTGCCTTTATGATCTTCATTTGGTCTCTTGAAGATCATATTTAGTTTGGCCATGCTATGTCACGTTTACATATTTTGTCATTTGGTATATGATGCTTATGTGATAAATTATATATATGCATATAGGATGCTAAAATATAATGATATGTAATGCAAGACATGATAATAATTTAGTTGAACCCTCATTAATAATTTAAGTCTAAATGCCATCCACGTTTTGAACACCTATCAAAACTAAGATTGTATTAAAGTAGGTATTGCCAAAGCAATATGCTTTAAACATTCCTAGCTAAGTAGGATGAGTAATAGTGCTACTCATATGTTTTAAAATTGGTTAGACTTAATTAGGCTATCAAAATGGTTTTGGGCCTAAGGCATTAGATGGAATTCAACATGCTATGACATATGATGTCAATATTCCATAATTACTAAGAGTTACATGAGATATAATTGGTAAAGATGTTGCCTACTTAAATAACTTGATTTTAAGCGTCACGCCAAAGCTGAGTTTAGAATTAAGTGAAATACGGATCTTAGCCTACTAAAATATTTCTTTAGAGGGTTATATTTTTTAGTAGGAGTTTAAATAATTTTAACCTCATTATTAATTAAAATTTGACTTTGCATATTTATCAACAGATGGCTGCTAATAACAATTCCACCTTATCACTGCGATCTATCCTTGAGAAGGAAAAACTGAAAGAATGTGGGACTAATTTTGTTGACTGGTTTAGGAACCTGAGAATTGTTCTCAAACAAGAGAAAAAGTCCTACGTGCTTGATGAAGCTATCCCTGACCCACCTCCTGCCGATGCTTCTAATGCTGCTAAGAGTAAGCATAAGAAGCATGTGGATGATTCCAATGACATAGGATGTCTTATGTTGGCTACTATGTGTCCAGGACTTCAGAAGGATCTGGAACACTTAGAGGCTTATGAGATGAGTGTGCATCTCAAACAAGCTTTCCAACAACAGGCTAGGCAAGATAGGTTTAACACCGCTGTTGCATTATTTGACTGCAAAATGTCTGAAGGTGAATCTGTTAGTGCTCATGTTTTGAAGATGAAAGGCTATCTAGATCACCTTGCTAGACTTGGATATCCCCTGAGTTTAGAACTCTCCACGGATTTGATCCTACATTCATTGCCTAGCAGTTTCTCACAGTTTGTCATGAACTATAACATGAATGACATGGAGAAATCCATTCCTGAGCTACATGGTATGCTCAAAACTGCTGAGGGGAATATCAAAAAGCCTACCCAAATATTGAATGTCAATATTAAACAAATGAAAAAGAAAGCCAAAGATACTAAAGGCAAGGGTAAGGCAAAAGGTGCTAAAGGGTCCAAGGGACAAGCTAAACCAAAACCTGTACCTAAGGCTAAAGTTCCTAAGGAAGGGACTTGTTTCCATTGCAACAAGCCTGGGCATTGGAAGAGAAATTGTCAACTCTATTTGGATGAGTTAAAGAAGTTGAAGGGTAGTGCGACTACATCTTCAGGTATTTATGTTATAGAAATTAATTTATCTATTCCTTCTTCCTGGGTATTAGATACCGGATGTGGATCTCATATTTGTACAAATATGCAGGGACTCAAAAGGAGTAGGATGCTAAAGAAGGGCGAAGTGGACCTACGTGTTGGCAATAGAGCAAGAGTTGCTGCTATAGCTGTAGGAACTTATGAGCTTGTTATGCCCAATGGGTTTTTGTTAATTTTGAACAATTGCTTTTATGTTCCTACTATGAGTAGGAATCTTATTTCAGTATCTGTTTTGGATGATGAAGGTTATTCATTTTTAAATTAAGAATAAGAAATGTTCTATTTTTGATAAAAATGATCTGCTTTATGGTATTGCAAATTCTTATAATGGCCTTTATATCCTTAATCTTGATGATTCTAATGGTAATTATATCTATAACATAACTTCTAAGAGAACTAAGCCAAATGAGTTAAACCCTACTTATTTATGGCATTGTCGCCTTAGCCATATAAATGAGAAACGCATTTCTAAGCTCCATCAAGATGGATTATTAGATTCATTTGATTTTGAATCATTTGAAACATGTGAGTCTTGTTTGCTTGGTAAGATGACAAAGGATCCTTTTACTGGTCATAGTGAAAGGGCTAATGATTTATTGGGCTTGATACATATAGATGTATGTGGTCCTTTTAGCATTAGTGCCAGAGGAGGATTTCGATACTTCATTACTTTTACTGATGATTTCAGTAGGTATGGCTATGTCTACCTAATGAAACATAAGCATGAGTCTTTTGAAATGTTTAGAACTTTTCAAAATGAAGTACAAAATCAACTTGGTAAAACAATTAAACTACTTCGATCAGATCGAGGTGGTGAATATTTGAGCCAAGAGTTTGATGATCATCTAAGGGATTGTGGAATTGTTTCACAACTGACTCCTCCAGGAACTCCACAGTGGAATGGAGTTTCTGAAAGGAGAAATCGAACTCTATTAGATATGGTTCGATCAATGATGAGTCAAGCGGATCTTCCTTTATCTTTTTGGGGTTATGCCTTAGAGACAGCTGCATTAATTCTGAACCGTGTACCATCTAAGGCGGTTGAAAAGACACCATATGAGATATGGACAGGTAAGACACCTAGTTTGTCTTTTCTTAAGATTTGGGGTTGTGAAGCTTATGTGAAAAGACCAGTTTCAGATAAGTTAGCTCCAAAGTCTATCAAATGTAATTTTGTGGGGTATCCTAAGGAAACTAAAGGATACTATTTCTATACTCCTTCAGAGAACAAAGTGTTTGTTGCTCGAAATGGGATCTTTTTGGAAAGGGAATTTCTTTCTAAGAGAACTAGTGGGAGTATAGTAGAACTTGAGGAAACTCAAGTACCACAAGAAATCATTGAGCCGTCTATAGAGCCTATTTCAGAACCACAAATAGTTGTGGAGTCTGAAGATGTAACACAAATCCCTCGCAGGTCTGATAGGACACGTCGTCATCCAGAGAGATATGGATTTCTTGTGACTGATGATAGTGAAGTAATGCTCATAGATCAAGATGAGCCTACTACCTATCAAGAAGCTGTGTCAGGTCCAGATTCAGACAAATGGCTTGGAGCCATGAAATCTGAGATGCAATCTATGTTTGACAACCAAGTTTGGTCTTTAATTGATCCTCCAGAGGGTATTAAGACTATTGGTTGCAAATGGGTTTTCAAGAAGAAAACTGACATGGATGGGAATGTGCACACCTATAAAGCAAGGCTTGTTGCAAAAGGTTTCAAGCAAACTCATGGTATAGACTATGATGAAACCTTTTCACCAGTTGCTATGCTTAAGTCTGTTAGAATTCTCATTGCCATTGCAGCATACTATGATTATGAGATATGGCAAATGGATGTCAAAACCGCTTTCCTTAATGGAAACTTGCTTGAGGATGTGTATATGACACAACCTGAGGGTTTTGTAAATCCTGAGAATTCTACAAAGGTTTGCAAGCTTCAAAAATCCATTTATGGATTGAAGCAAGCATCTCGAAGCTGGAATCTTCGTTTTGATGAAACAGTTAAGAACTTTGGTTTCATCAAGAATGAAGATGAACCTTGTGTCTACAAGATGGTTAGTGGGAGTGCAGTAGTGTTTTTAGTCTTATATGTGGATGACATATTACTCATTGGGAATGATATCCCTACCTTGCAAAAGGTTAAGACTTGGTTAGGGAATTCTTTCTCAATGAAAGACTTAGGTGAGGCTGCCTATATCCTTGGTATAAAGATCTATAGAGATAGATCTAGAAGGATAATTGGCCTGAGTCAAAGTACATACATAGATAAAGTGTTGAAGAGGTTCAACATGCAAGATTCCAAAAAGGGATTCTTGCCTATGTCTCATGGCATTCATCTCAGCAAGAGTCAATGTCCTATGACATCTGATGAGTGAGATCGAATGAATAAGATTCCTTATGCTTCTGCTATAGGATCTATTATGTATGTCATGCTATGTACTAGACCAGATGTCTCATATCCATTAAGCGCAACTAGTAGATTTCAAGCTGATCCTGGTGAAGGTCACTGGACAGCTGTCAAGAATATTCTTAAGTACCTTCGAAGGACTAAAGATGTATTCTTGGTTTATGGAGGTTTGGAAGATGAGCTAGTTGTAAATGGTTACACAGATGCTAGTTTCCAAACTGACATAGATGATTTTAGATCGCAGTCAGGTTTTACATTCACATTGAATGGTGGAGCTGTTAGTTGGAAGAGCTCAAAACAAAGCACTGTGGCTGATTCTACAACAGAGGCTGAGTATATAGCAGCATCAGATGCAGCTAAGGAAGCAGTCTGGTTGAAGAAATTCATCACTGAGCTAGGAGTGGTGCCTAGCATTGCAAATCCTGTGGACATTTATTGTGACAACAATGGTGCCATAGCACAGGCAAAAGAGCCTAGATCTCATCAAAGGTCTAAGCATATACTCAGGCGTTTTCACCTCATTCGAGACATTATCGATAGAGGAGATATCAAGATATGCAAAGTTGACACAAATGATAACATAGCAGATCCATTAACAAAGCCTCTCTCACGGGTCAAGCATGATCAGCACACTAGATCTATGGGTCTTAGAAATTTGTAGGCCTAGTGCAAGTGGGAGATTGTTAGTGTATGTGCCCTAGGCCATTTATTTGGATCTTTATGTTATACATTCATTATTAATAAATGAGGTTTTATTATCATTATTGTTTGTTTGCATGTTACACAATTTTGATATTTGTCCCTGGTTTATTATTGTTATAGAGATAAAAAAAAATAATTCTTAACCAGTATGAACATTGATTTGATAATCATTAGATGGTTATGTGTATAGTGATACAAATCAATTTCATAGATACTTGTTAGAGAACAATGTATTGGATAGACCCATCATGAGATTACTACATGGGTTAGTGTCATAAGTAAATCTCATGATAGTTATGTATTAATTCTTTGACTTGAGATTGTCATAGTTTCCAATATAAGGACTATTATATTTTGACATGATCAAACATTATCCGTAACTGGATAGTAATAAAGGTTATGTTCATATATGATAGAAATTATGTAGAGGATAATGAACAATCAAGATAGAATTTGTCCCTCTCTTTGAGAGAGATATCTTTTGGGCCCCTCGATAAGTGAGACTGTGAAATGCATGGCCGTGCTCAAATGAATTGATAGTGTGATCAATTTCATTTGTTTTTATCAGTCTACTTGGAGATCGAGTAATCATAAGTTTGGACAATATAAGTATGACGTTGACCATGACTTATGTTCAAGCTAGATATCGTGTGACAAAGGGATTAATGCATATACTATTATTAGGCAAATTGGACATTCCTTATATTAATTGGGTAGTTGTAACGCCTTGCTAGAGGCCAATTATGACTTGTTGATTTAATAGAGATTAAATTGACTGCCAATTAATATGGGCCTATCGGGTCACACACAAGAATGCGTTTTGGGCTGGATATAATATTAATAATATTATTATTAGATATTAATATTTATTATTATTATTATTTTCGTTTATATATATATATATTATTAGATAATATATTCAGAATCCTAATTAGATTTGGATTCTGAATTTGACTTACCTTATCCAATTATATATATTATTAGATAATGTATTCAGAATCCTAATTAGACTTGGATTCTGAATTTGACTTTCCGTATCCAATTTTGAATTGGATTCTGGAGTGATTATATTCACTCCAGACGTTAAGTCTTCTCAGAGGTAACAATAAAAACAAAGAGGAACGAAAAAGGTAACCCTAATACGTTTTTAGAGAAAACGTTTTTCCAGCCTTCGCCGTTGCAGAGAGCTAGCACTCCAAACGGTAGCATTCGTGTGGATACGCGATAGAGGGTGTTTCGCGATCGAGGCATCTCTTCCAAACTGTGATTTCGAATCATCAACAGGTTAGTTCTTTGAACACTTTTGTCGAATTAAACGAACAGCATGGATCCTGGTGGGAAATCAGAGATCAAATATTTTTCCGCTGCGTGTTTTTGTTTGCAGTGATCTCCTATGATTTCCTAACAAACATGCCCTTTACATAGGTTCTAAAATATAAAATCAAATTAAATTACATGATATTTAACTAATGAGGTACCCACCAAGTGGAAACATACCTCTTACAACTTTTGGAAATCTAAATTACTTGATAAAAGTAAATAATCATTTATCATAAATAAATCATTCATCAAAGGTATAAAATAAATATCCATCCATGATAAATTAAATAAATCAAGTATTGAAATTAAATAAATTAAAGCATAAGAGATAAATCAAAGCATAATCAAGTGCAGAATTAAATAAAGCAAATAAAAGTCTAATTATAGCTACTGTGACTTTTTATGGAATTAAAATAAATTAGGGTTTTATGTTTTGAAAGGTTGGTAAGACTCTTTGATTAAACAAATTAAGGTTTGAATTGTGAAATCATGAAACTAGGGTTTTAGACACTTTAAAATACTTTGATTTATGATTTTTGGCTATTTGGTTTCTAAGCTAATATGTAAATTTAATCTATTTATGGTTTTATGGTTTTTAATGTTTTAGAAGAATTAGGGCTCATAAATATTAGGGTTCAAAGTTTTAAAAGGATTAGGTTCATTATTTTAAATTTTGGAAGTTGAATTTGGGTTTAGTATTTTTAGAATTTAGGGTCACGGGTAGTGAATTAATTTTTAGGAATTTGGAAATCAATTTGATAATTTCATGAAATTTTATGAATTTAAACAAACAAATTAAAGTTTTTATAAGTAGAAAAGATGTTTTTTAAGTCTTTTTGAATGAAATAGAACCTACTTTAAAATTTTAAAAGAAACAGAATTTAAATCTTAGTTTTGTTGAAAAATATATTCAATTAGAGTTTTAAGATTTTTAAGAAGTAAAAATAACAATTTTAAGCCTTTTGGACGATAAACCAACGAAATAAAGCTTTTAACTTTAGAAAAACTAATTTAAAACTCTAAGATTTTAGATTTTGAAAAAAGCAAATTCCTAGTTTTAGCTACTATGTAAAAAAAATAAAGAAATTAGAATTTCATACCTTCTTTTGTAAGTTACACCAAAATTGCTTCTTGGATGAACAAGCTCAAAAGACCAGCCTTTTTGCCTTTTTCTAATCCTCTAAATCGTGTTTCTGCTCCTTTTAATATTAATTGAATTCAAGCTTTTCCTTTATAGATTTGGATTTTCTTTTTTCCTTGTCCCTCTCGGCCTCCCTTTTTTAATTTCCTTTGGTCCTTATTTATAGTGGTTTGATGTGGTTTTTTCCTAATTTGTTAAGGTAAGTAATATTAATAAAAAAAAAAGAAACCGAAACCTAATTGAATTAGGTTTCGAAAATTTTGCGTCGGAAAAATTGCGCTGCCGAAAAAAAACTGCTGCGGAAAAACTGCGCTGACGAAAAAATCTGCCGCAGCTGGCTGCTGCAGCGCGCGCGGAGCGGGCCCGTAAGCTATTTCGCAGGCAGAAAAATTCTGCGTGCGAAATGCCCACGGGCCCGCTCGATGATTTTTTCGTTGCCGATTTTTTCAACTCTGATTTTTATTTTTATTTTTATTTTTTGACTTTTATTTGTTTATTTCTATTTTTTATTAATAAAAATTAGATACTAAAGCAAAAAATTATTTAATAAAAATTATTTTGGACCAATTAGACAACAAAAATTATTTTAGACTAAATAAAACATATTGGACCGGATTGGGTCAAAAATTAAGGGTCTACACAATAACGGAAGTTTATTTATTTGTAAGCTCTCTCATTTGTGTATAAATGAGTTTGAGCGAGTCAGTTGTAGGATATAGAAAAATTTTAGAGTGCTTTTATTTTCTTTTAGAGTGTTTTGAGTGTTTTCTTTTTATAATATGATATTAATCTATGATATCAATATTTGGCTTTTAATAAAATTATCTACCTTTATAATCTTCTTCATATACGATCCAGTTTCATTTGAAAGAAAAATTTATCTCTATTTTACCACCCTTATTTGTTGATAGGGTAAGAACAAGAATCAAAAATAAGAATGAAGGTGCTATTCCATATAATTCTTATAAGTATGGAGAACTAGCTGCTGAGGTAATTGCTGAAGGTATTACTCTATGTAATGAAATGAAGATACACAAACAGATAAAAAATTTCCATAAAAGGGGAAAAGCTCTATTGGAAAAGTCTGTGTGCAATATGGTTATCTGCCTTTATTTACTCAGGGTAAATCTAAGCACTCTTGTAAGACTGATAAAAGAAGAAAATTTTATAAGTCAAAACCTAAACAGCATACTCAACCTCAACATCACTACAATCCTCCAAACTAGGCATAGAATCACAGTCAGATTCTGATTCTAATTCAATTTCCCCATCGTCCCTCATAAACATAGTCTTTTTATTGGGACATTATGAAGTAATATGTCCATTACCCAAACATTTAAAACACTTAATATTTTTTTGCCTATTAGAAGAGTTAAAAAAATCAATGGTACCTTTATCTGTGAAAGAGACTCATTTGCTCTTTTCAAAGCTTGCACATTTCACCTTGAAACTTGAGTCTTTATCCTTAGACCTCTCATCTTTAGTCTTCTCATCTTTCTTTGGCCACCTTGAGGTCTATGTTGGGTTGTAATTGGAGGAACCCCTTGCTACCCCCTTTTGCTTAAGTTGTCTCTCCACCTTCATGGCCATGTTCACCATCTCCTCAAGCTCTATATAGTGATGCAATTCTACTATATTTTGCAATATCTCTATTTAAACCTCTTAAGAATCTAGCCATGGTAGCTTCTCTATCCTCTTCAATAATTGCTCTAATCATTGCCATCTCCGTCTCTTTGTGATAATCTTATATTGACATAGACCCTTGAATGAGTCTCTACAAATTCTGATGTAGCTCATGATAGTAGTAGGATGGTACAAATCTCCTTCTTATGATAACCTTCATTTCTGCCCATGTCTCAATAGCCCTCTCTCCATTTCTTCTTCTTGTAAGTTTCAGTTGCCCCCACTATATTGATGCATAATCTATAAACTCAACTGCTGCCTACTTTAGCTTCTTTCTCTCTAAATATTTATGGCAGTGAAAGATAAGATCCACCTTCCTTTCCCATTGCAGGTATGTTTCAACATCATTCCTTCCTACAAATGTTGGAATCTTCATCTTTATGGAATTGATTTGCTATCTCTCCTTCCTGGCCTCCTATCTTCTTCTGGTCTTCTATCTCTTCTAGGCCTAACCCTTGAGGATTGGTTGTCATCTTCATCTTCATCAGATTCATCATGGGACTCTGTATCTTCATCATCATAAGTTTGTTGCCTAGTGTCCCTCTGCCTAGTTGATGTAACTCCTGATTTTTGGGATTGCTTAACCACCTCAACTTCATCCTTCAAATTCATAACATCTAAACTAAACTTCTCAAATTGGTTCTACATAGCCTTTAACATGAAAACTACATCTTTCATGCCCTTACTTGCCTCCTCAAACATGATGTATATCTGTAGGAAAATGTTAGAGAAAAAAATCCTTACACTCTCCCTCATGTGTTTACACTCAATAATATGTCACTCCACTCATGTTTCACTCAAATCGGGCTTTTACCCTCTTATTTGCTTGTACTCTCTTGCCTTTTACCTCTCTTTTTCCCTTCTTGAATTTATACTTCAGAATTTAAAATAACCAGTCAAGTTAGTCACAAGTAGTAATCTATAGAAATTACAATGAAAAGCCTAACAAGAAATGAAAAATACTAAGTTCTAGATGCAATTTGATAATCATTTGTAATAAATTTAAAAAAAAAAGAGAGAAAACACACAAATGAAGAATTGTATGTTTGTAAATGCAAGCCCTAAGAGTTACCAGAATGCCAAAGTCACCCTTATATGCGTGGTAGAAGCAAAAGAAATGGAAAATAAAAGAAATTAATCTATGAATGCGATAAAAATTGACAAAATAGGAAGCTAAAATATTCAGTTTTTCCCAGGTGGGAGCTAAAATAAACCCTAGACCTAGTGATTCAACTAACTTACATCAATTAGGAAGGTAAGATATGGTGTAGATACAAAAGGAAATTAATTGAAACTAGAAAACCCTAAATAGTGTTGGAAAATAGAATCAATAATCTTAAAAATTGAGCAAAAATTTTCAGATGGCCTGTTCGCTCTAAAATTGAATGATTTGGGAGTCATGATAGACTGTTATACTAAACCCATAATTAGTTTCTAAATTGATATTGTGCATTTCGTAACTCTTCCATATTGCGAAGTTGATCCTTCCACCACCAAAATTGACCCTTTATTTTTCAATCCTAATTTTAATCAAAAAAAAGTCTCCTTCAACCCTAGTTTTGTTCTAACAACCGCCAAGCTATTTTCCTTCATTTTTTTTATTTTTTTCCACTACAAGAAAAATAAAAATTAGAGACGGACAAAATTCATCATTATTTCTCAAAATTCATCGCTAATGGTGATTAGCGATGGATTAGTGATAGATCAGCATCTGTCACTATATCAGCTCTTTTACGATGGATTTACACTTCTGATGCTAATTGGCGATGGTAATCTCTATTGCTAATGACAAAAGCTCTGTCGCTGATTTTTTAGTCGTCTTTTTGGAGAGACATTTTACCATGAAAAATTATATTATTTTAAAAAATAAATTATTTTAGAAAATAAAATAAATAATTTTAAATAAAAAAATAATTATTTTTAAAATAATTTATTTTATTTATTTAAAATTATTTATTTAATTTTCTAAAATAATTTATTATTTAAAATAATTAAAGTTATCAAATAACTACTAAAATAAATTATTTTCATAAGTTATTTATTCTATTAAATAATTTATATATTAAAAATTTATTTAACAAATAATTTCTTAAAAAACTATTTCTCCAACAATTTTCTTAAAATAAATTATTCTACTATATAATTTCTAAGAATTTTATATTCAATAAATAATTTATTTATTTTAAAAATTATTATTATAATAAATAATTTATTTATTATAAAAATAAATTATTTGAATAAACATTTTCCAAAAAAAAGATAAAGAAGAAAAAAATAAGAGAGAGAGAGGACAAAGAAGAAAGAAAAATGAGAAAGAAGAAGGAGAAAGAAGAAGAAGGAGAAAGAAAAATGAAAAATGAAAAAGAATAAAGAAAGAAGGAGAAAGAAGAAAGAAGAAAGAAAGAAGAAAGAAAAATAAAAAAACAAGATTGAAAGAAAGAGAAAGAGAGAAAAAAGAAATAAAGAAAGAGAGAAAAAAGAGATATAGAAAGAAAGAAGAGAGAAGAAAGAAATAGAGGGAATAAATGTTTATTGTAGAGTTTTAAAATAAATTTTTGGGTTTTAGCTATGGATTGGAGATTGAATAGCGATGAAATAGCAACAGATTAGTGACAGATTTAGTTTTGTCACTAAAAAATTATGTAAAAAGTCTGCCTTTTTTCAAAATTTTCAATATTAGAGACGAAAAGTAATTCATCGCTAAAAGCCCGCTACAAATCCCGCCCATAGTTTTAGAACATTCAATATTAGCGACGGCTGGTATTCGTCGCTATTTTTTCTTTATTAATTAATTAATTTTAAGTTTTAGCGACGGAAAATTTTGGTCTCTAATTATTTTTTTAGTTTTAAAAATTCAATCATTTAATTTATTAACAACAGTTTTCTTCCATCGCTACTTTTTAGGGATGAGAATTTTAAGTCCGTCGCTAAATTTTTGGAGCCACACTTAATGTCATCATTAGCGACAGATTTAGAGATGGATATTTCTTATCCGTCTCTAAATTAAAGGCACCAATTATTGGCGCTAGATTTAGCAATGGATTTAGCTACAAATTTATGTTGACGCTAAATCCATTGCTAATCTGTCACTATTCTGTCATTAATATGTTTTTGTCGCAAATTCATTGCTATTTAGTGACGGAATGTAATCCGTCGGTAATTTTCATCGCTAATTAACATTTTTCTTGTATTGTTCCTTTGTTTTTTTTGTTCCTTTTTTTTTAAGCTAAAGAACTGATAGAATAAAATCAAATTTCCAAATTAATTGAAACAATAGCACAAAATTACAAAATTTATTGAAATAAAAAATATCACTAAAAGCACAAAAATATAGATAGAACCAAGGCCTTGATACCAAATGATGCGGAACCCCAAGATTATAAAGAATTTAAAACTCTAACACAAATTTAGTATACTAAGAACCCTAGATGATTATTTGTCCTACTAAATCCCTAATTGACATTCAAATAGAAACATATATAATTGGACATAATATAGAAGAAGTAGAAAGAAAGCCATAAGTGTTACCTTGATAAGTTGATTCCAATTCCTAATGCAACAAGAAGAAGAAAAACCCTCTGTTGATGTAAATTTGGCTAAGCCAAAGTCAACTGAATAATATAATAAAAACCATTGTATTGCAACCCTAAATGAGTTATAAATAGCTAAACCTTAATTAGGGTTACTAAGTAGCATTTGGTTGGCTAATCAAAGTTTCAAAAACTAATAAAGAAAATAAAGTTCAAATTTAACACAATACAAACAAGGGCCTTACTTTTTAAATAAGTATAACTAGTGAGCCTTATTACATATCAAATAATAGACCCATATGCTTGGATTAAATTTATGGGTTTCTTCTCCTCTAAATCATTAGCGTCAAAGGCCTATCCACCAAGCCTTTATTCCATTAATCACCAAACAAAGCCTTGAAAGGTAGATTTAAGCTTCTTGGCCTGCGATCTTGTAATTAGCCCACTTGTAGAATGAGCTCCATGCTATGTTTTTCACCTCTACTTGTTTCGCCAACCTTGCCTGAAGTACTAGCCTTACTTTTGTCACCATCCTTGCTCCCATCGCCACCTTTGCTCGCATTAGTTTTCTTTTTAAAGAAAATAAGTTGTGTGTTCCTCAATGTTTAATGAGAGAATTACTTGTGAGGGAGGCACAAAATGGCAGGTTAATAGGACATTTTAGAATTAAAAACACTCTAGGTGTGTTAAGTGAGCATTTCTTTTGGCCACAAATGAAAAGATATGTTGAGAGGATATGTGAGAAATCATTACATGCAAACAAGCTAAATCTAGAGTAATAACTCATGGGTCGTATAACCCTCTTCCTATACCTAATGAACCTTAGGTTGATATATCAATAGACTTTGTCTTGGCTTTACCTAGGTCTAAAGGGGGAAAAGATTTTATTTTTATTGTTGTGGATAGGTTTAGCAAGATGGCACATTTCATTCCATGCAACAAAACTAACAATGCAACACATGTTGCGGGGTTGTTCTTCAAATAAATTGTATTATTACATGGCATCCCAAGAACAAGTGTGAGTGATAAAGATGTGAAGTTTCTTAGCCACTTTTGGAAAACACTTTGGAGCAAGTTGGGCACAAGGCTATTGTATTCAACCACTTGTCATCCATAAATAGATGGACAAATAAAAGTGGTAAATAGGATCTTATCAACACTTTTGAGGGCCATAATACAAAAGAATTTAAAGAATTGGGAAGAAAGTTTGCCACTTGTGGAGTTTGCTTATAATCGTAGTGTGCATGCCACAAAAAACCAATCACCATTTGAAGTTGTGTATGGGTTCAATCCATTAACTCCAATGGATTTGCTACCTTGACCATTAGAGAAAGCAAATTTAAATGGTAAATAAAAAGTTGAGTTTGTTAAAGCTTTGCATGAAAAGGTGTACACAACAAAGGCTGAAAGAAAATAGTATTCGAACCTGGAGATATGGTTTGGCTACATTAAGGAAGGAAAAGATTTCCTAGCCAAAAGAAATCAAAACTAATGCCTAGAGGGGATGGTCCATTTCAAGTCCTTCAAAGAATAAATGACAATGCATATACGCTGTAATTGCCAAGTGAGTATTGTAATGGTAGTGTAACCTTCAATGTTTCTGATTTGTCTTTGTTTGATGTAGGTGATAAAGGATCAGATTCAAGGTTGAATCCTTGCGAGGAAAGGGGGAATGATGGGGACCTACATGCTGATCAAAATTGTCCAAGCACCAATATTCCAATGATGACATGAACAAACAAGTCAAAGATCCATTAGCCATACATAGAGGACCAATGACAAGGTCTAGAGCTAATAAGTTGAAAGAGGTTTTAATTTTCTTCATGGATCAGATTTGGAGAAAATAAGTTGCTCAATATTTGTTTAAGGTTGATCCATGGATGCAAGAAGAGCTTAAGTAGGTCAACATAATTCAAGCAAGACCTAATCTTAAAAGCCCAAATCCAGGCATATAAGAGTAAAGATTTAGATCCATTTTGAATAATAAAAGGTCATTTGGCCATGGTCTTAAACTCTAAAATACCAATGGCCCAAGAAAAATTAATAGGCTATTTGTGTTTTAACTTTGCATTTTGACTTATATTAGGGTTTATTCTTATTAAGTCATAAAGATTGAAATATGAAGAAAAAGAGTTACAAAAGCCAAGGAAATAATGGCTAAATGTTCATATTGAGTTGGCAAAGTAATAAGGCTATTTATTAGGTGTAATGGTGTTGTCAATTAATATGAGAGTTACGTGTGAACTTAATTTTGATGCTCTCTTTGAACATGGACTTCTTCTGTATAAACAAGTATGATTTCCTTTGTAAACATACAATTGAAAGATATAAAAGTTATTTTGACCACATGTGAGTGTGTTTTATCTTAAGTCTTGCATGAACTTTGGAACTTATCAAGCTATTTAGTTTGTGGTGTTCAAATTCCACAATCTTTTATTTCATTCTTAACTTATCAAACCTCTTTTTTTATGGCATTTTGAGGAAATCAAAGTTATATTCTAGTTACTTAATCATCATTCCATTGATATAAGTTATTAGAATAGTTAATCTTACTTCATTCTTGAATGATCCATATTTGATTCAACTAGTTGGAGGGTGTTAATTTGCATTCCACATGTATCATAGTTCTTTAGCTAATAGGGTGTATGGTTGCTAAATTGATGATTTCTATCAAATGTTCTCTAGCACTTGGAAAGGACAATCACCTCTTGGATTTAATTTTGATTTCCTCATATTGGGAAACCTTTCCTTCCTTAAATGCACCCATACCTAATAACTAGGTTCAAAAGTAACTACTTTTTGCCCTCTATTGGCTTAATGTGCATAATATTCATTATTCATTTCAATGTGTTATCTAGCCTCCTCATGTATAGTCTTGACCAATTCAGCCTTCCTCTATCCATCTACTTTAGTAATCTCATGTAATGGCAAAGGCATTAAATCCATAGGAGTAAGAGGATTAAACCTATACATAATTTCAAAACGTGAGAATCTAGTGGAAGAATGTAAACTACGATTATAAGCAAATTCAACTAATAAAAGACAATCTTTCATATTCTCAAATTCTTACCTACCATAGCACGCAATAAAGTCCCCAAAATTCTATTCACCACTTTAGTTTATCCATCAATTTGTGGATGATAAGTAGTGAAAAATAATAACTTAGTACCTAATTCTTCCCATAAAATTCTCCAAAAGTGGCTCAAGAATTTAATGTCACAATCAGAGACTGTTGTCCTGGGTATGTCATGCAAACACATAACATCTCTAAAGAATAAATCTACAATATTTGTTATATCATTAGTTTTACGACAAGCTATGAAATGTGTCATTTTTCTAAATCTATCCACGTCAACAAAATGTTATCTCTACCTTTCTTTGGCCTAGGTAAACATATCATAAAATCCATAAAAACGTCAATCCAAGGCTCATTAGGAATATGTAGAGGTGGATATAATCCATAAGGCATAGATTTGGACTTAACTTGCCTACGTGCAATGCATTTAGAATAAATTCTCTCAACATCCTTACACATGTATGGCTAATAAAAATACTCAGAAAGTATGTCTAAAGTCGTATACACACCAAAATGACCCATCAATCCACCACTATGTGACTCATGCACAAGCAATTCCCTTAATAAACATGTAGGTACACATAATTGGTTTCCAAGAAATAAAAATCCATCATGCCTATAAATTTTTTGAAAAGCAGCATGTTCACAAAGTAACATACACATTACCAAAATCAGAATCTGTTGCAATACATATCCTTAACTTGCTTAAATCCTAATAGCTTAGATCAAAGTATAGTGATTAAAGCATACCTCATTATCATAAGCAACAACATTATCTTTACCTTGCTTGTAGTAGATCACATAAGGAAATATCTTAATTAATTCACCCCATTTTGCATGTCTCTTATTTAACTTCCCTTGCCCTTTGAGGTGCTTAAGTCAAGTAAACATAAAATAGGAGTATAACACAACCTATCTTTTAAAGTATTAAAAGCCTTATTTTGTTCCTCTCCCCACTTAAATCCTTTTTTTATTATTCAGTCAAAGTAGCTGCATTAAATGAGAAATCTTTCACAAATCTTCTATAAAACTAGCTAACCCATGAAAACTCCTTACCTCAGACATACTCTTAGCACTCACAATAGAAGGCTAAGAAAACAAGTCTACCAATACAAAAAGTACACTTCTTCAAATTAGCAAACAACTTCTCTTTCCTTAGAACCTCTAAAACTAACATAATATGCATGATATGCTCATCTATAGACATGTTGTATATGAGAATGTCATCAAAATACACAATAACTAATTTTCCAAGGAAATTATGCAAAACATGGTTTATTAACCTCATAAATGTGCTAGGTGTATTAGTCAAACTAAAAGGCATAACCATCCATTCATATAAACCATATTTTGTTTTAAATATAGTTTTCCACTTAACACCTGGTTTCATACTAATCTGATGATATCCACTTTTCAAATCTATTTTAGTGAAAATACATGCACCATATAACTCATCTAACATGCCATCTAATCTAGGAATGGAATGGCGATACTTTACAGTGATTTTGTTGACTACACAATAATCCACACACATCCTTCATGTTTAATCTTTCTTAGGTACCGACAAATTATTATGGCACATAAGTTAAGGCTCTCTCTCACATGCCCCTTCTCCAGTAATTCATTTAATTGCCTTTGAAGTTCCTTTATCTCCTTTGAGTTACTTCTATAGGTTGGCCTATTCAAAATTACTGCTTCAAGTATAAAATCAATTTAATGCTCAATACCTCTCAAGGGAGGGAGTCCCTTCGGCATCTCTTCTAGAAAGACATCATCAAATTGCTGCAACAAAGAAACAAAACCACTAGGCAAATTTGGATTAAAGTTAGTCATAATCAATAAACTCTCCTTAAACCTTATTGCATATTAAGATTAAGGCTCTCTTAAGATCTCTCTCTTTTACAAAGAAAACCTACTTCTTTTCACTTTTATTTTCTCTCCTCTTTTTGTTCTCTTTTGCACATCTCTCTTAGTTTCATCACTTGTGCACTCACTCTCCATTTGGCCACATAATTGTTTTTTCTCTCTTGGCCTCTTATCCCTCTATTCTTTTAGTTAACTCACTACTCGAATCCCCATTTAAAGTTTTTATCCTTTGGGGATAACATGCTAAAGTGAGAATCTTCCCCTTCAAAATAAAAGAATACCTATTCTTGTACCCATCATGTGTAACTTTCCTATGAAACTGCCAAGGCCTACCCAATAGTAATGTCTAGCTTGCATGGGTACTACATCATACAACACTTCATCAACATATTTTCTAATAGAGAATGGAACCACAACTTGTTTTGTTAGCTTTACTTGACCACTATCATTTAGCCACTGTAGCCTATATGGTTTAAGGTGTCTTTCACTCTTTAACTTTAACTTATCAACTAAGGTTGTACTAGCCACATTTGCATAGCCACCTCTATCTATAATCATGCTGCAAACTTTCCCTCCTACTAAACACCTAGTGTGAAAGATGTTTTTCCTCATTTCTATACTCTCTTCCTTAACCTAAACATTAAGTGCAAGCCTAACTACCAAAGATTCACCACAAAACAGTATACTTATCCTTAACATCACTATAATCCTCCAAACTAAGCATAGAATCACTATCAGATTCTGATTCAGATTCAATTTCTCCTTTGTCCCTCGTAAATATAGTCTTTTTATTGGGATATTGTGAAGCAATACGTCCATTACCCAAACAATTAAAGCACTTAATATTTCTCTGCCTATTCAAAACCAACACCTTTCACCTTAGAAATTGAATCTTTATCCTTAGACCTCTGATCTTTAGTCTTTTAATATTTCTTTAGCCACTTTGAGGTCCAAGTTGGGTCCAAGTTGGGATTTATTCTTGTACCCTTCTTTTCCCCCTTTTGCTCAAGTTATCTCTCAACCTTAATGGCCATGTTCACCATCTCCTCAAGCTGTATATAGTGATGTAGTCCTATTATATTTGCAATATCTCTATTTAAACCTCCTAAGAATTGAACCAATTAGCTTCCCTATCCTCTTCAATATTTGCTCAAATCATTACTATCTCCATCTCTTTGTGATAATCTTCTACTAGCATAGACCATTGTGTGAGTCTCTGTAATTTTTGGTGTAGCTCACCATAGCAATAGGATGGCACAAATCTCCTCCTCATGACACTTTTGTTCACGCCTTAATAGGCCTCTCTCTATTTCTTCTTCTTGTAAGTTTAATTGACCATATCAATGCATAATCTATATAAACTTAATTGTTGTCAACTTCACATTCTTTCTCTCTGAATAGTTATGACAATTAAAGATAAGCTTCACCTTCCTTTCCCACTCAAGGTATGTTTCAGCATCATTCCTTTCTACAAAATGCTGGAATTTTCATCTTTTATGGAATTGTTTTTGCTATCTCTCCTTCCTGGCCTCCTATCTCTTCTTGGTCTTCTATCTCTTCCAAGCCTAACCCTTGAAGATTGGGTGTCATCTTATCTTCATCTTCATCTTCATCAAGTAAATCATGAGATTCTGTATCTTCTTCATCATAAGTCTGTTGCCTAGTGTGTCCCTTTGCCTAGTTGATGTAGCTCTTGGTTGTTGGGATTTCTTAACCACCTCAACTTCATCCCTCAAATTCATAACACCTAAACTAAACTTCTCAAATTACTTCTACATAGCCTTCAACATGAAAACTACATCTTTTATGCTCATTTTGCCACTTTTGTCTGCCCTCAGACGTGATATAAAACTATAAGAAAATGTTAGAGAAAAAGAATCCTCATACTCTCCCTCACGTGTTTACACTTGATAATATGTCGCTCCACTCGTGTTTCACTTAAATCAAGCTTTTACTCTCTTATTTGCTCACACTCTCTTGCCTTTTACCTCTCTTGTTTCCTTCTTGAAGTTTTACTTTAGAATCGAATAACAACCGATCAGGTTAGTCACAAGCAGCAATCTATAGAAATTACAATGACAAGCTAACAAGAAATGAAAACACTAAGTTCTAGTTGCAATTTGATAATCATTTATAATAAATTTAAAAAAAACACAGATGAAGTATTATATGTTTGAAAATGCAAGTCCTAAGAGTAACTAGAGTATAAAAGTCACCCTTATATGGGTCATGGAAGCAAAAGAAACAGATAACAAAAAATTAAACTATGACTGCAATAAAATTGACAAAACATGAAACTAAAATAAAGAATTTCAATTTTCCCTAAATGGAAGCCGAAATAAACCCTAGACTTTGTGATTCAGACTAACTTACATCAATTAGGAAGGAAAAATGTGGTGTACATACGAAAGAAAATTGATTGAAACTAAGAACAAAAAATTATGCAAAAATTTTTAAATAGCTCATTCACCCTAAAATTAAATGATTTGAGGGCCTGTGATAGGCTGTTACAGGTAAATCTCAAAACAAATTTAGGGCTTGAAAATCAATTTCTAAATTGATATTGTGTGTTCTGTAACTCTTCCGTTGTGAAAAGTTATGGCCTCTCAAAATTGACTCTTCCACCACCAAATTTGACCCTTTATTTTTCAACCCTAATTTCAATCCAAAAGATCTCCTTCAACCCTAGTTTTGTTTTAGTAGCCGCCAAACTATTTACCTTCATTTTTTTCCTTTTTTTATTTTGTTTTCTTCTTTTTTTTCTAAAGCTGAACAACTAATATAAAATAAAATATAAATTTTGAATCGATTGAAACGAAAACACAAATCACAGAATTGATTGAAATGAAAAATAACATCACAAAAAGCACAAAACATAGATAAAAACCAGGCTCGATACCATAATGATGCAACTGAGTCAAGTCCTTCCTAAGAGGTCACCCATCTTGGTACTTCTCCTGCACCAGCAAGCTTAACCGGAAAGAACGTTAACCATTTCTATCAAAAGCTTAAGCTATTAGTAAAGGTGCACATATTTTCTTTATTTAGATCAAACACGGGCTCACCTGTCTCCTTCGACTTTGTGTACCACCTTGTCGAACTTGATGACATAAAATTAAATTATCTATTTATAGGATGTTAATTATATTAAATAATAAACACACATATGATAATAAAATTCCTCATTTATTTTATTGAAAATAATAATGTGCATACATCCCATTGACCTAAGACACAACACTAACAACAAAGCCACATTACTAAAGGCTAAAGGTTCAATTTAGCTCCCTAAAGTATGCCCATGATAGCATTCTAAATAATTTTTTCTCTTTCTATTAAAAATGGAGCAAATAAACCCTTGATATAACGATCATTTAAATGTCTATTAAAAACTTGCAATATGGACCCAATGTTTTGCTACTATATATCTCCATTTTAAAAATTTTGTTCTTAATTCCCAAAATAATGGTTATTCTATGCATTCCCTTCCAGAGCCTCTAATCCATTCAAAATTCGCAATTTCATTTTGAAATCTTAAAACCCATCATGAAAAACCAAAGCAGAGGTGATTCTGTAACACCCCCCACATTCAATACACACACACTACAACACCACAATGTAGCATATGTGCACCGAACATGGGAGTACTACGGCTTTTCATCAACATTCAAAACATTTTATATAGTACCATCATCTTTCTCAATATACATTATAGATAGTAAATACTCAATTTGTAATATAATATAATAGATATATAAATACATTTAAGTAGTACACAGCGGAAGTTATAAAATATTTACACATATGAAAAACATTTGAGTACATATTTATCGTTACATATATATTTACAATATAAACAAAATCTTTACAAAATATAAAAAAAATTATACATGATTGGCAAATCTCCTCTGATCTTTAAGTTCCCAAAATCAACTCTTCAATGTCTACTCTCACTCGGTCTCGAAGAGCTCTCGGGTTCAACTCTATCACCTGCGCGATTAAACACTATCGCGCTAAGCCAAGGGCTTAGTAAGACAATTCAGGCTAATGTTATGCTTTAGTGCAATGCAATAATTCACATATGTATTAACAAATCAACATCAATGATACACACTCAATCAATAAAGATCATATTCAACAGACAATATTTCGTGATTAGTCCGTTTCATCATTTAAGTAATATTAACATTTCATTACATTAGAACATCATGTATGATATACATAAAACCTAGACACCTATGGGCCCATCAAGTACTTAATACGATATTCAGAATTCAGAGTTACTGCTTTGGTTCATAAACACCATTATCAAGCCCATAGGCAACATATACATATATATCTCTATCCATGGATAGCGTAACAGACCCGGTCTCTTGGATCATCAACTCATCTAATTCTAGAAGATCCTCAACCCGGCAAGACTGTTACAAATCAAATATCTCGTAATATCAATTATCATTGTGTAACAGACCCAGTCTCTTGGATCTCAATTCAATTCAATTTGAAGAGAACCTCAACCCGGCAAGACTGTTACCTTTCATTAAATAGGCATGCCTCCAAAAACCAGAACTCTGAAACTGAATATCATATTAAGCATATACTTATTTAATTATTCTCTTTATCAAACTCTTTCTCAATCTTCCTCATCAATTAGGCAAACATGCCATACATCATTCAATTATATCATCATAGCCAATTACAATGGCTTTACATCACATTTCACATCTCAATTCATATTTTGCATATAGCATCTCAACATACATTATCCATAATACACATTATCATTTACAAGATTCACATTACATATAACATACCATTGTTCAATCTCAACAATGCAATTAGGGCAAAGAACAATCTACATCATTCATATTTTTAAGATCTTCCATATCCATTTGATTAGGGCATTCTTTGTTTGAAGTATGTTTAAAGTGTTTATGTTTAGGTTTAGGTACCAAAATACCTTTGAAGAATCATTACAATGCAATTAGAACAAAGAATAAAAAACCTAACCAACACATTTGAGGGACACGGGCAGCCCACTTGAGGGACACGGCCAAGCTTGTGGCCGTGTCACTCAACCTCAATTTGACAGTAGGCAACACGGGCAAGGGACACGGCCAAGCTTGTGACCGTGTCTCTCAATCCAAAACTCACAGTAGCTAACACGGTTAGGGAACACGGCCGTGTCACTCCAAAAACCAATCCAACACGCCCAAAATCCCTTGACTTGGCCGTGTCTCTCTTTCCCTTTTTGGCCGTGTCACCCAAAACCAAAATCCTAACCAAAACCAACCCTTTCTCAAATGCACTCAAACACAATATTCATCATATAACATATTTCAAATGAACATAATCAATGTTCTAAACACATATTCATCACAAGAATTACTTCACAACACATTAATATAACAATTAAACACATATCATCTCAAAAACCCTAAAACCAACATCCTTCTCCATCCTTCAAAATCAACATCATTCACTTCCAACAACAACACCTATTTGTACTCTTAACTTAAAACCAAATTTACACTTGTATACACAACACAACTACATCCCATCATCAATTCAACAAACCCTAATGAATTTCAAATACTACTTCAAAAGAATAAAAGAAATCAAAGGAAAGATCTTACCTTAGTTAAAAACTTCTTGAATCAACACTTGAACACTTAATCTTCCTTCAATTTTGAACTCAACTCATCAAGAACCTCTCTTGTCTCTTTCTTTCTCTTTGTCTATGGAGGAGCCGGCCACTTCATGAAAGAAAGAAGAAAATGATGAAGAAACAAAGTCAAACCTTCTTTAAATATCCACCATGTGATTCAATTCAAGCAATTACCAAAATGCCCTCAACCAAATAACTAACCTTTTGTCCCATATAAGCCCATTTAAGTAATTACACACTCAACACAAAAATATCTCTCTTCCTTAGACTCTTCCTTTGACCCATTTATATGTTATATATATCATCATATACACAACATATACCATTCTCTCTAAACCCTATTTCCTTTCCCAAAACACTTATACACAAGCATTCTCTTCTCAATTTCTTTTCTTATCACATAATATACATTCAATCCAATTTATAACAACAACAACAACAACAACAACAATAATATCACCAAGACTTCTAAGGCATACATGAGGATATTACAGATTCGATCTCTGCCACACATATAATAATCACACTTTGTAGAGGAAGAATCATATTGAATCAATCCAGCTTGTTTAACACACTCAAAATATTGAGTACCTAATTAGAAGCTCATTTGTATGATCTCAACATGCAAATTTTGGAATTTTTCCACTCTTTTTCCATTTCTTAACCCATAAAATAACAAACAAAAACAAGTTAATCAACATAAAAGCAAATTGAAGAGTTTTCAATTTTTGATAAAAACTCTTCAATTTTTATTCTTTTAATTTTTCTTATTCACTTTCTTTTTGTTTTAGTTTTTCTTCTTGACTTCTTTTGTTTGATTTGTAGCAAAATTAGTCACATGGCATGGATGTAAGCAACTGTTTTCCTTTTTTTGCCTTTTAATTTCAAGAAACAAATTCTTGGAATTTCAAGAGCTAAGAAATAACAATTCTTGGATTTTTCTTCGTTCATTTGAAAAAAAAAATCATTTTCAAAAACATAGTATTGATGTTCAAGAACCAAGAAAACAAGAAAATTTGCTTTTATGGAGATTAACTTCTTTCTCTTTATTCTTTTATGGGTTAAGAAATGGAAAAAGGACTGGATAAATTCAGACATTTTGGAAATTGAGATCATACAAACAAGCTTCCAATTACTCAATATTTTGAATGTGTTAAATAAGCTGGATTGATTCGTTATAATTCTTTCTATGCAAAGTGTGATTAGTATATGCGAGACGGCGAATCACCCCAACTTTGATTTTTCACAATGCTTTTCAAGATTTTAAAATGAACTTGGGGGTTTTAAATGGATCAGAGGATCTGAAAGGGAATGAATAGAATCATTACTATTTTGGGAATTAGGAAAAAAAAAAAACATTCTAAGATGGAGAGATACAATAGCAAAAACATTGTGTTAACATTGCTAGTTTTAA
The DNA here is from genome assembly GCA_947685225.1 of Garcia nutans. Lineage (NCBI taxonomy): Eukaryota > Viridiplantae > Streptophyta > Magnoliopsida > Malpighiales > Euphorbiaceae > Garcia > Garcia nutans. The sequence goes on along the minus strand of CANTUV010000035.1, from coordinate 23,884,836 downwards.
TGGACAATTAGACGACTGATGTTTTAAGGATTTATTTGCTTATTTTTAGCATAAAAAAAGAATATAAATGATTAAAAAAATATATGAATACTCAAATTTGTATCTTGATTTGACTCTTATTAAATGATAAAAAAAAGCCACATTTGTTGCACTGGCGCACTTTTCCCCTGCCAATCTAATTAGCAAAATTCATTTCACTTGTTATCTGTAGGACGGAATTCAGACAATGACCTCTGTTACTGTCATGGCTCTGTGTATGAGAAATACAAGAAACATCATTAACCATGTGAAATCAGGGATCGGTCAATTGGGTGTGTTAAACCGCAGCGCTTCTGCTTCTACTTCAACCCAAAACAACAGAGCTCCATCTGCTTCTCCAATCGCCGAAGAGTTTAAGAACCCAGATGCAAATTTCAATAACAAAGTACCCCGCATGTTTGAGTCCGATAGTGGACAACTGGGTTCGCAGTATAGCAGCCTTGACAAAAATAAGGTACAAATTTACCCGTTGCGTTTCTGTGACTGGATATTATCTTTCTTTTTCAGTGACAGGAACATATCTTTCTTTCTTTTTGTATTTCTCCTTTGTTTTTGTTTCTTTTTTTTTTTTTTAAATGCAGAGAATGTATTGAATAGAAGTTAGTGATATTTTCCTCTATTCAAAAGGGTGAAAATCATGGGACAGAAAAAAAAATTCAATCAAGTTATTTTGCATATTCTAATACTAACTAATTTTTGGAATTTCGACCACCCACCTCCACCCTCCACCCCCTGAAAAGTTTCTTTCGAAATGGAAAATAGCATCAATTTCCTTACCAAGAAATGATCATGGCATTTGTGGAAGGTTTGGGAGCTAAAAAGATGCACACGCGTCTTATGGAGGAGCTGAGGAAGGATTAGCTCCTTCGGTGTTCAAGATGTACCTTTTTTTGTAATTGATAGGCTTCTATCTTGATATAGCAATGAACTTTTAGGTTGCAAACATGAGAAGTTGAATCTTTTTGTTGTAATTGTCCCAATATCATTATTAAGTTGTTTGTTAATTTTTTTAATGTGTTACATAATTTTTTTCTTGTTTTTAACAAAGGTTTTATCGCGTGATAAGAAATATCCTAATATACTTTCTTGTATATAATAGAGTATGTTCACAATTCTCCGTATTTTTTGAAGCAACTCACCTTGCTGCCCATGCCGCATTATGGATGCCAATCCATGACAAGAAGAGGAGCAAAATGTTTTAAAACTAATGGCTATATATGTATGTATGCATGTCTGTATGTATCTCTTATGGATGGATAAATTATATGGTCAATAATGTTTACTTGATATTCTATAGGGATCACTATAGAGCAGACTTAGAAAGAGACTATACAGGTCGCAGAGAGTATTGTCGTTTGGAGTCTTCAAAGTGGACTTAGCATGTTTGTGCAGGGGATTAAGTTATGCTGCTAATTTGGGAATGTGTATGTGTGCATGTTTTTATGAACACAAATATATTTCTACCCATCAACCTCTCTTTCTATGTCAGGGTTTTGATTTCCCAGGAGGAAAAGTTGCACTTACTCCTAAACTTATGTTCCTGTCTGAATCTCCTGAGGAGAGGATACCCTGTTATCGCGTCCTTGATGACAATGGTCAGCTGATTGAGGATAGCAACTTTGGAGGGGTATATTTATCTGTTATCTTCCCTTATATTCTCTCTGAGGAAAATTGTTGATATATATATATATATATATATATTACTGTTTCCCAGTTTCCCTGGGTTTTAGTAGAGCAGAAGTGGCTCTTACAGGCTGTCATTTAAATAGGTCAGCAGGGAAATTGCTGAAAAAATGTACATTGATATGGTGACACTTCAAGCTATGGACAGTATCTTCTACGAAGCCCAGAGGCAAGGAAGAATTTCATTCTATGTGACAACAATTGGAGAAGAGGCCATCAACATTTCATCAGCAGCAGCTCTCACAATTGATGATCTTGTTGTCCCTCAGGTTACTATCACATGCATAGACATGTGAACTCCCCCAAAGCACCTCCCCCTCTCTGTCATAAGATTGCACATTTAAAAACCAAAATCCATGCTTGCATAGAAGGTTTCTTTATCTCCATAGTTAGATCTAAATTAAATTAGGTGGGTTCTCTTTAATCTAGTTCCAATGCTCATAAGGTGTTCGATTTCAGATTTTTATTTTGCATTTCCTTCTTATGTGGTTAAAGATCTAATACATACTTTCCAAATGTAAGTAATGAGCTAAGCTCAAAATGATGATGAAACACAGTTTCTTTGATTTCATTGACATCAACACTTATAATTGATTATCTTTTTCATCAGGTTACAAGTAACATTTAAATATCTGCTCATGCGTATCATACTCTCAAGCATCCTTGTACCCCCATGTTTCCTCCCTCCAATCCCCTTCCCACTCAGATAGTCACAAATATGCTGAGACTTTTGACACACACATGCATGCATCAAATGTTTCTCTATTCTTTTAGTTCTAGAAGAGAAAATGCTGCAGACTTATTTGAATCTCTTTCATATGCCCATCTGGACAGTTCATCGTTCCAGCAAATATTTTGATGGGCAAGCATAAAATAATTTTAAAAAATTGTTTTCTTTATTGTTATATGCAGTATAGAGAGCCAGGCGTCCTTTTATGGCGTGGTTTCACTCTTCAAGAATTCGCAAATCAATGTTTTAGCAACAAAAGTGATAATTGCAAAGGCAGGCAGATGCCTGCTCATTATGGATCAAAAAAGCAAAATTACTTTACTGTAGCATCGACAATTGCGTAAGATGATCAACATTTTTATTTGTTGCTTAGTTCCTTATCCTGGTAACAAATTCTCTTTTTTTTTTCTTTTTGTTTTGCTCCTAGTTCACAGCTTCCCCACGCAGTTGGTGCTGCATATTCTCTAAAGATGGATGGTAAAGATGCTTGTGTTGTCACTTATTTTGGTGATGGTGGATCAAGTGAGGTATATTCATTATTGCTATCTCCCTAGAAAATAAAAAAATAGGAACTCCATGTTATTATTTTCATTTTTCTTTGAGACCTTTCTGTTTGTTGTAGATTGTTTCAACCTGCCACAATTGACATTTTTATTTAATGAATTTTGTTAGTGATGACTCCTAGCTTTTGGATAACCACTGCTTTCTGATAGTAGGATGGGTTTTTTTCAAGTGAAACTGAACAAATCATTTAGTCTTGTAATTGTAGAGGAACTTCTGTTATATTATTTACATTGAATTGATACATCTTTATATATACAATTTGATTCTATCTAAATAGGAATATAAATCCCTAATTAGGAATATATATAAATCTCCAACTAGGAAATCAACTAATTAGGAATAATATTGACTTTTTATAACAAGTCTCAACTAATGTTTCTCTAAGTTGGTTATTTTCTAATATTACAAATATTTTTAGGGAGATTTTCATGCTGCTTTAAATTTTGCGGCAGTCATGGAGGCACCCGTTATATTCATATGTCGGAACAATGGATGGGCTATTAGTACTCCTGTTTCAGATCAGTTCCGAAGTATTCTTCGCTCTTCTGCGTTTTCAGATTTTGGAAATCCCATTTATAAAGCCTTGCTACTTGTAAATGCAATTTTCTTTCTGATATTCTATTCATTGGCAGGTGATGGCATTGTCATTAGAGGACAGGCTTATGGTGTTCAAAGCATTCGTGTGGATGGTAATGATGCTCTTGCCATGTATAGTGCAGTTCAAGCCGCTCGCAAAATTGCAACAAATAAACATAAACCAGTCTTAGTGGAGGTAACATGAGGACATTTTTTTCCTAAAAAGTAAACAGTGAATGGAGATTTTTTTTTCTTCTCCTTAGTGCTTTTCCTTTGGGTTATTATCATTTGGTCTGCTTAGCATGCTGATATTTTCCTTCCGTTTCCCAAAAACAGGCTCTAACATATCGAGTGGGACATCACTCCACATCAGATGATTCCACAAAGTATCGTTCTATTGATGAAATTGAATGGTGGAGGTTCGCACGAGATCCTGTTACAAGATTTCAAAATTGGATAAAAGGCAATGGTTGGTGGAGCAATGAGGCTGAATCAGAGCTCAGACGTAGCGTCAGGAAGCAGGTAAGCATCTTAAGATAAATGTTTTCTTAAATGCTATTACTAAATGTCTAAACCTCTATGGGACATAGGTTATGGTTTTACAAATTAATGACTATCAACAAACTTTGTTGTTCAAATGGTCACTGTGAAATCAGAAAATGACATGTCACTAGCACTCGAGCTGAAACTGAAAAGTGTTCATTAGCCATCCTAACTTGAAAGAAAAGAAAAAGGAAAAAAAAAATGTAAACAAGGGATATGTGGTTGAACCACCATATTTGCAAGACCCATTCATGAGAAGGATCCTTGAATTCCAATTTCTAATTTGATTACTTGTATGTGGTGCCTTCAATGCCGTTTGGTTTTGCGGAATTTAGGTTTAATATAAATATAGCGTCAATGTGGTTGTTGCAATAAGGCATTGCATAGTATTTTGCTCGAAGATGTTACGTGTTGAGCAAAATTCTTGTGTTCACAAGTGTGTAGTTTGATATGAAATTTTTTTGTGGTTCACTAATAATTGTTCCCATTTATCAAACTTTGTAACAGCTATTGACTGCAATTCAAGTGGCAGAGAGAGTTGAAAAACCTCCAGTTGCAGATGTATTCACTGATGTCTATGATGTTCTTCCATCCAATCTCAGTGAGCAAGAGAAGTGGCTAAGAGAGGCCATCAAGAGACACCCACAAGATTACCCATCAGATGTTCCTTTCTAAACCCCTTCTTTTCTTTGTGATAAATAAAATTGGGTATGCTGTATATGACAATTGGAATTGAATAAATTGCTGCAATTTAGTTGTAAAAACAGCTATAGCGTGGAGAACAAATCAGAGATGTGCTCAATTCCAAGATGCATTTCGCCCTTCCTCAAGCATTTTGAATTCCGAAGTCATTTGATAATACACAAGTATCGCCTAGATTTTCTTCATCTTGTTTTACTTTAGCTTGCAGGAAGAGCACTTCTATTCCTCGAATTATCTGGTTCTTTTATATTTTATATGTATAAAAACCAAGGAAAGAAATATAGAGTGGTAAATCATCAATTTTTTTTTATTTCACTTTTTCTATTTTTAATTAGTTTTTATTTAAGTTTAGTAATTTCTATAAAATTTAAAATTTAATAATTAATTAAATTTATGAATTTTAATTTTCTATTAAATAATTACACATTAATATAATTTTATAATATTGATTATATAAATATTTTTAATTTTTAATTTTTTTATAAATTAATTACACATTGATATAATTAAATAATATTGATTGATTTATATATATTTTTTCTTAAATTTAAAAAGTAAAAATAAAATGTAACTTTTAACTTTCATAATAAATTAATTATAACTTTCAAAAAAATTAATTAATTATAAATTAAATAATTTATTTATAATAATAATTAATTTATATATTTTTAGAAATTTTAAAAATTAAACAATAAAGCATATAATTTTTTACATTTCTATTACATTTATTACATTAATACATAATTTATTTAAATAATTAATTCATTAATTAATATTTTATTTAGGATAATTATTAATTTATATCTTTGTAGAAATTTTAAATTTTAAAAAATAAAAAATATAATGTTTAATCTCTCTAATAAATTAATTATATATTGATAATTAATGTAAAAATAATATTTTTATTTATTATAATTGTAATATAACTCTATGATTATAAACCTTCCTACTCATTTTTTTTTTGAAAAAGTACGTCTAAATTTTTATTTTTTATTTATTTTTATTTTTTTATAGAATTCATAATATTTTATATCATTTGAATTCTAAAATAATATTATTTTAACTTTTTCTATCTTTAATTAATTTTTATTTAGTTTTAATAATTTATATAAAATTTAAAATTGAATAATTAATTATATTTGTGATTTTTAATTTTTTATTAAATAATTACATAGTAATATAATTTTATAATATTAATTAAATAAATTATATTTACGATTTTTTATAACACGCTTATACCATATATATATACAATACATACTTTTAAGACACGTAAAATATGTATACAATATACAAGAGTGTTACAGTTACAGATATTCAAAAACTTGCATAATTATAAGGGAAATATTTTAATCCTTAAAATATACTTAATAAATAAATATATTCATTAGTAATTACATTACTAAAACATAAATTAAAAAGAAAAAAATTTTAAGGAAAGTTTGTCAGAGTTCTATCTATATTTTGGATATTCCCAAAATCAACATGCACAACCTGCGAATAAAAATTTAACACTCCCAATATGTTCCTCGCATTCACAAAATCTATCAATTCTCCATAACATAACCAAAACATATGCAAATTCTTTATCAAAATTAAATACATATGCAAATTCTTTATCAAAATTAAATACATACATATATATATACACACAATCCCAATTCCTCATTTAATACAAAAGAGTTGAAATTCATTATACAAGAACTAAAATACTTATAAACCATAATGATGTGGAACCCACGGATCAAAGATTACATCTAAAACCTTGCATATACATCTAGCATAGAATCTTAGAACTCAAAAATAAATCCTCCCTACCAAACCCACAACTAACATGTGATTGGAAACTTGGGTGATTGGGATAAAGAAAAATGAATTGATTTAAACGCCACAAGTCAGACTTGATAAGTAAGAACCAATTCTTCATGCAACAGTAATAAGAAGAAAACCTCTCAAACTTGAAAACACATAAATTACAATTAGCATAATCTGAAAATTCGTATCAGCCTATTTAGTTCTTTTCACCCCTCTCTATATAGCTGGAAAAGAAGAATTAATGGCTTAGAAGTCTAGATTCAAATGTATCTAGTCACACTAGCATTAATTACCTATCCACATTATTATTATATTCTAAATTAGTGCCCATAACTATGATAATATTGATGGACAGATTTTACATGTATTTTGGTGTTGGTTCACATGCGTCTAGTCACACTAGCACTAAATCGCATAAATATTATATTGTAAATTCGTGCTAATGCCCATCAACATATTTATGGGCAGATTCTTCATGCATTTTGGTGAGTTTCTGACTTCCTCTTCATGATTCTTCATATTCAGTACAAGTTGGTCACCCTCTTCATTAATCCACGTTTGAATTAGTGTTGGAACACCTGCTAGAGTTTCTTTGACTGTGATCTTGTGATTGGTCCACTTGTGATACGGAACCTTCAAGAATAAGCTTGAAAACCCCTTTGATTATTATGGACCCCCACAATATTAACTTGAAAAACCCAATAACAATTCAGTCTCAACCCCTAAGAAAGGCTATAATTCAGATTGCTTAGAAAGATGATCAAAGATCTAGAATAAAGGAAACTTGTTTCTAAATTCCAGATTTGCAACACTCCACAAGAAGATGATCAGTCCACTTGAATGTTTCTTAGCATGTATTCTACTTAAGAACACAAAGATAAAAGCAAACAGCCTTTTGGTTATAATTCATCAATAATCTAAAGTGAAATTCATTTTAGGCGTTTATATAGCCTTTACAAGACCTAAAAAACTCATAATCTAAAATAAACAAACTCAACTTACGGGCTTTATCATAAACAAGTTTGGACAGCCCATTATCAAGGCAATAAAACTAATAGACTTTTAAATTAACATGTTTTAAACAGCCCATTATGACAAAAAAACAAACATATTTAATTTCACTCAATTAACAAGGCTAAGAACTAAAAACAAACTTAAGTAAGCCCATTTTGAAGTTGGACTTGAAATAAGTTGTAATTAACTTTATTTGATCTTGTTTTCAAGCCTTGGATCCCTTGCAGCCCATCACAAGCCAAATTCACCAAATCTTATAGATGGCAAATTAATGCTTATTGTGGCTCGTGATCTAGTTATTGGGCCTTGAGGTAGAATAATTGGATTGAAAATCCCCTCAAATTTATCCTTTCTTCGTTGGTCATGCTCACCCTCTTGGTGTGTAGGTTGTTCCATAACATTTCCCCTCTCCTCAAAAGATTTCGTCCTCGAATCTAAAGCATCACCTACATTAAAAGGACTCAAATCAGCCACATTAAATGATGCATTGTCACTTGGCAAATCCACTTTATATGCATTGTCATTAATCCTTTCAAGTATTTGAAAAGGACCATCTCCTTTTGGGTTCAACTTGGACTTCCTTTGGTGTCGAAACCTTTCTTTGCGAAAATGTACCCAAACCCAATCTCCAGGCTAAAAAATCATTAGCTTCCTTCCTTTATTCACTCGTGAAGCTACTTTAGCATTTTGCTTTTCAATCCTTTTCTTAACCTGCTTATGTAACTTCTTCACCAAATCTGCCTTTGAATTAGCATCAACACTCACAAATTTGTTAGGTGACAATGGTAATAAATCAATAGGAGTAAGTGGATTAAAACCATAAATAATTTCAAATGGAGAACAATTAGTAGTGCTATGAACAACCCTATTATAAGCAAACTCCACAAATGGTAAACAATCCTCCCACATCCTAATGTTTTTTTTTTCTATTATTGTTCTAAGCAAAGTAATCAAAGTCCAACTAACTACTTCAGTTTGGCCATCAGTTTGGGGATGGAAAGTAGTTGAGAATAATAGCTTAGTTCCTAATTTTTCCCACAAAACACGCCAAAAATGACTTAGAAACTTAACATCTCTGCCACTAACAATGCTGTTAGGTATGCCATGAGAACGCACAACCTCTTTGAAGAACAAATCAGCAATTAATTTAGCATCATCAATTTTATGACATGGTATAAAATGAGCCATTTTACTAAATCTATCAACCACAACAAAAATACTATCATGACCTTTCCTATTTTTAGGCAATCCAAGCACGAAATCCATAGATAAATCAGTCCAAGGTTCACTAGGAACAGGTAATGGTGTATATAAACCATGCAGTTTCAACCTAGACTTAGCCTCTATACATGTTATGCAATGCTCACAAACCTTATGCACATCATGTTTCATACTAGGCCAAAAGAAATTTTCTATCAGCATATCATAGGTTTTATTTACCCTAAAATGACCCATCAAACCTCCTCCATGTGCTTCCTTAATCAACAATTTTCTCATAGAACACTTAGAAATACACAATCTATTTTTCTTAAACAAGAAACCATCAAACAAGTAAAAATCATTTGAAATAGCCATATTACCACAGGATACATATATATCACCAAAATTATCATCATTAAGATATAACTCCTTAATATGCTCAAAACCCAACAATTTAGCACTAAGAGAATTAAGCAAAGTATACCTTCTTGACAATGCATCAGCAACCACATTCTCTTTACCTTGCTTGAATTTAATCACATATGGGAATGTTTCTATGAATTCCACCCATTTGGCATGCCTATGATTCAGCTTATCCTGACCCTTCAAATGCTTTAAACTTTCATGGTCAGTATGTATAACAAACTCATTAGGCCCACAAATAATGTTGCCATGTATGCAAAGCTAGAACCAAAGCATATAACTCCTTAGCATATGTTGGATACTTCAAGGCTGCCCCACTTAACTTTTCACTAAAATACATTAGTGGCCTTTGATCTTGCATCAAAACAGCTCCAATTCCTATGCCACTAGCATCACATTCGATTTCAAAAGTTTTATCAAAGTTAGGCAAAGCAAGCAAAGGTGCATCACACAATTTATCCTTAAGTGCATTAAATGCATGCTCTTGTGCATCACCCCAAACAAATCCAACATTTTTCTTAACTAACTCATTCAGAGGTGCAGCTATAGTGCTGAAATCTCTAATGAATCTCCTCTAGAAACCAGTAAGCCCATGAAAGCTGCTCACCTCACTAGCATTCTTAGGTCTCGGCCAATCTTTAATAGCCCTTACCTTTTCCTCACCAACTTCAATACCTTGACTAGACACCACAAAACTAAGAAACTTAACCTTATCCATGCAAAAACTACACTTCTTAAGGTTAGCATACAACTTTTCACGCCTAAGAATGTCCAATACAAGATGTACATGCATAACATGATCATCCAAGCACTTAGAGTAAATCAGAATATCATCAAAATAAATAATGACAAATTTACCCAAGTACTCACGCAACACATGGTTCATCAATCTCATGAATGTGCTAGGTGCATTAGTAAGACCAAATGGCATAACAAGCCACTCATACAATCCATATTTCATCTTGAATGTTGTTTTTCACTCATCACCCACATTCATCTGAATTTGATAATAACTAGATTTCAAATCAATTTTATTGAATAAACAAGAACCATATAACTCATCAAGCATATCATCTAATATAGGGATAGGATGATGATATTTTACATTAATGGCTCTGCAATCCACACACATTCTCCATGTTCCATCCTTCTTGGGCACAAGAATAATAGAAACCGAGCAAGGACTAAGACTTTCCCTCACATACCCCTTAGCTAGTAACTCCTCCACTTGCTTTTCTATTTCCTCTATCTCGATGGGTTTAGTTCTATATGCTGGTCTATTGGGTAAGGAAGCTCCATGAATGAAGTCAATTTGGTGTTCTATGCCTCTAATTGGTGGCAAACCATTGGGCATTTCTTTTGGAAACACAACTTCAAATTCCTGCAAAAGATCAACAAACACACTAGGCAAATATGAGTTTAGATCATTGGTGGCCAAATAAGCCCTTTTACACAAAAGTACAAATATAGGCTGATTGTTGTCCAAAACATGTCTAACTTCACTTGTCCTAACTATCAAACTCACATTCTTTTCTTTTTTTCCAATAGGCTGAATTTGCTTTCCTTTTTCTTTTCCCTCTTTCTTTTCACTTTTTTATTTGCACTCTGTTTATTTTCACTCATTTTATTTTCATTCTGTTTTTCTTTCTTTACAACCTCAAGTTTCATCCTTTCCATTTTACAATGGTCTTCATACACTTCTTTTGAGGAAGGTGGTGTTAGAATGGTCTTTCACCCATCCTTTGTGAATGAATAGGTACCCATCATGCATAGCTCTTCAGTCATATTGCCATGGTCTACCAAGTAGAATATCTACAGTATGTATTGGAACCACATCGCACATCACTCCATTATGATATTTACCAATGGAAAAGGAAATGATAGATTGTCTATTTACCTTAACCTCTCCACAATCATTAAGCCACTGAAGTTTGTAGGGTCATGGGTCTGGTGTAGTAGACAACCCCAATCTATCAACCAAGAGTGTACTCACAACATTGGTGCAACTTCCACCATCTACAATCACACTACATGCCTTGCCTTGAACATGGCATCTTGTATGGAATAATTATCTCGTTGCTCCTCATGGCTATCCTCCTTCAATTGTGTGTTAAGAGCATGCCTAGTAACCAGCAAATCACCTCTAATTGGCTCCTCAATGCTCCCATCACTACAATCCTCCAATTTTGGCATCTCACCATCATCACTCTCATTGTTGCCTTCTTCTTTATCAGTCACTATCTCACCATTTCTCAAGGTCATAACCCTCTAATTTGGACATTCTTTGCTGATATGACCTACACCTTGGCATTTTCAACATTTAATATCTCTATTTCTCAGCTTAGGCTCTTTGACTTTGGATTTGTTTTTAGAATCCAAATCTGTCTTCGCCTTTCCACCATCATGAACAACCTTATTTCCACCCTTAAAATCACGATTCCATCCTTTTTCCAAGAAGAACTAGGATTGGAATAAGGTTTGGAAACATACCTTGCTGCTCCTCTTCCTTGGAGTTGTTTTTCCACCTTGATGGCAATATGCACCATCTCTTCTAACTCCACATAAGGCTGCAAATCAACTTGATCTGCTATGTCCTTATTCAAATCAGCCAAGAAACGTGCCATAGTAGTCTCCATATCTTTATCTATATTAGCTCTGCTCATGATTATTTTCCATCTCTTTGTAGTAGTCATTAACACTCCTACTACCTTGTTTAAGAACCTGAAGTCTTTGTACAAATTCTCTATGAAAATGTCTAGGCACAAATCTCTTTCTCATGATAGACTTAAGATCATGCCAAGTCTCAATTGGATACTCCAAATTCCTTCTTCTATTAGTCACCAATTGGTCCCACCAAGCTATAGCATAATCTGAAAATTGAGTAATGGCAAGCTTGACTTTCTTTTCTTCACTAAATTGATGGCAATCAAATATAAGCTCAACTTGCTTTTCCCATTACAAATATGCCTCTGGATCTGATTTACCATGAAAATTAGGAATTTTCAATTTAATGCTTCCCAAGTTCCTATCTACAAAGTCATCATCACCACTGTTTCTACCATAGAATTCATTATCATACATCCTTCCTCTACCTGTACCAGCATCGTGTTCTCCTCTACCTCCTCCTCTAGGTATAACTCCTCCAACAAGAGTTGCATTATCATCCTCAAACTCGTATTCATCACCCAAATTATTTTGCCTCTCATTGTGCTCTGGTGTGGCTCTTTCAACAGCTTGCAACCTTACATCCATATGCTCTAATGTTTCCCTCATGTTCTCCATAGTGAGATATAAATGTGTAAATTCAACTTGTTGAGCCTCACACAATCTAGCCACATCAACATGGCCAGCTCCACTATCTTCACCTTGGTCGGACATTGCTACAATAAAAGGTTAGAAAATAACAAAAAATATATATATATAAGGACCTCACAACACTCCCTCACTTGTTTACACTCAAAAGATGGGGTTGGTCACTCGCGTTTCTCTCAATTAATTTATTTTGCCCACGACTTTCCTCAAACCACTCTAGCTAATTTCTTTTACGTTCTTAGGTGAAACACACTTTTAGAACAATTCAAATAGCCTGATTTGTGTAGAATTTCAAATCTAAAATTTTCAAAAGAAGTTTGAAGCAAATTGGCTAAAACAAGAAATTTAATATACTAGAAGCAAAAAAAAATGACAACTCATTAAGAAGCAAATGACATATGAAAAAAATGACAAAGATTTGATTAGGACAAATTTAGAAGTAATTTTTTTTATGAAATAGTCCCAAAACTTATTAATTAATGATTAATAACTATAATAAACACACAATAAATGTAGGTCAAATTTAGAAGGTTATTTTTTTTGAAAAAACAACCCCAAAAGTTATTAATTAATGATTAATAACTATAATAATCATACAATAAATGTAGTCAAGTATAGTTCAAATATGATTAGGAAGATTTAAAGCCACAATTCTAGATTTTTCTCTTTTTTTCAAATTTTTTTTTTTCAGATTTATATTTCTTTTTCTCTTCTAAACAGCAAGATTTTATCCTTTTTTTTTTGGATGAATTTTTTTTATAACCACAAGCATCAAATAAGATGTGTAATCTTTTTAATTGATGAAAAGAATTCAAATTAACCAAAACAAATAAAAATTAGAATTCAAATAGATAATAATAATTCAAACAAAGAAAAAATAAAGAAAATGCAAGAACAATAAGAGATAAACTTAGGAGAACAAAAGAAAACAAGAATTTAGAATCAAAAACACAAAATTTGTTAAGGATAGAACCTTATCTAAAACCAAAGCTCTGACACCAAATGATACGGAACCTTCAAGAATAAGCCTGAGAACCCCTTTGATTATTATTAACCCCTACAACATTAACTTGAAAACCCCAATAACAATTCAGTCTCAACCCCTAAGAAAGGCTAGAATTCAGATTGCTTAGAAAGATGATCAAAGATCTAGAATAAAGGAAACTTGTTTCTAAATTTAAGATTCGAAACACTCCACAAGAAGATGATCAGTCCTCTTGAATGTTTCTTAGCATGTATTCTACTGAAGAGTACAAAGATAAAAGCAAACAACCTTTTGGTTATAATTCATCAATAATCTAAAGTGAAATTCATTTTAGGCGTTTATATAGCCTTTACAAGACCTAAAAAACTCATAATCTAAAATAAACAAACTCAACTTATGGGTTATCATAAACAAGTTTGGACAGCACATTATCAAAGCAATAAAACTAATTGGTTTTAAATTAACATGTTTTAAACAATCCATTATGACAAAATGCAAACATATTTAATTTCACTCAGTTAACAAGGCTAAGAACTAAAAACAAACTTAAGTAAGCCCATTTTGAAGTTGGACTTGAAATGAGTTATAATTAACTTTATTTGATCTTGTTTCCAAGCCTTAGATCCCTTGCAACCCATCACAAGCCAAATTCACCAAATCTTGTAGATGGCAAATTAATGCTTGTTGAATCTTCTTTACTCGTGATCTAGTTATAGGGCCTTGAGGTAGAATTGAAAATCTCCTCAATTTTATCCTTGCTTCGTTAGTCATGCTCATCCTCTTGGTTTGTAGGTTATTCCATAACAACTTGGCATAATGATATCATCAACATATTTACTGCCTTGTGTAGCTTCATCAAGCTTGCTTATAGTTTCCTCATCATTCCCTCCTTGCTCAAAACGATTTGTCCTCAAATATGAACCTACATCAAAAGGAGAAAGATCACTAACATTGAAAGTTGCAGAAACATTATACTCATCTGGTAGATCAATTTTGTAGGCATTGTCATTGATTCGTTCTAAAACTTGAAATGGGCCATCTCCCCTTGCATCCAACTTAGATTTCTTTTGTTTAGAAAACCTTTCCTTCCTCATATGAACTCATACCCAATCACCAGGTTGGAAAACCACATGCTTCCTTCTTCTATTTGCATTATGGGTAATTGATTCATATTTCTTCTTAAGATGAGCTCGTGCCTTCTCATGTATCTGTGAGCAGGGATTTTCGCCCCCACTCCCGGTGGAATGGTTCTTGCGACTTCAGCACTGTTTAGGCTCGGGGCCTTAGAGAACATGGACCCAAGTCCGGAGAAAATGGAGTCGCCACCCGGATTGGCCGGGAAAAAGAAAGGGGTAGATGACTCGATTCCTAAGGAATCCCCAAACCCTTAATGGGTGCGGAAAGTTGGATACGTGTGGGGAAGGTGAGAAATGGCCTAGCACCCCCACAACGCCCGGTTCATTGGAACCGGCCTCCTTTACAGGTCTTAATATTATAAAATTCTTAAATATAATAACATTATCCATATTACACACAATAATTAGAAGAAAGCATCAATATATTAAAATCAAAGCAATGTCCAAACAAAGAAAATAAATGGACACCCATCCAAGGATGGAAATATGTCCTTACATCACATGCCTAAATAGGACACCCACCAAAAGGTAGAAACATGCCCTTTACATAGGTTCTAAAATAGAAAAGCAAATTAAATTACATGATGTTTAACCAATGAGGTACCCACCAAGTGGAAACATACCTCTTACAACTTTTGGAAATCTAAATTAATTGATAAAAGCAAATAATCATTCATCATAAATAAATCATTCATCAAAGCTATTAATCAAAATAGAAAATAAACATCCATCTATGATAAATTAAATAAATCAAGTATTGAAATTAAATAAATTAAAGCATAAGAAATAAATCAAAGCATAATCAAGTATGGAATTGAATAAAGCAAATAAAAGTCCAATTATGGCTATTGTGACTTTTTATGGAATTAAAATAAATTAGGGTTTTATGTTTTAAAGGGTTGATAAGACTCTTTGATTAACAAAATTAAGGTTTGAATGATGATATCATGAAACTAGGGTTTTAAACACTTTAAAATATTTTAATTTGTGATTTTTGGTTATTAGGTTCCTAAGCTACTGTGTAAAATTTAGGTTTTTATGTTTTTATGTTTTTTAATGTTTTAAAAGGATTAGGGTTCATAAAAATTAGGGTTTAAGGTTTTAAAAGGGTTAGTGTTCATTATTTTGGGTTTAAAAGTTGAATTTTGGATTTTAGGATTTAGAAGTAGGGTCACGGGTGGTGAATAATTTTTAGGAATTTGGAAATCAATTTGATATTTTATGGAATTTTATGAATTTAAACAAATAAATTAAAGTTTTTATAAGTAGAAAATATAATTTTTAAGGCTTTTTGAATGAAATAGAACCTACTTTAAAATTTTAAAAGAAGCAGAATTTACATCTTAGTTTTGTTGAAAAATATGTTCAATTAGAGTTTTAAGGTTTTTAAGAAGAAAAAATAACAATTTTAAGCCTTTTGGAAGATAAACTAATGAAATAGGGTTTTTTTGGCTTTAGAAAAACTAAATTAAAGTTCAGAGGTTTTTAATTTTGATTTCATAAATTTGCTACTGTGTAAAAAAAACAATTAAAGAAAATTAATTAACACATACCTTCTTTTGATGATTTCTCCAAAAATAATTCTTCTTGGATGAACTAGCTCCAAAGACAAGCCTTTTTTTTCCCTTTGAATCCTCTAAATCGTGCTACTGCTGTTCCAGAAAAAAGTTGAATTGAATTTCTTCTTTTCCTTCCTTCATTTGGTTTCAAATTTTTCAAACTCCTCTTGGATTTTTGCCTCCCTTAAATTAATTGCCTTTGGTCCTTATTTATAGTGGTTTGAGGTTGTTTATTCCTAATTAGCTAAGGTAAGTAATATTAATAAAAAAAAACAAAACCTAATTGGATTAGGTTTCAAAAAATTTGCGTTGGAAAATTTGCGCTGCCGAAAAAAATTATGCCGCAGAAATTTGCGGCAGCGCGCGCGGAGCGGGCCCGTAAGCTATTTCGCAGGTAGAAAATTTCTGCGTACGAACGCAGAAAATTTATGCGTGCGAAATAGTACAGTGATTTCGCCCGCAGGAATTTCCTGCGGGCGAAATGCCCACGAGCCCTCGCGACGATTTTTTCGTAGCCAATTTTTTTGACTCCGATTTTTATTTTTATTTTTTGATTTTTATTTATTTATTTCTATTTTTAATTTAAAAAAAATTATATGCTAAAGCAAAAATTATTTAATAAAAATTATTTTGGACCAATTAGACAACAAAAATCATTTTAGACTAAATAAAACATATTGGACCGGATTGGGTCAAAAATTAAGGGTCTATAGTTTGCCCCCTGCTTGAATGATCTGAAACCTTAGTGAAAGAGAGTGAAAAGCAATAAGACTTAATTTTTGATGAAACGGTTGAGATTTTGGATTCTAAACCCGGTTCGAGTTCTGGACTCAAGGATAATTCTAGGTTCTGAACCTAAGGAAAATTTGGGTTCTGGACCCGGTTCGAGTTCTCGATGTTTTATTAGTTTTTATTATAGATTTGTATCTTATTTATTATGATAATTATTGTTTTATTTAGGTATTTTGGTAGTTTTAATCGGTTTATTTAGTGTTTTCATTAATTTTGGTAGTTTTAGTTTATTTCAGTGTTTATGTCGTTTTTTATCTAGTTTTTAGTATGGTGTTTATGTTTTGTTGGTTATTGTTTATTTACTTCTTGTTTAAAGTTTGTTTCAAGTTTTGTTTTAGGTTAAAAAGCCAAGGAATCAAGAAGAAGGAAAAAATGGACAGTAGCTGACACATACAGAGGACACGGCCAAGCCACTGGCCGTGTCCCATACCTAGCTAAGGAGAAGTCAAGACACAGAGGTGGACACACTCAAGGGACATGGCCAAGCTTGTGGCCGTGTCCCTCCACAAAAGCTCCAACACGGCCAAGTTGCTTCAGCTTGGCCGTGTCTCACTTAAGTCCAAAGGAAAAAGAAAGATGAAATCAAGCAGTAGAAGACACAAGCAAGGGACACGGCCAAGCTTGTGGCTGTGTCCCTCCAAAATTGTCCAACACGGCCTAGAGACCTCCAACACGGCCGTGTCACTCAATCACACCAAAGAAGAAAAGAAGAAACTCTTACAGAAGCGAACACAAGCAAGGGATACGGCCAAGCTTGTGGCCGTGTCCCTCCAATGCACCTCCAACACGGCCGTGTCTCATCCAACTTGGCTGTGTCTCTCATGGACCAAAGACAACGCGAATTTTTAAGCGGAGGATTCATATAAATATTAAAAAAATTTAGGGTTTCCAGGGTGTGGAGAGTTTGAGATTAGATCAGTCGTTAGAGAGTGAAGTTAGGGTTTCTAACTTTGTTTTCTTAAAGATTATTGAACACTTTGATAAAAATAGCTAGATTAGATTTGTTCTAGCCATTGATGCATTCTTCAAGCAAGTTCTGAACAAGAGATTCTTCAAGAGCTAGGAAGTTTGTAACTTGGTTTTGTTCTCGAACCTTATCTCTTTAATTTCATTGGAATTGTATTTATGGATATTATCATGTCTAAATTAATTTCTTTGAATGTTAATGAGATGAGTATATTTGAAATCATTATGAACTAATTTGATCTAGTATAGGGTTTGTATGGATCTGCTATGATTGTATGAATTGGTTATTACTCTTAGCTCAATTATTTCTTTAAGCCTTTATTGAATGAATTATTGCTAATATATAATTGATTGGCCACCAATTATGTGTTTTAAGTATTAGATGATGGATTGAGAGATGAAGTCTAATGCTGGAATAATTCAATTAAGGACTTAGGTGAATTAGAGATATAACCTAGGAAAAGATTATTTCAATTGGAACAAGATTATTTGAGAGAGGTTTGAATGCGAGAGCTTATTTCCTTTATTCAATTAATTAAGTTGCTTGAGATTTAATCTTTGAAATTAAATTGGTTAAGAGGAATAACCATTCATACATATAAGTAGTAGAGAAGTGCAAACCCTAGACCTTTCTTTTAAGTGAATCAAAACATCAGCTCAATTTACTTTTATTGTTTTAAACTTTGATCAATCTGTCTTTATTAATTGTTAGCAATTTAAATTTCTTCATTACTTGTTATTTATTATCTGATAATCAATTAGCTACTTTAGCTTCCTTGTGAGACGACCTTGGGGCGATCACCTTTGCTACAGCTACCTCGTATACTTGCGAGTGACGCTTTGTGGTAAAGTTAATTTGAGCGCAACAAGTTTTTGGCGCCGCTGCCGGGGAGGCTAATTGGCGTAATTGTTTATTAGTCATAGATATTTTAGATTATTTTTCATTGTTTACATTTTATTTTATTTTGTCTTTTACTTTTAATAATTTATTTTTCTAGAAATTCTGTTTATGCAAGGCAGGAGATCACTCGAAGGAGAGCTACATCCATTTATTCCAGAAATTCAGAGAGTGAAAAGGAGCAGAGAAGAGTTTGAGCTATACACCAGATTTGATACAGAGGAGGACACTTCTGAATTTGAGTTAGATACTGCACAATCTGTTAACATGGGAGAAGAAAGGCAAAGAACCATGAGAGATTTTGCTAGACCTGTCATTGGGACTTCCACATCTTGTATAAGGTTGACAGATGCAACAAGAAACTATGAGTTGAAGAACATTCATTACAACATGCTGCCATCATTCTATGGAGTTCCAAATGAAGATCCTTTGAACTTTATTCGGGATTTTTATTCTGCCCTCAACACTTTTCCATTGGGAGGATTAACAGAGGACCAGTTGAGGATGAGATGTTTCCCTTATACATTGAAGGATAGGGCAAAGAGCTGGCTTATGATGTTGCCCAAAAACTCTTTGACAACTTGGGAGCAAGTTTATAATAAATTCATGGGCAAGTTTTATTCACATCAAAAGACAGCTGAATTAAGAGGGAAAATTGCTACATTCTCTCAATTTGAAGGAGAGCCATTTCATGAGGCTTGGGACAGATTTAAGATGTTATTGATCCAGTGTCCACATCATCACTACCCACTTCAACTTCTTAATCAGTTTTTCTACGATGGTCTAACCCAGCAATTTCAGAACACTGTTGATAACGCAGCTGGGGGAGCTATGGGAGAAAAGATAGCTGATGAAACTTATGAGATCTTTGAGATGTTGGGAGCTAATTCTCAACAGAAAAGTGTAAGAGGAAGAAGTAAAGGGGTAAATCAATTAGAAGCCAATAGTGAAATGGTAAATCTGATAGCTGAGTTAACAAGGCAAGTGCAGATGCTGAATATGAAAAATAACACTTCTTCATCTACTCAAGAAGTGTGTGGAATCTGTGGAACTTTCGGGCATGGAGCAAATATATGCCCCTCTGCATATGAGTCTTTTGGTAAGGAAGCGGAGCAAGTCAATGCTATGGGGGGATTTCAACCAAGGGCCCAGAATGATCCTTATTCAAATACCTACAATCCTGGTTGGCGGAGTCACCCAAATGTTTCCTGGACAACAAATAATTCTCAGCAGCCTTTCCATTTGCTCCAGAGACAGAACCAACAGCAGGGTCAATCCTTAAATCAAGGGCAGTCTAAGATAGAGAGTTTGGAGGAAAGTTTACAAGCTTTTATCCAAGTCAGTGCTAAAAATCAAGAGATGACTAACAAGAGGCTGGATTCCTTAGAAGCATCTTTTAAGAAAGTGGAGACTCAAGTGAGACAACTTGCACAACAGATGCAGATTCAACAAAAGGGAAAATTCCCAAGTCAACCTGATCAGGCACAATCAGTGACTGTTCTTAGAAGTGATAAGGTAATTAACACTAATGTTGAAAATAATTCTGTGAATGCAAGTGACCAAGAGAACAAGAAGGAAGGAGAACCAGAGAACAAAGGTGCTGGAGAAAGATCAACGGAGAAATCTCTTTCAACAAATTTACATAAGGCAAGCAATCCATACCGGCCACCTATACCATTCCCCAGCAGGTTGAAGGAGGATAAAAAAGATAAGCAATTTTCTAACATCTTCAACATGCTGTCTAAGGTAAGTATTAACTTACCCTTACTTGAAGCAATAAAGAACATGCCGGCTTATGCCAAATTCTTCAAAGAGCTGATCACCAAGAAAAAAAGGTATGAGCCAAATGAAAAGGTGATAGTTTCAGAGGTAGCTAGTGCTGTTCTGCAGCATAAACTACCTCCCAAACTAAAGGATCCTGGTAGCTTTATAATTCAACTTACTATAGGGAATGGAAAGGGGACTGACGGCATGTGTGATCTAGGAGCTAGTGTGAATTTGATGCCTTATTCTGTGTATCAAGAATTAGAACTAGGGGCACTTAAACTGACCAAAATGGTGTTGCAATTAGCTGATAGATCTTTTAGATTCCCGAAAGGGGTTATAGAAGATGTGTTAGTTAAGGTTGGAGGGTTGATAGTACCTGTGGATTTTATAGTTCTTGACATGGAAGGAAATAACCCTACACCATCAGCACACACTATTTTGCTAGGTAGGCCTTTCATGGCTACTACCAACACCTTAATAGATGTTAAAAATGGTAAGTTGTCAATGCCTGTCATAGGACAAACTGTTGATTTTTCTATTTTTAACACTTCTCCCATTCCTACAACTGCTTTATATGAGGATTGTTCTTTAATTAATTGTGTTGACGCAGTTATTTCAGATGTTTTCTTGCAGACAGGTTCCTCAGATAAATTGGAGCTGACACTGACCTTAGAAGAGGGGGCTAAACCAGTGGGGGAGACCCAAAGGTGCCTTAACTCAAAGGCATATGAAAGCTCGAGGATTTACAAGGATCGCACTAAAGCACTTCATGACAGAATTATAGTGCGAAAGACATTGAGTCCAGGTATGAAAGTTTTACTTTTTAACTCTCGACTCCGTTTGTTTCCAGGTAAACTCAAGTCTCGATGGAGTGGTCCTTTCGAGATAACTCAGGTATGTCCTTCTGGTGCCATTGAATTGCTTAACTCTCGAACCAATAAGACTTTTAAAGTAAATGGACAGAGAGTTAAACCATATAAAGGAGGATTTCAAGAAGTGAGGATCACTGACAGCACTTTCATCCACGATCCCTAAGTCTTGCAGTGATGTCCAGCTTTAAGACATTAAAGAAGCACTAAATGGGAGGCAACCCATCGGTTTGAATTTCTTTTCCATAGTTGTAATTCTAAATTTAGCAAATTTTGATTTTATGTTCGGTTTAAATAAATGGAATGGGCGCTTTGATCTGTTTTTATTTTGTGTTTCAGGGTGGTTTAAAGAAGAAGGTTTGCAAAATCTTTAAGAATTGAATTTAAAAAAAAAATTAAAAAGGGCAGTAGGTGACACGCCCAAGGAGCTTGGCCGTGTCCCTTGGCCATGTCACATGGGACACGGCCAAGCTTCACCACCAAATCAACTTTCTTTCGTTTTTGCAAATTTTTCTTACAGTAGAGGACACACCCATGGGACACGGCCAAGTCACTGGCCATGTCCCTCCAAGTGTATTAGACACGGCCATGTCTCCTTCAACCTGGCCGTCTCTCTTCAATTTCACACTCTAGACACGGCCAAGTCCACCCCAACTTGGTCGTGTCCCTCCACTTTTACTCTTTAAAAACTCGATTTTTGCACTGTTTACTCATTCAATCCCTAATTCTCTGTTTTGGTCTTTCTTTCTCTCTCGACTTCTCTCTCTCTCGCAACCCTCCATTGTTGTGTTTCAAAAGCTTCAAAACCTCCATTAAATCCCAATTATCTGCACCAAAGCTAAAAATAATCCATTAAAACTTCTTCTTCTCTCACAAAAGATCACTTTAATCCATTTTTTTTTCCAATTTTTCAGATTTCTCAAGATGCCAAGAACGAAGATAGTTTCACACCATAAGAAGAAGAGACCTACAACTGAAGGGGCTTCTTCATCTTCATCGGTTTCATCTTTGAAGAGAGCAAATCTTTTGGCTCGGGTTTTCTTCCTGACGAGGTATGTTAATGATGAATCCCTTGATGCTCTGCAAATTAGGACTAATTTTTATCGTTATGTGCAAATTCTTGGGTGGGAGAACCTAGTCTCCTTGCGACCTTTGCAGTTTCAAGAGCTGACTTTGGAATTTTTGACATCTCTTAAGGTTGAAAGAGATGAATAAAAAAATTGCTCTAGGATGAGTTTTAGATTGCTTGGGAAATCATTTGTGATTAATATTGAACAATTGAATTGTAACATCCCAAATCCCAAATTGGTAAGAAACAGACATAGAGGATATGATTTAGGCTTAAAACAAAGGAGTTCAGAACGTGACCTATAACTTGAGCTCGAATTTCATCCAAGTTAATGACAAAATTAGAGAGTCTCAAAGAAGACTTAATTGTTTATTTGTGTCTTAGCTAGATTTATAACTTGAAATTACTCAATTTGGAGTTGTAAAGAATAAGATATGATGGATTTAGTAGACAATGTGCAAGCTACCTCAGGAAAGCATAGTAGGCTTGACGTTGAAGGACCGTCAAAAATCAGATATAGCTCGGATCAACCTGAAATTTTTACACAATGTAGCCCCGGATGTCTAGTTTCAGTGGGAATAAGAATTACTTAATTTAGAGTTGTGAGTAAAAAGATATTAATAAATAAAAACAGCAAGGTCAGGAAGGGATATCAAAAGGACCTAAGTGAAAATTTCTCAAAAGTTAGGGGTAACTATGTAAACTTAAAAATTAAGAGTCGGAAGTTCTTAATAGTGCCCATATCTGACCCCGGAAGAATATTCTAGAGATTAATCAGGTCGCAACGACGTATAACGGTTTTTCCAGGAAATGTCCCATTAAAGAAAAACGAAGACATTTTGACTAGGGGCATTTTGGTCATTATCAATTAAAGTTATACATGAATTTAAAGTAGGAAATAAAAACATATGTAGAGGATGACAAGGGGTTAAATATGAAACGATCGTCAGTAGAAACAGAGCCAGAGAAAACCCGAGCAAAGAAAGGACCTAAAGGGAATTTTGTAAAAAGTTGAGGGCTTATTGGTAATTTTTCAAAATAACTTGGAAACCTAAAATGGACCTTATAAATAGAAAGTAGAGGTCGAGAGGATCAAAACTATATGTAGTTTCACTCGTGAAACTATACGGTTTAAAAGATATGATCGATTAATCGCCGGAACATAAAGTAGGCCCGGTTTCGTGTCGGGACCGGATGGGTAACCCGGGACAACTTTATGAGATCCAATGGGAAGAGGGACAAGTGGGAAGAAGTAAAGGAAAAGAAAACTAATAAAAATCTAATGTTGGCCAATCAAAAGTGTAACACCCCATACTCTATATAAGCACTATACATATACTTAATATACATACAATGCGTATATAAAGTATAAGAATGTCACTTTTAGTTTCTATTTAAAAATCTTTATCCAAGGTCAAGCAATATTATATTAATTTAAGAAACATTTATAAGAATCATTATTGTTATAAAAAATAAAACATAATTAAAATCATACATGTATGCATCACCTTCTAGTTGGTCTCGAGACACTCTTACCCTACTCGTGGCATAGCAACTAGGCATCCAGATCATCCACATAAATACCTGCACGATTACATAACCGCACTAAGCTTGAAAGCTTAGTAAGACAAATAAACATTAAAATATACTTTACAAAATATTCATACCTCATGTTTTTAGCATTATGTTCTATTATTCGCTTATCCCATTTTTCCTTTCTCAAAACATTCTTCATATATTCCTACTAATCTCAGAAATTATACACATATTTATATAAAACATTCACAACATAATATCTACCATTTTTATCTCATATACATATGCATAAACATCATTTCAACAAATCACCCTTATTTGGCATATCCAAACTTCCATGGAAACAATTATCACGAATTCCACATTCACATACACTTTACATATCACACAACATTTTCATAAGCTCATATCTCAACAAAACTCCTCAAGCCATATTCACTTTCAATATATCAATACACTTATTACATCATAACATCATTTTATTCACAATTCATTAATCATGAAATACATTTCCATCAAAAGCATTCATAGATCTCATTTATCAATCATGTTACAATTCATGACTCACATTACACAAAGACAAGCATAGATCTCATTGCTCATATATTTCATCATTTGCATATCACATTGAAAACAAAGACAGACTCGGGCCCAAAAGACACTAATATGTTATTCAAAGTTCAGAGTTACTGCTTTGGTCACTAATCATAATCATCAAGCCCTTAGGCATCATATATATATATATATCTCTATCCATGGATAGTGTAACAGACCTAGTCTCTTGGACCATCAACTCAACATGCTTGAGGAGATCCTCAACCCGGCAAGACTGTTACCATTCATATATCTCATATTCACAATTTCCATAACGTAACAGACCCAGTCTCTTGGACCTCAATTCAATTCAAATTGAAGAGATCCTCAACCCGGCAAGACTGTTACCATTCATATATCTCATATTCATAATTTCCATAACGTAACAGACCCAGTCTTTTGGACCTCAATTCAATTCAAATTGAAGAGATCCTCAACCCGGCAAGACTGTTACTATAATTCATAGGCATGTCGCCAAATGCAGAACTCTGAAACTTGAATCAACATATTAGACACAACATCATTCCATTTATAACTTTATACATTTCTTTCTCAATTCATTTCATTCTCATCATTATAGCCAACACTCATGGCTTCATATTTCACAATCATAATAGGCAACCATGCCTCAATCATCTCATTAGTATCATCATAGCCAATCACAATGGCTTCATGTCTCATTTAAATCATCATATCATGTCTCAAATCATGTTGTATGATTTCATTATTCAATTATACATAATCAATTACTTCATCATATCCTTCACATTATATATATATAGCATCATTGATATAACATCACAATTTACATTATTCACATACCACATTACAATTCACAAGGTTCACAATGCATAAGACATCACATGGTTCATATAGTATTAACACTATCATCAAATCATATTGATCAATATATCTTCCACATTTCCTATATTATCATTGATATATTCATACATAACCATTTACCTTATTCAAGGACTTAGAATCTTCCATATACATTTGGTTGAATCATTATTGTTTTAAGTGTGTTTAGGTACAAAAGACATTTGAAGATCCAACAATGTTTGAAGACCAAATAACAAACACAATTGCAAACACCCTCAAGGGACACGGCCAAGCTTGTGGCCGTGTCTCCCAATATAAACATCCAGTAGCCAACACGCCCAAGGAACACGGCCAAGCTTGTGGCCGTGTCACTCAACACCAATTCAAGCAGTAGCAAACACGGGCAATGGACACGGCCAAGCCAGTGGCCGTGTCTCTCAACACAACAATCCAGTACCAAACACGGGCAAGGGACACGGCCGTGTCTCTCAACACAAATCAGACAGTAGCAAACACAGGCAAGGGACACGGCCAAGCCAGTGGCCGTGTCTCTCCAAAACTCATCCAACACGACCAATTTTGCCCTAACTTGGCCGTGTCTTCCATAACTTGGCCGTGTCCTTCAATAATTCAAAGACCAAACACTTCGAAATTCATCTAAACCAAACTCTAATTCAACATTTCATCATTTTCCTCACAATTTTCTCAACTCATCATCACTTAAATATCAATTCCACACATTTACATACTTCAATCTCTTGTTATCATCATTTTACACACCAATCATACCCAACATAACCTCAATCCAAAAGAAAACCACACAAGAAGGTATATACTTATATATATGTATAATCAATAAAATTCATTCAAGAAATGTGTACTTACCTGTATAGCTTGCCAAATCTTCATCTCCATCTTCAATACTCTTAAAATCCTTAAGAAATTTGATGAAGATCAATCTCTCTCTCTCTCTCTCGTGCTCTCTCTCTCTCTCTCGTGCTCTCTTGTCCACAAAGAAGAAACAGAAGAAGAGGAAGAAGGAAGGTTCTCCATCCTTCCTTCGTTCTTATCTTATATATATATAATAATAATAATAATAATAATAACAATAATAATAATAATAATAATAATAATAATAATAATAATAATAATAACAATAACAATAATAATAACAATAATAACAATTATACCATTAAATCTCCACCACACACAATTCCTTTTGACTTTCTTCTTCTTTTCTCTTTCCTTCAATACACACATTGAATCCAAATACAACAGTAACCCCAACACTTTTAGGGTATACTTTAGGATATTACAAAAAGAAAGCATTTAGCATGTGTAATAAATGTGTAATAAATGAAGAAAGAGAAAAAGTGGACAAGTGGTCTTAAGAGGTTAACCAACACCTAAGGTGATCATCATTTCCTTTGTATATAAATATATGTGATATGAAGAACCAATTTCTCTCTTTTCCACTTGCAAATTTCGGCCAACAAAGGGAAACACCAAAGGACTTCCAAGTTTCTCCAAATTTGATTTTTAAGGTAAGTTTTTAAGGTTTTCTAGTAAGTAGACTTTGATTTTAGTATTAATTTTAGGTAGTTATATATTTATTAGAAGATTGGAAATTAGAGTCTTTATGTGGAATTGGAAAAATATTAAGTAAGTGATGAGATTAATTGATTAAATGGAAGAAACAAGATGTATAAAGATTAATAAGGTTGGATTAGAGTTTCGGTTAGAAAAGAAATGGAGGATAACTTATTATTTTGAATTTCTAAGGTTTATGTTGTATCTTGAATTGATTGAAGGAGAAATAAAGAATTAAAGAAGGAGAAGAAGGAAAAGCTAAGAGGAGTTAAAGAAATAAGGTTTGGTACTTTACCTTTGAATAATTAATTTTGATTTGGTGATTTACCATAAAAGATATTCTATTCGCTTACAAACTTTGGTTTATGGAAGTTTTGAAGTTGATGTTTAAATATATTGATTTGAGTTAAACATGCAAAAATTGTTAAAAGGAAGTGTTTGAATCATCACTTTACTATTAAAGAAGCCTTAATATTGATTTGCAAAAGAAAAATAAACTATCTTATGCATTTCAAATGTTTGGGCCGAAATGGTCCCAAAGTGACAGCTTCTGGACTATTTTTGTGGCAATTGTTTGGGGCAGCAAACGAATGAATTTTTCAACGAAATTTTACATGCAATTAGTCAACATATGAAATAAGTTTTCTGTAAAATTTCAGCCAAAAATAAGATCATTTACTTGGTCAAATACATAACGGAAGTGGACTGAAATTTTGACGAAAACCCAGATTTTACTATTCATTTGGTCATGCCATTTTGCGTTGCTGATTTTTCTCGCCGCAACACTATTCATTTGGTCAATTTGTGATATTTTGAGGAATGCTTTGAAATTTTTAATATGTTTATTGTGGATATTAAATATGTGAAAAAGGGGAATGGTTTGACTAAAGAATGTGTTGCGCGGCATAAATGGCAAAGTGCGATGGGAATTAAATTGATTTCTTGAATCATTCTAAAATGAAGTTGAGACTTAAATTGAATCATTTAAATCTTTTTGATCTACTGGATAGTGGGAGTGGTAGATAAGGGTATGGTGCACTATACTAACGCATGCAGTACTGCTCATTATTGTGATATGATATTTTATTCAGTGGTGAGGCCACTGAAGCCAATGGGGAGGCCCATTGGTTAACCAGGATGGGGAGGCCCATTCCTGTGATCTGATATAGGTGGTGAGGGCCACCTATGTTACAGTGGGGAGGCCCACTGCCTTATCACTATGGTTCCCTATATACCAGTAGAGCCTGAGTCAAAGACATATTATTTTTCGTTAAACTATATAATGTCAATGAGTTTGAATTATGATTTTACATTATTGAAAGCATATCACACTGAATGTACAACAATTTCTATTGGTTTAAGGTTGGTTAAATTATGATTTAATTATTTCCTTTTATTTTAAAGGCTTTCATGTTTTACTTATATTTTCATCGGTAAAGTACCCACTGAGCGTCATTGCTCAGCGAGTTGAGTTTTCCTTGGCTCGTAGGTTCGGAGCAGTAGATAAATCTTGGGGAAGCAACGACCAGACCACAGCAAATCTCAGGGGTAGATCTTTTAGATCCATTATGAGTTAGCTAGTTGTGGCATGTATATGAATAAATATAAAAGAGAATTTCTATGTTATAATTGTATGTTAGTAGTGTGTAATAATCATAAACCTTTACTTTATGTTGTATTAGAAGTGTGAACTCTTCTTGCAGATTTGTAGTTGAGGGTATAAGGTGAATTCATTGGGAGTGTATTAAATTTGATAGTATTCACATTGGTCTGTGTAAAGTGTTTTCAAAAATCAGAAAAACAAGTTTTGTCGACACTTGGAATCCAAATTTCTAGGCGAAACTATGGCAAAATTTCTGTAAAAATCGGAACTAAAATTTGACGAAGTAAATTGGTAGCAACGTTAGGATAGTGTGGCGCCTCTACTCGGCTTACACTTATAGGTTGGGAAGGGGTGTTACAATTAGTGGTATCAGAGCGCTGGTTTAGCCGGTTCTGGGTAGTTAGTTGAACTAAACCTTAAATGTAGGACACATAGGGTTAGAATAGGGGTTTTAATTATATAACTATACATATGAGTGTTATTGTTAGTTATGTTATTCAAATTATACAAGAGTAATAATGGGTGATCTAAACGAGGTGAGGGAGCTAAGGATAGAAGTAGAGAGGTTAAAACAGCTAGTGCGGGAGCAAGATGAGACTATAGAAATTTTGGCCGATCGAAGTATACAAGATCGTGAAGACTTGAGAATAAAAGATGAGATGATTACTGCCTTGATAGATGACGTGCAGATGTTAAAAGAAGACAGGCTTAGTTATAGAGTGGAGTTGGATAGTGTCGGTAGAAGCCTCGGGGTAGCACATCAAGAGATTTGAGCTTTACAGGAGAGGGTTCAAGAGCTAGGCCAGTACTTACCTAGTGAAGCATCACATGACCCAGATTTTGATCCCGAGATAGAAGAGTATTTTTCAGACAGTGCCACTTCACCTAGGGTACCTACTCACTGAGTCTTGAGATGTATTGCTGTTTGGCAATTCTCTTAGTTATATACATATGTGATATAGAGGTATCATGTAAATATTGTATGGTAGTATAATATGATGATATAATAGTAAGGAGTCCTAAATTTTGGAATGTACATAAGGACTTCCTAGTATTGTAAAACTTTGTGTTTGGAAATAAATAAAAGTTGTGTTGTATATGTGTTATTTAAGAATTTTATATTTATATACATGCCACTTAGGATAAGATAATGCTGTTGGTCTGGGTCGTTACGTATGATGGGATTGTATACATTTTGCTCTGTTCTTTAGATGTCGCAAGAAGCGCTAGACGTGATTGCAGGTTAGTTGTCTATGTTTGGAGTTCTGCTTTACATTTTAATAGATTCAGGTTTTTCACACTCATATATATGCACAAAAAAAAAATTGAGAAATATATGCAATAAAGGTTAAGGCAATTATGAGAGGTAAGTAGTAAAAGCACCGAAAGAATAATAACGAATAGAATACCGACCATAAAACAAGAGTCTAAAATTGAAAGAGTGAAGAATAATAGTACGGCAAGAAAAAAAATCATAGAAAATAAAATTGAGAACTAAGAAAAGGAAGCAAAACTAGTTAGATTCTCCAGGATTAATGCTTTACCTGGTTGAAATCATGTGTTCCTTATATAATGAACTATTTAAACTTGTGTTGGAAATGTTTGGTAATGTGTTCTGACAACTTGAGAATTTTTGTGCCTATGTGTGCATTGATATGAATGAAGGAAAGAGAATAAAATATTAGAAAGATATGCTTACCTTGGTAATTCAGATTGAATCAGAATTGGGATGAGTGTATTTATATGGCATTAACATTTATACTCAATGGTGAGGGCCATTGGGGCCAGTGGTGAGGGCCACTAGTTTGATATTTATCTGGCACCGATATATATACTCAGTGGTGAGGGCCACTGGGGGCCATTGGTTTGATGGAAAAGGTGGTGAGGGCCACCTGTGCCATGAAAATGAAATGGTGGTGAGGGCCACCAATGCCATGCTGGTTCTATATGGTATTGTCTCATCCCACTTTGATTCTACTGTCATTACCTTGAGGAGCTAAGTAAGAAAAATATGTAATAATATACAGATGAAAAAAAAAGTATATATGAAAATAAACAGAAAGTGAATTGAAACATATTCGGAAAAGAAAGGAAAGAAAGAGTTTGAAATGCAATAAAAAAAAAGATGTTCTCACCTTATGTTGGGATCGGCCGTAACCAACATAGAGCGAGACACGTAATGAAATAAATAGTACTTCGAGAATAATGGTATCATGGACTGATCACCCATGAGCTATTATTCGAGATGTATATATGACAACACAAGGGAAGTCAGATGAGTTGATACTTAAGGAATGCTACCACATTGCACGAATATACATAGGACATACAAATTCAGTAAGAAGTAAATAAAGAATAACCACAATGCAAAGAGAAGGAAGCTTAGAAATGAATACATTAGAAAGTGAAAAATGTACAAGAAGGAATAAGAAAGAACAAACATGAATCAAAGTTGAAGGAAATACAAGAGAAGTAATAGTGATGTTTCAAATGAGAAATTGTGACAAAAGTCAAAGCATGTTGAACCACATAATAGTCTATTGGATAATCCTGTAGAATAACAAATAGCAAGTGAGCAGATATGGGAAGAAAATAGAATACAAAAGGTAAAACATGTTGAATCTTAAAATAGTTAATCTCAGTCAAAATAAGGCAATGCGTAAACAATATAGAAAGATGACAGAGAGCAATCAAGTGAATAAGGTGAAAGAGTGGCAAAAGCAATAGACAATAGTTAAAGAACATCAAGTATATAGAATGATTAAGCTTCAGGGCGAAGCTTAAATTAAGGGGGATAGAATTGTAACATCCCAAATCCCAAATTGGTAAGAAACAGACATAGAGGATATGATTTAGGCTTAGAACAAAGGAGTTCAGAACGTGACCTATAACTTGAGCTCGAATTTCATCCAAGTTAATGACAGAATTAGAGAGTCTCAAAGAAGACTTAATTGTTTATTTGTGTCTTAGCTAGATTCTAACTTGAAATTACTCAATTTGGAGTTGTACAGAATAAGATATGATGGATTTAGTAGACAATGTGCAAGCTACCTCAGGAAAGCATAGTAGACTTGATGTTGAAGGACCGTAAAAAATCAGATATAGCTCGGATCAACCTGAAATTTTGACACAATGTAGCCCCGGATGTCTAGTTTCAGTGGGAATAAGAATTACTTAATTTGGAGTTGTGAGTAAAAAGATATTAATAAAGAAAAATAGCAAGGTCAGGAAGGGATATCAAAAGGACCTAAGTGAAAATTTTTCAAAAGTTAGGGGTAACTATGTAAACTTAAAAATTAAGAGTCGGAAGTTCTTAATAGTGCCCATATCTAACCCCGGAAGAATATTCTAGAGATTAATCGGGTTGCAACGACGTATAACAGTTTTTCCAGGAAATGTCCCATTAAAGAAAAACGAAGACATTTTGACTAGGGGCATTTTGGTCATTATCAATTAAAGTTATACATGAATTTAAAGTAGGAAATAAAAACATGAGTATGTAGAGGATGACAAGGGGTTAAATATGAAACGATCGTCAGTAGAAACAGAGCCAGAGAAAACCCGAGCAAAGAAAGGACCTAAAGGGAATTTTGTAAAAAGTTGAGGGCTTATTGGTAATTTTTCAAAATAACTTGGAAACCTAAAATGGACCTTATAAATAGAAAGTAGAGGTCGAGAGGATCAAAACTATATGTAGTTTCACTCGTGAAACTATACGGTTTAAAAGATATGATCGATTAATCGCCGGAACATAAAGTAGGCCCGGTTTCGTGTCGGGACCGGATGGGTAACCTGGGACAACTTTATGAGATCCAATGGGAAGAGGGACAAGTGGGAAGAAGTAAAGGAAAAGAAAACTAATAAAAATCTAATGTTGGCCAATCAAAAGAAAGCATTTAGCATGTGTAATAAATGTGTAATAAATGAAGAAAGAGAAAAAGTGGACAAGTGGTCTTAAGAGGTTAACCAACACCTAAGGTGATCATCATTTCCTTTGTATATAAATATATGTGATATGAAGAACCAATTTCTCTCTTTTCCACTTGCAAATTTCGGCCAACAAAGGGAAACACCAAAGGACTTCCAAGTTTCTCCAAATTTGATTTTAAGGTAAGTTTTTAAGGTTTTCTAGTAAGTAGACTTTGATTTTAGTATTAATTTTAGGTAGTTATATATTTATTAGAAGATTGAAAATTAGAGTCTTTATGTGGAATTTGAAAAATATTAAGTAAGTGATGAGATTAATTGATTAAATGGAAGAAACAAGATGTATAAAGATTAATAAGGTTGGATTAGAGTTTCAGTTAGAAAAGAAATGGAGGATAACTTATTATTTTGAATTTCTAAGGTTTATGTTGTATCTTGAATTGATTGAAGGAGAAATAAAGAATTAAAGAAGGAGAAGAAGGAAAAGCTAAGAGGAGTTAAAGAAATAAGGTTTGGTACTTTACCTTTGAATAATTAATTTTGATTTGGTGATTTACCATAAAAGAAATTCTATTCGCTTACAAACTTTGGTTTAT
The DNA here is from genome assembly GCA_947685225.1 of Garcia nutans. Classification (NCBI taxonomy): domain Eukaryota; kingdom Viridiplantae; phylum Streptophyta; class Magnoliopsida; order Malpighiales; family Euphorbiaceae; genus Garcia; species Garcia nutans. The sequence goes on along the minus strand of CANTUV010000035.1, from coordinate 23,851,526 downwards.
GGAAGTTTTGAAGTTGATGTTTAAATATATTGATTTGAGTTAAACATGCAAAAATTGTTAAAAGGAAGTGTTTGAATCATCACTTTACTATTAAAGAAGCCTTAATATTGATTTGCAAAAGAAAAATAAACTATCTTATGCATTTCAAATGTTTGGGCCGAAATGGTCCCAAAGTGACAGCTTCTGGACTATTTTTGTGGCAATTGTTTGGGGCAGCAAACGAATGAATTTTTCAACGAAATTTTACATGCAATTAGTCAACATATGAAATAAGTTTTCTGTAAAATTTTAGCCAAAAATAAGATCATTTACTTTGTCAAATGCATAACGGAAGTGGACTGAAATTTTGACGAAAACCCAGATTTTACTATTCATTTGGTCATGCCATTTTGCGTTGCCGATTTTTCTCGCCGCAATACTATTCATTTGGTCAATTTGTGATATTTTGAGGAATGCTTTGAAATTTTTAATATGTTTATTGTGGATATTAAATATGTGAAAAAGGGGAATGGTTTGACTAAAGAATGTGTTGCGCGGCATAAATGGCAAAGTGCGATGGGAATTAAATTGATTTCTTGAATCATTCTAAAATGAAGTTGAGACTTAAATTGAATCATTTAAATCTTTTTGCTCTACTGGATAGTGGGAGTGGTAGATAAGGGTATGGTGCACTATACTAACGCATGCAGTACTGCTCATTATTGTGATATGATATTTTATTCAGTGGTGAGGCCACTGAAGCCAATGGGGAGGCCCATTGGTTAACCAGGATGGGGAGGCCCATTCCTGTGATCTGATATAGGTGGTGAGGGCCACCTATGTTACAGTGGGGAGGCCCACTGCCTTATCACTATGGTTCCCTATATACCAGTAGAGCCTGAGTCAAAGACATATTATTTTTCGTTAAACTATATAATGTCAATGAGTTTGAATTATGATTTTACATTATTGAAAGCATATCACACTGAATGTACAACAATTTCTATTGGTTTAAGGTTGGTTAAATTATGATTTAATTATTTCCTTTTATTTTAAAGGCTTTCATGTTTTACTTATATTTTCATCGGTAAAGTACCCACTGAGCGTCATTGCTCAGCGAGTTGAGTTTTCCTTGGCTCGTAGGTTCGGAGCAGTAGATAAATCTTGGGGAAGCAACGACCAGACCACAGCAAATCTCAGGGGTAGATCTTTTAGATCCATTATGAGTTAGCTAGTTGTGGCATGTATATGAATAAATATAAAAGAGAATTTCTATGTTATAATTATATGTTAGTAGTGTGTAATAATCATAAACCTTTACTTTATGTTGTATTAGAAGTGTGAACTCTTCTTGCAGATTTGTAGTTGAGGATATAAGGTGAATTCATTGGGAGTGTATTAAATTTGATAGTATTCACATTGGTCTGTGTAAAATGTTTTCAAAAATCAGAAAAATAAGTTTTGTCGACACTTGGGATCCAAATTTCTAGGCGAAACTATGGAAAAATTTCTGTAAAAATCGGAACTAAAATTTGACGAAGTAAATTGGTAGCAACGTTAGGATAGTGTGGCGCCTCTACTCGGCTTACACATGTAGGTTGGGAAGGGGTGTTACATGAATGCTATATATGGTTTCCATCAACATGGGGAAAGGTCGGTACCTAAAGAGTTTAAACAACAATTTGCTTGGGGAGCATTAGGCTCGGGGACTTATGTGGCCAAATCGGCCAAAGCATCTAAATTGAACAATCCCTCTTTGAGGTATTTGCATCATTTTATGTCCTGCGGATTCTTTGCTAGGAAGGAGAGCCCGGGTGTAGTGGAATTGAGTGAGCTTTTTTTCTTGGATTGTGTATGTAATGCCGTGCCTATTAGTTCCGGCTATTGGTTAGCCGATATTTTTGATATTGTGGCCAATAAAAAGAGGGGGGCAATTTGTATTGGAGGAGTAGTTACTACATTGGCAGTAGCCCTTCTTGATAATTTTGACCCGAGTACCAGTCGCATGACTAGAATTTTGGGTAATGATTCATTGGATTTGGCCACATTAGAGAAGATGCATATGGTGGTGCACAGGAGAGGGGCTTATATGATGGCTTCAGCTGAGCCAGAAGTATCGGGGGACAGACAGAAGAGAGCATGGGTTCAAGAGGATTCTGACTCGGATTCTCTTGGTTTAGATGAAGATGCTCCGGTCTCGGGTAATCAAGAGATACTTAACAGGATTGAGGCATTGAAGGGCAAGGTAGACTGTAACCATGCTGCAGTCTTGCAGCAGTTGGAATAGATTAATAGCAACCTTGCAAAGATTTTGAGTCTCCACCCCTCGGCTGCATCATCTTCACACCCGCCTTCATCATAGATTTTGAGTTCCTTGCTTTATTGTGTTTAGCTTATTTTTGTTATTATTTTTCATTTTTTTTTAATTTTAACATTTTATATTTTGGATATTTTATTTTATATATTGTATTTTGTTTGTTTTTGAACATTTGTGTTTGTGATGAAAAGTTAGGGTTTTGCCTCACTAAGGTACGATGGAAGACAGGTTGTACTTAACTCTTTCTCTTTATTATTCTTGTTTTCCATTGAGGACAATGTAAATTCAAAAGTGTGGGGTAATCTTTTAGCTTTTCTTTAATTTTTGTTTTGTTTGTCTTGGTGTGTTTATTGTGTGTTGTGCTTGGCATAATTGTTGAAATCTTATTGACTTTTTCTTTGATTCTGGTATTATAGTTGAGACTTTAGTATCAGCATAGAGATTAGCATTTGAATTCATTCAGGATCAATTTTCACATTCTGCAATTCATGACATATAAATCTTTGAGAACCCACCTTTGTGAGTTTTGAGCCTTATAGATTAAATATTATTGTCAATTGATTTTCTTTTCTTAAGTGTGCACCTTCATGATTTTGCATCTCTAGAGCTTGCTTTTGTATACTAATTGAACTCACATTATGATTTCATCTCAAGTTTTAAAATGATGAAGGCAAATTAGGATAGCCCTTTAGCTTAACAAGACTCCCTTAATATTGAATTCCTTAGTGAGCCAAGTTGAGCCTTTGACCTTTTCTTGATTGATCAACACAATTCATAACTCAACTTTTTCTTATTGTCATTATACCTACATTAAGGAATGGAGTTTCTTATGATATGACAATAGGGTGGTTTGATTCAAAAGTGTGGGGTAAGCAATTAAAAAAAATATGGTATTGCTATTTGGGGTTGAAATGCATACTTTGCACATTGTATTTGCTAAGAGTTGGTTATTCTTTTCCTCTTCCTTTTAAGCTAGATGTTCCATGCAATTCTATATTTTGTATATATATGTATTAAAAAAATATATTAATTAATATTTGATAAAAAAATGAAAAGAGAAAATAAAAGTAAAGATATATAAATATACAAAATTCATATATTTTCTAGCATTAGAGGAATGTCGATTCATGTATTTTTCTTTAAGTATGCAAGTATGTGAAAGTATCAAGGGTTGATGAGTATGCCATTTGAGGGAGTTATGAGTTTCTTAGCAAGAGTATTGTCTAATTTAGATACTCCATTTCTTGATGCTCCAGCTTAAATGTCTTTTCTCACACATTTACCTTCGCCCCATTACATCCAAATAAAAGACCTTCGGATTATTTCTTGAGAAAATCAGTGAGGGAGATTGGATAATTAAGCAAGTTTATGGTAGTATGCAGTCATGAGTGGTTTGAGTGATTAACCTTTGAAATCGAGTGAAACAATTAGATGAGAGATAAGATTTGTATGTCTGGATTAATGAATGAGTTAAGAAAATCTTGATTGAAGGAAATTGCAATTATTTATGGCTGAGTCTTAAAGGATTTCATCTTATATACTGGAATTATAGTTAAGGTTGTTTGAGGATTTCTCAACTCAAGGATAATTCTAGGTTCTCGACCTAAGAAAAATTTGGTTTCTGGACCTGGTTCGAGTTCTGGACTCAAGGATAATTCTAGATTCTGGACCTAAGGAAAATTTGGGTTCTGGACCCGGTTCGAGTTCTGGACTCAAGGATAATTCTAGGTTCTCAACCTAAAGAAAATTTGGGTTCTGGACCTAATTTGAGTTCTGGACTCAAGGATAATTCTAGGTTCTGGACCTAAGGAAAATTTGGGTTCTAGACCCGGTTTGAGTTCTGGACTCAAGGATAATTCTAGGTTCTGGACCTAAAGAAAATTTGGGTTTTGGACCCGGTATTGGGTACTTGGACCCGAGATTGATTTGATTTGGGTACTTGGACCCGAGAATGGGTACTTGGACCCGAGATTGGGTACTTGGATCCGAGAATGGGTGCTTGGCCCCGAGATTGAGTTTGACTGACCTTTTATCATTTGAGAAGTCTGACTACTCCGGCTGTTTTATGCATTGTGATTCTTCACCATCAAAATGGATCTTCACCCTTTGAGATCGGGTCTTCACCCTTAAAAATGGATCTTCATCCTTTGAGATTGGGTCTTCACCCTTAAAAATGGATTTTCATCCTTCCATTGAGATCGGATCTTCACCCTTGAAAATGGATCTTCATCCTTTGAGATCGGGTCTTCACCCTTGAAAATGGATCTTCATCCTTTAAGATCGGGCCTTCACCCTTGAAAATGGATCTTCATCCTTTGAGATCGGGTCTTCACCCTTGAAAATGGATCTTCATCCTTTGAGATCGGGTCTTTACCCTTGAAAATGGATCTTCATCCTTTGAGATCGGGTCTTCACCCTTGAAAATGGATCTTCATCCTTAGAGATTGGGTCTTCACCCTTGAAAATGGATCTTCATCCTTTGAGATCGGGTCTTCTTTGTTCTTTGAAGATGGGAGTGACACGACTAGTGGCTTGGCCGTGTCCCTTGGGTGTGTCAGCTTCTGTGTTTTTTCTTTGGTTCTTCTTTATTCTTGGCTTAGGATGGGACACGGCCAAGCTTGTGGTCGTGTCATGTGACACGACCAGTGGCTTGGCCGTGTCGCCTGCCAGTGTCACCTACTGCTTCCCTTCTCTCTTTGCTTGGTCTTTCTTGGCTTTGCCCTTTAGGTGAGACACGGCCAGAGGCTTGGCCGTGTCTCCTGCCCATGTCATGTTCTGCCAAGATTTCCTTTGAGGTGACATGGCCAAGCTTGATTTGGCTTGGCCATGTCTTGCTTGATCCATGTTTTCCTTGTTTTGATCTTCCAAGGGAGTTTTTGCACTTTAACCACTTTTCCCTTGCAACTGCTTTTCCTTTTTTCTCTAATTTTGATTGGATCTTATATCCTCTCCTTGCCCCCCAAGGATTTTTTTCTTTCATGCAAGCTTTGATTGATGTTTTTCTTGTCTAGTTCTTTGCATAAGCACACATTTCTTCTCTTTGCAAAGTGACTGGGGCTTCCACAAGCGAATAGGCTTTCCATGCCCCCTTGATTCAATATCTTCTTTTGATTCTTTAATTCGCAGGGTGTTTGTTGTTCATTAAGATAAGAAAGTGCGATGTAATATGCTCATGTATGCATGATATGCATGAATAATACTTACAGTCATTCCATCGACTCACAGACCGAGGTGCTTAGCAGAAGTGTTCTCATTGGTTCCTTTTTGACGCTCGTTCAAGTCTCGCATTGAAATGATCAAAAGCTTTGCATTTGGCTTTTATCTTTAAGATGTTGAAAACATGAGTGGTAGAGACCCCAAGCAGCAGAGTCAGGGATGTATCCATTTCAAACTATGTTTCAGCTTGTCAGTTGGTAGTTTCTTTATGACCTTGCCAATAATCAATTCAACATACTTCCCTTAACTTGAAGGCTTTGTATGACAAAACACTTTTTTTTTTGAATTTTTGATTTTGAAATCAAATGTTGGTTTTGCCAAATCGATGTCAATGTACCTCAGGACTTGATTTTTTCAAATTAATATATCTATAACATGACAACCCTCTCGGGAATAATTTCTATTTAAGCAAGAACTGTTGCACTTCAGATAGGCACATACACATTGCTTGGCCAAAGGTCTCATTTGAGTTTAAATATTGTCTATCTGATATGCATGCTTATCCAAACTATCTCCACTAATAGACTCTACCTACCAAGAGAGATCAACAAGTCTTTGATAGGCTTGAAATGGTGTCTATAAGGGACATGGGTTAAAGTGGAGGCCATTTTGAGATTGGAGCTGGTGTGACACAATGGACAAACCCTCACACTACAAATTTCTTGTTGGAACTTTAGACAGTTGGGAGCAATCTTTCTAGACTCCAAATTCCTTCTATCTTCTTGGCATTAATCTGGATCTTGATTAGGATAGTTTTTGCCCTTGCAAAAAGTTTAAGACCCAAATCTGTTTCTTTTCTTCTTTTCCCTTTTTCCCTCTTTATTTTTCTTACTCTTCCCTTTTCTTTCTCTTTCCTTACTCTTCCCTTTCTTTTATCATTTTGTCCTTCTTTCTTGTAGGACTACCAAGTACAGAACTTTCAAGAACTGGATGGTCTTTCTCCTTTTTCTTTGATTTTGATGGAATCTTTGGTTGTGTTGGGACCAATTCAAGTCAATCCATAAAATGGAAGCCTTTTGTTGTCTTAGGTAAAAGAGAACTCAGTTGGCTTTTTGAACCACCTTTTTAGATTTTATCTTTCTTCCTTTTCTTTTTTTTTTTCTTTTGTTTTCTTCTTTTTTCTCTTTTTTTTTGTTTTTTTAGCTCTAAAAAGAGTTGTCTTGGTTTGTACTAACTTGGGCTTCCAATAATGGATAAGTGGAGTAACATAAATCTTCTTTAATAGTGATAAATCATTTGTTACTCTGATGTTGATGTTAATATATTAGAGATATTAGGTAAACTTCAACTACCCTTATGGTTTTGAGAACATCAACTATCCTTATGATCTTGAGAACTTCAACTATCTTCATGGTCTTGAGAACTTCAACTATCTTCATGGTCTTGAAACTTCAACTATCCTCATGATCTTGACTAATCATTGCTTTCTTTGATCTTCTTGCCTATTCATCTTAGTGATCATAAGACTTGTCAAAAGTATCACAATAGCTCAGGTAGGTTATTGGGGTTTGTAAGACAATGAAAAGAAAGCTAAAATTTTATGAAGGCTCAAAGGGACAACTAGGGATTGATATTTAATTGGGTGGATACTAGTTGTTGGCTAAACAAACAATGCCTAGATCATTTCTCTCTTAAATAAGTAGAGTTCAATTTCGCCTCGAAAGCTTGTCAAAGCATGTTCTAAGACTGACTAGGACCTAGACAAAGGTAATTATGCAGGAGCCCTCTCTAAGTAAGCATACACAACTCAATGCTATAGGGCCATTCCCTCACCTAGTAAAGTCATTCAAGTCACGATGCATAAATATATTAATTCATGAATTATCAAGCTAGATTCCTCATTGGTCGAGCACCAAAATGAACAAAGACCAACAAAAATTTTGATGAAAGTAATTTATTCAAACAACTTTAAATTTGAAAAACACAATAGTTCCAAAATATTAAATAAAGTAAGATTGAAAAGCAACATTCAAGCTAAGGAAAGTTCATTGAGTTAGGCTTCTTTTCCTTTCACATCTTCAACATTCCCATCTTGAAAAGAGGATAAAACAAAATCTTCTTCCAATCCTTTTCCCACCATAAAGGTTGCCGGTGGTGGCACTCTTCCAAATTTAGGCAAAGGGTTGTCCTTGGTATTGGGCTTATTCAGCTCGGGTAGCTTTCCACTATCAATCAAATCTTGGATCTCATGCCTTAATCGGGTACACCTATCAGTCTCATGTCCTTGAGTCTGATGAAATTGACAAAAAGCCTTAGTATCAAATTTTGGGGGTAATGGACTAGGTAAAGGTTGAGGAGCCAATGGTTGTAACAACCCTTTCTTTTGTAGCTTATCGAAGACCCAAGACAAAGGCTTCCCCAGATCTGAAAACTACCTTCTATTTGCTTGACCGGTTACATTAACATCAACTTCTTTTTGTGTGCTTTGATTGTTAGGCTGGTTGTTCCCTTTCTCATTCCTTCTTATTGAAAAGCGATTCTTCTCCCTTTCCCACTCTTTAATTTGTAGACCAGCTTGGAGAAGATCTTTGAAATCACGGATGAGTGTATGAGACATCCTCTCACGAAGATTAGGTAACACCCCTCTCACAATCATCCTTATTTGATCGGATTCATCGGGCCTCTTCTTGAGTAAAGCGGCCTTGTTTCTCCATCGCTCCACAAAATTCTCATTTGGCCTTTGTCTAATGGACTCCACTTCCATTAAAGTAACTTCTAACTCAACATTATATCCGTATTGTTGGATGAAGGCTTTGTAAAGTAGATCCCAACTCTTTTGTGTTCCATCATCTAAGGTATTGAACCAATTTTGGACAACAGGGTCCAATGAGAGCATGAAGTACCTTAGGGTTTGAGCCTTAGTAGCTCAAGCAGACTGCATGGCAGTGATATACTGCTTCACATGGAGATGAGGATTTTCGGTGCCATTGTACTTAGCAAAAAAAGGCATCTTGAATTTAAAGGGACCTCTTCATCTTGTTTAAATAGTTTGTCGATTTCAGACATCTCTTCGGTTTTCAACTTCTTCTCAAATTTCTTTTCTAAATCAGCAATCATCTTTTTAACATCAGATGTCTCGGTCTTTTCAATAGTTGCCTTCTAAACAGCCTTCGGTTCTTTCTTCTTTTCTTGAACCTCTTGGTAGTATTGAGCCCAATCATCATCATCATCAATGATCACCTTTTCATCATTAAAAGCTACTTCATCAATTTTAGCCATCCCCTTGACTTTCTTGGTGCTAGCAGATGCTTCGGCATTGTTTCCTAAAATTGCAGCTAGTTGATTCTTTATGGTTTCAGCCATGGCCTCTTTTATTTCTTCCATCTTGGTGTTGAGGGCCTCATCCACTATTCTTTGGATTTGTTCGAGTTTCATTGTTTTTGGTGAGCAAGTGATTGAGTCATTGCTAGACACTTCGTCTCCGGCGTAAGTCGGATTGTCGTAAGCTTTTGAACTTTCGTAATCCAGGGCTGTGAGCCAGAGAGGATCAATGATATGAGATGCAAATGTATGCATGTATGCACAAACAATCAACAGATAAAAATAGGACGTTCCTTCCAACCTTATAATATCCATACACAAACGGCGAGTCTCTTTTCCTAGGTATATGGTTAACAAAATACCAACATGGGGTATCTTGCTTTCGAATAATTCCCTCGGACGTTTCAACCAATAGTTGTATTTTCAAAAATGGAAATCAATCCATGATAATTCCCATTAATTAGGTTTTAATCCATTTATCCAACTAAAGTAGCTTTTATGCTATGCTCGATTAAAACGAAATTAAGAGGTTTATTATAAATAGATTTCTCACTTGAAAAAGGTAACTAATGATTCATGCCAAAAACAAGCCCATGGTTAATTTATTCTTAGTGTAAACTAGGCCCACAATTGATTTTTGGTATTTCATAATTGACCTAAATATTTTTGCAAGCTCTTTGTAAGAAAATGTTGGGTGAAAATAGTTTTGTTTCTAAGCCCATTGTAAAAGAGGTTAGAAAAATGGATTTTGGGCTTAGTATTTGGGCCATGGGCCAAAGAATTTATTTATTTATTTTTTAGAAAAGTATTATGTCCAAAGACCATCTTGAAAGATTTTAAAAATAGTTTTGGTCTTTTGGATTTTAGAGAAAAGTTTATTTTGAGCTTACAATATACTTAGGTCATATTAGAAAAAAGAACAAACCAAATATGCCATGATTTAAGCCAAGATAAATCAACCATAGTCAAACAACATGCATTTGGGGTAAAACCTAAGGAAAGTAACTAGGCCAATTACATGAGCTTTAGTCTTTGGGTTAAAAGGCTTAGGTTCCCATAGCAAGTATATAACAAATGGTACAAGGCTATGAGTGGTTATGCCATGCTCGATCTCCATACCTTGAGTGAAAGTATGGTATCCCTTACATAACACAACACGGGTAACATGGGCATCCTAACTCACGCACACGATGCAAACTAATATGATGCAAAGGATAATATCATTATAAGAAAGAAAAGAATAATATAAAGACCAACGGAATCAACTTCTCTTATCCCCAGTGGAGTCGCCACTGTGAGCGGAGATTTTCGCCCCCACTCCCAGTGGAATGGTTCTTGCAACTTCGGCACTATTTAGGCTCGGGGCCTTAGAGAACACGGACCTAAGTTCGGAGAAAATGAAGTCGCTACCTGGACGGGCCGGGAAAAAGAAAGGGGTAGATGACTCGATTCCTAAGGAATCCCCAACCCCTTAATGGGTTCGGAAAGTTGGGTACGTGTGGGGAAGGTGAGAAATGGCCCAGCACCCCCACAACGCCCGGTTCATTGGAACCGGCCTCCTTTACAGGTCTTAATATTATAAAATTCTTAAATATAATAACATTATCCATATTACACACAATAATTAGAAGAAAGCATCAATATATTAAAATCAAAGCAATGTCCAAACAAAGCAAATAAATGGACACTCATCCAAGGATGGAAACATGTCCTTACATCACATGCCTAAATAGGACACCCACCAAAAGGTAGAAACATGCCCTTTACATAGGTTCTAAAATAGAAAAGCAAATTAAATTACATGATGTTTAACCAAGAGGTACCCACAAAGTGGAAACATACCTCTTACAACTTTTGAAAATCTAAATTAATTGATAAAAGTAAATAATCATTCATCATAAATAAATCATTCATCAAAGCTATTAATCAAAATAGAAAATAAACATCCATCCATGATAAATTAAATAAATCAAGTATTAAAATTAAATAAATTAAAGCATAAGAAATAAATCAAAACATAATCAAGTATAGAATTGAATAAAGTAAATAAAAGTCCAATTATGGCTACTGTGACTTTTTATGGAATTAAAATAAATTAGGGTTTTATGTTTTAAAGGGTTGATAAGACTCTTTGATTAACAAAATTAAGATTTGAATGATGATATCATGAAACTAGGGTTTTAAACACTTTTAAATATTTTAATTTGTGATTTTTGATTATTGGGTTCCTAAGCTACTGTGTAAAATTTAGGTTTTTATGTTTTTATGTTTTTTAATGTTTTAAAAGGATTAGGGTTCATAAAAATTAGGGTTTAAGGTTTTAAAATGGTTAGTGTTCATTATTTTGGGTTTAAAAGTTGAATTTTGAATTTTAGGATTTAGAAGTAAAGTTTTTATAAGTAGAAAAGATGTTTTTAAGGCTTTTTGAATGAAATAGACCCTACTTTAAAATTTTAAAAGAAGCATAATTTACATCTTAGTATTGTTGAAAAATATGTTCAATTAGAGTTTTAAGGTTTTTAAGAAGAAAAAATTACAATTTTAAGCCTTTTGGAAGATAAACCAATGAAATAGGGTTTTTTTGGCTTTAGAAAAACTAAATTAAAGTTCTAAGGTTTTTAATTTTGATTTCATAAATTTGCTACTGTGTAAAAAAAAATAATTAAAGAAAATTAATTAACACATACCTTCTTTTGATGATTTCTCCAAAATTAATTCTTCATGGATGAACTAGCTCTAAAGACAAGCCTTTTTTTGCCTTTGAATCCTCTAAATCGTGTTACTGCTGTTCTAGAAAAAAGTTGAATTGAATTTCTTCTTTTCCTTCCTTGATTTGGTTTCAAATTTTCCAAACTCCTCTTGGAATTTTGCCCCCCCTTAAATTAATTGCCTTTGGTCCTTATTTATAGTGGTTTGAGGTTGTTTATTCCTAATTAGCTAAGGTAAGTAATATTAATAAAAAAAAACCAAAACCTAATTGGATTAGGTTTCGAAAAATTTACGTCGAAAAATTTGCACTGCAAAAAAAAATTATGCCGCAGAAATCTGCGGCAGCACGCGAGAAGCGGGCTCGTAAGCTATTTCGCGGGCAAAAAATTTCTGCATGCAAAATAGCTGTCTATTTTGCACGCAGAAAATTTCTGCATGCGAAATAGCACAGTGATTTCGCCCGCACGAATTTCCAGCGGGCGAAATGCCCACGGGCCCGCGCGACGATTTTTTAATCTCCGATTTTTTCGACTCCGATTTTTATTTTTATTTTTTTGATTTTTATTTGTTTATTTCTATTTTTTATTAAAAAAAATTAGATACTAAAGCAAAAATTATTTAATAAAAATTATTTTGGACCAATTAGACAACAAAAATCATTTTAGACTAAATAAAACATATTGGACCGGATTGGGTCAAAAATTAAAGGTATACAGTATCTTCTTAGCCAACTCCGCTTTCCTTCCACCATCTAAGTTAGTTATTTCATTTAATGGCAAAGGAAGCAAATCAAGTGGTGTAAGCAGATTAAAACCATAAACAATTTCAAAAGGTGAATAACCTATAGAAGAATGTATGCTTCTATTATATGAAAACTCAACTAATGGCAAATAATCTTCCCAAGTTTTCAAATTCTTACCCACAACAGCACGTAACAAAGATTCTAAAGTCCTATTTACCACTTATGTTTGTCCATCGATTTATGGATGACAAGTTGTAGAGAATAACAATTTAGTACCTAACTTATTCCACAAAACATGCCAAAAATGACTCAAGAACTTCACATCTCTATCACTTACAATTGTTTTAGGAATGTCATGCAAACGAACTACTTTCCCAAAGAACAAATTAGCAATATTTATTGCATCATCAGTTTTGTGACATGTAATGAAATGAGCCATTTTGCTGAATCTATCAACAATAACAAATATGCTATCTTTCCCTTTTCTAGTCTTAGGCAGCCCCAAAATAAAGTTCATAGATATGTCAATCTAAGGTGCATTAGGAATAGGTAAAGAAGTATACAACCCATGAGGTAAAGACTTAGATTTTGCTTATTTACATGCAATACACTTGGCGCAAATTCTTTCAATATCTTTTCTCATCTTTGGCCAATAGAAATATTCATGCAGAATGTCTAAAGTCTTAAATACCCCAAAATGTCCCATGAGTCCTCCACTATGTGCCTCACTTATAAGCAATTCCCTTAATGACCAAATAGGCATACATATTTTTCCATCCTTAAACAAATACCCATCATGCCTATAAAACTTTTGAAATGCAGAATGCTCACATGCTTCATAAACATTAGCAAAGTCAACATCATTGGCATTCATATCCTTAATTTGCTCAAAGTCTAATAACTTAGAACTAAGAGTTGAGATTGAGGAATACCTTCTTGAAAGTTCATCTACTACTACATTGTCTTTGCCGCGCTTATACTTTACACATATGGAAATGACTCAATGAACTCTATCCACTTTCCATGTCTTTGATTCAACTTGGTTTGTTCCTTTAGATGCTTTAATGATTCATGATTTGTAAGAATAACAAACTCTTTAGGCAATAAGTAATGTTACCACACTTGTAAAGCTCTTACCAAAGCATATAACTCCTTGTCATAAGTGAAATAATTTAATTGTGCACCATGAAGCTTCTCACTAAAATATGCAATTGGTTTCCCTTCTTACATCAAAATAGCACCTATGCCCACACCTAAAACATCACACTCTAAATCGAAGGTCTTATCAAAATCTGATAAAGCAAGAATTGGAGCAGTAGTTAACCTTTCTTTAAACAAATTAAATGCCTTTTCATGAATTTCAGACCGTACAAACTTTATATCTTTTTTTACCAATTCATTTAATGGTGCAACAATGGAACTAAAATCTTTAACAAACCTCCTATAGAAACTAGCTAAACCATGAAAACTTCTTACCTCACTCACGGTTTTAGGTGCTGGCCAATCTCTTATTGCTTTTTCCTTTTCATCATCAACGTCAATTCCTTATGCACTAACCATAAAACCTAAGAATATGATTTTATCACTACAAAACATGCACTTTTTCAAGTTGGCATACAATTTTTCCTTTCTCAGAACATCAAGAACAACTATAATATGTTCTACATGCTCATCTACTGATTTGCTATAAATGAGTATGTCATCAAAATATACAACAACAAATTTACTAAGATATACACACAAAACATAGTTGATTAATATCATAAATGTACTTGGTGCATTAGATAAACCAAATGGCATAACTAACCACTCATAAAGACCATATTTTGTTTTGAATGCAGTTTTCCACTCATCTCATTCTTTCACCCTAATTTGATGGTAAACACTTTTCAAATCAATCTTAGTAAAAATGCAAGAACCACTCAACTCATCAAGCATATCATCAAGTCTAGGAATTGGATGTCTATACTTCACCATGATTTTATTGATTGCTTGGCAGTCCATGCACATTCTCTATGATCCATCTTTCTTTAAGACTAACAAAACAGGAACAACACATGGACTAAGACTTTCATGCACATGTCCCTTTGCTAGCAACTCCTCCACTTGCCTTTGAAGTTCCTTGGTCTCCTCTGGATTACTTCTATAAGCTAATCGGTTAGGAATTGTTGAGCTTGGAATGAAGTTAATTTGATTCTCAATCCCTCTTAAAGGTGGTAAACCCTTATGTTGTCCCAAGATGGCAACCAAGAGGGGGGGGGGTGAATTGGTTTCCTCAAGAAATGATGGCAAATTATAAACTCAAAAAACAAGAAATGCGGAATAGAAAAATGGTTGAGTAGTGAGTAGAAGAAAGAACGCACAAGATTTATAGTGGTTCAGACTTTCTTCAATCCTACATCCACTTCCTTAACAACTTGTTAAGGTTTCACTAATCTTTTGAAGTTTTACAAGCTCACTTCAAACTTTGGTGTTTTCACAAGTTCACACCTAACTTGACAAGTGTTTTTCTAAGGCTAACACTCAAACCACTTACAAGAGTTTTACTAGGCTCACTCTCACAACCTTTATAAGAGTTTTTGTAGGCTTACTCTCACAACCTAAGTGTTTTTCAAGCTCACACTCAAACTTTTACAATGGTGTTTTCAATGCTTACACCTAACATTCATTACAATTCAAGTGTAAATTGAAGTAAAAGAAAATATGTTGCTTGGCTATAAAATTTTTGATTCTCCTTTTTTTTTTCTCAGAATAGCAATGTATTTATAGCCAATGTGGTCTGACTAGCTGTTATAGATAGTGAGAATTAAGTCTTGTCAGTTTAGACCTTTTTTAATAGACTATTCGAAGCAGTTCTCGGTCATCCTTGGCACAAGGATGGTCGCGTTCATGTCTCACGCAGTTGCCCTTGGACAAGGTACGGTTGCTGCATTCAAATTTGCTTCAGCTGTCAAATTTAAGTGCTCTGCTGCAGGAATCTTGCCCATGCTGTGGTTGTCGGGACGGTCGCGCATAGGATAGGTGCGGTCACCCTTTTTTGAATGCTTAGGTGGGTTTTCAACAGTCATTACACGTGGCATTCTTTAACTGGGCAAAATGAAAGTTTGCCTAAATATGAATGTCGTGTCGCTCTAGGTGCCTGTTCGTGGTCGAGTTGAGAGACTCGTGTCAAACTTCCGGACACACCTTAGGACGCGAACACTACTATCAGTTTAAGCATATTTCTCTTCAATCATCAGTGCGATCGCGGATACTGAAGAGCGGTCGCTAGAGTGGTAAGCGAGAATGTATTCTTCACCGTTCTTGCCACCGCGAACCTTACTGGAATTTGGATGTTTTGGGTTTCTACTGTTGCGCTCGTCCATTATTTAGGACGGTCGCTCCTGTGGGAGTGCGGCCGCGACTGAGGTCGGGTTTCTGACTGCGAACCCTATTGTGATATGGTTTCATCCTTCAATTGAGTGGGGCGGTCATTTCCATGTCTTGTGCGACCGCTAAATATGCTCTGTTCAACTTTATTTGAAACAACCTAATCCTACAACAAGGTTCTTTAAACGCATGTTAAATAAGTCATTCAATTTGAGTTGTCAAGGATCAAAATTGAGATCTTTTGGCTAACAATCTCTCCCATTTTGACTTTGCAATCAAATGGAATGATGATATAAATTGAAAGAAAATGTAAATTAGATTGTCTAACAATCTCCCTTAATTTAAATTGCTCTTGTGTTGAATGTTAATAAATTTCTACAATGCTCCCCCTAAACATATGCATGAGTCATGTTTATATTGGTGCATTAGTAAAATAACATGAAATATCATTCCCATTTTATATTAACTCTCTCTTCATCTTCTATCATTCTCTCTTTTTCTTCTCCCCTTTTGTCATAGGCAAAATGCATAAGATAATAGAAATATTTAAAGATAATGATACGATTATGAGCATTATGTATAATAAACAAAATGTTGTTAGATAGAGGGCAGTACAAGGATAATGTAAGATAGGAAACATAAAAACAAAATCAAAACAACAAAACATTACCAAAAACAGGAAAAATAAACTAATCAGAATCTTGATCTTCATCTAGCTCTTCTTCATCTAAAGGAGCTTTTCCCTTATCAAGAGAGACATTGCTGGTAGAGCTAGTGCTGATAGATTCTTCTTCTTCAGGGAGACTTTCTGTGTGATCACTTATATCCCAATCCTCAAGATTGCATTGAGGCAAGTCCAGTTTGCCTTGCATGTCATAGAGATCATGATGCATGTGAGATATAAGGTCAATCCTTTTATTCAAGTAATTGAATCTCTTGGAGACACTTTTCTTGAACTGAGAGAGTTTCCTGGAGAGTGATTTGATAGCTTTTAGAATGAGTTTTGTAGGAGAGCTGGTTTGGGTAGGTTTAGATGAGGAAGCTTTGGGAGGTAGTTCAACAGCAACTTTCAAGGAGTCTCCTTCTTCCTCAATGGTGTACCTTGGTCTTTTCTTTTGTCTATCCACAACACCTCGTTTGCCAAAGTAATACACATATGTACCCTCAATCTTTCTTACACAGCCAGCATGTTCTAGATAGTCAATGGTGATGGCACTGGAGGCAAGATTGAAAGGGTTTCTCAAGGTAGCTAAGTTAAGATCATTTAACAAGTTAATGTGCCTAGCTATTTGAGTTACTTGTGAGGACAAGAAGAAAGTTCCAGTTCTTGTGACATCATGGTGATACAATGTGTCAATCAAGAACTTTATTGTGTTCATTTGGATGTTGTGGGTGAAAGCATATAAGAAGATGAGATCTCTTTTTGTTACCTTTTTATTCCCATTAGCCCTTTGATGTATGGTGTAGGTGATGATCCTATGAAGCATCCAATGGGTGAGGTGATGATCCTATGAAGCATCCAATGGGTGAGGGATTTGATGTGTCTAGCTTTTAATTCTTTTTCAAATGAGGTTTCCGCAGAAATTTCTTGCCAAAAGGTAGAGAATGTTTGATTGGAGAAGGCTAAATCATTGTAGGAGGTTATTCCATTAACAGGAAAGTCCTAGATTTTTCCAAAGTCCTCTAAAGTTAAGGCTAGGTATTGGTCAAATAACTTAAATCTAACCCCATACCACCCTAGTGCAGAATTTGCACTCTTTTAAATATAAAAGGACATGAGAAATTCCTTACTTAAACTAGAATAACATACCTCTTCAGGAAATACGAATTTCCTCCAGCCAAGAACATCAAGTAGACTTTCAATCTCATCTTTAATGTTGAGGGCAGATTTGGTTCCTTCAATTTTCTTTCTCTTTAGCATGGCATATCTCACATCTTCCTCAGGGGTTTGGTGGTGAGGTTTATGAATTTTCTCACCACTTCTAGACTGTGGAGGAGATGGAGGAGCATCTATTAGTTCACTTATGATGATCCCTGAAGGCTTCTTTCCTTTCCCTTTCCCTTTGGAGGTGATTTTCTTTTTGGGGGCCATTAGAGTTAAAGAACAGGAAGAAAACTGGAAAACAGAGAGTGTTTGAGAAGGAGATTATCTTGAGAGCATTTTGGAGATTTGGAGGGAAGTTTGTATGTTATAAGAGGTAAAAGATCCAAGGAACTGATGTATAATGGTCTTAAATAGAAGAAATTAAGAAAATAGCCGTTTATGACTGTTGAGAGTTGAAAATCGCGACCTATCATACAGCCAACGGTTACAGAATTTTGAGAAGAGTGTATAGAGTACGGTCGCATATTTATATAGATGCAATCGCTAAAGACACTCTAGCGACCATTAAGAAAAATAGTGCACTCGCGAGTGCAGAGAATGTCTACAACGGTCGAAACTATTTAAATTATTGCGACCGCGCACAGAGTTTCCTGACCGCTCACATGGGTATCAATTTAGATGAATCTGTCTGGCAAGATAGCGACTGCTAGAGGCATTGGAGCAAACGCGAGTAGCTCAAAAATGAAAGAGACATAAAAGATGATGGATTTTTATAATTTTAAGCAAAAAGTCTATGCGTTAAGATGTTTAAGAAATTTTTATTGATAGGCAATCTTTTATCCATTCAGGGTAGTTCCATCAATCATACCTAAATTAAGTTTAATAAAGTTAAGCCTATCTTCATTCAAAGGTTTTGTAAAGATATCAGCAAGTTGATTATGTTTATCTATAAACTCTAAGACAATATTCTGGTTTTGTACATTATCTCTCAAAAAATGATGTCTAATGTCTATATGCTTAGATCTAGAGTGCTGGATAGGATTTTTAGACAAATTGATAGCACTAGTGTTGTCACATTTAATGGAGATGTTGTTAAATACTTTGCCATAGTCAAGTAATTATTGTTTCATCCATAATACTTGTGTGCAACAAAAACATGTTGCAACATATTCGGCTTCCGCCGTGGACAAAGCAACCGATGCTTATTTCTTACTATGCCAAGAAACTAGACAATTGCCAAGAAAGTGACATGCTTCTGTTGTGCTTTTTCTATCTAAGATGCTACCAGCATAATCCGCATCCGAAAAACCTAAGATATGAAATGATGTGTTTTTAGGATACCAAAGACCTAAATGCATTGTACTACTTAAATATTTCAAAATTCTTTTAGTAGCATTCAAGTGTGATTCTTTAGGACAAGTTTGAAATCTAGCACGAAGACATACACCATACATTATATTAGGTCTAGAAGTGGTTAAGTAAAGTAGTGATCCGATAATACCTCGATATTTCTTTTCATCTACTGCTTTACCATTTTCATCTTTACCCAATTTCAAGGATGTGCTCATAAGAGTCTTGCTAGTTTTGCAGCCATCCATTCCAAATTTCTTGATGAGTTCTTTTGTATATTTTGATTGGTTAATGAAGATCCCATCTTTGTATTGCTTGATTTGCAGTCTAAGGAAGAACTTGAGTTCACCCATCATGCTCATTTCAAATTCCCTAGTCATACAACAAGCAAATTCTTTGCACAAGGTTTCATTAGTAGCTCCAAATATTATGTTATCCACATAAATTTGTACAATTAAAATGTTATGTTTGTCCTTTTTAACAAAGAGAGTTTTATCAACTTTTCCTTTTGAAAAACCATTTTCAAGCAAATATGCACTAAGTCTATCATACCAAGCTCTTGGTGCTTGTTTCAATCCATATAAAGCTTTGGTAAGTTTGAAAACATGATTAGGAAATTTGTAGTTTTCAAAACCAGGAGGTTGTTCTACATAAACTTCTTCGTTTATAAGTCCATTTAGAAATGCACTTTTAACATCCATTTGAAAGAGTTTAAAGTTCATGTGACATGCAAAAGCAAGTAATATTCTAATAGCTTCTAATCTAGCTACAGGGGCAAATGTTTCATCATAGTCAATACCTTCTTCTTGATTATAGCCTTTGGCTACCAACCTTGCTTTATTCCTAACAATGTGACCATTTTCATCAAGCTTATTTCTATAGACCCATTTGCATCCTATGATTGAATGATCTGTAGGTCTAGGAGTGCGTTGCCAAACATTATTTCTTTCAAATTGATTAAGTTCATCTTGCATTGCAGTCATCCAACTTTCATCGTTTAGAGCCTCCTCAATGGTCTTTGGCTCAATTTGAGAAACAAAAGCAAAATTAACATCTATATGATTAATTTTAGATCTAGTAATTACTCCTTTAGATGTTTCACCAATGATGAGTTCCTTAGGATGATCTTTCTTGTATTGCCAATCCTTAGGTAGATCTTGAGTCTTTTCTTCAAGTTCATACTGATTGATCTTTGGAGCATCAACAGTTTCATGAGGTTCAAGAGTACCTGTAGGGTCATTGAAAGTACTACATTTCTTTTGATCAAGTTTAGATGATTCATCAAATACAACATGCATTGATTCTTCAACAACTAGAGTTTTAATGTTAAATATTCTATATGCTTTGCTATATGATGAGTATACTAGGAATATGCCTTCATCTGATTTGGATGAAAATTTTCCAAGATTTTCCTTGGTGTTGAATATAAAGCATTTGCATCCAAATACTCTAAAATATCCAATTCTGGGAATTCTTCCATTCCATAGCTCATAAGAAGTTTTATTAGTTAAATGCCTTTTGTAAACACGATTTGCAATGTAACAAGCTGTATTAATGGCTTCTGCCCAAAAATAAGATGGTAATTCATATTCATTGAGCATTGTTCTAGCCATTTCAACCAAGGTTCTATTTTTCCTCTTAACCACATCATTTTGTTATGGAGTTCTAGGAGCAAAAAAATTATATGTAATGCCAAGTTCATTACAAAACCTTTCAAAATTTTCATTCTTAAATTCTTTGCCATGATCACTCCTAATAGATGTGATCACATATCCTTTTTCATTTTGAACTCTTTTTGCAAACGTTTTGAAGTAATTAAAAGCTTCATTCTTCTAAGCTAAGAAATTAACCCATGTGAATCTAGAGTAATCGTCAACAAGTACAAATGCATATAATTTGCCTCCTAAGCTTGTAACTCTATTTGGTCCAAACAAATCCAAATGAATGAGCTCTAAAGGTCTAGAGGTACTTATAACATTCTTTGATTTAAATGAGCTCTTATGTTGCTTACCACATTAACAAGGTTCACAAATTCTATCTTTGTCATATTTTATCTTAGGTAGACCATCAACTAGGTTTTCATTACAAATATATTTTAATTAATCCATACTAGCATGTCCTAGTCTTATATGCCATAACCATGCATCATTATTAGTAGACATTAAACATTTAAATGCATGATTTGAATGTATGTTAATATTATAAGTGTTGTTTGTCCTAGTACCCTTAAATATGATAACACCATTTGAATTTGTGACTTTGCATCCTTTGGAATCAAAATTAACAATGTATGCTCTATCACATAATTGACTAACACTTAGCAAATTATGTTTCAACCCATCAACAAGCCATACATCTTCTATTAAATCTTTACCAATTGAACCAATGGAGCCAACACCAATAATTTTACCTTTAGCATCATTTCCAAAAGTTACATTACCTCCATGTTTGTAGGTAATACTTGTAAAGAGTTTTGCATTCCCGGTCATATGCCTTGAGCACCCACTATCCACAAGCCATGTGCTTTCGTTGATAGTAGATTTTAGGCATACCTACAAGGTAATAGTGGTTATCTTTTCTTAGGTACCCAAATGAAGTTGGGTCCTTGATGGTTTGTAATAAAGGTGTCTTCTAGCTTGAGATGAGCCTTTCTAATATGACAAAAGAAACTTTTATGTCCAAATTTCATGCAGTATGTACATTGCCATAGTGTCTTATATTTTTGTATTTTTCTATTCATATTCCAAGTATTATGCATACAACTACAAATTTGCTTTTGTGCGAGTTTAGTGTAAATAATTGTATGATTATTTTTTGAGAACTTAGCTCTATTTCCTAGTGAGCCATGAAAAGTTCTTTTGGAACTTTTAGACTTAGAGTGAGCATCTTTGTTCTTTACAATATCAACATTAGAAATTTTAGTTGTAGATGCTTTTACAAATGTTGGTGTGCTTGGTGCAATGTTGATTGAGCCATTGAATCCTAATCCATATTTTAAGAAGGGTGATCTTTGGTTACCAATTAATGTGTCTAAGGCTTCCTTTCCTTTATGAAATTTTGAAATTGATTCTTTTAGTTCTTTTAGTTCATGCTTCAGAATTTCATTCTCTTTAATAATTTTTTCTAAATCATGTGAGTTTTTATTTAACTCTTCTATTGAATTCATTAAGTGTTCATTTGAAGTTTTCAATTCTAAGGTAGAGTTCTTTAAGCATATAAAATCCTTTTCTAACTTAGAGCTTTTTTCTTTATATAGCATCATTTTAGAAAAATATTTTTCTATTTTAAAATTCACGTGCTCAATCAAATCACTATCATCTAGATTATCAATATCATCATGTGCTACTAGATCAAAGGATTAAGTACTTACCTCATTGGAGTCATCTTCAATAGCCATGAGACATAGGTTTGCAATTCCTTCTTCTTCTTCTTCTTCTTCTTCACTTGAAGAGGAGTCATCCCATGTGGCTTTGAGAGACTTTTTCTTTTCTTTGTCCCATTTCCTTTTATTCTTCACTTTGAAGCAATCCGATTTGATGTGACCAGTTTTTCCACATTCATAGCACATTACCTCATTTTTCTTTTCTTTATCTTTGAAGGAGGATTTAGAAAGTGTACCTTTATTTGCTTGTAATCTTTTCTTCCTTTTCCATTCATTAATTCTTTTTGAGAACATTGCCATTTCATCTTCATCATCAGTACCTTTGTTGTTTTTGCTCTCAACTTCTTTGATTGCTTTGAGAGCAATTGGTTTTCTCTTTTCTTTCTCACCTTTATCTTCTTCTTTTTCACTGTGTAGCTCAAATGTGAGTAGTTTTCCCATAAGCTCGTCGGTTCTCAATGTGCTAAGATCATGAGCTTCTTCGATGGATGATACTTTTGATTCAAAGTTCTTTCTAGCTCTTAAGGCTCTCAAGATTTTACTATTTACATCACCTTGATCATATACCTTGCCATACTTCTTTAGTTCATTGACAATAGCAAGCAAGCGATTTGTCATGTCGGTGACGTTTTCATTTGTTTTCATCTTGAATAGCTCATACTCATGAACATGTATTTGTTTCTTGGTGAATCTCACTTGAGTCGTACCTTCATGATAGTTTTCAAGTGTCTTCCAAATGCAATGTGCACAAGTTAAATGTTGAACTCTTCCACCTTATTCTCTTAAAATGGAATTCATCAAGATGGAAGCGGCTCTATTGTTCTTGAATCGATCTTTGACATTGATAGTTGACCATTATGCATTAGGAAGAGGAACTTGAATACCATCAACTTCATAAGTGGGAGGTTTCCACTCACTTTCCACAGAATCCCACAGTTCAATTCCTTCACTATTTAGAAACAAATACATTTTGTGTTTCCAATAGGAATAATCCGTTCCATCAAAGTAGGGTCTAAGGATAGTGTTAAGATTTCCATGAGATATTGAGTTTGATGAAGAAGAAGTTTCCATAGTGGATCAAATTTCACAATTAAGTCTAAAAAATTTCAAAGCTCTGATACCAATTGATGTCCCAAGATGGCAACCAAAGGGGGGGGGGGGTGAATTGGTTTCCTCAAGAAATGATGGCAAATTATAAACTCAACAAACAAGAAATGCGAAATAGAAAAATGGTTGAGTAGTGAGTAGAAGAAAGAACGCACAAGATTTATAGTGGTTCGGACTTTCTAAGGCTAACAACTTGTTAAGGTTTCACTAATCTTTTGAAGTTTTACAAGCTCACTTCCAACTTTGGTGTTTTCACAAGTTCACACCTAACTTGACAAGTGTTTTTCTAAAGCTAACACTCAAACCACTTACAAGAGTTTTACTAGGCTCACTCTCACAACCTTTACAAGAGTTTTTCTAGGCTTACTCTCACAACCTAAGTGTTTTTCAAGCTCACACTCAAACTTTTACAATGGTGTTTTCAATGCTTACACCTAACATTCATTACAATTCAAATGTAAATTGGAGTAAAAGAAAATATGTTGCTTGGCTATAAAATTTTTTATTCTCCTTTTTTTTTCTCAGAATAGCAATGTATTTATAGCCAATGTGGTCTGACTAGCCGTTATAGATATTGAGAATTAAGTCTTGGCAGTTTAGACCTTTTTTAATAGACTGTTTTAAGCAGTTTGCGGTCGTCCTTGGTACAAAGATGGTTGCGTTCATGTCTCACGTGGTCGCCCTTGGACAAGGTACTGTCACTGCATTCAAATTTGCTTCAACGGTTAAATTTAAGTGCTTTGCTGCAGGAATCTTGCCCATGCTA
This sequence comes from Garcia nutans, assembly GCA_947685225.1. Classification (NCBI taxonomy): domain Eukaryota; kingdom Viridiplantae; phylum Streptophyta; class Magnoliopsida; order Malpighiales; family Euphorbiaceae; genus Garcia; species Garcia nutans. Next base: position 23,827,503 of record CANTUV010000035.1, on the reverse strand, counting down.
TGGTTGTCGGGACGGACGCGCATAGGATAGGTGCAGTCACCCTTTTTTGAATGCTTAGGTGGGTTTCCAACAGTCATAACATGTGGCATTCTTTAACTAGGCAAAATGAAAGTCCACCTAAATATGAATGTCGTGGTCGCTATAGGTGCCTGTTCGCGGTCTAGTTGAGAGACTCGCGTCGAACTTCCGGACGCACCTTAGGATGCGAACACTACTGTTAATTTAAGCAGATTTCTCTTCAATCATCAGTGCGGTCACGGATACTGAAGAGCGGTTGCTAGAGTGGTAAGCGAGAACGTATTCTTCACCATTCTTGTCACCACAAACCTTACTGGAATTTGGATGATTTGGGTTTCTACTGTTGCGCTCGTCCATTATTTAGGATGGTCGCTCTTGTGGGAGTGCGGTTGCGACTGAGGTCGGGTTTCTGACCGTGAACCCTACTATGATATGGTTTCATCCTTTAATTGAGTGGGGCGGTCATCTCCATGTCTTGTGCGACCGCTAAATATGCTCTGTTCAACTTTATTTGAAACAACCTAATCCTGCAACAAGGTTCTTTAAACACATGTTAAATAAGTCATTCAATTTGAGTTGTCAAGGATCAAAATTGAGATCTTTTGGCTAACACCTTAGGCACATCTTCTGGAAAGACATCTTCAAATTGCTATAAAAGAGAACTAACACAAATAGGTAAAGGATTGTCAAGGTCATATGTAGAAATCAAGATCTCTTTGTACCTAAGTACAATCATACTTCTTTTCTCACAAAAAGCACTCCTTAACTCTTTTTCTTTTGCATAGAAACACTCTCTTTTATTTTCTCTCCCTTTCTCTTTTTCTCTCACCAATGGGCCATTTTTATAATTCTTTTTTCTCACTTTTGGCCTCTTTTATCCCATTTTTATTTGTTTTATCCTCACCACTAGAATTCCTCTCAAGTGATCTCAAAATCTTCACCTAATCTTCATATACTTGTTTAGGTGATAATGGAGCAAGAGTGAAATTTAATCCATTTAGGCTGAAAGAATAATGATTCTTAAAGCCATCATGCAAAGCCTTTCTATCAAACTGCCATGGGCGAGTAAGAAGAATATGGCTGTCATGCATAGGCATAACATCACAGCAAACTTCATCTTTGTATTGCCCAATTGAAAAAAAACAAAACCTGCTTTGTTACCTTCACCTCTTCACAATCATTCAACCATTGTAGCTTGTAGGGACTAAGATGTTTTGTGCATGTTAACCCTAATTTATTCACAAAATTAGTACTAGCAACATTTGCACAACTACCCCCATCAATGATCATGATGCATACATTTCCATTCACAATGCAATGAGTATGGAAAATATTCTCTCTTTGATTACTTTCTTCATCTTTAATTTACATGTTTAAGGCTCTTCTAATAACCAAAGATTCACCATGTGCAGGATATTCAATGATATGTTCAATTTCCTCTAATGGTGGCATGCTATCATTATCATCATCATCACTTTCATGTTCACCAGCACTATCAATTTTACCATTATCTCTTATTAGCATGATTTTCTTATTTGAAAATTGAGATGCTATATGCCCTACTCCTAAACACATAAAGCATTTAATGGTCCTATGCTTTTGGTTAGAGTTAGATGTTTTAGAGTCACCTTTAGGGTCTGCTGGAACTTGCTTTTCTTTTCCTTTCCAGGAAGCCTCCTTCCCTTTAAGTTTATCTTCTTTCTTTGACCACTTTGAAGTGAAACTAGAAATTAGAAAATCCCTTTGTTTCTCCCTTGAGTTTTAGTTGCTTCTCCACTTTTATGGCCATGTGCACCATATCTTTAAGCTCCACATAATGATGTAATTCAACTATGTTGGCAATCTCCCTATTCAGCCCACTCAAAAATCAAGCCATAGTGATTTTTGAATCCTCCTCTATATTAGTTCTACTCATGATCATCACCATTTCTTTATGGTAATCCTCCACTGACATGGATCCTTGAGTTAACCATTGCAATCTTTGGTGAAGCTCTCTATAGTAGTAAGATGGTACAAATCCCTTTCTCATCACAATTTTCATTTTAGCCCAAGTAGTGATGGTTCTTTCTCCATTCCTTCTCTTGGAAATCATTAATTGATCCCACCAAACTAATGCATAATTTGTGAATTCAACTGCTGCAAGTTTAACTTTCTTTATTTCACTATAATTATGACAATCAAACACCAACTCAACTTTTCTTTCCCATTCAAGGTAAGCTTCAGCATCATTTCTCCCTTTGAATGATGGTATCTTCATTTTTATGGAAGATATTTTGATGTCCCTTTGTTCAGGTCTTCTTTGGGCAATTGATTCCTCACTTTCTTCATCATCTTTCCTTTCTACCTCATCATCACTCATCATGTTTTCTCTCCCTCTATTCTTCCCCCTTTGATTAGTATTGTTTTGATGCCTTTGCAATATGCTGTCTATATCAACTCTCATGTTGTTTATGACCAAATCAAACCTTTCAAATTTCCTTTGCATTGCCTCTAACATGAAGGCGATGTCATTCATGGTCATATCATGTTTTTCATATCTAGAATTTGACATGGTATAAGAACCTGCAAGAAAATGTTAGTAAAGAAAAATTTCCTCACCACACTCCCTTAGTGTTTCACTCAAGATCAGATTGTGACTCCTCTTGTATTTCACTCAAAACTTGGTTCCTCGTTCTTTTTTTTATAAGCTCGAGTTCTTAGACTTTTTACCTCTCAATTCTTCTGTTATCAGGTTGAATTTAAGAACTAGTTCCACTTAAATAAAGTAAAACAAGTTTTGTTTTAAAGACTCTATAAGGAACCTAATGAACAAAAAGAATTCAGCAATTCTAGAAGCAATTCAATTTAAATCAACAAGAACTAAAAGTTAACATAAGGAGCAAGAAGTATTTGTGTTAATCAAACCAAAGTAACTATGATTGAGAGTTAGCTACTTAATGCATACAAGAAATAAGAGGTATGTGAAAAAATTAAACTAAGAATACAAAGAAAAACAATTCTTGATATTAAAAAATAGAATTCAAATCACTCCAATGAGTAATTTGAATATGCAACTCAAATCTATTCCCAATGTAAGCTATGCTCTAAATATCATATTTTTAATACTAAATCAATGCATAATGAGAAAATGATGTTTATTGATCAAATATAATAAGATAGAGAGATGTTAATGGCATAAATAAGCAAAAAATCTTATGTAGTTGTGTTGAAAAATACTGGACAAAAATAGGTACGAATTATTTTTATATATATTGAGGAAGTTGAATCTGATTCTTTTTTTTCTTTTGATCTTTTTCTTCTTTGTTTTGAACTTTCAATAAATAAGAATAGAGAATGAAAAGATAAAAACACAAAATCTAAAGAACAAGAATAAGGTGCAACAAGAATAGAAAAATGAGGAGACTTAGATGATAAATAAGAACAAGAAATTAGATGAGATAATTAAAACATAAAAGATAACTAGATATTTATCTTCAAGCCAAAGCTCCTATACCAAATGATGCGGAACCCATGGATCAAAGATTACATTTAGAACACACCATATACATCTAGCATAGAATCTTAGAACTCAAAAACAAATTCTCCCTACCAAACCCACATCTAACCTATAATTGAGAACTTGGGTGATTGGGATAAACAAAAATGAATTGATTTAAACGTCACAAGTCAGACTTGATAAGTTAGAACCAATTCTTCATGCAACAAGAATAAGAAAAAAAACCTCTCAAACTTGAAAACACATTAATTACAATCAGCATAATCTGAAAATTTGTATCAACCCCTTTAGTTATTTCCACCCCTCTTTATATAGCTGGAAAAGAAGAATTAATGGCTTAGAAGTCTAGGTTTACATGTATCTAGTCACACTAGCATTAATTACCTATCCACATCAATATTATATTCTAAATCAGTGCCTATAACTTTGATAATATTGATGGGCAGATTCTACATGTATTTTGGTATTGGTTCACATGTGTCTAGTCACACTAGCACTAAACCACATAAACATTATATTGTAAATTCGTGCTAATGGCCATCAACATATTTATGGGTAGATTCTTTATGCTTTTTGGTGAGTTTCTGACTTCCCCTTCATGATTCTTCATATTCAGTACAAAGTTGGTCTCCCTCTTCATTAATCCACCTTTGAATGAAGTGTTGGAACACATGTTGGAGTTTCTTTGATTGTGATCTTGTGATTGGTCCACTTGGCATAATGATATCATCAACATATTTGCTGCCTTATGTAGATTCATCAAGCTTGCTTATAGTTTCCTCATCACACAATTTACATGTTTGCAATTAGCACTTTTGGATAGGTGGTACTAAAATATTCAAAGATCACCCACAACCTAAACCTCTCTAATCAGCAAATCTTTCATTTGTGAGATTCATATAACCACGCTAAGTCATACAGCTTAGTGGTACATGTTTAATAATTATAAATATATAACTCAAAGATATCCAATTTCATAATATCACATACATGATTTATACAAGCCATCACCCATGCTTATGGTTTCATAAACCATAAATAACATCACACAACCATGACGACACACACATATTCACACATACACACATTATATCCAACCACACACACAATTACACTTTAGGCCAAACCACCTTTAAACAATTATCAAGTCCAGTCATCACAATATCAATATCATGACCTAGCTTTGCTCGGGTCCATATTTAGTCTTAATCTAATGACCTAGTTCTGCCCAGGTCTATAAACATATGCATTACCAATCTCACTTTACTAGACAAGTAATTGTTTAGGGCACAAACACGTAATATAACTAAACATAATCACATACTCATTAACTCTTTATAACTTTTCGAGTGATCAACCTTTTCATGATCACAAACACATTTCCTCATTCTCACTTATCATTTCCACATTTTAAATCATCAAATAACATATCTATAAGTCACTTTCACAATGTGACTCAAGTTCCATATTTCTTCACAAGTCATAAATATGTCCATATTGGACATCATATCACATAGCATGGTTATACTTCAATCACACCATTCCATTTACAACACATATAATACATTTTCACATTGCATATAATTTCTTTTTATCTCATTTATATATTATACTCATATTTACATTATTGTTCCTTTTATCTCATTTTGTCACATACACATTTTACACATCACATTACTCAATCATGGGTCACATTCGCAATGTGGCCCATACCCACATATTATTTTTCTATTTTCATTTCATTTATCAATTTCTCTTTACAATCTCTACATTTTAATTATTTCCTCATTATTCTTCATATTACTTATCACATTTCACCTTTATCATTATTTCCAATCACTTTTAGCATGGTTTACATTTTAAGTACATAACCACTATATAGCCATTATACAATGGCTTATCTTACAAATCTCATGCATTTCATATATAAACCTTAATTTTACATTGAGCAAGCCCAATGAAACACTATCATATAACTATGCTATATTGCATAGACTATGTGATTTCTACATTTCCAAATACTTTACATACATAATGCAACCCATATTTGATGAAAACATAAGTTTTAAGATACGTACTAACCTCTTTTCTCTTTTCCAAGTCAAACTCTAAATTTCACCTCTTATTTCACTTTATCCTATACATATATAGTCCATCAATAAGCAACATTATCTATTTAAAGTCACTTACATGCTTAATGTACATTAAACAATCCTTATCTAAACAATTTTTTTTATCAAAATTCCATTAAAACTCTAAATTCACCATTCACTACTTCATTCTACCAACCTTATTTTAAACATTTAATCTTAAAATCATTAATTACATACCAAAATAACTAAAATTCAACCCATTTCAATAATTATATCATCCTTCTTCCAAAATCCTAATTTCACATAGCCAAATTGTAAATCTCAACTTTATCCAAACTTTCCCATAATCAATTTATAACCATAGAATCATTGTATACATATTAAAATAACATTATATTCATCTATTTTAACAATTATAACTATCCACACCTAAACCCTAATTTAAACATCACTTTTCCATAACCCTAAATTAACAACTTTGTCCATTTCAACCAACCAACTAACAATTCATCATATTCTCCTCATTTAAGTATCATTTCTACCTATTTTAACAATTTAACATCACATTTTCTCTCTAGCAATTCCACACATAATCTTAAAATAAAGGAAAATAAAGCTTTAAAGAAAGATGACTTACTTGAATCTTGAATTTTCTTCAAATCCCACTTAATTTATTGAAAATTCTTGTAAAAGTTTGAAGTTTGAAGAACTAAAAATTTTCCCTCTCTCACTCTAAAAATTTCTGCCTAAAAGGAAGAAGAAGAGGTGAATAGTTCTTTTTTATTTTTCTTCTTCTTTTGTATCCATAAATATCAATTTATTTAATTATTTCTCTTTTTTTTTTCCTATCCACTCTTTTCTTTCTTCTTTTAACTTTCTTTTTCTTTTTTTTTTTATTTTAATTATGATTGTCCAACATCACATTTATATCTCATATATGTATTAAGTGTATTCCATGTATGTGTATATGTTTTATATATTTTACTTTTTATATATTTTACTTATATATTATATATATTTTTACCTCCTTGTATATGTAATGTAAGTGTAATGTATATTTCATGTGTACACCATGTATATATTTTGGATATATCATGCATATATTCTATTTATATCATGTACATACGTTGCATTTTCCTCACCAACATATTAACTATCCTCCCAATTAATTATTTTACAATATCTAAAATTTACGGGTGTTACACTTCTATTTTTTTTTTAAATTAACTACACCTTAATATAATTAAATAATATCAATTGATTTATATTTTTTAAAAAATTTAAAAAGTTCAAAAATGTGACTTTTAACTTTCATAATAAATTAATTATAAATTAAATCATTTATTCATAATAATAATTAATTAATATTTTTAAAAATTTAAAAAAATTAAATAATAAAATATATGATTTTTGACATTTCTAATAAATTAATTATACATTAATAATTAATTTAAATCGTTAATTTATTAATTAATATTTTATTTACAATAATAATTAATTTATATCTTTCTAGAATTTTTAAATTTTAAATAATAAAAAATATAATTTTTAATTTTTCTAACAAATTATTTATTTGTTAATAATTTATAAAATAACAATGTTCATATTGATAATAATTTAAGTATAATTCTACAATTATAAATCCCCATACTCACATTTTTCTCTCTATTTGAAAAAAATTAATTGATTTTCTGTTTTTTTATTTTTTTCTTATTTCTTTATAGATTCATGATTTTTTATAGCAAAAATATAAGTAGATCTTGTTTTTTATTAGTAAATGTGTTAAATAAAAATATTATATTTACTCAGTAATATTATTTCAATGAAACTGTCATAAAAATCAAGGTAAATATTTTATTTTATATTTTTTATAGTAGAATTTGTTAATAATTTACATATAAAGTATTTTATGTTTATTTACTAATTATATTTATTTAAGTTTTGTTATTCTTATTATAGCGCAACAAACGGGTAAGAGACCAGTTAGTTTGGACTTTGAAGATTTCTTTTCTTTTTTTCCTTTTTTTTTGAAGTGAAACTGAGATGAATGACATATCTTGTTCACATTACAAACCAATTTATCTTATGTATTAGCCTTCTCACATAATAGCCTAGTTTAGATGCCAATAAATAGATTTTTTTTTATAAGAATAATACATTAGAATATACGCACATAGCAAACAGTGACTAGATACGTCCTATAACAAAACTATAGCAATACATTGCTTAGGTTGATATTTAAATAATTCAATCTCTTAAAGCTAAAATATTATATTGCTGAAAGCTGTTCATATTTTTATTTCAAAAACAAAATCTTTGCTCCATATAATTTGCAAATAATGCAGCACTCCATTCCCAAAATACAATATTTACTAGTCTCATTGCAATTTAGTCCTTTTCTTTATATATGGGGTGAAATTTTTTGTTACAATTAGTTATTGATTTTTAATATTATAAGGTGCCTTGGCCCTTCTAAGTTATGAGTTCTACACAAGATTTTTTTTTTAACCTTGCATGCACCAGAATTAGTAATTATTTGATGTGTAATTATGAAAATATCTAATTCATATATCATGTAATTTGTTAAGCTTATTACAAGTTTATATCATGCCCACTAAATTGGAATAAATAAATAAATAATAAAATGACAAAGAATTGGAATAAATAAATAAATAATAAAATGAAAAAGAAAATGATGATGAAACATATGTGATAAGTAAAAGGGGCAATTACATAACAGCCTTAAAAATAAATTATCTTTTCATTTGTTTAAAAACATTTTCATTTTTACGGAACTTAAGTTTTACAATTACAAAAATACGTTTAAAAAAGAGAAAATTACACCATTTATTACTTTTTAAGTTCCATTTTCATTTTTTATTGCACTTATTTTCTTTTTCAATTTTAACTTTTCTTTTTTCAATTTTATGTTAATTTTTATATATATATTTTTTTTTCAAAAGTATGGTGGCTTTCTTTATGCTAATTCTTCTCAACTCTTGTCCATTTCAAAGCAACGCATTAGAGGCTCCTTTTGGTACTTTTCAATTTCAATATTGAATTTTCAATTTCATTTTTTCTCGACTTCAGTTTCAGGATCTAAACCAAGCAAACCTGAAGTTATTGTATGCCATGTTCATTTCTTTGAGCAAGTCCATCATGCTTGGGTTCAAATGCGACTCTTCTTTAAGTTTTTCAGATGTGGAGTTAGGTAAATTGAAATTTAAAGAAATTTGTGTTCTTTCTGATAGATTGTTTCAAGAATTTGATAGGAGATTTAAGGAATTCTTCTTTGTTTTACATGATGTTTCTGCTATTAATAGTGGTATTGGTAAACTGTGACGCGAGCCACCTGTATGCTAAACTGGAGATCTCCTCACCTTTGTACGTGAAATCAATCCCTTGGAAGATGAAATCTGATCCTTGCCAAGTATGTAACCCAAATCTAACCTGTGAAAGAGAACCTTGCAATTCAACCTATCAACAAAGTGGTTAACTCTGAAAATAGAGAAACCTTGATTCAATGGGAACTAAGAAATAAGAGATAAATCTATTCAAAGAACAAAAGTTCTTATAATTTTATTAATCCATCAAAAAGCTCAAAAACTCCCAATACAGTCTGAAATAAAGAGGTATTTATATCCTCTAATAATTAACTCTAAACCTAGTTACAAAAGAATAAAACAAATCTTATTAAATTAATTAAATCCTAGCAAAATAAGGAAATATAATTAATCTAAAATTTGTACAGAAAATTGGAAGCCAATTATCTATCTAGTAAAGTCCAAATCTACGCTTGAGAGAATTGTAGCTCTAGAAACGTAGATGAATTTGGGCTTTTAAATCACTCAATTTGGACTTTAGAATCACAAGTTATGGCCCTTTGAAGTAAACTGGTTCAGACAAAAAATGTTCTGCAATATGGATTTTTGGTTTAGTTTCCAGGCTTGAATTGAATAGCTGTTTGGAGGTGCAAATGAACTCAAATTTATACAAACAAGACCATTCTAAAAAGCTTGAGAAGTTCTCTAAAGGCTTATGAAGATCACTTCTTTATTCTAAAATTCTAAAGTTGCTAAAATCTAAATCAATGCTCCAAAGGTCAAATCTGCCCAAATTTAGAAATTACAAAACATGCTTCTTTTATGATCTTTCACCTCTAATGCTTCCTTAATCAATATTCCAGCCCTTAAATTCAACCTCATGTTCAGTTTTGGACCTTCAAATTTTCTTTTCATGGGCTTGCATGCACGTGCTATTGTCAAGCTACTTTTCTTACAATTATTTGGGCAAAGAATGAAGAACCAATGTCTACAGCTTTAATTTTGGTCCTAATTTAAAAGATAGAATCAAATTTGGTCCTAAATAAAAAGCTTGAATCGAGTATGGATGGATTTAAAAGCCAAATCACTGAATCAGACTGAAGTGTCATGATAAAGTGGCAATTTCTCATGGCACCATGAGTTGGTTCCTTAATTCACTAATCCTACTTAAAATTGGACTCTGTTTAGATAACAAATAGTTTTCTAAGGAGATTAAAACTTTTAATCAGATTAGCCCTGATTAAACCATGATTAAACAATATAAAAGGAGGCCCAAAGGCCAAGACTGGGGGCAGCAATTAGCAATTAGCAATAAGCTTTCAACAATGAACATAAAGAGAAAATAAGTAAAAAGCCAAAAGAAACATAAAGAGTAACCTTAAACACAGAACATAAGAGAGACAAAAAGCAAGAAACACTAGTGCAATATCATTTGACCAAAACTCCATTGATTCAGACCCATTAAGAACCATTCAAGACAAAAGAATTGTGTGGCTTATCTATCAAGGCTTGGCTCAGTGATTATTATTTGGTGACACCTACAATGAGGGTATGATCTCTAGTAATAAGATTTATCTAGTCAATGAATTATCATCTTTAAATTTATAAATTCACTTTGCTTTTTTTTTTTATTATATTGGTTGATCATATTAAACCCCAATTTCATCAATTAAAACCTTAGTTTTAGGGTTAAAACCTAATTTTGCAATTTCACTCACTAAAACTCTAGTTTTAGGATTAAACTCTAACTTTGCAATCCAAAACACTAATTACATGTTAAAATTTTGATTTAACAGCCAAACCCTTATTTGATAATTAAAATCTCAATTTTATTAATCCAACCCTAATTTTATAATTATTTGTATGGTGATTAATTGTATGTTTAAATTGATTGTTTACTGTGAATGGTTGAATTGTGTTTGTTTATTATGTGGATTTTAAAGTACTTGTAAAATGCATATTTTCATCTTATGAGTGCCTTGTTTGTTTAATTTTTCTTCATTAAATTTATTTTTAGAGAATATTATAAGGGACATGTTTTCACTTTTTTGTGGGTGTCCCATCTTATTTTTTTTGTATTTTAGACTTGGGACATTATAAGAGCATGTTTTCATTTTGTATGGGTGCCCATTTTATTGCTTGATTTATGATATGATTATTCCTTATTTTATTTACTTTTAATTGATTGTAATATCAATGATGTCATAATATTTTAAAATTTTAATGATATTTAAACTTGAAAAGGAAGTCGGTTCCAATGAACCGGATGCTATGGGGAGTGCTGAGCCACTTCTTACCTTTCCTATGCATACCTAACTTTTTAAACTTAGTAGAAGTTGAGGATTCCTTAGGAATCGAGTCATCTGCCCCTTCTACTTTCTTCATGGCCCTTCAAGGTGGCAACTCATATTTCTTCAAGCTTAGGCTTGTATTTTTTAAGGCCAAGAGTTTAACAGTACCAAAGTCGCAAGACTCATTTCACAGGGAGTGGGGGCAAAAATTCTCACTCACAGTGGCGACTCCACTGGAGATAAGAGAAGTTAATTCTTTTGATCTTTATATTATTTTATTATTATGATATTATTCAGTGCATTACTTAGAATTACATTATATATGTGAGTTATGATGCCCTATGAAACCCATGTTATGTGTATGTAATTGATACCATACTTAAATTCAAGGTATAGAGACCGAGCATTGTATAACCACTTATAGCCTTATACCTTTTAGCATATACTTGCTATGAAAACTTGATCCTTTTACCCTAAAGTCTAAAGCCTATGTAGTTGGCTTAGTAATTCTTTTTAGGTTTACCCTAAATGCTTGCTGTTTGATTATGATTAACATGTCTTATTGAGTTTTGGCCCATTTAGTTTATCTTTTTCTAATATGACATGATTATAGTATAAGCCCAAAATTATTTTATTATTCAAAAATTCTTTTAAGCCCAAAGCCCAAATGATTTTCATAGATTTTTAAAATAAGTTTAAAGGCTTTTCAACAAAGTTTGGTCAACAATTACTTTCTACCTTGTGACCCAAGTATGAAACCTAAAATTAATTTTTGAAATAAATTTTTACAATGGGATTTGAAATGTTTCTAAAGAAGGGCCCAAAACCATTTTTTACTTTATGGCTCATTTATCAAAATTAAGCTTTCATTGGGTTTTAAAAATTAAATTTTTTTACAATGGTTCAAAATTTTTGAAATGGGCTTTCAATTAGTTAGGTCAATTATGGAATATTAAAAATAATTATGGGCCTTAAGTTTACCAAGACTTGTTATTTATGGGCTTATTTTTGGCATTGATTATTAGTTGCTTTTCCAAATAAAAAGTCTATAATAGACCTATTAATTTAGTTTTAATCCAAAATATAGAAAAATATTGCTCAAATTTTTTAGTGGACCCAAAGAATTAAGGCTTAATGGGAATTATCATAGATTGACTTTTGTGTTTGAAAATATAATTAATGGTCAATGCATCTAAGAGATTCTCGAAAGCAAAGTATCCATTGTTGATATCTTTGTTGATTGTAACACTAAGAAAATGATACTCGCCGCTCATGTCTGGAAGATATAAGGTTAGAAAGAATGTCCTAACTTTATTTGTTTATTTGCTATACATGCATACATTGCATTGCATCGCATTGATCCTTTTTGGCTCATAAACCTGGAGTATAATAGTTCAAGAGCTTAAGAAAATCCCACTTACATTAGTAACTCAGAATTCAGTGAAGGTTCAGTTAACTTCACAACAAAACCAATGGATCGTGAGCAAGTTTAAAACCTGGTGAATGAGGCCTAACCAAAGATGGAAGAGTTACAGAGTAGCCTAGCTGAGGCTGTGAGAAGTTAGTTAGTTGCACTGTTAGAAAGTAATAGTGATGAAGCATTTGCTAGTACTAAGAAGCAGAAGGACAAAGGAAAGGCTAAGGTAGTTGAAGTAGCCATTGATAAAGAAAAGATGGTGATTGGTGATGATGAATGGCATGTATACTTCTAAGACCAATAAGAAAAGAAGAAAGAGAAGAAGGTTGTAGAGAAGACTAAATTTGTTGATGTTAAAAAGATGATAACTGACTTAGAAAAGAAGTTTGAAAAGAAGTTGAAGACAAAAGAGGTGTTGGAGGTGGACAAGCTGTTTGAGGATGATGAAGGAATCCCTTACAAATTCAAAATGCCTCATTTCACTAAGTTTGATGGAACAAGGAATCCCCACTTGCATGTCAAGTAGTACATTATTGCTATGCATTCTGCTAGAGCCACTAAAGCTCAAACCCTAAGGTATTTCATTCTTTCTTTAAATCCTGTTGTGCAAAACTAGTTTAATACTTTGGAAGAAAATACTCAAAAAGATTAGAATTTGCTGTACAAAGCCTTCCTTTAGCAATATGGGTACAATACAAGGTGACCCTAATGGAGGTAAAGACTATTAAACAAAAGCATAATGAGAATTTTGTTGATTATGTGAAAAGATGGAGGAGCAAGGATGCTCTCCTCAAAAAGAGGTCGGATGAATCTAACCATATTAGAATGATAGTGAGATGTGCCTGCCTAACCTCCATGAATGATTTTCTCATACTCTGATCAGAGATTTCAAAAGACCTTCCCCAAGCCGGCTTATAAATAGAAGAGTGGGAATGAGAGAAGAACCGTTTCTTTAGGAGAAGAAATGAGAGAGGGAGTTATCAATCTAGTGTTTAGAGTACACTGAAAGTGGTGGATGTCAATGCAACTACTGGTCAAGGGAATAGGAGGCAATTTTCAAATTTGGGGAGGCCTCTATTTAGGTTTTTCAATAAGTTACAGGAGAAAGGACTATTACAACTATTAGTCCTTCGATCTTTGCCAAACCCATAACCACTAAACTTTGACCCCAAGGTATTCTATCAATTTTATCAAATACAGGGGCATGAAATAGACAAGTGTGTTGGTTAAGATATGAGATTCAAGATCTGATTGATAGTGTAAGCTGCCTGAGCCCAATGAACCTAGCACAAATTCTTTGCCTAAGTTTGGAAGAGTACCTCTTCCAACAACTTTCATGATAGGGAGAAGATTGAAAGAAAAGTTTATCTTATCATCTTTTTAAGATCTTTGAACCAACTATGGGTGAAAAGGTATTGGCCATTTGTGTTGTGAATGAATTTTGGGACTCAACCATCATATGGAAGCTTGTTAATAGTAAGAGAGTAGAAATAGACTTTGGATAATCTAAATTTAAAATAGTATTAAACAAGAACTAGCTAAGTGTTTTATTAGTTTTTGTTATAGATTTGTGTCTTGTTTATTATGATAATTATTGTTTTATTTAGGTATTTTGTTAGTTTTTATCGGTTTGTTTAGTGTTTTCTTTAATTGTGGTAGTTTTAGTTTATTTCAATGTTTATGTCGTTTTTGATTTAGTTTTTAGTATTGTGTTTATGTTTTGCTGGTTATTGTCTATTTACTTCTTGTTTAAAGTTTGTTTTGAGTTTTGTGTTAGGTTAAAACAGGCAAGGAAACAAATTGAAGTAGAAAGGGGCAGTGACTGACATAGGCAGAGGACACGGCCAAGTCATTGGCCGTGTCCCATACCAAGTTAAAAAGAAGAACAAGTCCCAGTAGCAGACACATGCAAGGGACACGGCCAAGTCTTGTGGCCGTGTCCCTCCAAAGAAGACTCACATGGCCAAGTCATCTCCACTTGGCCGTGTCTCACCAATTCCAAAGGCAAAGAAGACTAAAACTCACAGTGGAAGACACAGGCAAGGGACACAACCAAGTCACCTGGCCGTGTCCCTCCAACAAGCTCCAACACGGCCAAGTCACCTCTGACTTGGCCGTGTCACTCAACAAAGAAGAAAAGAAGAAAAGGCAAGCAGTGGTGGACACAAGCAAGGGACACGGCCAAGTCATCTGGCCGTGTCCCTCCAAAAGCCACTCACACGGCCAAGTCACATCTGACTTGGCCGTGTCCCTCATGAACCAAACGCGCAGCGAATTTTAAAGTGGACATTTCGTATAAAAGGAAAGAGGGAAGCTAGGGTAAAGAACGGTTGACGATTTGGAGAATATTTTCAGCCGTCAGAGAGAGTGAAGTTAGGGTTTAGCTTTGTTTTCTTGATTTTGATTTCACTTTTGATTACTTTAGCTTAGATTAGATTGTTCTAGCCATTGTTTCATCCTTCTTGCAAGATTTGAACAAGAAATTCTTCAGAAGCTTCAAGGAGTTGTAACTTGGTTTTGTTCTCGAACTTATTCTCTTTATTTACATTGAAATTGTTTTAATGGATATTATCATGTCTATTTTGATTTCTTTGAACATTAATGAGATGAATATGTTTGATTGCATTATGAACTAATTTGATCTAGTCTAGGGTTTGTATGGATCTGCTATGATTGTATGAATTGGTTATTCTCTTAGCTAATAATTTCTTTTGCCTTTATTGAATGAAATATTGTTACATATAATTGATTGGCCACCAATTGTGTGTTTTAGGTATTAGATGATGGATTGAGAGATGAAGTCTAATGCTAGAACAATTCAATTAAGGACTTAGGTGAATTAGAGATATAACCTATTAAAAAGATTGTTTCAATTATAACAAGATTAGTTGTAAGAGGTTTGAATGCGAGAGCTTATTTCCTTGACTCAATTAATTAAGTTGTTTGAGATTTAATCTTCGAAATTAAATTAGTTAAGTGGAATAACCGTTCATACAAATAAGTAGTAGAGAAGTGCAAACCCTAGACCTTTTTATCAAGTGAATCAAAACATCAGCTCTTGTTTTCTTTTATTGTTTTAAACTTCAATTAAACTTCTTCTTTAGTTAGCAATTTAAATTTATTCATTACTTGTTACTTTTAATTTGATAATCAATTAGCCACTTTAGCTTCCTTGTGAGACGACCTTGGGGTGAGCACCTTTGCTACAGCTACCTCGTATACTTGCGAGTGACACTTTGTGGTAGAGTTAATTTGAGCGCAACACTAAGCTTTATGACAAAAATTAAAGAGATTATTTTATTGAAACTCAAAGATTGATATCAAATTACAAAGAAGCACACAAAGAAAACACTCTTTAAATTGTTTAGATGCCCTTCTACTGACTTACTCTCTTCATTTATAGATATATGAGAGAATACAATTATTGGAGTCTTACATCATTGCTTACATAAGAAAACACTAAACATAAAAGAATAATTATAAAGTTAAGTGGACCGATGAATAAGCCCAGGACCACAAATCTTTTAGAAATCTTGAGACTGAAAATAAGTTTCTGCCAACACTTTGTCATTTTCTATTGACAATTTTGAATGGCTAAAAATGAGCCACTTTATCTTAACTGTCTTCCACTAAAGATAAGGATTCTTAGAGTCTTGAAAAATATTTTCACACATGTAATATGCTAAGTCATCATTATTAGAGTTAGAATCTTTATCTTTACATCTATCATAATTTTCTTTCTTTTTTCCTTTTGAAGTTACAGAAGAGGATGTTGTAGGTTCTTCTCCAAATAGTTGTGATAATTGAGCTCTAATCACAACTTTAGAAACATTTTTAGCTAAATAATCAAAGTATTGAGTTAAATTGGCATTTTTTTTTTCAAATTTTTGTGAGGTAATGATAATTGTTCCCTTGTCTGAATAAACTGATGATGGTTCAAAATAGTCAAAGTTATCCCACCATTTTATCATTATTCTTCTCACTAACCAAGGAATATATTCATTTTTAATCCCAAATCTTTTTAATTTAGGATATCTAATTTGCCAATCCCATTTAGCAATCCAGGGAACTTTATATCTCATTGCAAATTGAGACACAAAATGCATTTTATTTTCTACAACAAACTATTCAAAAATAGTTTGAACTCTATTAGGCATGATTATTGGATAAAGTCCCCAGTCCATAAACCAGACCCAAAACCAGTATGGAACATGGACCACACTTTTAATTTCATCTATCTAGAATTGAATCCACAACTAAACTTTTGAGATCGATTATTGTACTAGAGGGACCCTTTTCATGCTTGCATATAATTAATATAATTAAAGGATCTAAAATAAGACCCATGCTTCAGATCTCTAATGGTATAAATAGATTTATCCCTTTCCTGTTCAGTAATAATTTTCTTTATGATAAACTTAGTATAAGCAAGTTCTGTGGCATATATTTTTGTAGCTGAGAAAATTACTGAACCATTGCCACCGAGAATCTATTGATAAAATAATAATCTTTAGGAGTTAAAGTAAATCTCTTAGTGTAAATTTCAGCTGCCTCATTAGGTAAGAGATCTGTATGTTCTGCATAAATGATTATAGTATAATCACGTGCTAAAGGAACATAAGGATATATCTTGTCTTTTTTAGTTGCAGTGGCAATACTAATGTCATAAGTATCGCTCCTATGCTTGTCCTGAAATGAGGACTCTTCTATTGAGGACTCATAAGTCCCCTTAGTAGGAGTGGCTAGTGATGATTGAACTCCTTTGTTCTTTTGACTCATTTTTTCTTGTAAAAAACTATCTTGTTAGAAAATCCAGCAAAGAAGTATTAGCACCATTAATAAATTCAATATTAAAATAAAAAAATATATAAGATGGCTTGCCATCTAGCAAACATTTATTTAGATGCAATATTTTTTTACATCTTTCAATAAAATTTCCTTGGCAGATTTATAATCTACACTAATTAGGAATTTTTTTTTAATTTAATAAGTCAAATTCAAACTTCTAGAATAGAGAACTATAGATAAGATCTCCTTTTTTGATAGTAAAGTAATTCTTTTTAAGTCTTGTCCAAATTCTAGAAGTAAATCTAACTAACTATTTTTTTCCTATAATTTTTATTTTAATATTCTGCCATACCCTATTTTAGAAGTATCAATCTCAATAATTTTAAAGGAATTAGGGTTTAGAATAGATAAATAGGGAGTAACTTTTACGCTCTCCTTTATTCATTGGACTGCCACAGTATGTTCATTAGGCCAAACAGAAGGATTTATCTTAAGCCTTTCAAATAAGGACTTAGCATCTTGGGCTAGATTTTTATAAAGTATGAAACATAATTAAGGCTTCCCAAAAATATCTGCAATTGAATTTTATCTTTAATTTCATTAGAAAATTTATTCCTAAATTCTATTGCTCTGTATATGGGTATAATAGTACCATTCTCTATTTTATGCCCTAAAAATCTAATCTTGGTAACTTGATTTTCTTAGTAGATACTACTAACCTGGCTCTTTGAACTACCTTGATAAAAGTAGTAAGATGCTTGAAGTGTTGATCTAATGTACTGAAAAAATAAGCACATCATCAATATAAACAATTGAAAATCCTAAAAATGGATTAAAAGTCTCCTTCATAATCCTCTAAAATTTAGAGGAAGCATTCTTAAGGCAAAAAGGTATTATGTTCTATTCATAATTCCCAAAAGGAACTATAAAGGTTGTCTTATACTTGTCCTTTTCAGCAATTTGAATTTGCCAGTATCTTAACTTCATATCAAATTTACTGAAAATATTAGCATTATACAACCAATTTAATAAGTCCCTTTTAATTGGTATGGCATACCGAATCCATCTTATGGTCTTGTTGAGAGGTTTGTAATCAATCACTAATCGAGGAACCTCTCTTTCCAGTGCATCAGTATTTTCCAAAAACTAGACCTTCATTGATGCAATTTAAATCAGCACCAGAATCAATAAGAGCTATTGTTTTAAAAATATATTCTTTCTTGGCAACCATTATAATATAAGTGTGACATTTATGGGTGCTAACTTTATTAACTAAGTTAATAAACTAAAGATTTTTAGCTTCTTCCTTGGTTAATTGATTTTCTTGACTATTCACACCCAATTCACTTTTGCTACTTTGTCCTAACTCTACATTAGTGGGAATTAAAGCAACATTCATTTCCTTATAAGGAAATTCTTCATCTTCTTTTTCTTCATCTTTATTAATCAATTCTAAAAAAGAGACTATTTCTTTTAAATTTCTTAATTATGATATAACAAAATTAATTTCAGCTTTAAGCTCTGTAATTGTAGGTTCTCTTTTTTATTTTTGAATTTTTAACTCTATTCATTACTCTTTTAAAATCATAGGGTTTGTCTAGCTTATTACCTAGTTTTTTTTTTGAGAAGTTTATGGAGAAGTATCTTTGGACTTCTCATTGCATATCATTAGATACTTCTCTATCTTTTTCTTTCTCTTATCTTTTTCCTTAATATAATCTATAAGATTAAGAATCATATCTTCTTCTTTTGTGAGAACACATAAGCAATTCTTGGCACAAAGTGACTTGTAATAGTCATAGTTACCATCACAACTTGACTTTGAAGAAGATGAATTAGATGAGTCAGATTATGGTGTATAATTGATTTCATTAACTTCATTTTCCTCCATTTCAGAATCTATACCTTCAATAAAAATTTTCATCAATGACCTTTTAAGGTCATCATCAATGTATAAATCTTGAATTTGATGTTTAACTCTACACTTATTAGTATAGTGTCCAACTTTACCACATTTGTAACAAGTGACAAACTTCTTGGGCTTCTTTAAATTAGAAGTCCTTTTACCAACTCTTTTATTAGAACTTTTAGACCTCTTATTAGGCCTATCTTCATAATAAGTCTTGGGCTTATACTTATAAAATTTTCTTCTTTTCTCAGCCTTATAAGAATGATTTGATTTTCCCTGTGAAAATAAGGGTGGATATCCATATTACTCATAAAATTTCCCTAACAGTGCTTTTCCTATTCTTTGTGAATTTTTAATTTGTTTGTGTAACTTCATTTCATTATACAGAGCAATACTCTCAGCAATGACTTCAGTAGCTAACTCTCCATACGTATAAGAATCGTATGGAATAGATCCATTAAATTTATTTTTAATTCTAGTTCTCACCCTATTTGCAAATAAGGATGGAAGACTAGAGATGAACTTTTCTTTCCAAAAGTTATTAGCATTATCTTCTTTGGTAAAGACAGCTGAAAAGAATGCATCTTTATACCATTTGAAATGAGATAAATTCGGACACTTCAAATTCATCAACTATTCATGGGATTTATCTAGGTACATAAATGTAGGACCAATGAAATGAATACCTATTGAATACAACAAAGTATTCAACACATATGGCACTATTCGTTGCTGTTTTTCTATAGTAACTTCTATTTTTACTGTAAATAAAATTGCAACTGACCTTCTTTGGTTAAGGAAAAATCCCACCAATCTTTAAGTTGACTAAAACTAGCAATGATAGCTCTTGCAAGATTTTCATCAGAATTACCTCTTGCTTTGGAAGCATTTGAATACATCGTCATATAGAGTATGACATTTTTAATTTGGCATTCTGATAAACAATCTATATTCCATTCAACAATATATGTACCATAATAGGATACATAATTAAATGATGTATCTTCATACTGGGGATTTATAGGTGAAGGCCTAAGATAATAAGACTTCATTAGCATTGAATAATTAGGTTTAGGATAAGTAATCCTATTAACCTGACCAGTCTTTTCCCATAGGGAAGGTGAAAGATTAGATTCTCTAGGATTGTAAGAATTAAACATTTTTTTTAAATTGTTAAGGAACAACTCAGAAGACTTTGATTGAGCCTTAAAATTAGGCTTTTCATACTGAAGCTCAAAATTAGATTCAATATTATATTCTTCCTCCTTCTGAACTAGAGGAGTTATTAGTGACTTCTTTTTATCTTCTTTAAGCCCTAATGAGGATAATCTTTTTTCTAATTCTTCCACCATATCATCATCATGTTTACCTATTTTAAGCTTCAATTTTTCTGACTCCATGGGCTAAAATAAAACTCTATTTTTTTAGAGGGAGGTAGAAGCCATACTTTTATTATGAGAAGAAGACATCTCAGATTTTAAATTTGATAATTGGGTTTCTAATCTTTCAAGCTATTTACCAACATACTGTAAAGTCAAATTGGTTTTTTGATAAATAATTCCCTCCAAGTTTGCTTCTACCTTTTTAAAATGAAAACAAATAACTTCTCGCTGATCATCTAATTTATAAGATAAATTAGCCACTAGTGGATGGATGCTTTTAATAAGCTTCCCTTGAATTGTATAATAATTTTGATATGCAGTTTCTAAAGAAATAAGAAATTATTTATCCTAAAATTTAAGAACTTTCTTTCCTAATAAGGAAAGGTAATTTTTTATAAATCCTTCAAAATTCTTCTCTCCACCATTTCTCTAATATAAGAGAAATTTCTTGTTAAAATTATTTTGTTCTTATGTTGAGAATTTTATTTGAATCCATTTTTCAAAAGGAGATTATTCAACAGTTAATACTGTAGGATTTAACATATCTTGCAATATACTAGCTTGATCATAACCCATATCAGAAAGAGTTAGGCTTTGAGGCAAACTAGCTGGGCTATATTTTCTTCTGTCATGTTTATTCCCAAAACTGAATTAGTTCTAGGAATAGGAGCTAAATCAACTGATGCTTTAAACTTTAGAGATGGATTAATCTAGTTCTAGGAGTATAAGAAAATGATCTCGTTGATGGCAATATTGCTTACCTACTTCTCGAAAAAATAATTTCAACATTGCCATCTTTTTCAAGTATTTCTTGAACATTCCTCAACTCTTCTTTTTTTTTTTCATAGGCACTACTTATTCTAACATCCTACTTTTAGGTAGATTAACCTGATTGTAAGAAAGAGTTTTAGGAACCATTAAATTTCCTTTTGATAGAAGAGGATTCCCTTAAATTAGGGACAACAGAATTTGTAACTTTGTAATGTATCCTATGTATAAGGATAATATTCTTAGATCCAAAAAGCATATCATAAC
Source organism: Garcia nutans (assembly GCA_947685225.1). Classification (NCBI taxonomy): domain Eukaryota; kingdom Viridiplantae; phylum Streptophyta; class Magnoliopsida; order Malpighiales; family Euphorbiaceae; genus Garcia; species Garcia nutans. Next base: position 23,805,751 of record CANTUV010000035.1, on the reverse strand, counting down.
CTTTAGTCTTTATATCGAGACTGATTGCACTCAATAAGTGCAGATTTGATAGAGAAAGTGTAAAATTAGAAAAACAAAAAAAAAATACATTGGTCCATCACACAAAGAAGATTCCATAACACCTAATAAGGAATCATAGAATTTATTGTGTCTCTTGTATTGAACATATAAGACTGCCAAAGTGTTTAAGGTCCTTTTGGCTGGCTTAAGAGCAACTTGGATTACTCCTATATGAAGAAATTTGAATTTCTCCTAATGTTTTTGAATTAGTTCTTTAGATAGGAGACTGAACGAACAAAATCTCTCATGATCATAATCAGAGTTAAATAGAAAATTAGAATTAGATTTTTAAATAGAAAAAGAAGAGATAGAAGGGATCTTCCAATTGTTTAAATTCTATTCAACATTTTCATTAACAAAATTTCTTTGTGCTTTTTTTATCTAGAAATTCTAGAAGTATTGGAAGAGGATGAAACATCTCTGTTCAAACTGGCAAATATTTTATCCATTTGTTTTAAAGATCACAGTCAATAATTTATACTGTATCTCTATTTAAATAAATCAAACTATTTATCTATTTAACTTAAAGTGAAACCCCAAGTCACGTTTTCATTTTTTTCCATTGAATTATGTTGTAAGGATGTTTTAGAGTAAACTATTGACAGTGATCTTTAAGAAGAATGGATAGACTATTTGCTAGTTTGAATAGAGACACTTCATCCTCTTCTAATATCTCAAGCTCCTCTAGATCTAAAAAGATCAAAGAAATTTCGCTTATGATAAATATTGAACAAAATTTAAATGATTGGAAGCTCCCTTCTATCTCTCCTTCTTCTATTTCTAAATCAAATACTAATTTTCTTTTTAAGTCTGATTATGTTGTTAAGACTGTAGAGTATTGATTATGTTATTAAGACTATAAAGCAGGCTATATCTATCCACTAAGGTTTTAGTTCTTTCAGTCTTCTATCTGAAGGACTAATATAGAAACATCAGGAGAAATTCAAGTTCATTCATGTGGGAGTTATACAAGTTGCTCTTAAGCTAGCTAACAGGATTGGCTTAAACATATCTGCAGTCCTTTGTGTCCATGATAAAAGATATATCAAGTTCCATGATTCCTTATTAGGTGTTGTGGAATCTTTTCTCTGTGACAAACCAATGTATTTTTTTATGTTTTCCATAATTCACTTTGTCTCTTTTAAATCCACACTTATTAAGTGCACTCAGTCTCAATATAAAGACTGAGGGTTATGACATGCTTTCTGGATCTAAGAATATTATTCTTATTTACATGATATGTTACAAGATTATGAATTTCGTTGTCCCTAATTTGAGTGAATCTTCTACTAAATATTTGAAACCAAAATGAACTACTACCTTATTTTTGACTAATTTGTCAAAAGGTAATCTTATGGTTTTTAAAACTATTTCTTGGGATCAGGTGAGTCTGCCTAAAAAGCTGGTTACTAGAACAAGCAGTCCCTGTTAAAATAAAAGAATCTAGGGATGCACAAGAAATAATGGAAAAGGATGGTAACGTGGAAATAATCTTTTTCTAGAAGCAGATAAGCTAGATTATCATTAAGGAGATTATTTTCATATGCTCCTAGACCTAGATCAATTCCTTTAGACTCTATTGCATCAGTGGCTTCAGCTCCAATAGCTCTAATTCCCATATCTAATTTAGTTTTGGGAATTAATAGAGCTGAAGAAAATATAGCCCAGCCAGTGTATGAAGTAAAAAGGCCTCAAATCCCAACTCCTTTAGACATGGGCTATGACCAATCTAGTATAGTGCAAGATACACTAAATCTTTTAGTTTTAACAGTTGAAGACTCTCCTTTTGAAAGATGGATTCAAATAAAATTCTTGCCACAAGAACAAAGTAGTTTTAATAAAAAAAAAATTCCTCTTATATTAGAGGAAAGGTGGTAAAAAGAATTTTAAAGAATTTTGGAAACATTATCTTTCCAATTATTAGGAAAGAAAGTTCCTAATTTTCAAGAAAAATAATTTCTTATTTCTTTAGAAATTGCATATCAAATCTACACTACTACTACTGGGAAAGTTATTAAAAGTATCCATCCACCTATTGCTGATATAAAACATAAATTGGAGGATACCCAAATAGTAGTTAGTTCTCCTTTCAAATAGACAGAAGCTAAGGTTGAGGGAATTATCTTCCAAAATAATTTTACTAACTTGACTTTACAGTCTGTTGGTAAACAATTGGATAGAATAGAATCCCAAGTTTCTGGTTTAAAATATGAGATATCTTCATCTCTGAAAAAGGAGTTAGCTTCTACGTCTTCTGTGTCAGAAAAGAAGGTCTTATTTAAACCTATAGAATCAAAAAAGTTGAAGCTTAAAATGGGTAAACATGATGATGATATGGTAGATGAGCTTGTTAAGAGATTGTCCTTTTTAGGACTTAAAGAATTTAAAAAGAAGGCAACAATTTCTCCTTTAACAAAAAAAGGAATCTAAGTCTGATAATGAATCTAATTTTGAGATTCAATATGAGGATTCTAATTTTAGGACTCAGTCAAAATCTCCTGAGTTGTTTATTAACAATTTGGAGGAAATGTTTAATTCTTGTAATCTTGAAGAAACTAGTATGGCTCCTCCTCCTTTGGGAAATACTAGTCGTTTAATAGGATCACCTATCCTAGACCTAATTCTTCGATGCCTATGAAGCCTTATTACCCTAGGCCTTCACCAATTAATCTCCAGTATGAAGATAATTCGTTCAACTATGTATCTTATGATTGTACATCAATAGTTGAATGGAATATTGATGGCTTATCAGAATACCAAGTTAAAAGTGTCATATATTATATGACTATGTATGCTAACGCTTCTAAAGCTAAGGGTAATTCTAATGAAAATGTTGCTCGATTTATTATTGTTGGATTTACTCGACAACTTAAAGGTTGGTAGGATTTTCATCTTACTCAGCAAGATTAGATGCAAATTTTATCTACAGTTAAAACAGAAATTACTGTAGATGGCCAGTAAAGACATGTTGTTGATGTAGCAAACACCTTATCGTATTCTATAGGTATTCACTTCATAGGTTCTATGTAATGTTTAAAATTTTAAATACTAAACTTTAATTTAATATTGATAATTAATAGTGAATTGTGATATAAGTGGCATGGATAAGTGATGTGAATAGTATATCTCAAAATTTACTAAAGGTATTATTTATTTTTACAGTTTTATGAGATTAAAAATTGAATTAAATCAAAAAATAAGAAAGAGGGTGCACCATAGTTAAAATGAGATTGGCCATACTAGATTGAACATATTATATATATGTAGACATGTGTGTGTGTAGAATCTTCTTCCTTCTTCCTCTTCATCCATACTCATCATCATCATCAACACAACCAAAACTTCTTCTTTCTTCCTTCTTTTCAAGAACTTTAGCCATAATTTAAGAGAAAATCACATCTAGCTATAAGTTTTTAAAAGAATAACCTAGAAAAAGTGAGACTATCAACAAGTGATCAAAGAAAAAGAGAAAAAAGTGAGAAGAGAGATTGTGAAAGAGGTATGTGCTTATGTATTTTAATTTGCAAATATTTGAATTTCTATGAATTTAATGTTTGAATTGATTGATTGAGTCATTTATAATGAATTATTTCTTGAAAATATTGATTAAATAGATTGATGAGTGAAAATTTAATTAAAAGAATTTATGGGTAGTGAATATGATTCTTAATTTAATTTTTATAAGAATCGGGAAGTTTGATGTTGTTTTAGCCATAAGTGATGATTAAAGACTTGATTAATTGAAGTGTGATTAAAGTATTTGATTTATACTCTTTCTATGTTAAAGAAACTAGTTTTGATCCATTGTTATCATATATTTGGATATATGGAGTTTAAGTTGATAAGGGTTTGAAATACAGAACTTTGCTTGACACAACCAATGACACGACCATGTCACTGGGCGTGTCAATGATGCTATGTTTCAATATTGAAGACACGATTAGTAACACACCCGTGTCATTGGACGTGTCATAGCTACTATAATGAAAATTAAATGACACGACCAGTAACACGCCAATGTCATTGGGCGTGTCATAGCTACTGTGATGAAAGATAAATGACACGGCCAGTGACATGCCTATATCATTGGGCGTGTCATAGTTACTGTAATGCAAGTTAAATGACATGGCTAATGACACGCCCATGTCATTGGGCATATCAAAGCTTCTGTAAAATGAGCAAGTGATACGATCATTAATACACCCATGTCTTTGGACGTGTCGCTTGAAGAATTTGCCTAAAGTAGTTCTTTTCCTTATCTTTTATCTGTGATTTCAGCCTAAATGTCTATAAGGCCTCAAAGTGTAAAAGATTTTTGAAATCAACCCTAACAAGTAGTGCAATAAATTTTGAACATAAGATAAATATGTGTAATACCAAGTGTTGATCAAAAAATTATTCTATTGAAGTGATATACGTAATTCAGTGTTAATCAAAACTAATGAACTGCCCAAATCATACTAATTTTAGATCTAGCTTTGGATTGAATGGCTAACCAGAGGAAGGATAACCATAGTGATAGTGGGCACCCCGTGCCATTAATGGACACATTGTGTCATCAATGACAGTGGGCATAATTTGCTATATATATTCTTGAGATTTAACATTAAAATTGGTACACTAACCTGTTATCCAAACCTACGATCTGAGTTCAGTATGTATGGACATATTTAATGAAGTTATCTAAATTGAAAATATATGTGAATATGATGTAATGAATAATAGAAGAAATGCAAAAAAATAATATAAGTCAATTACTTAAAATTGACTTACTGTGTTACAATGTAAAAGTGATTGGTAATGTATATATTAATATTTGCAAGTGAAAGTTCTAATGCATGGAATACAAATGTTATACTCAAGTTATTGAATTGATCAATAACTTTCTAAGTGTTATAATGATTGAAAGTGTATATAATGATATAAGATATAAAGTGCTCCAAAGTATAGTACTAAATTTAAGTGCCAAAAATTATAGATTGAATGAAACTTTGGAATTCTATGGAAGAACATGATATTTGAATTTTTGGGGATATTATATTAGCATATTTTGATGGCTTATTTGAATATGTATGAAGATGTTGTGAGTAGCTAATGATGATGATTAATGGTGTTATAGTTTTGAGTTTGGAATGTTTGTGGTCATATGGTTGAGAGTTCAAAATGTAAGATTTTTGTCTGACACGGCCAGTGAGAAGGCCATGTCGTTGGGCATGTCAATGGTGCTGAGTCCAACATTGATGACACGATCATTAATACTTCCATGTCCCTGAGCATGTCATAGCTTTTATAAAGCAAAATAATTGACACGGCCATGAACATGCCGTATTGTAGGGCATGTCAAAGTTTTTATGAGGTGGAATGAATGACACGGGCAATGACACTCCCATGTTATTGGATATGTCAAAGCTTCTGTGTGATTAGGTTAGTGACACGGTCAGTAACATGCGCGTGTTGTTGGGCTTGTCACTAGAGAATAACTTTTTTTTGTTTTTCATTTGTAATTCCTATTTAAATGATTTAATGTTGAGAATGCCTTAGAATGTAATATTAAATGGTTATTTATGATCACATTTGGTATAAGCATTAAGAGAGAGTAGTTTCCCCAACCCTAGTGTTGAAGGGAAAATTGGAAGTGAAGGTTAGAGGAAGTTTTAAAGCTTGTTTTGGAGTGTTTCCTAAGGTATGTAAAACTCTTGATAAATGGAATGTGATTGCATTACATTTGGCCTAACATATTTTGGATGGAAAATGTGTTAAGCTACTTGATACATTATATATTCATGAATATGATGCTAAAACATGTGAATTGTTATGTATGCATTATTATGTATTATGAAAAGTCATTTTTAATGGCTAAATTGAATGAAATGTGAACTATGTGAACTATGTGAAAATGGCTCAAAATGTTGAGTAATGTGGTTTCATTATGAAATATCCTATGATTAGGATGAAATGTTGAAAAGAAATAACATTGATATGAATGAGAAAATGGAAAAAAATGAGAAAGGAATTGAGAATGAAAAATGTGAATTAATTGTGTGCTTAGTATGTTATTTAATTTTTAGAGTTTTGTGTTTGGTGGTATGCCTATATTTGCCTATGGGGCTAGACGCTTGGCATCATTGTAAAAATATTTTTGAGGTGAAAAGACAGGGTCATAAGCCTCAGAAATAAGTCCTTAAAGCTGGGCTAGGTGAAATGACCGAGTCACAAGCCCAGGCCTAGTTGGACTGTTACATTGATATTTTGCCTTCGGGCCTAGACACATGATGTCATTATGGACCAAAATAATAACTCTGAGATTTGAATGATGTATTAGTTATTTGGGCCCATTCTTGTATATTTGTTGATGTGAATTATCAAGTGATGCAAGCATATATCCAAAAGTGGTCTTGAATATCATGTGATGACATAGAATATGAACATTCTACATTGGCATTGTTTTTGAATCCTATTATTATTAAAATTTGTACCACTAGGCTTCGGCTTAATACGATTATAATTCATCGCGCAAGTGATAGAGGTAATCCGGTAGAGCCAGAGAGTTCTACTAGACCAGATCGGATCTAGGTTTTTATTGGTTGAGTTTGAAGTGTATTGCTACATCAAGAATAGAGCTACTTTACCAGCATGTATAAATCTTGTATTAAGTATATTTTAATATTATGTTTTGAGAGTATGTAAATTATAAAGAGTGTTTTAAATAATGAAGTAATGTGAGATATCATGTATTCTGATACATATATATATGTGTATAAATATAAATATTTTGAGTAATAAGGGAATATAAAAGTTTTTTTTTTATTAAAACGGATTGTGAAAATAAATATAATATCCTTATACCCTATAAACATATAATATGCACACTCCCAACATGTAAGATATGCATATATGGTATAAAAATATCACAATTCAGTTTAACAAAAAAAACTTTCATATTCCCTTATTACCCAAAACATTTGTATTTATACAGATATGTATATGTATCAGAATACATGATACCTCATATTACTTCATTATTATATACTATTTATAATTTACAGTATATACTTACATACTCTCAAAACATAATATTAAATATACTTTAATATAAGTTTTATACATGCTGGCAAAGTGGCTCTGTTCTTGATGTAGCAATATGCTTTAAGCTCAACCAACAAAAGCCTAGACCCGATCTAGTCTAGTAGAACTCTCTGGCTCTACCGTATCACCTTTGTCACCTATGCGATGAATTACAATCACGCTAAGTTGAAGCCTAATGGCACAAACTTTGATAATAATAAGATTCAAAAACAATGCCAATGCAGAATGTTCATATGCTATGTCATCACATGATATTCAAGACCACTTTGGATATATGCTTGCATCACTTCATAATTCACATCAACACATACACAAGCATGGGCCCAAACAACTAATACATCATTCAAATCTCATAGTTATTATTTTGGTCCATAATGACACTATGTGTCTAGCCCCAAAGGCAAAATATCAATGTAACAGTCCAACTAGGCCTGGGCTTACAACCCGATTTTTTCACCCAGCCTAGCTGTAAGGACTTGTTTCTAAGGCTTATGACCTAGTCCTTTCACCTCAAAAATATTTTTATAATGACGCCAAGTGTCTAGCCCCATAGGCAAATATAGGCATGCCGCTAAACATAGAACTCTAAAAATTGAATAACATACTAAGCACACAATTAATTCACATTTTCCATTCTCAATTCCTTTCTTATTTTCCCCATTTTCTCATTCATATCAATGTTATTTCTTTTCAACATTTCATCCTCATCATAGGATATTTCATAATGAAATCATGTTACTCAACATTTTGAGCCATTTTCACATAATTTACATAGTTGACATTTCATTCAATTTAGCTATTAACAATGACTTTTCACAATGCATAATAATGCATACATAATAATTCACATATTTTAGCATCATGTTCATGAATATATAATGTATTAAGTAGCTTAACACATTTTCCATCCAAAATATGTTAGGCCAAATGTAATGCAATCACATTCCATTTATCAAGAGTTTATACATACCTTAGGAAACACTCCAAAAATAAGCTTTAAAACTTCCTATAACCTTCTCTTCCAAGTTGCCCTTCAATACTAGATTTGGGCAAACTACTCTCTCTCAATGCCTATACCAAATGTGATCATAAATAACCATTTAATATCACATTCTAAGGCATTCTCAACATCAAATCATTTAAATAGGAATTACAAATAAAAAACAAAGAAAAGAGTTATTCTCAAGTGACATGCCCAACAATACAGGCGTGTTACTGACCGTGTCACTAACCCAATCACACAGAAGCTTTGACACATCCAATGACATGGGCGTATCACTACTCGTGTCATTCATTCTACCTCATAAAAACTTTAACATGCCCAACAACACGGGCGTATTCATGGCCATGTCAATTATTTTTCTTTATAGAAGCTACGACACGCTTAGGGATATGGCCATGTTAATGGTCATGTCATCAACATTGAACTCAGCACCGTTGACATGCCCAACAACGTGGCCGTGTCATTGGCCATGTCAGGCAAATGTCCTGCATTCCGAACTCTCAACTATATGAACACAAACATTCCAAACTCAACACTACAACACCCTTAATCATCATCATTAGCTACTCATAACATCTTCATACATATTCAAATAAGCCATCAAAATATGCTAATACAAAATCTCCAAAAATCCAAACATCATGTTCTTCCATAAAACTCTAAAGAAACTAGCAAAATGATAAAGGAACTTACCAAATGATGAAGAATCCTGTAAATCTTCACTTGAATCCTTGAAATCCGTTCAATTCTTTGATGAATGGAAGAAGAACTCTCCTCTAGACTCTCTCTCTCTCTCTCTCTCTCAAACTGACGCCAAAGAAGAAGGAAGAAAAGAAAAGACTCTTCTCTTTTCTTTCTTCCTTATTTATATATATATAATAATAATCCACTATTCAATTCTTTATACTATATATATATGTAATGTATATCTTAGATATATGTATATGTCATATTTCCATCAAATATATTTCAAATATAAATTTTACTTTTTCATGTAAAATCCTTTCATTGTCCATTTAAATTTATTTAATTTATCCAAATTTAATAAATTACATAAAATTTCTTAAACCATAAATTTCCTAAACCATAGTCTAAACCCTAATCCTGTTAACCATCAAAGCCTCAAAATCATAATCCCAGTAACCTTAAATCCTAATGCAGTATACCAAGATCAATTTTATCCGATAGTCTCAAAATCAACCTAAAACTCTAAATTTCCAAAATAAAACCCTAGAATCTAATTTTCATTTTGTAAGCCATAATTTAAGATGTAGACTCTAGTTATATGTATTTAATACTTTAAAACCTTAGTTTAGATTATTTCATTACTTATATACTCTTATGAATGTATGTTTTATTTTTTTAGCTTGTAATGGATGATTTATTTATTTTATGATTGAATGTTTTGTTTTAATTAATTAATTTTTTGATTTTTTGAATTGTAAAAGACACATTTCCACTTTGTAGGTGCCTTCGTTTTCATTATGTAATTTAGTTTATCATTTAGAGATTTTGGACTATTGTAAAGGGCATGTTTTCACTTTTTGGTGGATGTCCTATTTTATTTTCTTTATGGATATTTGGACATTGTAAGGTCATATTTTTATCTTCGGATGGGTGCCCATTAATTATCTTGTTTTGACTTATTTTGATGCAATAAATTTTTTTTATTTATTTTGAATCGCATATAGTATGGATAGCAACATAATATTTAAGAATTTTATAATATTTAGACCTGAAAAGGAGGTCGGTTCTAATGATTCGGGCATTGTGGGGTGCTGGGTCATTCTTACCTTCCCCACACATACTCAACTTTCCAAACTCATTAAGATGTTGGGGATTCCTTAGGAATCAAGTCATCCACCCCTTTCTTTTTTCTGGTCCATCCGAGTGACGACTCCATTTTCTCTAGGTTTAGGCATGTGTTTTCTAAGGCCCTAAACCTAATAGTGCCGAAGTCGCAAGAACCATTCCACCAGGAGTAGGGGTAAAAATCCTCGATCATAGACATCCCTTCCAACCTTATATCACCCACACATGAATGACAAGTCTCTTTTCCTAGGTATATGGTCAATAAAATATCAACATGGAATATCTTATTTTAGAAAGAATTTACTCGGACTGTTTTAACCAATAGTTGTATTTTCAAACTCAGAATTCAATCCATGATAATTTCCATTATTTAAGTTTTAATCCATTGGATCAACTAAAAAATAGCTTTTATGCTATATTGGGATTAAAACTAAATTAAAAGATTTATCATAAATAGATTTCTCATTTGGAAAAACAATTATTGATTCATTCTTCAAACAATCCCATGATTAATAAGTCTTGGTATAAACTAGGCCCACAATTGATTTTAAGTATTCCATAATTGACCTAACTTATTGTAAGCCTATTAAAGAAAAATTACTTAAAAGCCCAAAAAAAAGGTTTTAAAATTGTTTTGCTTCAAAGCTCCATTGTGAAAAGATTTATAAAAAATAGATTTTTGGGCTTTAAGCTTGGGCCATGAGGTGAAAAAGAACTTTGACCCCATCTTAAAAGGATTTTCATGTCTAAAGACCATCTTTGAAGAAGATTTGAAAATAATTTTGGTCTTTTAGGCTTTAAAAAATATTTTGGGCTTTGAAAATTATTTTGGGCTTACAATATAATTAGGTCATATTAGAAAAAGAACAAATCGAATAGGCCATGATTCAAACTAAGATATATCAAATATAGTCAAAGAGCAAGCATTTGGGTAAAAACCTAAAGAAAGTAACTAAGTCAACTACATGCGCTTTAGTCTTTGGGTTAAAAGCTTAGGTTCCCATAGTAAGTATATACCAGAAGGTACGAGGCTATGAGTAGTTATGTCATGCAAGATCTCCATACTTTGAGTGAAAGTATGGTATCCCTTACATAACACAACATGAGTTACACAAGCGTCCTAACTCATACACATAATATAATATAAAATGAAGCAATAGATAATATCATAATAAGAAAGAATATAATAATACAAAGACCAATGGAATCAACTTCTCTTATTCCCAGTGGAGTCACCACTATGAGTGAAAATTTTTGTCCCCACTCCCATGTAGAATGGTTCTTGCGACTTTGGTACTATTAGGTTCAGTGCCTTAAAGAACATGGGCCTAAACTCGAAGAAAATGGAGTCACTACTTGGATAGGCTAGGAAAAAGAAATGGGTGGATGACTCAATTTCTAAGGAATCCCCAACCCCTTAATGGGTTCAAAAAGTTGGGTATGCGTGGGAAAGGTGAGAATGACCCAACACCCCCATAGTGCCCAGTTCATTAGAACCGGCCTCCTTTCTAGGTATAGATATTATAAAATTCTTAAATATTATGATATTATCCATATTACATGCGATTCAAAATAAATAAAGAATTTATTCCATTAAAATCAAAACAAGTCAAAACAAAGTAATAAATGGGCACCCATATAAGATGGAAACATGCCCTTACAACCATGTCCAATGTCTAAAATAAAATAAATATGATACCTACCAAAAGGTGAAAATGTATCCTTTTACATTAATCCAAACTTGAAATAACTTAAATTACATGAAACTTTGACTAATGAGGTACCCATATAGTGCAAACATACCTCTTACATATTGAAGCTAAGATAAACCACTAAAAAGGACATTCAACCATCCATAAGATAAAATGAATCATCCATCATATAAATAATAAACACACATAAATAATCAATTCTATATTACATTAAATAATAAATGTACAAACTAGGGTTTTGTTGATATGAATTAGGGTTTTAGAAAATATAATTAAGGTTTTAGGGTTTCATAAAAATACAATTAGGGTTTTTACAAAATTAGGATTTTAGAAAAAGCAATTCTAGGGTTTAGGGTTTTAGAAAAATAGGATTAGGGTTTCAAAGTTTTAAAAACTGATTTTTAGGTTTTTAGGATTGAAAATTGATTTTAGGGTTTTAGTATTGAAAACTGGTATTAGGGTCTTGAGATTTTAAGAAACAAGTTACTGGACTATTATGATTTAAAGAATTATTTAGTTAATGTGATATTTAAACTTTGTTTGGAACAAACTATTTAAAGTTCAATTAAATAGATTATTAGACATCTAAACTAACCATCACAAAAATAAATAAAAACCGATATGAATCATGAATTAAAATAAACTAATGCTAATATGAATCATGCTTAATTAAGTAGGTTATTGAATCATGCTTTAAGTAAGACTAATATGAATTAAAATTAATGGGTGCCACCTACTGGATTTTTTTATAAAAGTGCTAGAACAAAATAAAATAATGAAACAAGAATGGATGAATTAGTGTGAATTTAAACAAACTGGATAAGGGATAGCAAACCACCATTGTTGGTTCCATCGATATCTTACGTTGATCCAAACTTTATATTTAGACCAGTGGTAAAAGCTCGGTTGAACAAAATGAAGATAGTATATTATTGCCTTCTTGTTTATTTGGGTTCTATGCCTTTTGGAAATGGTTGCTGCTAGGGTTTCTGATTGTTTAACGCTGCTTGATAGATGTTGCCAATTGATTATTGATCCTTGATTCTTCCATCTCTGTGCTTTTCAAATCCTGCATTTATATAAAATACGTTAGGTTAAATCCCTGAAGACTACCAAACCTAGTTAGATTATAATTAAAATTGGAAGCTAATTCAAATTGAAACAGGACATAGCCAAGCTCAAAGTTCAGAAGTAACGTTGAAACTCAAGACTCATTGATAAGTTATGGCGAGTTAGCTGCCAATTCGAGCCTGTAGCAAATTGGGCATGCCAATTCACCACGGCCAGGGTTGTGGCCAAGGCTTGCGGAAAATTGGGAGCCCCAATTCACCACAGTAGGCCCCTAGGGTGAATTAGGGGTACCAATTTGCCACAGCCAGGCCTATAGCAAATTGGGTGCCCTAATTCGCCAGGCCTGCGGCAGAGGCAAATTTGACATTGCAAAAATCATATTGGGCTTGGATTAACTCGTCTTGGATTTGTATCAGACCTATTTTAGCATTAAAAATTCAACTATATTTTTGGACTTTTAAAATTGGACCGACCTAAATCGAAGCTATAAACTAGGTTTAAACTTTTTAAAATAGAACCAAATTTAGCTTGATCTTTTTTAATTGGGATCAACTAGTTTAGAGCCAAAATTAAGGGTCAATATTGACTTAGATTATTGGATGGAATTTTTGGATAGATTGATGCATTTGTATTGTCACATTTGATGGGAATGTGATTAAACACTTTGCTATAATTTAGCAATTGTTGCTTCATTTATAGGACTTGTTTAGGACAAAAGCACGTTGTAACATATTCAGCTTCTATGGTAGATAGAAAAATTGAAACTTATTTTTTTGCTAAACTAAGAAACCAGGCAATCACTAAGAAAATGGAATGCTCCAATTATGCTCTTCCTATCTAATAGGCTACCGGCAAAATCAGTATCTGAAAAATCTAAAATATCAAATGATGTGCAAATTCCTAAATATAATGTTCAACTTAAATATTTAAAAATCCTTTTAGTGGCATTCAAATGTGACTCACTATAACTCAATTGAAACCTAGCACACAAACAAATACTCTACATAATATTCCGCCTAGAAGCAGTAAGATAAAGTAGGGATCTAATAATACCTCTATATTTCCTGCCATTTACTTACTAATTTCATCCTTGTCTAGCTTCAAGGATGGGCTCATTGGAGTCTTACTTGATTTACAACCATCAATATCAAACTTCTTGAGAAGCTCCTTATTGTACTTAGATTAGTTGATGAAGATTTCATCCTTGCATTGCTTGATTTGTAAGCCAATGAAGAATCTGAGCTCACTCATCATGCTCATCTCAAATTCCCTAGTCATACAAGAAGCAAACTTTTGGCACAAAGCCTCATTAATAGCACCAAATATTATATCATCAACATAAATTTACAAAAGTAAAATGCCATGTTTGTTTTTCTTAATAGAAAGAGTTATGTGTACTTTTCCTTTTAAAAAGCCATTTTTAATAAGGTATGAACTAAGTCTTTTCATACCAAGCCCTAGGAGCTTGCTTCAATCCATACAAGGCTTTAGTCGATTTAAAAACATGATTTAGAAGTCTATAGTCTTCAAAATCTGGAGGTTGTTCAACATAAACTTCTTCATCAATAAAACCATTTAAAAATGCACTTTTAACATCCATTTGAAAAAGTTTGAAATTCATATGACATGCAAATACAAAAAGAATCCTAATGGCTTCTAATCTAACACTGGAAGCGAAATTCTCATCATAGTCATACCTTCCTATTGGTTATAGCTTTTGGCAAACAATCAGGCCTTGTTTCTAGTAATGAGACCACTCTCGTCAAGCTTGTTCCTAAATACCCAATTATAACTAATAATTTGTTGATCTTTGGGTCTAGGACCTAGCTTCTAAACTTTGTTTTTCTCAAATTGGTTGAGTATCTTGCATAGCAATTGATATATGTGTATTTTATATATAATTAAGACAACATTTGCAATAGTTTTCTTTAGTTTTTGTTAGTTTTTATTAGTTTTTATTAGTTTTATCTTATTTCTCATTTAATTTTAGTTATTTTGGTTATTTAGTCTTATTTTTATATTTTTGTAGGTGAATTTTGAAAAATATAACAAAAATCCAGTGAAAGCACAAAAAGAGCAGAGATGCGCATGGGCATGCAGATGGTCATGCATGTGGCTGCCAAAGTTTCTAGTGCATAGTTTTAAAAAGTAGAGAGGCACATAGGCAGATGCATGGTCATGCAAATGCATGAATTTACAACAGATATTTGGAATTTTTAGTTTCCTCAATTCATTAGGACTTCCTGTTGTTTTCCTATTTTGTTTAGAACTTTATTTATTTTGTTTTCCTGTTTTGTTTAAGAGTTATAAACATAATAGGAAGCTTACTTATTGTAACATAGAGAAAATATGAAGAGAAGGGATTTAAAAAAGGAGGAGAAACACATTTGAGGAAGAGTTTTTTTTTTACGCAAATATGGAAAAGAATACAGCAGGTTCTTCAAACAAATTGGAGGCTTCTTCTTCTTCTTTCTTCTTGAAGACAAAATCTCCATTGGAGAAGGAGTTCAAGCTAAAGCCAAAAACAATTATCAAGAGTTTGCTTATTCTTATCATGTCTTATTTCAATTTCAGATTTAGTTTCTTAGATAGTATGGAGTAATTTCTTTTTGTTAGAGGAAACATGAACCCTAAGCTATGAATGCATATTGATGTTGATTATTGAAATTTGAATTAGTTTTATACAAATTTCTGGTTCTTAATGCTTGTATTCAATATTTAATTGATTAAATTCCTTGATGATGTGTCGAATAGAGAAGTTAGGGTTTTTATTCAATGAGATTTGAATGCTTGATTTATATAGGTGATTTTGTATAACGGGTTTAATTGAGGATGTATTAGAATAGATGATCTGATATTAGCCTGTGGCACTATTTGTATCCCAGATTAAGGTTAAATAACCAGGTTTGTTCATATGCAAATTAATGTTAAAGTGTATGAATAAGAGTTTAATATTAATTTGAAAAGCTATGTCCCTAAATAAGATTAGCCAGGCTAAAAGATAACCCGTCAATCTTAACTCAATTTTCTTAATCAATGTTGATATCTATGCAAGTTTAGGGAGATTGTGGACTCTAACATATTTTATTAATTGATTATTCTTAATTCACCAAAAATATTTAATTTCCAGCAATTTAGTTTAATTTTAGATTTAAATTCAAATCTTTTTTTTTCAGATATTATTTCTTAAATAATTGTCAACATAATATAATAATTGGCTTTTAAACTTTGGTCTTTGTGGGAAGATATTTGGATTCATAAATCTATATTACTAATATGACTAGTGCACTTGCTAGGGTTAACTAGGATGCATCAAGTTTTTGGCATCATTGCCGGAGACCGAAGATTTATCTAAAAATTATTATATTGTTATTAGCTGTTAATTTGAGATTTTTATTTTATTTATTTACTTTTGTTTCAGATTTTGTTAGTGTATGATCAGAACTTCTAGGAAGCCATTAGCAGAATTCGATCCAAAACCAGATCTAACTTTTCATTTAAGAAGAAGAGCAAACCGTCAAGATCTTATTCCAACTAGAGAAAACAATGATGCTGCTAAAGAAGCTCAACAACCTATTCGAACTATGAGAGACTATGATATGCCATCATTGGAAGGCACAAGACCAAGCATTCTTAGACCTCCGGTTCAAGCTAACAACTTTGAGATCAAATCAACTGTAGTACAATTAATCAAGCAAACGTACCAATTTGGAGGCTTACCCAATGAGAACCCACACCAACATATAACAAGTTTCCTCTAAATTTGTGACACCTTCAAGTTTAATGGAGTTTTTGAAGATGCAAAAAGGCTGAGACATTTTCCTTTTTCTTTAAGGGACAAAGCAGAAAGTTAGCTACTATGTTTAGCACTAAACTCCATAACCACTTGGAATGGATTGGCTCAAAAATTCCTGAGTAAGTATTTTTCTCCATCTAAAATTGCACAATTAATTAATGAAATTGCTAAATTTTCTTAGAGAGACATGGAGACTCTAGATCAGGCATGGGAGAGATACAAGGATATGTTGAGAAGGTGCCCTCAAGAAGAGTTTTCTACATGGTAGAGAATGCAAACCTTCTACAATGGAATTAATAGCCAAATTAGAAGCACGATAGATGTTGCAGCTGGAGGCTCATTATACATGAAAACACCAGAAGAAGCCTATGAATTGATTGATGAGATGATTGCTAACTCATGTGAATGGCCCACTGATAGGTAATAAACAAAGAAGATAGTTGGGATGCATAATGTAGAAGTTATTACAACACTAGCAGCTCAGGTGGAAGCATTGAACAAGAACATACAAGGACTGCAATTAGAAAAACCAATTGTAGTGGCATCTATTTATGATTTTTATGGAGGACACTCAAATCAAGAGTGCCAAATGGGTCATATGTTTGTTGTAAATACCATGCCTAAGCAAGCTAACTTTGTTAATAATTTTTGCAAGCAAAATGATCCTTTCAGCAACACTTACAGCCCTGGTTGGCGTAATCACCAAAACTTTTCATGGAACAACAACAATAATAATTAAGGGAGACAACAACCACTAGGATTTCAACCACAACCTCATCCTCCACCACAAGAAAAGAAATCTAACTTGGAGGAGCTAATGACAAAATTTATTACCTCTACTGAAGCAAGGTTGCAAAATCATGAGGCTTCTACGAAGAATCTTGAGACACAAATGGGACAGCTGGCCAATGCTATTGTGGGTAGAACTCAAGGGTCATTGCCGAGTAATTTAGAGACAAACCCAAAGGAACATGTTAAGGCCATAACACTTAGACATGTGAAGGAACTAGAGGAGCCAAAATAAAAAAAAAAATTAGAGCTGACAAGACATTTCATTCCAACCAAATATGGAAGAGAAAGGTAAGGAAAACATTACTTCTACAATTATCAATTCCAATTCTAATATAGAAGTAAATACATTTCCTTACCTTGATAGAGCTAGAAAAGATAAGAATGATGCAAAGTTTGCTAGATTTTTAGAAATCTTTAAGAAATTATAAATTAATATTCCTTCTATTGAGGCTTTGAAGCAGATGCCACAATATGCTAAATTTCTTAAAGACATCCTTTCTAATAAAGGAAAATTGAAGAACATGGTACTGTGATGGTTATAGAGGAGTGTAGTGCCATTTTACAAAATAAGTTACCTATAAAGCTTAAGGATCTAGGAAGTTTTTTCATACCTTGTGAATTAGGAAATTTTAAATTTAATTAGGCATTATGTGATTTAGGTTCAAGTATCAATCTAATGCCATTATCTGTTTGCAGGAAACTTAATCTTGGGGAGATCAAGGAGACAAGCATGGTACTTTAGTTTATGGATAGATCAACTAAAAGACCTTTAGGGATCATTGAAGATGTTTTGGTAAAAGTGGGAAAGTTCATATTTTTTGTTGATTTTATTATACTTGATGTGGAGGTTGAGTTTGATCTATCATTAATTTTAGGCAGACCATTTTTAGCTATAACTGGGGCATTAATTGATGTCAAAGATGGTAAATAAATTAACTCTAAGATTTAATGATGAAGAAATAGTCGTTGATATCAAACAAGCATGAAAAAGCCTTCTATTAGTTTTGATGATATGTGTTATGCTACTGATTTTATTGATGAGTGTCCAGATCAATGTCAACAAGATATTCTGATGGAAGGCAACTTAGAAAGATGTCTCATGCTTTCTAGTACAATAGAGGATGATGACCCCTGTTCTAAAAACTAAAGCAATAGAATTGGATAGTGAACCTCCAGTTGACATTGTGAAAAACATAGAGGAGGAGTCCCCTGTTGAGAAGACAACAATAGAGCTTAAGCCTTTACCTGACCATTTAAAGTATGTTTTTCTTGAGAAAGATTCTAACCCTGTTAGTATTTTTGCTTCTTTGACAGATTTGGAATAAGGGATGTTGGTTGAAATCTTGAGAATGCACAAGAAAGCAATTGGTTGGTCCATCTTTGACATTAAAGGTATAAGTCCAATCATTTGTATGCACAAGATCCTCATGGAGGATGACTTTAAGCCTACCATTCAACCACAAAGGCGTGTGAATCCAGCAATGCAAGAGGTAGTGAAAAAGGAAGTGTTAAAATTGCTTGACGTAGGTATTATCTATCCTATCTCAGATAGTTCGTGGGTTAGCCTTGTTCAAGTAGTTCCTAAGAAGGGAGGTATGACAGTAGTTAAGAATGAAAATAATGAATTAATCCCTACTAGGACAATAACTGGGTGAAGAGTATGTATAAATTATAGAAAATTAAATTTAGCCATTAGGAAAGATCACTTCCTTTTACCATTCATAGATTAGATGCTGGAAAGATTAGCAAGCAATAAGTTTTATTGCTTTTTAGATGATTATTTTGGGTATTTTCAAATTCCCATTACCCCGAAAGATTAAGAGAAAACAACTTTCACCTGCCCCTATGGCACTTTTACTTATAGGCGTACGCCTTTTGGGTTGTGCAATGCACCAGCTACATTTCAGCGGTGTATGATGGCTACATTTCATGACATGATTGAAAATTTTATAAAAATTTTCATGGATGATTTCACTCTATATGGAATAACATTTAATTCTTGTTTATGTAATTTGGAATTAGTTCTGCAGAGATGTGAAGAGACAAATTTTGTGCTAAATTGGGAGAAATGTCACTTCATGGTGACAGAAGGAATAGTGCTTGGACATAAAATTTCTGAGGAAGGGATTGAGGTTGACAAATCTAAAGTAGAGGTGATAGCGAAATTACCACCACCAATAAATGTTTGAGCTGTTCAAAGTTTCTTAAGCCATGCGAGCTTCTATAGAAGATTTATCAAGGATTTCTCAAACATAGCTAAGCCCTTAAGCAATTTGCTTATGAAAGATGTTGAATTTAACTTTAATGTTGATTATTTGCAGACCTTTGATACATTGAAGGAGAAACTAGTGATAGCACCAGTGATAATATCACCAAATTGGAGTGAACCTTTCGACCTTATGTGCGATGCCAGTAATTATGCTATGGGAGCTATCCTTGGACAAAGGAAGGACAAAATTTTTAAAGCAATTTACTATGCTATTCATACTCTCACAAGCCCTCAACTCAACTATAGTACTACTGTAAAGGAGATCCTTGCAATTGTATTTGCATTTGAGAAATTAGATCATACTTAGTAGGTGCAAAAATAATTATTTTCACCGACCATGTAACTTTAAAACATCTTTTTGCTAAGAAGGACTCCAAACCAAGACTGATTCGATGGGTGTTGCTACTACAAGAGTTTCATATAGAAATTAGAGACAATAAGGGAGCAGAGAATTTGGTAGTTGACCACTTATCAAGACTAGAGAATTCACTACCATCTAGAGAGGGGATGTCTAAATTTTTTCCTGATGAGAAATTATATGTTGTGTTTTCCATCTCTTCTAAAATGACATGGTATGCTGATATAGCTAATTTTCTTTGCAGGAAGGTGGATACCAAAGGACTTCAATTTTTAGCAAAAGAAAAAGCTCATATCTGATGCAAAACACTTTATCTGTGATGATCCTTACTTGTATAAACTCTGCCTAGATCAAGTTATTAGGAGATGTGTCCCTGAAGAGGAATACAATTCTATTTTAAGTCATTGCCATGATAAAGAGGTAGGTGGTCATTTTGGAGCAAATAGAATAGCTGCAAAAGTGCTTCAATTAGGTTTTTTCTGGCCTACGATATTCCATGATGCAAAGAGGTATGTCTCTATTTGTGACCATTGTCAACGTACAGGTAATATCTCAAGAAGAGGTGAGATGCCCCTAATTAACATTCTTGTGTGTGAAATTTTTAATGTCTAGGGTATAGACTTTATGGGACCTTTTCCATCTTCATATGGAAATGAATATATACTTGTAGCGGTTGATTATGTGTCAAAATGGGTAGAAGCTATTCCCACAAGAACCAATGACTCAAAAATTGTTGTTCAATTCCTTAGGCAGAATATTTTTACAAGATATGGTACCCCTAGACCTATTATTAGTGATGGTGATAAACACTTTTGTAATCACCAATTTAGAGAATTATTAAAAAAATATGGGGTTAGGCACAAGGTAACTATACCTTACCATGCACAAATGAGTGGGCAAGTAGAAGTTTCTAACCATGAGCTAAAAAGAATCATAGAAAAATTTTTTAGTGCTTCTAGAAAAGATTAGGCAATTAAGTTAGATGATGCACTTTGGGCATATAGAACGGCTTTTAAAAAACCTATTGGTACATCACCATTTAGAATAGTTTTTGGAAAAGCATATCGATTGCCAGTTGAACTTGAACATAGAGCTTAAATGTAAATACTTGAGAGTGTCAGAATGGAGATACCAGTTAATACCAAGTTTTCTCTTTGTCAATTTCGCATACCTTGCTCTTTGTTCTCTGCTGGTCAGTGCAATGCTATTGCTCTGGTGGATGGTTGGTGGAGAAAGGTGGTGACTTGAATGGAACGTGCACCTGCTCAGGTAAATCACCATTGGATGAGCGAGGAAAGTGTTGATGGTGCTAGTTCGACTAGAGGACTACTGCTCGTCTCCTCTGAACGCATGACCCGATGGGACTGAATGGCGCTCAATTCTAGAAGGGCTGGTTTGAGTGGCTACAGGTGTGAGATGGAGTGACGCGTGACACTTCTAGGGCTAAATATGGCTCAATTTGCTTGGTGGAGTGATGATCTTTTGATGATGATGTGCGAAATTGACTGGGCTGCAGCAAGTGCGAGTCATTGGGTCTGATGCTCGTGGTCAATGATGATGTGCATCTCTATAGTAGGTGCGAGCTAGAGCCACTAGTCAGGGATGGAGCTTCGCTGATGAAGGTTGAGCGTGATAGAGGTGGCTACTGCAAAGGAAAAGAAAAATAAGAAGAGGCATTAGAGTTTTATGAAAGAAAGAGGAAAGAAGAACAATAAAGAAAAAAAATTATTTTTATTATATTTTTTATTTTATATATTTTTTATTAGTATATTATATGTATATATATAAATTAAATAAATAAAGGAATAAATAATAACAACAATAAAATAAAATAAATAAAATTTGCATGGGCATGCAAATTGCCCATGCACCCTTCTGCACAAATTTCATCTTTTCATCCCATCTCACAGATAATGTGCATGACCATGCAGATAGTTATGCAACTCTCAGCCTCTTTTTCCTGAATGCATCTGAATTGTGCATGGGTAACTGCATGACCATGCAGATGGCCATGCGCAATTCTGCCCAAAATCTGTCTTAATTACTAAAATTTCCAAAATCTTGCCAATTAGAATAAAAGCCATTTTAAACACTTGTGCACCTCTAATAAAAAATTTAAAAGGCCAACCCTATACTTTAAACATATAACATCAATTAGGATCAAACAAATGCATCAAACACATTCCTAAAAATTCAAATAAAAGAAGCTAGCTAAAAATCAAAATAAAATATAAAATGAGAATACAAAAAAAAAATAGTTCTAAGTTATAGTCATTAGCTTGACTTTTTCAGGAGTTTATTCTCTTAATTTGAAGGTTTCGATTGTCAAATCAAACTGTCCTTCGAAATATGGCTTAAGTCGATGCCCATTGACTTTGAAAGTTTCTCTAAATTTTAGGTGTTTAATTTATATTGCTCCAAATTGTAAAGTGCTCACAACTTCATATGGACGTCTCCATCTGGATTTAAGCTTACCTAGAAATAGTCTTAACTTACTATCATAGAGCAACACCTTTTGGCCATGTTTAAACTCCTTGTGGATAATATGTTTATCATGCCACTCCTTTGTTCTTTTCTTGTATCATGTGCATCATGTGCTGTGGTAGGCTACAATGCAAATGTATGTCCTTTAAACTTTGACCAATTCCAAGAAGAGCAAGAGCAAGCTTTTGCTCTTGAAGGGTTCCAATAAAGGGGAAGCAATAACCCGTACTCAAATTCTTATAACCTTAGTTGGAGAAATGTAATATCCCAAACTATACCCTAAAATTTTTGGAATGTTTATTATTGAAATTGGATTAAATGATTTTGAAATATGTATAAAGGATCAAGAGGAAAAGAGAAGTGTGTATATGTTGTATATATAGAGATATATACAACATATACAAGTCAACTAATGAGATGGTCAAATGAGATTTATTGATTATTTAAAATGGAAATTAAATAAGTGGAAGAGGATATTTGTAATATTATAATATTATAATTGCTTGGTAGAGATTAATTATAGAATTGTGTGGTTTAAGAGGTTATGAATGGGTTGACTTTCATTTTCATCTTCTTCTTCTTTCTTTTCTTTGGCCGGCTATCTCTATAGCAAGAGGGAAAGAGAGATTTTGTGATTCCTAACTCAAGATTGAAGGGTGTTTCAAGTGATCAAGTTGGAGTTTGAAAGATTTTCTTCACTTTTGGTAAGTTTTCTAACTTGATTCTTTAGTTTTCTTTTGAGTTTGTGAATTGAATTTGGTGCATGGTTGTTGATGATATGTGTACGGTTAATTTTGATGTGTTTGAGAGAGTGTTGTCTATTTGACTTTGATTTTGGGGTTGGTTTGGAAGAAAGGTTAAGTTTGGTGAAAAGAAAGCAAGAGTTGTGAATTGTGTATGGGTTGAGTTGTGAAGATGGTTGTGATTGTGTTTTGATATATGTATTGAGTTGTTTTGGTGTTTATGCAAGTTTAGTATGATTTCTTGATGGTTTTGGGTAAGATTGTTTGGAGTGGAAAAGGGTAAAGTATGATATTTGTTGGATGTGGTGTTGTTGGTGTCGAAATCAGAGTTTTTGGCTTGACACGCCCATGAGCACGGCCAAGTCTTTGGGCATGTCAATGGTTCTATTTTTAGGGCTTGTGACACGAGCTGTGACACGCCCATGTCACCGAGCGTGTCACAGCTTCTGTGTTGGAGTAGTATTAACACGAGCAGTGACATGCCCATTTCACTGAGCGTGTCATAGCTACTGTGATGTTGGTGGATTGACACGGCCAGTGACACGCCTATGTCACTGAGCATGTCAAAGCTTTTGTGATGTGGGTTTAGGGCATGATCAGGGACATGCCTGTATTTTTTAGTGTGTCATGTGTTAGGTTTGCCCTAGTTAGCTCTTGTTCTTATTTTTTTATGTGTAATCATCTTTGGATTAGGTTTTGAAGAGATTGAGTTGCCCTAATCTAAGTGTTGAGGATTCTTGGAACGGGAGGTTGTTAGATTGGTGTGAGTTGCTCTTGAGGTAAGTACAAACCTTACATGATTGCATACAATTACATGACTTTGGAACTTAACACATTTGGATGAAAATGTGTTAAGTAACCCACTACATTGTTGATGCATATGAATAATGCTATGTTTTGCATAATGGGAACTATGTGAATTATATGTTGAGGATTCAAAATATATGAACAACGTAAGTTGTGATGTACACTCAAATGATGAAATGTGAAGCCATTGATGTTGGCTATAATAATGTAAATGAAATATTGAGGCATTGTGCCTAGATGTTTATGAGAAAATGAGAATGGATTTGATAATGAAATAAAGAAAGAATTGTGTGCCTAGTATGTTATTCAATTTTCAGAGTTTTGTTGTTGGTGGCATGCCTAAAAGTAACGATCCCTTGAAGTTGGGTTGGGCTTGGTCCTTGAAGCCAAGTTGGGTTGATGCTTAGCTCCCCTTGAAGCTTGGTTGGGCCTATTCCTTGAAGCCTAGTTGGGATGTTACATATGAGATGTTTCTCAATGTGATAATGAATCGCCTACGGGCTTGATAAATGTGATTATTAAACCAAAATAGTAACTCTGGAAGTTGAATGACATATTAGTTTCTTTTGGGCCTATGTTTGTCTTTCCTTTAATGTGAACTATGAATGATGAAACAAATGAATAACATGATGAGATTTAATGTTATGAAAAATGGTATTCTTGAATATTATTTTTGGTGCTTGAAACTGTGACATTGGCATTACATTTAAAGCATATTGTCATCATGGTTAATACCACTAAGTCGTTGGCTTAGCGTGATTGTGGTTCATCACACAGGTGACAGGGTAGATCCGATTGAACCGGAGAGTTCAGCTAGACTGAGTCGAGTCTAGGCTTGTGATCTTTGTGAAGTGTTGATTATTGGACTTCAAGATCAGAGACAAACTGCCAAGCATGTATAAACTCTATATTTTTGTAAATATTGTTTTTGATATATATATATATATTCCACTGCGTTGTAAACAAATGTTTTAGATAAATTTTTAATGTAATGAAGATGTATGAATATGTGTTTTAACAAAGAATGTTTTATCTATTATGTTCTATAATATAACTTAACTGTTTTAAGTTTTCTCATATTGTTAATTTGAAAGATTGGTTTGCTTCAATTAGACTGTGACATCCTTATATCCGGTATACGTATATTACATGTTGAGAGTATATGTGGTGTACGTATATGGGGTATAGAGGTATTACAAGAAATCACCCTAATTTTTTTATGGAAGAACCAACAAGGAGTTCCACCTTAACATTCATTCCAACCTTATCAAAGGGGACCCCAATTTCAAGGGCAAAACTTAAATCATGTGCAAGTCAAGAAACCTTCACTTGAAGATAATTTGAATGTTTTCATTCAAATAAGCACGCAAAATCAAGAGATGAACGACAAATGATTTGACTCTTTGGAAGCCTCACTTAAGAAGGTAGAAACTCAAGTGGGTCAATTAGCTAATTAATTGCAAGCTAATTAAAAAGAAAAATTTCCAAGCCAACCAGAGCAAGCCAAAGCAATCACAGTTTTAAGAAGTGGAAAGGTACTTGATAATAAAATCAGTGATAATACAATTGATGATTCTTTGGATGCAGGCACAATGCAAAGAGAATGGTGAGAAAATATAAGAAGGCAAAGCTCAACCAAGTGAGCCGAAGGAAGATAGTGAGGAGACATCAGTTGCACCAAAGCTGCACAAATCTCCAAATCTGTACAAACCGCCAATTCCTTTTCCACGCAGGTTAAAAAATGAGAAGCATGATAAATAATTTTTTGAAATTTATAATATGCTCTCAAAGGTAAGTATAACCTCTCCTTACTTGAGGTGATTAAAAACATGCCATCTTATGCCAAATTCTTTAAGGAGCTTAACACAAAAAAGAAAAAGTATGAGTTGAATGAGAACGTGATAGTCTCGGAAGTAATAAGTGTTGTTTTACAACACAAGTTACCTCTAAAACTAAAGGATCCTAGAAGCTTTATAGTTAGCATCTCTATAGGAAATGGGAAAGAAACTATTGGTATTGTGATTTAGGAGCAAGTATTAATTTGATGCCATACTCTGTTTACTTGAAATTAGAGCTAGGGAAACTCAAACCAACTAAAATGGTTTTGCAACTTGAGGGTAGAACTCTTAGATACCCTAAGGGAATCGTAAAAGATGTTCTAGTTAAGGTAGGTGGCTTGATTGTACATGTTGATTTCATTATCTTAGATATGGGGGAGGAAATTTCTAGAGGTTCTGAACATATAATTTTATTAGGGAGACCTTTTATGGCCACAACTAACACATTAATTGATGTTAAAAATGGGATTGACCATGAATGTTTTAGGTCAAATTGTAGAATTTTTAATTTTTAATACTTCTTCTATTTCCACTACTGCTTTGTATGAGTACTGCTCATTCATTGATTTTACTGATAATGTTGTTGAAGAAGTTTTCTTGCAGGAGAGTGGTGAAGACAAGTTAGAAAGGGCTCTAAATTTGGAGGAAGAAGTTGAGGGTCTAAATGAGGAGATTCAACCAAAGGGGGTTGAACTAAAAGAACTTTCAAAGCACTTAAAACATGTTTTTCTTGGGGAGAACAACTCACAACCACTGATAATTTTTGCTACTCTTAGTAGTGAGAAGGAAGATAAACTTGCGAGAATGTTGAAAAATTTCAAGAGAGCTATTAGTTGGGGGTTGAGTGATATCAAGGGTATTAGTCCCTTTATGTGCATGCACAAGATAGTTTTAGAGGAAGGGGCTAAATCAGTGAGAGAGGCTCAAAATAGGCTTAACCCTAATATGAGCGAAGTAGTGAAAAAGGAGGTTCTAAAATTGCTTGATGAAGGGGGTAATCTACCCCATTGCTGATAGTGAATGGGTTAGCCCCGTACATGTCGTGCAAAAAAAAAGCAGGTTTGACTATGGTCCAGAATGAGAAAGGAGAGTTGGTACCTACACGAACACAAACCGGATAGTGAATGTGCATAGATTATAGGAAATTAAATAATGTTACCAAGAAAGATCGCTTTTCTTTTACCATTTATTAATCAAATGCTAGATAGGTTATCTGGACACGCTTTTTAATATTTTCTCGATGGTCTTTCAGGTTACTATCATGTCCCGATAGCACTAGAAGATCAACCAAAGACAACTTTTACTTGTCCCTTTGGGATATTTACCTTTCAGAGGATGCCATTTAGACTTTGCAATGAACCGGGTACATTTCAAAGATGTATGGTTTCAATTTTTTTTGATATGTTGGACAAATGCATTGAGGTATTTATGGATAACTTCTCTATTTTTGGTAATTCTTTTGATGATTGTTTGCAAAAGTTGACTCTTGTGCTTGAAAGATGTATTGAATGTAATCTTACCTCGAGTTGGGAAAAGAGTCACTTTATGTTTGATCATGAGATTGTTTTGGGTCTTGTTGTTTCCCGCAAAGAGATTGAGGTAGACAAGGCTAAGGTTGAATTAATTATGAATCTACCTCCACCCACATCTGTTAAGGGGATTAGAAGCTTTTTTAGAATATGTTGGATTTTATAGGAGGTTTATATAAGATTTTTTAAAAATTACACGTCCTTTGTGTCATTTGCTAGGAAAAGATGTCCCATTTATTTTTTATTACAAGTGCTTAGAAGCTTTTGAAATTTTGAAAGAAAAATTAACTTATGCCCCTATAATTATTGCCCCAAATTGGGATTTGCCATTTGAAATCATGTGTGATGCATCAAACTATGCCATTGGAGCTATTTTGGACCAAAGAGTGAATAAATTGATGTGTGTAATTTATTATCCAAGTTTATTGTTAAATGATGCATAAGTGAATTACACAACCACTGAAAGGGAAATGTTAGCTATGGTATTTGCACTGGACAAATTTAGATCTTACTTGATAGGTTCTAAAAAAAGTCAGTATTTTTAGACCATATGGCCTTGAAATATCTATTGACCAAACCACAAGCTAAACCTAGGCTCTTTAAGTGGGTGTTGATGTTTCAAGAATTCGATGTTGAAATCAAAGATCGAAAGGGAAGTGAGAATGTAGTAGCTGAGCATCTTTCTAGATAGAACTCTCATGATAATGATGCAAAAATTGATTGTAAAAATGCTTTTGAAAAATTTTTGGATGAACACTTGGTTGCTTTAACTAAAGCACCATGGTATGCAGATATTGCTAATTATCTTTCTTATGGTGTTGTGAGAAAGGATTTGAATTTCCAGGCAAAGAAGAGATTTCTGCATACATGTAAGTACTATTTTTGGGATTGGCCATATTTGTTTAGAATTTGCAGGGATGAAATCATAAGAAGATGTGTGTTGAAGGAAGAACAAAAATAAGTGCTGCAATTTTGCCACAACATGTATTGTGGAGGGCATTTTGGAGGAAAGAAGACCGCCGAGAAAGTTCTTCAAAGTGGTTTGTATTGGCCTACTCTTTTTAAGGATGCTTATAATTTTTATACAAGATGTGATAAATGCCAAAGAGTAGGGAACATTAGCAAAAGGAATGAAATGCCTCTCAATATTTTTATTGTGGTTGAAATTTTTGATGTGTGGGGTGGCCATTTCTCAAGTCCTTTAGTTTTGAATACATTCTTCTTGCAGTGAATTATGTGTCTAAGTGGGTGGAGGCTATCCCCACTAGGACTAATGATGCTAATGTTATTTTGAAATTTTTGAAAGAGAATATTTTGAGTAGGTTCGGAACCCCAAAGACAATAGTGAGTGATGGAGGAAGCCATTTTTGTAATAAATAGTTCAACAAGTTGATGTCCAAGATGGGCAACCGACACAAAGTGGTAACTCCATACCACCCCAAATATCTCAACAAGCCAAGATCTCCAACAAGTAAATTAAGGGGATCTTAGAAAAGACAGTGTGCACAACAAGAAAGGATTGGTCAATCCGACTCCTAGAAGCATTATGGGCTTATAGGACTGCTTTCAAAATACTATTGGGAATGAGTCCATATAGGTTTGTCTTTAGCAAAAATTGCCACCTGCTAGTGGAATTAGAGCATAAGGCTTATTGGGCAATAAAGACCACAAATATGGACTTAGAAGGAGCAAGAGAGCAAAGAATGTTACAAATTTCTGAGCTTGATGAGCTTAGGAATGAAGCCTATGAGAGTTCAAGGATCTATAAGGAAAAGACAAAAGCTATGCATGACAGGATGATCCTTCGAAGGACTTTTGAATCGGGAATGAAAGTCCTCCTATTCAATTCCAAAATGTGATTATTTTCAGGGAAATTGAAGTCCCGTTGGAGCGAACCATTTCAAGTAATTCAAACATTTTCATATTGGGTTGTTGAGTTACTCAATTTGAAAATCAACATAACATTTAAGGTAAGTGGACAAAGGGTGAAGCCCTACTTTGAAGAAATTGATATCTGTTGAAAGTTTGGAGTTTATCGACAAATGATACTACAATGTCCAACTACATGACATTAAAGAAGAGCTTAATGGGAGACAACCTGTCAGTTTGTATTTCTTTTTATAGTTAAATTTTTATGTTTGCAATTTAAATTTCATTTTTGGTTTTAAGAGAAGAGAATGTGTTCTTTGACCTATTTTTATTTTTGATGGAGTTTCAAGGTAAAGCTAGGAAGAAAAGTTGTATGTATTAGACTTGAGTGACACACTTACTCAAAAAAATTATTAAAAGGCAAAAATGGTAGTGAAGGACACTGCCACTTGACATGCCCAAGACACTGGCTGTGTCAAGCGAGCCTAGAAAATCCAGGCATGAACACTGCCAGAAGGCTTGGTCATGTCACCTACACACAACCAAGCTACCCATCCTGTGTCCCCATTTCTTTTCCCTGCCGACAAATTCCAATGATGGACACACCCAAGGGACACGGCTAAGCCACTAGTTGTGTCTCTCCTAAAGAATCAAACACGGCTAAGCCATCCCCAGCTTGGCCGTGTCACCTCTTTTTAAAACCCAAATTTACCCAATATGGTCCATTTTCAAAACCCTCGCTTTCATTTTTCTTTTTTCTTTCTCTCATCTCTCTCTCTAAAACCTCCATTCCCATCCCTAAAAACCTCAAAATTTCACCAAATCTTCCATTATTCTTAACTAAAAACTCAATTAAACCCAATAAATCTTCCAATTTTCTAATCAAAAATCAATAAAATCCATCAAAACTTCAATTTTCACCAAAGAATCAAGATGCCTAGAACAAAAATGGTGTCCCATCACAAGAGGAGGCAACCTTCATCATCCTCTTCATCATCTTCAAAGAGATTGGCTCTTCTAGTATGGGGTTTCTTTCCAACGAGGTATGTAAGCGAAAATCCATTGATACTTTCCAAATTAGAGAATATTTTACTAGATATGTTCAAAATCTTGGATGAGAGAAATTAGTTTCCCTTAAACCTTTGCAAGTCCAAGAACTTACCATGGAATTTCTAACCTCTCTTAAGGTTGAAAGAGATGAAAAAAAGATTTGCACTAGGTTTAGCTTTAAATTTCTTGGAAAACCATGGGTTCTTGATATTGAACAATTAAATGCTATTTTTGGTTTCCATCAAGAAGGGGAAAATTATGTGCCTAAAGGTTTTAGACAACAATTCACATGGGCAGAAATAGGCTCGGATGGAATGTATATAGCCAAATCAGCCAAGGCAACAAAATTGATAAAACTCGCCTTGAGGTTTTACATAGGTTTATGTCATGTGGATTCTTTGCACAGAAAGAAAGTACACATGTAGTGGAACTAAGCGATCTATTTTTCTTAGATTGTGCTAGCAATGTTATACCCGTGAGTACCGACTATTAGTTAACCGATATTTTTTATAGCATAGCAAATAGAAAAAGGAGCACAATTTGTATAAGTGGATTGGTGACCACCTTAGCTATGGCACTTGTTGATGGTTTTGACTCAAGCACTTGCCATATGACTAGAATTTTCGGAAAGTGATTCATTAGACCTTGCTACCTTTGAGAAGATGCACATGGTTACAAAAAGGGGAGGGGCTTATGTTATGGCTTCAGATGAGCAAATTGCACCAGGGGACCGGCAAAAGAGACCATGAGTTGATGAGGAGTCCGACTCAGATTCATTCTGTCTGGATGAAGATGCTCCAGCTTTGAAAAATTAGGAAATTATTAGTAGGATTGAAGTATTGGAAAGCAAGGTAGATCATAATCATGCTGAAGTCCTTCACCAGTTGGAACAAATCAATAGTAACCTTGCCAAGATTCTTAGCCTCCACCCTTCAGCAGCATCATCGTCACATCCTCCATCACTATAGATCATATCAACTTTTTCCTTTTGAGAATGCTTCTTATTTTTCTTATTTTCAATTGTTGAATATTTTAGTTGCTATTTTTAGTTACCGTTGTTTGTTATTAAAACTTTATGTTTTTTTTTTTTGTTATTTTATATTTATTGCTTTCTAATCTTGAACAATTAATATTTTATGGATGAAAAGGTAGCACTTGTCTCACAAATAAAATGATGGAAATCAGGTTGTACTTTAACTCTTACTTCTTTTAAATTATCCTAGTTTCCATTGAGGACAATTTCAATCTTAAAGTGTGGGGTGCTATATTTTTGTTCATAAATGCAAGCTTTTATTTTTTGTAATTTAGTTGTTGCTTTTTAGTCTTTGTTTTAGTCGTTGTTTTAGTCATTTTTGTTAAGTGTTTTGCCTTACTTTACATATTGTTTTAAAGTATTTTTTAAGTTCAATTGTTATAAGTTTCTTGGTAGATGAGCTTTTAATTTTTGAAGCATGAATTGGAGAATTGGATAAAATTGATGCTTATTATTGATTTGGTGGATATTCCTTGCATTGCCTTTTTTTAAACTTGTTAGAAATTGAGCCAATTAATTTCTTAGCCAACTTAATATTCTTTTTTGTGTGCGAGTATCTTTGATTGATAAATTGCTAGAACTTGCTTTGACATGCATTTTGAGACTACTTAAAAATTTTAATTAGTCATCAATATGATTAAGGCAATTAGGTGAACCATTTTAGCTTAAAAAGATCAACCTTATTTTCAACCTTAGTTATCCAATTTTGAGCCTATTTCATTTCTCCTTTTCTTTCTTTTTCACAACACTGCTAGCCTTGAACCATATTATTTTGTCTCTTACCCTTTCATTAAGTCAAGAACATTTGAAGAGCGTTAATGATTGAGTGTTGTGTTAAATAAGTGTGGGGTTAAGATTGCAAACCATAATTTACTAAAAAAATAAATAAAAATGGTAAAAAATATTATTGTTCTTGTTAGAAGGGTTGAAATGAGTTTGGGAATGATCTTTGCAAATTTAATAAGTGGAGTTCCTAAAAAGTTCTTTAAGGTCTAGTGTTAAGTGATTGGGAGGTACGTTGGGAATGCTGGTCGTACTACATTGCTTACTTCACTCTTGAAGTGCTCTTGAACTTAGTGGATAAACTCACACTCCCAAATGTCATGCCCTTACCTTAGCCCCATTACAACCAAATGAAAGACCTTATGATTGATGATTAATTGAAATTTAGTGGTGAAAGTTTGATTGATAAGCAAGCTTATGGTGATAATCTTTCATTGAATGTTATGATTGTAAATAGTACCTTATTAAACACTTCAAAGAGTTGGTGAGGGTGTGACAACATTGGTTATGCATTGAGAACCACTAAATTACATGAGTATTGGTTTTGTTTGGTTTGATATTGATTGTAGTTTTAAGAAATTGGAAGCCTTAATACATTCTTATAACTCTTGAACTTGACTAAATTTTCTTGTTTAGTTTGTTTTAATTTTAACTTTGCTTGGGGACAAGCAAATAATTAAGTGTGGGGTATTTGTTTCAATTATTTATGTTTATATTTTTAGGGTAATTTTATTGGTTTTTAGTTAATTTTTCTTTTAATTTGTGTTTAAAGATTGTTTGAAGTATTTGATTTAGGTTGAAGTGCAAAATAATAAAGTGATGGATCAAAGTTTGTGGAAAATCAAGAGACATGGCCAAGACACCACTTAGCTTGGCCGTGTCACTCATCAAAGGCAAGGAAGAAGCAGGACACTGTCTGAGGCAACTTGGCTTGGCCGTGTCCTTCAAGAAAATTGGGTAGAGGCAGACACTGGCAAGAGACATAGCCAAGCCATTGGTCATGTCACATGACACAGCTAAGACCTTAGCCGTGTCCCACTTGGTGAAACCAAAGAATAAAGGAGGCAAAGCAAATGGCAAAGGTGAACACAAGCAGAAGACACTGACATGACCAGGGTCTTGTCCGTGTCCCACTTGAAGAAGAAAGAAGTGTTAGAAGCAGCCATGGACACGGTCACATGACTTGGCCATGTCTATAAGAAAATAAGTGACACGGCCAAGTCACTCATAACTTGTCGTGTTTCATATGGTCTCTTTGAATTATTTTGAATGAAGTGAGGGACAAATAGGGAACAAAAGACTCTTTTTTAAAAAAAATATTAAAAATGAGTAAAAGGTGGATGAATTTATGGGAAGAATTATTAAACAAAGAAAAAGAGGGAGACAAAGAGTGGTGTGTGAGTTGGCAAGACATCTTAGTGTCTTAAAAAATTGAAAAGAATTGGAAGTGGAGGGGGATGGATATACATACACGTTTTGCTTTTTTGGGGCTATCTAGTTCTTAGTTTTTGGCTCTTATTTTGGAGGGGGAGACATCATTCTCTCTTCATCTTCATTTCCATTCATCTTTCATTTCTTCCATAGACAAGACTTAATTAAGTTTGGGGATTAAAATGGGTGAGCAAGCTCCTTAGAAGATTAGGGTTTGAAGAAAGCTTAATTGGAGTTGTAAGCTTGAGAGAGTTACCATTCCATCTTTCAAGAAGAGAGCCATTGATTGAAGAGGGCTTGGAAGTTGTTCATTATACATCAAGGTGGAAGCTAGGAGGAAGACAAGCAGTTCAACTCTTAGCGTCTACAAGGGGTTTTTCATATTCTCTCTTTTAATTCATTTCTAGATTGTTGTTGTTTTATTATGAACATTAATATTACAATGTATAATTTTGATTTGATGAATATTGAGATGGATATTTGTTTCAAATTGATGATGAGCTAATTTACTTATGCCTTGTGTTATTGCAGATTTGATTAAATGATTTGATTTGATAATTCCATTATTATACCTTGTTATTGGTTGATTGTAATGGACTTAAAGTTAGTTTGATAGATTGGCCACTTATTCATCACTTAATATTGAATGATGGATTGAGAGATAAATTTCGATATTGAAACTATGTAATCAACCACCCTAATAATGAATTAGAAATATAAGTTCTAGTGTTTATTTAAATTGCAATTTCAAAACAATTGGTTGTTGTTAATTTATGAATGTGAAAACTAATGAATTGGTAATTACTAATTAAACTAAAGAAATAAATTAAAATACAAGGTTATATTAATGGATAATTTGAGAATCAAGATTTAATTAAATTGATCTACAACCCTAGGCACCATTCCTAGAATTGAATTAATCTTACATAACTACTACTCATTTTTACTTTCGAATTTTAATTATAATTCACCAATTCAATAACACACACTCAATTTTCTTTATTTTGTTTAAATCAAACTATTGCAAAATAATTCATTATTTGTGAGACGATCTTGGGGCGATCACCGTTGCTACAATTACCTCGTATACTTGCGAGTGTCGCTTTTTAGTAGTGTTAATTAGTGCGCAATAGCCTCTTCTATGGTCCTTGGCTCTATTTGAGAAACAAAGGCTAAATTAGAACTTAAATAGTTAAGTTTAGAATGAGCACTTACACTTTTGGATGTATCCCCAATAATGAGTTCCTTAGGGTGGTCCTTTTTGTATTGCCACTCCTTTAGAAGATCTTAGGCTTCCTTCTCTTGATGCTCCTCTTGTGGATCATTGTCTTCTTGATGTGGTTGTTCTTCCTCAACCTTCTTTGAAGGTTCTTCAATGTTGAGCTGCTCAAATGAATCTATAATGTCATCAAGAACACTACCTTTCCCAAGCTCAAGCTTAGAAGATTCATCAAATATCATATGCATAGATTCTTCTACTGCTAATGACCTTTTATTAAAGACCCTATAGGCTTTGGTAGTAGAGGAATAGCCTAAGAAAATTTCTTCATCCAATTTGGATGAGAATTTCCCAAGATTATTTTTGGTGTTCAATATAAAGTATTTGCATCTAAATACTCTAAGGTAAGAGACATTGGGTTTTTTACCATTCCATAGCTCATAAGAAGTTTTATCCATTAAAGGTCTTTTAAAAACTCTATTAGAAATATAACATGTGGTATTAACGGCTTCGGCCCAAAAGTATGAGGGGAGCTCATAATCATTAAGTATAGTCTTAGCCATTTCTACCAAAGTCCCATTTTCCTTTCCACAACATCATTTTATTGTGGGATCCTAGGTGCAGAAAAGTTATATGAAATACTAAATTCATTGTAAAAATTTTCAAATTCAACATTTTCAAATTCTCTACCGTGATCACTTCTAATAGATGTGATCAAGTAGCCTTTTTCATTTTGAACTCTTTCTGCAAAAATTTTAAAAGCATCACTCTTATGAGCTAAGAAATTTACCCAAGTAAACCTAGAGTAGTCATCAATAAGCAAAACCTAGAGTAGCCATCAATAAGAACAAATGAATAAAGCTTTCCTCCTAGAATAACTACCTTATTTAGTCTAAAAAAATCCATATGTAAAAGTTCAAGTGATCTAGAAGTTTGAGGTGTAGAAGCCTTAATGAATGTGAGTGCTTTGGATCTAGATGCAAATGAGAAATTGTATCCTAAACCAAACTTGGAGGATTGTGGCCTTTGAACACTAATCAAACCTTTGAACACTAGTTAAAGAATCCAAGGCCTCCTTTCCCTTATGGAATTTTGAAATAGAATTTTTCAATTCATTTATTTCTTCTCTAAAAGTTTGATTTCTTTTGAAATTCTAACTAACCTATAAGAATTTTTTTAAAATTTCATCCAATGAGCCTTTTTATTGCTCATTGGATGTTTTTAGTTCTAAAGTAGAGTTTTTCAATGCAACAAAATCCTTTTCTATAAAGAATTTTTTCTTTATAAATTTTCATCTTAAAAAATATTTTTGAACTATTTGGTTCATTTGCTTAACTAGTTCACCATCATCCATACTATAGACCCTTAATTTTTTACCCAGTCCGGTATAATATATTTTAATTAGTCCAAAATAATTTTTGTTGTCCGATATATTTTAGTTAGTCCAAAATAATTTTATGGTATCTTAATTAATTTTAATATTTATTTTATTAAAAAATGATGAAATGAATAAAAATTCAAAAATAATAAAAAATAACAAAAAAAATCGGCGACGGAAAAATCAGCGATGAAAAAATCGTTGCCAAAAGTCAGCGCGGGCCCGTGGACATTTTGCCCGCAGGAAACTCCTGCGGGCGAAATGGCCTACAGGCCTATTCCGCGCCCGCTGCCGCAGCCAGCTGCAGCAGCTTTTTTCACCAGCGCAGTTTTTCCGCAGCAGTTTTTTTTTGTCAGCGAAATTTTTCCGATGCAATTTTTTCGAAACCTAATGCAATTAGGTTTCGGTTTCCATTTCTTAATGAATATTGTATGTCGTGAATAAT
Organism: Garcia nutans; assembly: GCA_947685225.1. NCBI lineage: Eukaryota > Viridiplantae > Streptophyta > Magnoliopsida > Malpighiales > Euphorbiaceae > Garcia > Garcia nutans. The sequence goes on along the minus strand of CANTUV010000035.1, from coordinate 23,769,183 downwards.
TAGAATTACTCATAGAATTCTTCTATAAATATGGACTAAACAACACAAAAAAGGGGGAGAAAATAAGGGAGAGAAACTTGAACAAAGTGGAAACCAAATCTGTGAAGGAAAACTGGGAACCAAGCTGATTTTTTGAGAGAGCTGAAAATCAATTCAAACAATTCATCAAAGGTATCAACTGCCTTTGATTTGGTTGATCCAAGAAGCAATTTTGGTGCAACCCCATGAAAGAAGGTTTGAATTCTTAATTTCTTTTATTTGGTCACAGTAGTTAAATTATCAAATTGTGTCTTTTAATTCAAAAACCTTAGAACCTCAATTCACTTTTTCTAAAGTTTAAAAACCTTAATTCATTGCTTTGTTTTCCAAAAAGTTTAAAGTTGTTAGTTTTGTTTCTTCAAAACCCCAAAACCAAAATTTGTTTTCCAAAATTTCAAAACTCTAAATTGTATTCCGTTTCCTTCCAAAAGACTTTAAAACATCTTTTTTTGCTTTTATAAATTTTAAATCGTGTTGTTTATCTTCATAAAACTTCATAAAATTATCAATTGATTTTCCAAATCCTAAAAATAACTCATTACCCGAAACCCTAAATTCAAAAATCCTAAAACCCTAATTCAATACCAAAACCTAAAATAGTGAACCCTAACCTCCTTAAAACCTTAAACCTTAATTTTTTCTAAACCCTAATCCTTTAAAACTTTAAAAAACCATATAAACACAAATATTTAATTTTACACAGTAAGCTTGAAACCATAATTCAATGAATAGCCATAAACCACAAATTAAATGTCACGACCCAATTTGTACATATGTACAGTACATCCATGTACAGTACATCCGCGTACAGTAAGAGGAGCCATCCCGAGTAACCACCAAAGAACACGACGTGAAAGGAAGCTCTATAGGACAAAAAGGACCTAACTGAAAAGATTGTAAAGTTTTGTGGAGGTGGCCGTAATTAACAAAAGTTGTTCTGAAGGTCCTTAATAGTGCCCATAACAGACTCTAAGGATGAAAAGTAGAGAAAAATCGGGTCGAAATGGAATGCCATGGTTTTTCCCGAAAACGCACAGTTTGAGAGATACAGTGGATTCTCGACCAAGGGTATTTTCGTCATTCTTGTGATAATAATTTATACACTGGAAAACAAGACACGCAAAGGTATCCGAAGTAAACGGAAGGACTCTGCAGTGATCGATGTTGAAGAACGAACTGTAGACCCTTAATTTTTGATCCAATCCGATCCAACATGCTTTATTTAGTCCAAAATGATTTTTGTTGTTTAATTGGTCCAGAATAATTTTAATTAAATAATTTTTTTACCTTAGTATCTAATTTTTAGTAGTAAAAAATGAAAATAAACAAATAAAAAATAAAAATAAAAATCGGAGTCGGAGTCGGAAAAAAATCGGCAGCAAAAAGTGGTCGCGCGGGCCCGTCGGGCCAACAGTGGGTCGCCCGCAGGCCTGCGGGCTGGCACGCCCACGGGCTCGTCGCCAGAATTTTTGCCAGCGCAAATTTTTCAGCTGCAATTTTTAGAATTCTAATCCAATTAGGTTTTAATTTCTTTTTTTTTATTATTACTTACCTTAATTAATTAGGAATAAACAACATAAAAATCACTATAAATAAGGACCAATTAAACCAAATCAAAAGAGGAAAAACTTTTCATGATAGCTTTAGGTTTTGAAACCAAATCAAGGAAGGAAAGGGAAAACTCAATTCAATTGATATTTATAGCAGCAGTAGCACGAAAATGGGAGAAGAAAAGAGGCAATCAAAGCTTGTCTTTGAAGCTAGTTCATCCAAGAAGAGTTATTTTTTGGATAATCAACAAAAGAAGGTATGTTTTAATTCTTTTGATTTATGTTTTACAATAGCCAAATCTATAAAATTTAAGTTTTTTAAATAAAAAATCTTAGAGTTTTAATTTAATTTTTCCAAGTTTAGAACATTAAAAACGTGACTTTCTTTTCTAAAAGGATTCAAAATTGTTATTTTTTCTTCTTAAAAACCTTAAAACACTCATTTAACATATTTTTCTACAAAACCAAAATAAAATTCTGTTTCTATTAAAATTTTAAATTAGGTTCTTTTTCATTCAAAAAACCTTAAAAAACATCTTTTCTACTTATAAAAACTTCAATTCATGTGTTTAAATTCATAAAATCTCATAAAATATCAAATTGCTATTTAAAACCCTAAAAATAATTTATGGCCGAGAATCCTAAATTTCAAAGCCTAAAATCCAAAAATTATCTTTTAAACCTAAAGTAATAAACCCTAACCCTTTTAAAACCTTAAACCCTAATTTTTATGAACTTTAAACCCTTTAAAACATAAAAAACATAAAAACATAAAAAAAACTCAAAAAAGCTACAGTAGCTCAATTTACTATTTTAAAAACATGAATTAAAAAATATTTCAAAAGTGTCTAAAACTCAAGTTTTATTATTTCAACATTCAAATCATAATTTGTTTAATCAAAGTGTCTTGCTAACCTTAAAAAAACATAAAACCTAATCTATTTTAATTACCTAAAAAGTCACATAGCTTAAACTTTAGAATTTCCAAAGCCTTAACACATGAGATAAAGAATCCTAAATAGAAATAGTAGCTATACTTGAACTTTTATTTGTTTTATTCAATTCCATATTTATTTATACCTTGATTTATTTCTTATGCTTTAATTTATTTAATTTTAATACTTGATTTATTTAATTTATCATGGATGGATGTTTGTTTTATATTTTGGTTAATACTTTTAATGAATGATTTATTTATTATAGATGATTATTTACTTTTATCAATCAATTTAGACTTTCAAAAGTTGTAAGAGGTATGTTTTCCACTTGGTGGGTACCTCATTAGTTAAACATCATATAATTTAATTTTCTCTTCTATTTTAGAACTTATGTAAAGGGCATGTTTCTACCTTTTGGTGGGTGTCCTACCTAGGCATGTGATGTAAGGACATGTTTCTATCCTTGGATGGGTGTCCATTTATTTGTTTTGTTTTGTTTGGACATTGCTTTGATTTTAATATAATGATGCTTTCTTTTTATTGTGTGTAATATGGATAATGTTATTATACTTAAGAATTTTATAATATTAAGACCTGTAAAGGAGGCCGGTTCCAATGAACCGGGCGTTGTGGGGGTGCTGGGCCATTTCTCACCTTCCCCACACGTACCCAACTTTCCCGAACCCATTAGGGGGTTGGGGATTCCTTAGGAATCGAGTTTTCCACCCCTTTCTTTTTCCCGGCCCGTCCGGGTGGCGACTCCATTTTCTCCGGACTTAGGTCCGTGTTCTCTAAGGCCCCGAGCCTAAATAGTGCCGAAGTCGCAAGAACCATTCCACCGGGAGTGGGGGCAAAAATCCCCGCTCACAGTGGCGACTCCACTGGGGATAAGAGAAGTTGATTCTGTTGGTCTTTATATTATTCTATTCTTTCTTATAATGATATTATCCATTGCATCATCTTAGATTGCATTGTGTGTGTGAGTTAGGACGCCCGTGTTACCCATGTTATGTTATGTAAGGGATACCATACTTTCACTCAAGGTATGAAGATCGAGCATGGCATAACCACTCATAGCCTCGTACCATTTGGTATATACTTGCTATGGGAACCTAAGCCTTTCTACCCAAAGACTAAAGCTCATGTAATTGGCCTAGTTACTTTCCTTAGGTTTTACCCCAAATGCATGTTGTTTGACTATGGTTAATTTATCTTGGTTTAAATCATGGCTTATTTGGTTTGTTCTTTTTCTAATATGACCCAAATACATTTGCAAGCTCAAAATAAATTTTTTTTTCTTTAAAATCCAAAAGACCAAAACTATTTTCAAAACTTTTTAAGATGGTCTTTGGACATAAGACTTTTCTAAAAATAAATCAAAAATTCTTTTGGCTCATGGCCCAAATACTAAGCCCAAAATCCATTTTTCTAAAATCTTTTACAATGGGCTTAGAAACAAAACTATTTACCCAACCATTTTTTACAAAGAGCTTGCAAAAATATTTAGGTCAATTATGAAATACCAAAAATCAATTGTGGGCCTAGTTTAAATTAAGAATAAATTAACTATGGGCTTGTTTTTGGCATGAACCACTAGTTACCTCTTTTCAAGTGAGAAATCTATTTATAATAAACCTCTTAATTTTGTTTTAATCCAATATAGCATAAAAGCTACTTTAGTTGGTTGAATGGATTAAGACCTAATTAATGGGAATTATCATGTATTGTTTCCATTTTTGAAAATATAACTATTGGTTGAAACGTCCGAGGGAATTATTCGAAAGCAAGATACCCCATGTTGGTATTTTGTTAACCATATGCCTAGGAAAAGAGACTCTCCATTCATGTGTGGATGTTATAAGGTTGGAAGGAACGTCCTAATTTGTTCATATTTGTTTGCGCATACATGCATACATGCATACATTTGCATCTCATATCATTAGTCCTCTCTGGCTCATAGCCCTGGATTACGAAAGTTCAAAAGCTTACAACAATCCGACTTACGCCGGAGACGAAGTATCTAGCAACGACTCAATCACTTGCTCACCAAAAACAATGGAGCCCGAGCAAATTCAAAGAATGGTGGATGAAGCCCTCAATGCCAAGATGGAAGAAATCAAGGAGGCCCTAGCTGAGACCATGAAGAACCAATTGACTGCAATCTTAGAGAATCATGCCGAGGCATCTGCTAGCACTAAGAAACCAAAGGACAAAGGGAAGACTAAAGTTAATGAAGTGGCTTTTGATGATGAAAAGGTGGTCTTTGATGATGATGATGATTGGGCTCAATACTACCAAGATCTTCAAGATAAAATGGAGCCAAAGGTTGTTGAGAAGGCAACTATTGAAAAGATCAAAACATCCAATGTTGAAAAGATGATAGCTGATTTAGAAAAGAAATTTGAGAAGAAATTGAAAACTGAAGAGGTGTCCGAGATCGACAAATTGTTTGAGCTAGATGAAGAAGTCCCGTACAAGTTCAAGATGCCATCTTTTGCAAGGTACAATGGCATTGGAAATCCTCATCTCCATGTGAAGCAATATATCACTGCCATGCAGTCTGCCCGAGCTATTAAGGCTTAAACCCTAAGGTACTTTATGCTCTCATTGGATCCTGCTGTCCAAAATTGGTTCAATACCTTAGATGATGAAACACAAAAGAGCTGGGATCTGCTTTACAAAGCCTTCATCCAACTATATGTAATATCCCAAAAGTGTGCCTAAAAGTTTTGAGATGATGGTTGTTTTATTTGAATCATATGTATATGTGTTATTGGAAAGGAAAAGATTGTTTAGAGGGAATGTATATGTTGTATATATGGCAATATATATAACATATATATTAGTCAAAATGGTGGGTCAAGGGAAGAAGATATTTAATTTGTGAATTGTGAAATTACTAAAAGGACAAGTGAATATAAGGGAGTTAGAATTTATAAAGGGGGGGTATTTAAGTAATTTTCATTTTGAATTGCTTGGTAGAGATTTAAAGAGAAGAGAATTTTGACTTTTCTTCATTTCTTCTTCCTTCCTTTCTCCATTGTTGGCCGGCCACCCAAAGCAAGAGAGAGCAAGAGTAGGTTTTGATGTTCAAGCTCAAAATTGAAGGAGTTTTCAAGTGATTAAGTGAAAGTCCAAGAAGTTTTATTATTTTGGTAAGTTCTCTCTCTTGATTTCTCTTGTTTATTTGAAGCGGTGTACGAGTTTGATTGTTGATGTTTGATGATAGGGGTGTATTGGTTGTAGTATGTTGGAGTATGTTTGATTTTATTAATTATGGTGTTGGTTTTGGTTTGAAGGAAGTAAGTTAAGTTGATATTGGTTTTGAAAGTGTTTGTGTTGAAATTGTATTAGGGTTTTGAGTTGGTAAGTGTTGTTAATGTTAAGTTTGGTTTATTATTTTTGTTAGTCTTCATGATTTTTGGGTTTGATGGAGTTAGAAGCTTGGAATACATGTTTTGGTGGGAGGCAGTAGCACCTTGGATGCCACGCCCGTGGCCCTTTGATGCCATGGCTGTGGGGGATTGAATAATTTTGGGCAGAAGCATTCTTTAACCCACACCCGTGGGGGTCTTGAGTGGCCACAACCGTGGGCTTTGAGGTTGGGTTGTTGGTTTGTAATGGTGATCTATGGGTCTAGTATGAGGTTATTAAGTGATTGATTGTATTGGAATTGATGTGGTTCATCATTGTTTTGGTTTAGGTTGTGAAGAAAGTGAATTGCCTTAATTCATTTGGTGAAGGACTTTTGGAAAGAGAAAGTGTTTAGAGTTGTGTGGATTGCTTTTGAAGTAAGTACAAACCTTGCATTGTTGCATACATTCATTTGATATGGCATTGTTGATATATATATGAATAATGTTATGTTTTGCACATTGTGAATCTTGGGAAATGTACTATATGTATAATGATGAATTGCTTTGGTGTAAATGGAAATATAATGATGAATTGCTTTGATGTAAATGGAGATATAATGAAGCCATTGTTGTTGGCCATGATTGTACAAATGAAATTATTGAGGCATGATTGCCTATTTGATTATGAGATGCAAATTAAGAAAGAGAATGATAAAAAGATTAATGAAATAATTGTATGTTTAATATGTTATTCAATTTCAGAGTTCTGGGTTTGGAGGCATGCCTATAAAATGAAAGGTAACAGTCTTGCCGGGTTGAGGGTCTCTTCAAATTGAGTTGAATTGAGGTCCAAGAGACTGGGTCTGTTACACTATGTGAATTATTGATATGAAATAGATGAAAAGTAACAGTCTTGCCGGGTTGAGGATCTCCTCGATTTCAATCGGGTTGATGGTCCAAGAGACTGGGTCTGTTACTAGTAACAGTCTTGCCGGGTTGAGGATCTCCTCAAGCTTGTTGAGTTGATGGTCCAAGAGACTGGGTCTGTTACACTATCCATGGATAGAGATATGAGATATATTGCCTACGGGCTTGATCATTGTGATTATAGACCAAAGCAGTAACTCTGAACTTTGAATATCATATTAAATACTTGTTGGGCCCATAGGTGTCTATGTTGAATGAGTATAATGGATGATGATATAATTGTTGTAATAATGAAATGTAACATTTATAAGTATGATCTTTATTGGTTGAATGTATGACATTGATATTGACATTGCATAGTATCATTATGGTTTGTACTACTGAGTTGTTGGCTCAGCGCGATTGTGGTTCATCGCGCAGGTGATAGAGTTGATAGGGTTGAGACAGAAGATTCTTCTAGACCTAGTTGAGTTTATGCTTGAAGAGTTGGGCTAGAGTTTAAAGATCAAAGATTCAAGCTGCCAATCATGTATATATATTCTATGTTTTGTAAATTTCAAATTTTTATGTATTTGTACTTGTAAATATTTATTATAACTTCCGCTGTGTATTAATAAACGTTTTCATCTATTATATTTTATGAATTTCTTTTAAACGATTTATATTTGTTTTATTTCTTTTTCGAGATATGACTTGTGTATTTTTAAACTGTGGCATTTGCTATATTCAGTATACGTATATTACGATCGTATAAGCATGCTGTGTATGTATACGGGATATAGGGGTGTTACAATTATTTTGGTATCAGAGCCTAGGTTTGAGATTCTCAACCTAGGTCAATTGTAAGAAAAATAATATTTTGATTTTAAAAAGGTTGGTTTTTGAATAAAATACATGTTTGGTATTGACAGTCTCTAATCTTTAATGAGGTGTATTCTGCTGTATTTGCAGATATAGTCTATAATGGATCTTCATTCACGTCAATTTGTTGAGGGTAGCGCTGAGAGTGTAGCTCCTGATGATGGTAGAGATGGAGCTAGAGTGGATAGAACTGGAGAGGCACCTGTTTCTGTGTCAGGGAGACCAGCTGGTGAGGAGGTTCCGCCAGTTTGGCTTAGGCATATGGTTGAATTATTGAGGCAGGCACCAGTGCAACCACCGCCACCCCCACCACAGCCAATGGTACCAGTGAGACATTACGATAAATTAAGAAAGTATGGAGCAGAAGATTTTTTGGGTACTATTGATCCAGCAGTAGCTGAGCAGTGGATGGATAAGGTACAAAGGATATTCATTCAGTTGCAAGCCACTCCAAAAGAAAATTTTGATTATGTTAGATCACTGCTGCAGAAGGATGCATATGATTGGTGGAAGACAGTGCCCCATGCTATGGATGATCCACCTACATTGTCTTACAGTGATTTTTTACGGGAGTTTGAGTTGAAATATACTCCGAGGGAGTATAAAGATGTGAAGAAGATGGAATTCCTAACTTTGAGGCAAGATCACCGGACTGTGACAGAGTATGAGCTAGAGTTTATCCGGTTGAGCCACTATGCCGGGGGGATTATCTCAGATGAGATTGACCGGTGTAGAAGATTTGAGGAGGGATTGAGACCCTCAATTATGTGTCTTGTGGCTAGTTCTAGATACCAGGATTTTTCTCAACTGGTTGCAGCAGCTAGGAGTGTGGAGAGAGCCCAGGGTTTTACAGTAGCTGCTACTGAGGAGGAGACCAGGGTTAGGAGACCCCAGTTTGAGACAGGGTCTCCATCTGTGAAGAGAGGTAGGGGAAGTTTTGTTCCCAGGATCAGTCGGAGTCAGAGGCAGGCTGGTAGGTCAGTTCAGTTTTAGAGACAGAGATCGAGACCTACAATTTTAGTAGCGAGTGCTCCGACTCCAGTAGTTCAGAGATCCACTCCACCTGTGTGTGTTCAGTGTGGTGGGACACATAGGGGTGTTTGTTGGAAGAATAGTGGACCAGCTGTATACTTCAGATGTGGTTTGCCTGATCATTTTATTAGAGAGTGTCCGGAGATGCAGGAGCAGAGGCCGGTAGATTCTGCAGTTTCTCGACCTAGTGTCAGAGGTGGTCGAGGGAGCAGAGGTTTCAACAGAGGGGGTAGACCTAGGTATAGTCAGAGAGGAGGATCTTCATCCAGGGATAGTAGACCCGATGAGGCTGGGCCTTCTCAACAAGTATATGTGATGCAAAGGCAACCCGATGATTCTGCGGTTATTGCGAGTACTTTCTCTTTATTTGGCATTTCAGTTCTTGCTTTAACTGATCCAGGCTCTACTCATTCATATATTAGTGCATCTATTTTGCCTGTGTCTGAATTGCATTCTGAGTCCCTAGGATTTGATGTGATGGTGACAAATCCTCTAGGGCATAGTGTGATTGTTAGCAAGGTGCACCGAGATAGTACAGTTGTTGTGCAAGGTGAGGAGTTTCCTGGAGATTTGATTAAAATGCCTTTTAAAGAGTATGATTTGATTTTGGGCATGGACTGGTTGTCTAGACATGGAGCTGTAGTAGATTGTCAAAAGAAATGTGTCACTTTGAGAACTAGTGATGGTAGAAGTGTGATGGTGTCTAGTGAGCAGAGACAGCTTGCATCCTTGTTTGTATCAGCTGTAACAGCTAGAAGGTTGATTAGAAAAGGGTGTGATGATATAACCACAGTTGCAAATTTTCCATTGCCTCCTGAGAGAGAGGTTGAGTTTGGTATCGAATTGTTGCCTGGTACCACTCCCATCTCTATCACTTCTTATCGCATGGCACCTGCTGAATTGAGAGAGTTGAAGGTGCAGTTACAGGAGTTGTTGGATAAAGGATTTATTCGCCCTAGTGTTTCTCCTTGGGGAGCTCCTGTGTTGTTTGTGAAGAAGAAGGATGGTACCATGAGGTTATGCATTGATTATAGGCAATTGAACAAAGTGACAATTAAGAATAAATATCCTTTGCCTAGGATTGATGATCTCTTTGATCAATTGAAAGGAGCAGCAGTGTTTTCCAAGATTGATTTGAGATCAGGGTACCATCAATTGAGGGTTAGAGCTAAAGATGTTACTAAGACAGCTTTCCGCACCAGGTATGGGCATTATGAGTTTTTAGTAATGCCTTTTGGATTGACGAATGCACCTGCAGTTTTTATGGATTTGATGAATAGGGTGTTCAGGCCCTATCTGGATCAATTTGTGGTGGTTTTCATTGATGATATTTTGGTGTATTCGCATAATGAGGAGGAGAATGACAAGTATTTGCGGATTGTGTTGCAGATCTTGAGAGAAAAGAAATTGTATGCTAAGCTGTCGATGTAAAACCCCTATATCCCGTATACGTACCAAGCATGCTTAAACGATCGTAACATACGTATACTGAATATAGAAGATGCCACAGTTTAAAAATACACAACAATTATCTTTGTAAATAAGTGAAACCAATCTCAAACATTTAAAAGAAATCCAAAAGACACCATATATATATATATGTTTATTAATTCACAGTGGAAGTTATTACAAATATATTATAAATCAAAGTTTACAAAACATAGAATATGTACATGATTGACAGCTCTTCTCTGATCTTTAAGTCCCAAAAGAAAATCCTCAATGTCTACTCTCACTCGGTCTCGAGGAACTTTCAGGTTCAACTCTGTCACCTGCGCGATCAAACACTATCGCGCTAAGCCAACGGCTTAGTAATACAAAGTATTCTATTTTTATACTTTAGTGCAATGCAATGTCACACATGTTACTATTAAATGCAACATCATAGTTAGAAATATCATATCACATCTTTACATTTCATATTTCATACTCATATTTCAAAGTCCTTGAATGAATCTCACCATTCAATTATTTCAACATCAATAAACCACATTTAAACAAAGACAAGCATGGGCCCAAAATACACTAATATGCCATTCCGTTTTCAGAGTTAATGTTTTGGTTCAATTTCACATTCATCAATATCATAATCCCAACTAGGCTTCAAGGATTAGGTTCAACCAAGCTTCAAGGGGAGCAAAGCATGCTAAGCATCAACCCAACTTGGCTTCAAGAACCAATCCAACCTAGCTTCAAGGGTTGTAACATCTCAATTAGGCTTCAAGGACTTAGCCAACCTAACTTCAAGAGATTGTTACTAGTATTAGGCATGCCACCAACAACAAACTCTGAAAATGGAATAACACATTAGCCACACAATTCATTTATCAGTTTCATTCTCAATTGAATCATCATAGCCAATCACAATGGCTTCACATCACAATTGAGTTTCATAGCCAATCACAATGGCTTCATACCACATTTAGTCATCATATCACGTCAATCCACATTATAGCAATTCATCTTTCAATTACACAATCATTTACATCATACCTTTCACATCATATATATATATATGTCATCATTGATATTCACATAATGTCCCACATTGTATACAACATATCATTATTGATATGCATCATCATTATTCACATCATGTTTCCCCAATGTGCACAATATATATATCATTATTCATATTCATCATTAATATCATCAAATGTATATTCAATCTCAACATCATATGGATATATGTTCCACATTATTCACAACATAACATTGTTCACATGAATTAACAATGCAATATGCAAGCTTTGTACTTACCTCAATATCAAGTCACACAACTCTAAACATTTCCCTTTTCCAAAGTTCTTTAATTTCCAAATTAGGGCAATTCACCTTCTTTACAAAACCTAATTCAAAAATGATACAATTCATGAATTCCAATACAATTTATCACTTAACAACCTCTTAATAAACCCTTAAATCACAAATTACACTTCCACATCATTCACAAAGGCCCACGGCCGTGGCCACCTTCACCCCACGGGCGTGGCTTAAAAATCATTTCTGCCTTCCTAGCTCCACTCCCCCACGGCCATGGTTCTAATTGGCCACGGCCATGGCCAACCAAGGCCACGGGCGTGGCATCCACAAGGCTACTGCCTTCGGCCAACTTCTCCCTTCCAAGGCCTACAACTCCAACAAACCCCAACCACATGCAAATCTATGAAAATACTTGATCAAACTCAAGTTATACTTCAATAATCACTTCAAAACCCTAATACAAACACAATTTACTCTTTTAATTCAAACACCAACTTAACTTCTCATCTTACAAGAAATTTCAACACTTAAAATCACACCACAACCAAACTTAATCATACTATCAACAAACCACAACCCCACTCAAACATAACTTCAAAAACAACAAAAGCAAACAAGAGAAAACTTACCAAAATAATGAAATTCCTTGAAATTCCAACTTGTATACTTGAAATCTTTCTTCAATTTGAACTTGGAACATCCAAAACCCTTCCTTGCTCTTTTGTTTTCCTTGCCTCTTTGATGAGCCGGCCACCCAAGGAAAGAAAAGAAAAGAAAATAGAAAATAGAAAATGAAGAGGAAAAGTCAAAGTTCTCTTCTCTTTAAATATCCACCAAGCAATTTAATTAGGGAATTACTTAAATATCCTTTACTCTTTATTCTAACTCCCTTACATTCACTAGCCCTATTTAGTAACTTCACAAATCACACATAAAATATCTCTTCCCTTGACCAACCATTTGACCAACATATATGTTATATATATTGACATATACACAACATATACCATATCTCTCTACACATTACTTCCCTTTCAAACAACACATAAACATTCTCTTTTCAATCTTTCTTTTCCTATCAATTTAACATATACACATAATCCAATAAAACAACAATTGTATCAAAACTTCTAGGGCACAATTTGGGATATTACAATTCTCCCCCTCTAAAAAGAAATTTCGCCCTCGAAATTACCTGATATCAAGTCTGAAATAGTTGAGGATATTGTTCTCGCATTGATTGCTCACTCTCCCAAGTTGCCTCTTCTCTTCCATGATTCTTCCACAGAACCTTCACCAAAGGTACTTTCTTATTTCTCAACTCTTTTATATTACGTGCCAAGATAGCAACTGGTTCCTCTTCAAATGTCAAATCTGGACTCACTTCGATAGATTCAATTGGCAAAACATGAGATGGATCCGATCTGTATCGCCTCAACATAGAAACATGGAATACATTATGGATCCTCTCCAACTCAGGTGGCAAAGCAAGCCGATAAGCAACTGGCCCAACTCTTTCCAAAACTTCATACGGTCCAATGAAACGAGGACTTAATTTTCCTTTCCGCCCAAACCTCAAGATCTTTTTCCAAGGAGACACTTTCAAAAATACCTTATCTCCCACATTATACTCAATGTCTCTCCTTTTTAAGTCTGAATAAGATTTATGTCGGTCTGAAGCTGTTTTCAACCTTTCTCGAATCACTTTCACTTTCTCTTCAGTTTCTTTAACCAAATCAGGACCAATTAACTTACTTTCTCCAAGTTCATTCCAACATAAAGGTGTCCTACACCGTCTACCATACAGTGCTTCGAATGATGCCATACCAATGTTGGATTGATGACTATTATTGTAAGCAAATTCCACAAGTGGTAAGAATCCATCCCAACTTCCAGAGAAATCAATGACACAACTTCTCAACATATCCTCAATAATCTGTATCACCCTCTCAGACTGTCCATCTGTCTGCGGATGGAAAGCAGTACTGAAATGTAATCGAGAACCCAAAGCACCATGTAAACTCTTCCAAAACCTTGAAGTAAACCGGGGATCTCGATCAGACACTATAGAAATTGGGACACCATGTAGCTTCACAATCTCATGGATATACAGCTCAGCTAACCTCTCCAAAGAGTAATCCATCCGAACTGGAAGAAAATGAGCTGTCTTAGTCAACCTGTCAACAATCACCCAAATAGCATCATGCTTTCTTTGTGTCAATGGCAGACCAGATACGAAATCCATGGTTACTCTATCCCATTTCCATTCAGGCACTGATAATGGTTGAAGTAACCCTGTTGGAACTTGATGCTCAGCTTTTACCCTCTGACATGTGAGACATTTGGATACAAAATCTGCAATGACTCTCTTCAAACCAGACCACCAGTAAAGCTGCTTCAAATCATGATACATCTTTGTATTGCCCGGATGCATAGCAAATACTGATTGATGTGCTTCTTCTAAAATGATCCTTCTCAAACTAGCATCATCAGGTACACACAATCTGCTCTTAAACCAAAGACTCCCATCACTTTTCACAATAAAATCTTGACTCTTTCCATTCTGGCAATCTGAAACAATCCTTTGAATCTTCTCATCAGCCAATTGAACTTCTTTAATCTGATCCAATAAAACTGGTTTTAATTGCAACTGTGCCAACAATGCACCATCATCACAAGATACAAAACTAGCACACAACGCTCTCAACTCAACAAGCAACGAGAGCGAATAAACAGTAAAACCTGCTAAAGACTTCCGACTCAAAGCATCAGCAACAACATTTGCTTTGCCAGGATGATAATCAATCAAACAGTCGTAGTCTTTAATCAACTCCAACCATCTCCTTTGTCGAAGATTAAGCTCTTTTTGGACACCCAAATATTTCAAACTTTTATGGTCTGTATAGATAAAACACTTCTCCCCATACAAATAGTGTCGCCAAATCTTCAATGCAAACACAATGGCTGCTAGCTCCAAATCATGGGTAGGATAATTGAGCTCATGCGGTTTCAACTGTCGAGAAGCATAAGCTATAACTTTACCTTCTTGCATCAGAACACAACCCAAATCACTATGTGAAGCATCACTGTAAATCACATATGGTTTATCTTCCACAGGTAAAGTAAGAACAGGCGCTTGAGTCAACATTTCTCTCAACTGCTCAAAGCTAGCCTGACACTGATCTGTCCACACAAATCTAACTCCCTTTTGAAGTAATCTTGTAAGTGGAGTAGCTATTAAAGAAAATCCTTTCACAAACCGTCGGTAATAGCCTACCAAACCCAGAAAACTTCTAACTTCTATCACAGACTTTGGTGGACTCCAATTCAAAATAGCTTCCACTTTACTCGGATCAACTTTAATACCCTCTACTGAAACTATATGACCAAGAAAAGTAACTTGGTCAAGACAAAACTCACACTTCGACAGTTTAGCAAACAATTGCTTCTCTCTCAAAATTTGCAACACAATTCGCAGATGCTTGTCATGTTCCTCTTTATTACGCGAATACACCAAAATATCATCAATAAAAACCACCACAAACTGATCCAAATAGGGCCTAAACACCCTATTCATCAAGTCCATAAAAACTGCAGGTGCATTCGTCAAACCAAAAGGCATAACTAGAAACTCATAATGCCCATACCTTGTACGAAAGGCTGTCTTAGGAACATCTTCAGCTCTAACCCTCAACTGATGGTACCCTGATCTCAAATCAATTTTAGAAAACACTGCTGCACCCTTCAATTGATCAAAGAGATCATCAATTCTACGCAAAGGATATTTATTTTTAATAGTCACCTTATTCAATTGCCTATAATCGATACACAATCTCATAGTACCATCTTTCTTCTTCACAAACAAAACAGGAGCTCCCCACGGTGAAACACTAGGGCGAACAAACCCTTTATCCAGCAACTCCTGTAACTGCACCTTTAGTTCTCTCAGCTCAACAGGTACCATTCTATAAGGAGTACTAGAGATAGGAGTGGTACCAGGCAATAATTCAATACCAAACTCCACCTCTCTCTCAGGAGGCAACCCTGGTAACTCCTCTGGAAACACATCTGGAAACTCTGCAACTATGGGTATATTATCAATTTGAGAACCTTTTACTCTAGTATCCACCACATGAGCAAGATAGGCGTCACACCCCTTTCTAATCAATCTCCTAGCTGCAACCACTGAAACAAACAAGGATGCTAGCTGTTCCTGCTCATTAGATACTAGCACCTCTCTACCATCACTGGTTCTCAAGGTAACAACTTTCTTTTTACAGTCTACCACAGCTCCATGTCTAGATAACCAGTCCATGCCTAGGATCAAATCATATTCCTTAAATGGCATTTCAATTAAATCTCCAAGGAACTCCTCACCTTGCACCACTACTGCACTATCTCGGTGCACCTTACTAACAATCACACTATGCCCTAAAGGATTTGTTACCAATACATCAAATCCTAGGGATTCAGCATGCATATCAGACACAGGCAAAACAGATGCACTAATATATGAATGTGTGGATCCGGGATCAATCAAAGCAAGTACCGAAGTATCAAATAAAGAGAAAGTACCAGCTATGACTGCCGAAGCATCTGGTTGCCTCTGCATCACATAAATCCTCTGAGAAGATCCAGCCTCCTCTGGTCTACTCTCCCTGGATGTAGAACCTCCTCTAGCACTGAACCCAGATCTGCCTCCTCTGCTGAAACCTCTGCCTCCTCGACCTCCTCTCACACTAGGTCGAGAAGCTGCAGTATCTACTGACATCTGCTCCTGCCTCTCAGGACAATCTCTAACAAAGTGATCAGGCGACCTACATCTGAAACATACCCCTGTCACACCAGTCCTCCAACAAGTACCACCATGTGGCCTACCACAATGAATGCAGATGGGTGGAGTGGATCTCTGAGTCACTGGGGTCGGAGCACTCACCACTGAAATGGTAGATCTAAATCTCTGTCTCTGAAACTGTACTGACCTACCAGCTGACCTCTGACTCCTACTAACTCGAGGAACAAAACTTCCTTTACCTCTTTTCACAGATGAAGACCCTGCCTCAAACTGGGGCCTTCTAACCCTGATCTCTTCCTCAGAAGCAGCCGCAATAACCTGAGCTCTCTCCACACTCCTAGCTGCTGCCACAAGTTGGGAAAAATCATGATATCTAGATCCAGCCACATGACACATGATAGAGGGCCTCAATCCCTCCTTAAATCTCCTGCATCTATCTATCTCATCAGATATAATACCCCCAGCATACTGGCTCAACCGGATAAACTCTAGCTCATATTCAGTCACAGTCCGGTGATCTTGCTTCAAACTTAGAAACTCAATCTTCTTCCCATCTTTATACTCCCTCGGAGTATACTTCAATTCAAACTCTCTTAGAAAATCAGCATAGGACAATGTTGGTGGATCATCCATAGCATGAGGCACTGTCTTCCACCAATTGTATGCGTCCTTCTGCAACAAGGATCTTGCATAATCAAATTTTTCCTCTGGAGTGGCTTGTAACTGAACAAATATTCTCTGTACTTTATCTAGCCACTGCTTAGGTACAGCTGGATCAACAGTACCTATAAAATCTTCTGCTCCATACTTCCATAATTTGTCATAATGTCTCACTGCTATCAAAGGCTGTGGGGGTGGTGGCGGTGGTTGCACTGGTGCTTGCCTCAAAACCTCAACCACATGCCTAAGCCAAACTGGTGGAACCTCCTCACCAGCTGGTCCCCCTGACACAGAAGCAGGTACCTCTCCAGCACTATCCAATCTAGCTCCCTCTCTAACCTCATCAGGAGCTACACTCTCCGCACTCCCCTCAACAGATTGACGTACATGAGAATCCATCACAACCAATATCTGCAAACACAGGAGAATACATCTTATTAAAGATCAGAGACTGCCAATCCCAAACATGTATATTATTCAAAAACCAATTTTTTTTAAGTCAAAATATTCCTTTTCTTACATTTTACCTAGGTTGAGAATCTCAAACCTTGGCTCTGATACAAAAACAAATGTAACACCCCAATATCCCGTATACGTACCAAGCATGCTTAAACGATCGTAACATACGTATACTGAATATAGAAGATGCCACAGTTTAAAAATACACAACAATTATCTTTGTAAATAAGTGAAACCAATCTCAAACATTTAAAAGAAATCCAAAAGACACCATATATATATATAAATGTTTATTAATTCACAGTGGAAGTTATTACAAATATATTATAAATCAAAGTTTACAAAACATAGAATATATACATGATTGACAGCTCTTCTCTGATCTTTAAGTCCCAAAAGAAAATCCTCAATGTCTACTCTCACTCGGTCTCGAGGAACTTTCAGGTTCAACTCTGTCACCTGCGCGATCAAACACTATCGCGCTAAGCCAACGGCTTAGTAATACAAAGTATTCTATTTTTATACTTTAGTGCAATGCAATGTCACACATGTTACTATTAAATGCAACATCATAGTTAGAAATATCATATCACATCTTTACATTTCATATTTCATACTCATATTTCAAAGTCCTTGAATGAATCTCACCATTCAATTATTTCAACATCAATAAACCACATTTAAACAAAGACAAGCATGGGCCCAAAATACACTAATATGCCATTCCGTTTTCAGAGTTAATGTTTTGGTTCAATTTCACATTCATCAATATCATAATCCCAACTAGGCTTCAAGGATTAGGTTCAACCAAGCTTCAAGGGGAGCAAAGCATGCTAAGCATCAACCCAACTTGGCTTCAAGAACCAATCCAACCTAGCTTCAAGGGTTGTAACATCTCAATTAGGCTTCAAGGACTTAGCCAACCTAACTTCAAGAGATTGTTACTAGTATTAGGCATGCCACCAACAACAAACTCTGAAAATGGAATAACACATTAGCCACACAATTCATTTATCAGTTTCATTCTCAATTGAATCATCATAGCCAATCACAATGGCTTCACATCACAATTGAGTTTCATAGCCAATCACAATGGCTTCATACCACATTTAGTCATCATATCACGTCAATCCACATTATAGCAATTCATCTTTCAATTACACAATCATTTACATCATACCTTTCACATCATATATATATATGTCATCATTGATATTCACATAATGTCCCACATTGTATACAACATATCATTATTGATATGCATCATCATTATTCACATCATGTTTCCCCAATGTGCACAATATATATATCATTATTCATATTCATCATTAATATCATCAAATGTATATTCAATCTCAACATCATATGGATATATGTTCCACATTATTCACAACATAACATTGTTCACATGAATTAACAATGCAATATGCAAGCTTTGTACTTACCTCAATATCAAGTCACACAACTCTAAACATTTCCCTTTTCCAAAGTTCTTTAATTTCCAAATTAGGGCAATTCACCTTCTTTACAAAACCTAATTCAAAAATGATACAATTCATGAATTCCAATACAATTTATCACTTAACAACCTCTTAATAAACCCTTAAATCACAAATTACACTTCCACATCATTCACAAAGGCCCACGGCCGTGGCCACCTTCACCCCATGGGCGTGGCTTAAAAATCATTTCTGCCTTCCTAGCTCCACTCCCCCACGGCCATGGTTCTAATTGGCCACGGCCATGGCCAACCAAGGCCACGGGCGTGGCATCCACAAGGCTACTGCCTTCGGCCAACTTCTCCCTTCCAAGGCCTACAACTCCAACAAACCCCAACCACATGCAAATCTATGAAAATACTTGATCAAACTCAAGTTATACTTCAATAATCACTTCAAAACCCTAATACAAACACAATTTACTCTTTTAATTCAAACACCAACTTAACTTCTCATCTTACAAGAAATTTCAACACTTAAAATCACACCACAACCAAACTTAATCATACTATCAACAAACCACAACCCCACTCAAACATAACTTCAAAAACAACAAAAGCAAACAAGAGAAAACTTACCAAAATAATGAAATTCCTTGAAATTCCAACTTTTATACTTGAAATCTTTCATCAATTTGAACTTGGAACATCCAAAACCCTTCCTTGCTCTTTTGTTTTCCTTGCCTCTTTGATGAGCCGGCCACCCAAGGAAAGAAAAGAAAAGAAAATAGAAAATAGAAAATGAAGAGGAAAAGTCAAAGTTCTCTTCTCTTTAAATATCCACCAAGCAATTTAATTAGGGAATTACTTAAATATCCTTTACTCTTTATTCTAACTCCCTTACATTCACTAGCCCTATTTAGTAACTTCACAAATCACACATAAAATATCTCTTCCCTTGACCAACCATTTGACCAACATATATGTTATATATATTGACATATACACAACATATACCATATCTCTCTACACATTACTTCCCTTTCAAACAACACATAAACATTCTCTTTTCAATCTTTCTTTTCCTATCAATTTAACATATACACATAATCCAATAAAACAACAATTGTATCAAAACTTCTAGGGCACAATTTGGGATATTACAGTCGAAGTGTGAGTTTTGGCTTGACCAAGTGACTTTTCTGGGTCATATAGTTTCAGCAGATGGTATAAGAGTTGATCCAAGTAAAGTTGAAGCTATTTTAAATTGGAGTCCACCGAAGTCAGTGACTGAAGTTAGAAGTTTTCTGGGTTTGGCAGGCTATTACCGACTATTTGTGAAAGGTTTTTCTTTGATAGCTACTCCACTCATCAGATTGCTTCGGAAGGGAGTTAGATTTGTGTGGACGGATCAGTGTCAAGCTAGCTTTGAATAGTTGAAAGAAATGTTGACACAAGCACCTGTTCTTACTTTACCCGTGGAAGATAAACCATATGTGATTTATAGTGATGCTTCACATAATGGTTTAGGGTGTGTTTTGATGCAAGAGGGTAAAGTCATAGCTTATGCTTCTCGGCAGTTGAAGCCGCATGAGCTTAACTATCCGACTCATGATTTGGAGTTGGCGGCCATAGTGTTTGCTTTAAAGATTTGGCGACATTACTTATATGGGGAGAAATGTTTTATTTATACGGATCACAAAAGTTTAAAATATTTGGGGTTTCAGAGAGAGCTTAACCTTCGGTAGAGACGATGGCTGGAATTAATCAAAGACTACGACTGTTTGATTGATTATCATCCTGGTAAGGCAAATGTTGTTGCTGATGCCTTAAGTCGGAAGTCTTTGGCAGGTTTGGTTGTTTATTCACTCTCGTTGCTTGTTGAGTTGAGAGCATTGCATGCTAATTTCGAAGTATGTGATGATGGTGCATTATTGGCTCAGCTGCAGTTGAGGCCAGTATTGTTAGATCAGATTAAGGAGGCTCAGTTGGCTGATGAGAAAATCCAAAAGATTGTTTCAGATTGTCGAAATGGAGAGAGCCGAGATTTTCATGTGAAAAGTGATGGTAGTCTTTGGTTCAAGGATAGGTTGTGTGTTTTTGATGATGATAGTTTGAAAAGGGTCATTTTGGAAGAAGCACATCAATCGGTTTTTGCTATGCATCCGGGAAGTACAAAAATGTATCATGATTTAAGACATCATTATTGGTGGTCTGGTATGAAGAGAGACGTAGCCGAATTTGTGTCCAAATGTCTTACTTGTCAGAAGGTAAAAGCGGAGCATCAAGTTCCAACAGGGTTGCTTCAACCTTTAACAGTGCCTGAATGGAAATGGGAGAGGGTGACAATGGACTTTGTATATGGTTTGCCATTGACACTAAGGAAACATGATGCTATTTGGGTGATTGTTGATAGATTGACAAAGACAGCACACTTTCTTCCGGTTCGGATGGATTATTCTCTTGAGAAGTTGGCTGAGTTGTATATTCATGAAATTGTGAAGTGGCATGGAGTCCCAATTTCTTTAGTGTCGGATCGAGATCCCTGGTTCACTTCGAGGTTTTGGAAGAGTTTACATGGTGCTTTGGGTTCTCGATTGCATTTTAGCACTGCTTTCCATCCACAGACAGATGGACAGTCAGAGAGAGTGATACAGATTATCGAGGATATGTTAAGAAGCTGTGTCATTGATTTTTTCTGGAAGTTGGGACAGATTTTTACCACTTGAGGAATTTGCTTATAACAACAGTCATCAATCCAGTATTGGAATGGCACCATTTGAGGCATTGTATGGTAGAAGGTGTAGAACGCCTCTATGTTGGAATGAAATTGGTGAAGGTAAGCTAATTGGTCCTGATTTGGTTAGAGAGACTGAAGAGAAAGTGAAGATGATTCGGAATAGATTGAAAGCAGCTTCAGACCGACAAAAATCTTATTCAGATTTAAAGAGGAGAGACATTGAGTTTAATGTGGGAGATACAGTATTTTTGAAAGTGTCTCCTTGGAAAAAGATATTGAGATTTGGTCAAAAAGGGAAGCTGAGTCCTCGTTTTGTTGGACCATATGAAGTTCAGTTGCTTATCGTCTTGCTTTGCCGCCTGAATTGGATAGAATCCATAATGTTTTCCATGTTTCTATGTTGAGAAGGTATAGATCAGATCCATATCATATCTTGCAAGTTGAATTCATTGAAGTGAGTTCGGATCTGACATTTGAAGAAGAAACAGTTGCTATTTTGGCACATGAAGTGAAGGAGTTGAGAAATAAGAAAGTGCCATTGGTGAAGGTTCTATGGAAGAATCATGGGAGAGAAGAGGCAACTTGGGAGAGCAAGCAAGCAATGCAAGATCAATATCCTCAACTATTTCAGACTTGATATCAGGCAATTTCGAGGACGAAATTTCCTTTTAGAGGGGGAGAATTGTAATATCCCAAAAGTGTGCCTAGAAGTTTTGAGATGATGGTTGTTTTATTTGAATCATATGTATATGTGTTATTGGAAAGGAAAAGATTGTTTAGAGGGAATGTATATGTTGTATATATGGCAATATATATAACATATATATTAGTCAAAATGGTGGGTCAAGGGAAAAAGATATTTAATTTGTGAATTGTGAAATTACTAAAAAGGACAAGTGAATATAAGGGAGTTAGAATTTATAAAGGGGGGGTATTTAAGTAATTTTCATTTTGAATTTCTTGGTGGAGATTTAAAGAGAAGAGAATTTTGACTTTTCTTCATTTCTTCTTCTTTCCTTTCTCCATTGTTGGCCGGCCACCCAAAGCAAGAGAGAGCAAGAGTAGGTTTTGATGTTTAAGCTCAAAATTGAAGGAGTTTTCAAGTGATTAAGTGAAAGTCCAAGAAGTTTTATTATTTTGGTAAGTTCTCTCTCTTGATTTCTCTTGTTTATTTGAAGTGGTGTATGAGTTTGATTGTTGATATTTGATGATAGGGGTGTGTTGGTTGTAGTATGTTGGAGTATGTTTGATTTTATTAATTATGGTGTTGGTTTTGGTTTGAAGGAAGTAAGTTAAGTTGATATTGGTTTTGAAAGTGTTTGTGTTGAAATTGTATTAGGGTTTTGAGTTGGTAAGTGTTGTTAATGTTAAGTTTGGTTTATTATTTTTGTTAGTCTTCATGATTTTTGGGTTTGATGGAGTTAGAAGCTTGGAATACATGTTTTGGTGGGAGGCAATAGCACCTTGGATGCCACGCCCGTGGCCCTTTGATGCCATGGCCGTGGGGGATTGAATAATTTTGGGCAGAAGCATTCTTTAACCCACGCCCGTGGGGGTCTTGAGTGGCCACGACCGTGGGCTTTGAGGTTGAGTTGTTGGTTTGTAATGGTGATCTATGGGTCTAGTATGAGATTATTAAGTGATTGATTGTATTGGAATTGATGTGGTTCATCATTGTTTTGGTTTAGGTTGTGAAGAAAGTGAATTGCCTTAATTCATTTGGTGAAGGACTTTTGGAAAGAGAAAGTGTTTAGAGTTGTGTGGATTGCTTTTGAAGTAAGTACAAACCTTGCATTGTTGCATACATTCATTTGATATGGCATTGTTGATATATATATGAATTATGTTATGTTTTGCACATTGTGAATCTTGGGAAATGTACTATATGTATAATGATGAATTGCTTTGGTGTAAATGGAAATATAATGATGAATTACTTTGATGTAAATGGAAATATAATGAAGCCATTGTTGTTGGCCATGCTTGTACAAATGAAATTATTGAGGCATGATTGCCTATTTGATTATGAGATACAAATTGAGAAAGAGAATGATAAAAAGATTAATGAAATAATTATATGTTTAATATGTTATTCAATTTTAGAGTTCTGGGCTTGGAGGCATGCCTATAAAATGAAAGATAACAGTCTTGCCGGGTTGAGGATCTCTTCAAATTGAGTTGAATTGAGGTCCAAGAGACTGGGTCTGTTACACTATGTGAATTATTGATATGAAATATATGAAAAGTAACAGTCTTGCCGTGTTGAGGATCTCCTCGATTTCAATCGGATTGATGGTCCAAGAGACTGGGTCTGTTACTAGTAACAGTCTTGCCGGGTTGAGGATCTCCTCAAGCTTGTTGAGTTGATGGTCCAAGAGACTGGGTCTGTTACACTATCCATGGATAGAGATATGAGATATATTGCCTACGGGCTTGATCATTGTGATTATAGACCAAAGCAGTAACTCTGAACTTTGAATATCATATTAAATACTTGTTGGGCCCATAGGTGTCTATGTTGAATGAGTATAATGGATGATGATATAATTATTGTAATAATGAAATGTAACATTTATAAGTATGATCTTTATTGGTTGAATGTATGACATTGATATTGACATTGCATAGTATCATTATGGTTTGTACTACTAAGTTGTTGGCTCAGCGCGATTGTGGTTTATCGCGCAGGTGATAGAGTTGATAGGGTTGAGACAGAAGATTCTTCTAGACCTAGTTGAGTTTATGCTTGAAGAGTTGGGCTAGAGTTTAAAGATCAGAGATTCAAGCTGCCAATCATGTATATATATTCTATGTTTTGTAAATTTCAAATTTTTATGTATTTGTACTTGTAAATATTTATTATAACTTCCGCTGTGTATTAATAAACATTTTCATCTATTATATTTTATGAATTTCTTTTAAATGATTGATATTTGTTTTATTTCTTTTTCGAGATATGACTTGTGTATTTTTAAACTGTGGCATTTGCTATATTCAGTATACGTATATTACGATCATATAAGCATGCTGTGTACGTATACGGAATATAGGGGTGTTACACAATATGGATATAATGTTGAGTTGGAAGTTACCTTGATGGAAGTGGAGTCCATTAGGCAAAGACCGAATGAGAATTTTGTAGATTATGTCAAGAGATGGAGAAACAAGGCTGCTTTGCTCAAGAAAAGGCCCTATGAATCTGATCAAATAAGGATGATCGTGAGAGGTGTTCTGCCCAATCTCCGCGAAAGGATGTCTCACATCCTTATAAGGGACTTCAAAGATCTTCTCCAAGCTGGTCTACAAATAGAAGAATGGGAAAGGGAGAAGAATCGCTTTTCAATGAAAAAGAATGAGAAAGGGAACTACCAGTCGGGCAATCAAAGCACATAAAAAGAAGTTGATGTTAATGTAACCGGTCAAGCAAATAGAAGGCAGTTTTTAGATCTGGGGAAGCCTTTGTCTTGGGTCTTTGATAAGCTACAAAAGAAAGTGTTGTTACAGCTATTGGCTCCTCGACCTTTACCTAGTCCATTACCCCCAAAATTTAATACTAAGGCTTTTTGTCAATTTCATCAGACTCAAGGACATGAGACTGATAGGTGTACCCGATTAAGGCATGAGATCCAAGATTTGATTGATAGTGGCAAGCTACCCCAGCCGGATAAGCCCAATACCAAGGACAACCCTTTGCCTAAAATTGGAAGAGTACCACCACCAACAACTTTCATGGTGGGAAAAGGATTGGAAGAAGATTTTTTTTTATCATCCTTTCAAGATGGAGATATTGAAGATATGAAAGAAAAAAAAAGCTTAAACTCAACAAAATTTCCTTAGCTTGAATGTTGCTTTTCAATTTTACTTTCTTTATTATTTTGAACTATTGTGCTTTTCAAACTTAAAGTTGCTTTAAATAAATTACTTTCATCAAAATTTTGTTGGTCTTTGTTCATTTTGGTGCTCAACCAATGAGGAATTTAGCTTGATGTTTATAAATTAATGGGTCTAGGCATCATGACTCGAATGACTTTACTAGGTGAGGGAATTACTCTATAGTATTGAGCTGTGTATGCTTACTTAGAGAGGGCTCCTGCATAAGTATCTTTGTCTAGGTCTTAGTCAGTCTTAGAACATGCTTTGACAAACTTTCGAGGCGAAATTGAACTCTGCTTATTTAAGGGAGAAATGATCTAGGCATTGTTTGATTTGCCAACAACTAGTATCCACCCTATTAAATATCAATCCCTAGTTGTCCCTTTGAGCCTTCATAAAATTTTAGCTTTCTTTTCATTGGCATATAACCTCAACAACCTATCTTGAGCTGTTGTGATACTTTTGACAAGTCTTATGATCACTAAGATGAATAGGCAAGAAGATCAAAGAAAGCAATGATTAATCAAGATCATGTGGATAGTTGAAGTTCTCAAGACCATAAGGGTAGTTGAAGTTCTCCTAATATCTCCAATATATCAAGACAATATCAGAGTAACAAATGATTTATCCCTATTAAAGAAGATTTATGTTACTCCACTCATCCATTATTGGAAGCCCAAGTTGGTACAAATAAGACAACTCTGTTTGAGCTAGAACCAAAAACAAAAAAGGAGAGAAAGAAAGAAAAACAAGAAAAAAATCAATAGAAAAAGAAAGGAAAAAGAAAAAAGAGTAAAAAAAAAAACCAAAATGGTTCAAAAAGCCAACTGAGTTCTCTTTTACCTAAAGCAGCAAAAGGCTTCTATTTGGTTCATAAAGACTTTTTTTTGAGTTGGTCCAACCCAACCAAAGATTCAATTAAAATTGGAGAAAAGGAGGAAGGCCATCTAGTTCTTGAAAGTTCTGTAGTCCAACAAGAAAGAAGGACAAAAAGAGAAAGAAAAGGGAAGAGTAAGAGAAATAAAGAAAAGGGAGAAGAAGAAAAGAAATGAATTTGGGAACCAAACTTTTTGCAAGGGCAAAAACTGTCCTAGTAAGATCCAAATTAATGCTAAGAAGATAGAAGAAATTTGGAGTCTAGCAAGGTTGCCTCTAAGCTGCCTAAAATTCCAACAAGAAATTTGTAGTGTGAAGGTTTGTCCATTGTGTCACACCAGCTCCAATCTCAAAATGGCCTTCACTTAACCTGTTTCCCTCATAGACCCCATTTTATGCCTATCAAAGACCTGTTGATTTCTCTTGGTAGGTAGAGTCTATTAGTGGAGATAGTTTGGATAAGCATGCATATGAGATAGACAGTATTTAAACTCAATGAGACCTTTGGCCAAGTAATGTGTATGTGCCTATCTGAAGTGCAACAGTTCTTGCTTAAATAGAAATGATTCCTGAGTTTAAGTACGGTAACTAGGGTTGTCATGTTATAGATATGTTAGTTTGGAAAATCAAGTCCTGAGGTACATCGACATTAATTTGGCAAAGCCAACATTTGATTTCAAAATGAAAAATTCAAAAATTTCAAAAAAAAAATGTTTTGTCATAACAAAGCCTTCAAGTTAAGGGAAGTATGTTGAACCTCCAAAGGACACATTGAGCAAAGAAAATTATTATTGGCAAAGTTATGAAGAAACTACCAACTGACATGCTGAAATATAGCTTGAAATAGATAAATCCCTGACTCTGCAACTTGGGATCTCCACCACTCATGTTTTCAATATCTTGAAGATAAAAGCCACAAATGCAAAGCTTTCGATCATTCTAATGCAAGACTTGAACAAGCGTCAAAAGGGAACCAATGAGAACACTTCTGCTGATCACCTCGGTCTGTGAGTCAATGGAACGACTGTAAGTATTATTCATGCATATCATGCATACATGAGCATGTCACATCACACTTTCTTGTCATGTGTTGTCAATTCCTTATCAAAATGAACAGCAAGCAATCAAAAGAAGATATCAAATCAGGGGGGCATAGAAAGCCCATTGCTTGAGAAACCTCCAGTAATCTTGCAAATAGAAGAAATGTGTGCTTATGCGAAGAACAAGATGGCAAAAATATCAATCAAAGCTTGCATGGAAAAAATCTTTGGTTTGAGCCTACACAGGGGGCAAAGTTTCTCCTTTTCAATTTTTTGGGTTTATATACCAAATATTTTTAAACTCACTTACAAATATTTTGCCACGTAGGGGGGCAAGGAGAGGATATAAGGTCCAATTAAAAATAACTAAATCTTTGCAAAAAGAAAGAACAAAAGAATGGAACAATAGAACTCTCAAAAGAATGAAGGTGCAAAAGACAAAAGACCAATCCAGCTAAAAGAGCTGAAGACAGGGTGAAGACCCGATCTCAAAGGATGAAGATCCATTTTCAAAGGTGAAGACCCGATCTCAAAGGATGAAGATCCAATTTTCAAGGGTGAAGACCCGATCTCAAAGGATGAAGATCCATTTTCAAGGGTGAAGACCCGATCTCAAAGGATGAAGATCCATTTTCAAGGGTGAAGACCCGATCTCAAAGGATGAAGATCCATTTTCAAAGGTGAAGACCTAATCTCAAAGGATGAAGATCCAATTTTAAAGGGTGAAGACCCGGTCTCAAAGGATGAAGATCCATTTTCAAGGGTGAAGACCCGATCTCAAAGGATGAAAATCCATTTTCAAGGGTGAAGATCCAATCTCAAAGGATGAAGATCCATTCTTAAATGTGAAGACCCGATCTCAAAGGATGAAGATCCATTTTCAAGGGTAAAGACCCGATCTCAAAGGATGAAGATCCATTTTTAAGGGTAAAGACCCGATCTCAAAGGATGAAGATCCATTTTTAAGGGTAAAGACCCGATCTCAAGGATGAAGATCCACTTTCAAGGGTAAAGACCCGATCTCAAAGGATGAAGATCCATTTTTAAGGGTAAAGAGCCGATCTCAAAGGATGAAGATCCATTTTCAAGGGTAAAGACCCGATCTCAATGGATAAAGATCCATGTTCCAAGGGTAAAGACCCGATTTCCAATGGATAAAGATCCATGTTTCAAGGGTAAAGACCCGATTTTCAATGGATAAAGATCCATGTTTCAAAGGGTAAAGACCCAAAGTTCGAAGGATAAAGTTCTTTGTTTCAAGGGTAAAGACCCGATTTCAAATGGATAAAGATCCATATTTCAAGGGTAAAGACCCGACCTCCAATGGATAAAGATCCATTTTTACAGGTAAAGACCCAATCTCCAATGGATAAAGATCCATGTTCCTAGGTAAAAGACATAGTTTCTAATAGATAAAGATCTATTTTTGGTGGGTAAAGACCTACAATTCGTAAAAATAGAACAACCAGTTATGCCAGAATTCTCAACTGATAAAAGGTCAGATGAGTTAAACCAATCTCTCGGGTCCAGAACCCAAAACCTCAAAAATTAAGTCTTATTGCTTTTCATTCTCTTTCACTAAGGTTTCAGATCATTCAAGCAGGGGGCAAACTGTAGACCCTTAATTTTTTACTCAATCCGATCCAACATGCTTTATTTAGTCCAAAATGATTTTTGTTGTTTAATTGGTCCAAAATAATTTTAATTAAATAATTTTTTACCTTAGTATATAATTTTTAGTAGTAAAAAATGAAAATAAACAAATTAAAATAAAATAAAATAAAAATTGGAGTCGAAAAAAAATCGGCAGCGAAAAGTGGTCGCGCGGGCCCGTCGGGCCAACAGTGGCTCGCCCGCAGGCCTGCGGGCTGGCACGCCCACGGGCCCATCACCAAAATTTTTGCCAGCGCAAATTTTTCAGCTGCAATTTTTAGAATTCTAATCCAATTAGGTTTTAATTTCTTTTTTTATTATTATTATTACTTACCTTAATTAATTAGGAATAAACAACATAAAAACCACTATAAATAAGGACCAATTAAACCAAATCAAAAGAGGAAAAACTTTTCATGATAGCTTTAGGTTTTGAAACCAAATCAAGGAAGGAAAGGGAAAACTCAATTCAATTGATATTTATAGCAGCAGTAGCACGAAAAAGGGAGAAGAAAAGAGGCAATCAAAGCTTGTCTTTGCAGCTAGTTCATCCAAGAAGAGTTATTTTTTGGAGAATCAACAAAAGAAAGTATGTTTTAATTCTTTTGATTTATGTTTTACAATAGCCAAATCTATAAAATTTAAGTTTTTTAAATAAAAAATCTTAGAGTTTTAATTTAATTTTTCCAAGTTTAGAACATTAAAAACGTGACTTTCTTTTCTAAAAGGATTCAAAATTGTTATTTTTTTCTTCTTAAAAACCTTAAAACACTCATTTAACATATTTTTCTACAAAACCAAAATAAAATTCTGTTTCTATTAAAATTTTAAATTAGGTTCTTTTTCATTCAAAAAACCTTAAAAGACATCTTTTCTACTTATAAAAACTTCAATTCATGTGTTTAAATTCATAAAATATCATAAAATATCAAATTGCTATTTAAAACCCTAAAAATAATTTATGGCCGAGAATCCTAAATTTCAAAGCCTAAAATCCAAAAATCATCTTTTAAACCTAAAGTAATAAACCCTAACCCTTTTAAAACCTTAAACCCTAATTTTTATGAACTTTAAACCCTTTAAAACATAAAAAACATAAAAACATAAAAAAAAAAACTCAAAAAAGCTACAGTAGCTCAATTTACTATTTTAAAAACATTAATTAAAAAATATTTCAAAAGTGTCTAAAACTCAAGTTTTATTATTTCATCATTCAAATCATAATTTGTTTAATCAAAGTGTCTTGCTAACCTTAAAAAAACATAAAACCCAATCTATTTTAATTACCTAAAAAGTCACATAGCTTAAACTTTAGAATTTCCAAAGCCTTAACACATGAGATAAAGAATCCTAAATAGAAATAGTAGCTATACTTGAACTTTTATTTGTTTTATTCAATTCCATATTTATTTATACCTTGATTTATTTCTTATGCTTTAATTTATTTAATTTTAATACTTGATTTATTTAATTTATCATGGATGGATGTTTGTTTTATATTTTGGTTAATACTTTTAATGAATGATTTATTTATTATAGATGATTATTTACTTTTATCAATCAATTTAGACTTCCAAAAGTTGTAAGAGGTATGTTTTCCACTTGGTGGGTACCTCATTAGTTAAACATCATGTAATTTAATCTTCTCTTCTATTTTAGAACTTATGTAAAGGGCATGTTTCTACCTTTTGGTGGGTGTCCTACCTAGGCATGTGATGTAAGGACATGTTTCTATCCTTGGATGGGTGTCTATTTATTTGTTTTATTTTGTTTGGACATTGCTTTGATTTTAATATAATGATGCTTTCTTTTTATTATGTGTAATATGGATAATGTTATTATACTTAAGAATTTTATAATATTAAGACCTATAAAGGAGGCCGGTTCCAATGAACCGGGCGTTGTGGGGGTGCTGGGCCATTTCTCACCTTCCCCACACGTACCCAACTTTCCAAACCCATTCGGGGTTGGGGATTCCTTAGGAATCGAGTCATCCACCCCTTTCTTTTTCCCGGCCCGTCCGGGTGGTAACTCCATTTTCTCCAGACTTAGGTTCGTGTTCTCTAAGGCCCCGAGCCTAAATAGTGCCAAAGTCGCAAGAACCATTCCACCGGGAGTGGAGGCAAAAATCTCCGCTCACACGAACCTAAGTGGAGACCCGAATCACGTAAGGACCTAAAGGGAATTTTTACAAAAGTCAAGGGCATGAGCGTAATTTTTATAAATTAGTTTAAAATCAAGAATGAATGTCGAAAATGGAAACTAGAGGTTGAAAGGAGGAGAACGGTACATTTTACGCGTCGTAAAACCACCCGGTTAGGAAGAAAAGGCAAAACCTTCAATTGAAGGGTATTTTGGTCTTTTCACTTTCACCCAAGCATCAAGTGGGACATGTATGATAATTTAAGGACCATTTTGGTAATTTTCCAAGGAGGGACACATGGCACCAAGGAGGGACACATGGCACCATCCTAGTTAAAGACACTTTTGTGGTGGTTGCATCTTAACCCTCCAAAATGAAATTAATTAAATGAATCAAAAATCATAAGTATAAAAGGGAGAGAATGAACATTTATGAAAAAAAAAAAAGAAGAAGAACTCCTCCATTTTAGAAGAGCTAGGCCGAACCACCAAAGAAGGAGAAGAGGAAGATTTTTCTCACTTTCAACTTGGATTTTCAAAGGGAAAAGCCTAATTTTAGTGTAAGGAATTCAATTCTAGTATCAATTTATTCATTTAGTTGATGTTTCTTAAGTTATCATCAAAAGAAAGATTGGGAAGAATATGGAAAAGTTAAGAAAGTGAAGAGAAATTAGATTAAATGATCCATACATGTAGAATTGATGAATAAATGGTAATTAGTAGCTTTAGATAGCAAGAATCAAGGCTTGAACATATGATTTTTATAATGTTCTTATTATGGAAGTTATGAAAATTATAGGAAATCAAAGGGATAAAGAAGAAGAAGGGAAGAAAGAATAGGACAAGCAAGGAACAAAGCAAATAAACAAGGTTTGGTACTTAAATCATTGACCTTTTCAATTAATTCACATATTTTGCATTATGGAAATTTTGAAATGGCTTGAAATGATGTTATTATGTGTGGTAAATATGTGGTAAACTGCCTTCTAGTCATTTGTAGTTAATTGATGGTGAAGAGAATAAAAAAAATAAAACAAACTAGCCCAATTTGTGTTAATTGTCTATAAACTTTGACTAACTTTTAATCATCTCTTTGGTTTGATTTTGGAAAGAGGGACCTTTAGTCCTTCCATGGTGTCATAAAAGGAGTCTAAAACTCAATTTTGCAAGAAAAAAATGAATTCCCCTCAAGTTTTGAAAGTTGGGCCGAATGGTCCCTTTTAGGTACCATTCTGCAGCTTTCATTTTGGGCAGTCCATTGAGGGGGCAAACGAAGGAAGTTTTTGACAAAATTTTACATGCATTTAGTTAACTTATGAAGGGGTTTTCCTGCAAAATTTCATCCAAAAATAAGTTTGTTTACTTGGTCAAAACTGTTACCAAAGTTGAATGATTTTCAGCAGTAAAAACAGATTTTACCATTTAGTTGTCGCGCGCCATTGTGTTGCCGATTTTACGCACCGCGCCACTATTCATTTGGTCATTTTTCTAAATGTGATAGAACTTGAATATTATGATATGGATTGATGTTAAATCATATAAAACAACATGAAGGAGAATTGGAAATGATCAGAAAGGCATCATGACAAGCTATTCCGACAATACATGCATTATGGAAAAATCATGGCTTATTGAATATCAGATCAAATTAATTAATAAATTGTTTACGCTCTACTTGGTTATGACAGAACCCTTGAGATAAGGGTATGATGCATCATACTATTATTACAGTACTGCTCATGACATGACATGATATTCCGGCTGAAGGCCGATGATTATAATGACATGATCAATGATTCAATGAATAATGGCTATTAGCACATGTGCAAGAATTATGATGAAGGATGATGAAATATGCACCATGACATATATCATCCTGTAATATCTCACCATGACAAGATATATTTATCATGACCCGTGCCTTATCCGTTGATGTTCTGTTAAACCAGTAGAGCAACCAAAATGATAAAAGCAAGAAAAATGATTTAAATTCAAATTATTCAGCCAAGCCTTTTTACCTTCTGTGTTTTGTATTTATTCCTTTCAATTATTTAAAGTATATAAATGTATGTTCAAATCATTCTTTCATTTTATTTATTTATTGCAATGATTTAAGTACCCACTAAGCAATGTTCAAATCATTCTTTCATTTTATTTAGTTTCCCTCTAAACTCGTAGGTTAAACGAGGAGACGAGATTGCAGCATGTCCTGCACAGCTGGCCTTGACTACTACTTTGGATAGGAATTTGGATGTGATTGATTGTAGCAAAATGGCATGTACATAAACTTGTATGATCTAGCAAATAAATATATTATACTGAAAAGCTAGAACACGTACACTGCTAGTAATCTAATAAATTTTATTTGGATTTAGCACTTATGTATGCAAGTATAGAAGTGTAAAGTTTTAGTGCAGGAATTGGTGGAGGATATAAGGGTGATGAATATAGAAGTGTTTGAGGAGTGTTGCGATTGTTTGATTGAGATCAAAATTGTTTTAAAAAAAATCAGTTTTTGCGACACTTGGGACCTCCATCTTTAGGGGAGGTTATAGCAAATTTTTTTTTAAAATCTGCACTTAAATTGGCTAAGTAAAATATTAAGGCACAACCACCATGAGATAACAGTCCATCTTGGTCTATAAATGTAGGCTAAGATGGGGTGTTACATTAAAAATGTTTTAAAGTGTCCAAACCCTAGTTTCATGATTTCACCATTCAAATATTAATTTAGTTAATCAAAGAGCTTTATCAACCTTTTAAAACATAAAACCTTAATCTATTTTAATTTCTTAAAAAAACTCACAATAGCTATAATTTAGATTTTTATTTGCTTTATTCAATTCTATATTTGATTTGCTTTGATTTATTTTATTTGCTTTAATTTATTTAAGTTCAATGATTGGTTTATTTTATTTATCATGGATGGATGTTTACTTTCTATTGATATTTAATACCTTTGATGAATGATTTATTTATTTTGAATAGTTATTTACTTTTATCAATTTATTTAGGTTTCTAAATGTTGTAAGAGGTATGTTTCCACTTGGTGGGTACCTCATTAGTTAAATATCATATAATTTAAATTGCTTTTCTATTTTAGAACCAATGTAAAGGGCATGTTTCTACCTTTCGGTGAGTGTCCTATTTAGGCATGGGATGTAAGGACATGTTTCCATCTTTGGATGGGTGTCCATTTATTTGCTTTGTTTGGACATTGCTTTGATTTTAATATAATGATGCTTTCTTTCAATTATTGTGTGTAATGTGGATAATATTATTATACTTATGAATTTTATAATATTAAGACCTGTAAAGGAGGCCGGTTCCAATGAACCGGGCGTTGTAGGGGTGCTGGGCCATTTCTCACCTTCCCCACATGTACCCAACTTTCCAAACCCATTAGGGGTTGGGGATTCCTTAGGAATCGAGTCATCCACCCCTTTTGTAACACCCCCGATACCCTATATAAGTACTATACATATACTTAGTATATATACAGTAAGTATATAAAGTATAAGGATGTCGCTTTTCGTTATCTTTTAAAAACCTGTAACATAGTTCAAACCATAATACGTTAAGTTAAATAACATTTACAAAATCATTATCTTTATCAAAACTCCATTTATACATATAAATATTCTCTCACCAGAAATACATCATAATTAAAAGTTTTAAATGTATGCATTACCCTCTAGTTGGTCTCGACAAACTTTTACTCTTCTCGTGGCATAACGAAAGACTTCATATCCTCCACCAAGCTACCTGCGCGATTACACATCCGCGCTAAGCCCGAGAGCTTAGTAGTACAAAAATAACATATAAACATACATTATAAAAATACTAACATATAATGATATCTCAATTCCATGTGCCATTAGTTTCTTATCATGTTTTCCTTTTAAATTGCACCTTTCATATATCTTAACTAATTTCATGTATTATATACATATCATTTTTACCAACCACAATTCATCACTAATAATCACCATCAACATACTAATACCCACATTACATATCATATCATTATCACCAATCATCAATCCAACATTAATACTCACAATCAATATTTCAATATACATATTACATAACATTTCATGTCATTATTTTATTCACAATTCATCAACCATGAATCACATTTCCAACCAAATTCACCATAGATTTCATTACTCGTTTATTACAACATTTATATATATCATATTGACAACAACGATAGACTCGGGCCCAAACGACACTAATATGCCATTCAATTTTCAGAGTAATGCTTTGGTTCATTCATCACATTTATCATTATCATAGACCCAACTAGGCTTCAAGGATTAGGTTCAACCAAGCTTCAAGGGGAGCAAAGCATGCTAAGCATCAACCCAACTTGGCTTCAAGAACCAATCCAACCTAGCTTTAAGGGTTGTAACATCTCAATTAGGCTTCAAGGACTTAGCCAACCTAACTTCAAGAGATTGTTACTCATTTTAGGCATGCCACCAACAACAAACTCTGAAAATGGAATAACACATTAGTTACACAATTCATTTATTACTTTCATTCTCAATTCTCATCATCAATTAGGCAAACATGCCTTATGTCTTTCAATTGAATCATCATAGCCAATCACAATGGCTTCACATCACATTTGAATCATCATTATACATATACAACATCAATTATATTAGCTAAACAAACCGATCATTAGCTTTACATCTCTTTATGTCTCAATTCACATTATACACTTCATTATTCAAGCATACATAATCAATTTCATTGCACACGTATCTTAAATTCATCATCATATAAACAACATATCCCTTTATAACATTTCAATCATTATTATCAACCATGATGATCTCACATTTCATCATTTCTCAAAACACATTGACAACATTCATTATTAAGACATTTATTATAATAAATTGCATTGCACATACCTTTTTGGATGATCCTCATCTCTTCCACACTATACAAGTCATAATATTAGTCACATTGTTCATATAACATACTACCATTCACAAGATTCACAATGCAGAACATAACATTGTTTATACATAATCATATGCATCATTGATACAATATTTCATAGTACATATCACATTACCATTCACAATGCATATAGCCTAACATTGTTCATATGCTTCATCAATCTCATCAAATGTGTGTTATAATCTCAACATCATATGAATGTATGTTCCACATATATTTATTTAGATCATTCTTTGTTTTCAAAGTGTTTAGAGTGTTTATGTTTAGGTTTAGGAACAACAAAACCTTTGAAGAATCAAAACAAAGTGAGAAAAATCAAGAACCATCACAGTAGCAAACACCTTCATGGGACACGGCCAAGCTTGTGGCCGTGTCTCTCAAAACCAATTGGCAGTAGCAAACACATGCATAAGACACGGCCGTGTCCCTCCAAAATCAATCCAACACGGCTCAATTTTCCTTGACTTGGCCGTGTCTCTCATGAATTGGCCGTGTCTCTCCTTGCTTTTGGCCGTGTCACTCAAGAACAAAACCCTATTTGTGGCCAAAACACTTCTAATTGAATTTAAACACATGATACACAACATAAACTCATTCAAATGGATGTAATCAAAGTCATTAACACTTATTTTGCATGTTTAACACAATAATCACAATTAACCATACATTTAATCATTCATCACATCAAAACCCTAAAACCAAATTCACTCTTGATCTTCCACTATCAACCTCCACATAACTTACCATATTCAAGACCAAACCAATCACCAATTCAATCTTTTAACTTACAATCAATTCTAACACTTATAAACACAATTCAAACACACCAAATCATCACATCAACACATCACAATTCACCTTAGACACAACTTCAAGATTAACAAAAGAAAACAAGAGAGTACTAACCTTAGATGAAGAAATTTCACAAATCTCCAACTTCATCCTTTGATTCATCCTTCAATTTGATGTTAGAAATCAAAACACCTCATTTGCTCTTCCTTTCCCTTTGGTAGCCGGCCACACCAACAAAGAAGAGAGAAAAAGAATACAAATTCAACTTCTCTTCTTCTTTAAATATCCACCAAGCAATTTAACAAGACAATTACCTAATTGCCCTCATCCATTCAACTTAACTTTTGTCACTTATATGCCCTTTCTAGTAATTTCACTTAACACAAGTTAAAATATCCTCTTACCTTGACTCCCCATTTGACCAACTTATATGTTATATATATTACAATATACACAACATATACATTTTCTTAACACACTCATTTCCTTTACAAATACATATATACATTTAATTAAAATCAAAACAACAATTGTATCCAACTTCTAGGGCACACATTGGGATATTACACCTTTCTTTTTTTTCGGCCCGTCCGGGTGGCGACTCCATTTTCTCCGGACTTAGGTCCGTGTTCTCTAAGGCCCTGAGCCTAAACAGTGACGAAGTCGCAAGAACCATTCCACCGGGGGTGAGGGCGAAAATCCCCGCTCACAATGGCGACTCCATTGGGGATAAAAGAAGTTGATTCCGTTGGTTTTTTTTATTATTCTATTCTTTCTTATAACGATATTATCCATTGCATCATCTTATATTGCATCATGTGCGTGAGTTAGGACACCCGTGTTACCCGTGTTATGTTATGTAAGGGATACCATACTTTCACTCAAGGTATGGAGATCGAGCATGGCATAACCACTCATAGCCTCATACCATTTGGTATATACTTGATATGGGAACCTAATTCTTTTTACCCAAAGACTAAAGCTCATGTAATTGGCCTAGTTACTTTCCTTAGGTTTTTACCCCAAATGCATGTTGTTTGACTATGGTTCATTTATCTTAGCTTAAATCATGGCTTATTTGGTTTGTTCTTTTTCTAATATGACCCAAGTACATTTGCAAGCTCAAAATAAATTTTTCTTTAAAGTCCAAAAGACCAAAGCTATTTTCAAAACTTTTCAAGATGGCCTTTGGACATAAGACTTTTCTAAAAATAAATCAAAAATTCTTTTTCTCATGGCCCAAATACTAAGACCAAAATCCATCTTTTTACAATGGGCTTAGAAACAGAATTATTTTTAAAGAGCTTGCAAATTAGTTAGGTCAATTATGAAATACCAAAAATCAATTGTGGGCCTAGTTTACACTAAGAATAAATTAACCATGGGCTTGTTTTTGGCATGAATCATTAGTTACCTTTTTCAAGTGAGAAATATATCTGTAATAAACCTCTTAATTTAGTTTTAATCCAATATAGCATAAAAGCTACTTTAGTTGGTTGAATGGATTAAAACTTAATTAATGGGAATTATCATGGATGGATTTCCATTTTCGAAAATATAACTATTGGTTGAAACGTCCGAGGGAATTATTCGAAAGCAAGATACCCCATGTTGGTATTTTGTTAACCATATACCTATTTGTCCTTGTTTTGTATATTGTTTGTGCATACATGCATACATACATTTGCATCTCATATCATTGATCCTTTCTGGCTCATAGACCTGAAGTGCAGCAATTCGAGAGCATACAACTACACCACCTACAACATTTCAAGGATGGATGCAAACCAGCTAAGGGACATAGTTGATGAAGTTGTCAAAGCTAGGATGGCTAAGCTACGAGATCAATTGGTTGAAATTATGAGGACCCAGTTGATTCAAATTCTAGAGATCATCAACAATGCTAATGAGGCATCTCCCATTGACATAAGAAAGAAGGAAAAGGCAATATTAACAAGGAACATGTCTACTGATAGAGATTGAATGAAAAATGAGAGATCAATCCCTATTCTACAAGACCAACCGAACCATGTGCTATCTAAGTGGAGCAATAAGAGCGGCTATCACCTTAGTGGGAAAAGTCAAAGGGAAAGAGGAGGTGTTGAGAAAGATGCAACAACTAAGCCAACAAAGAAGCATAAATTTTAAGACTTAAGGGAGCCTTTGTCAAAGATGTTAGAAAATCTAATGAAAATGGATTTGCTACAACCATTGGCACCCTAGCCTCTACATAAGCCTCTACCGCCAAATTTTGATGCCAAGGTCTTCTGTCAATTCCATCAAATGCAAGGGCATGAGATAGATAAATGTGTTCGATTAAGGCATGAAATCCAAGATTTGATTGACAGTGGAAAGCTGCCTGAGCTTGATAAGCCCAACACTAAGAATAATCCTCAACCTAAATTTGGAAGGGCATCATCGCTTACAACCTTCATGAAGAGTTTTATCTTGTCACCTTGTCATGATATGGATAGAGAAGCTGCTAAAGATGATATGCTACTAAGTAAGCTTGGACTAATTGTGGATGATGAAGCAATGATCCTTGATGATGGAAAAAATCCTTGAGATGTCTAAATAAATGAAGCATCTTCGACTCCAACCAAACGAATTTTCCTTAGCTTGAATGTTGCTTTTCAATTTTACTTTCTTTAATATTTAACCTGGAACAATCGTGTTTTTTAAATTTAAATTTATTTAAATAAATTACTTTTATCAAAAATTTTGTTGGTCTTTGTTCATTTTGGTGCTCAACCGATGAGGAACTTAGCTTGATGTTTATAAATTCATATATCTAGGCATCATGACTTGAATAACTTTACTAGCTGAGGGAATTGCTCTATAGCATTGAGTTGTGTATGCTTACTTAGAGAGGGCTTCTGCATAATTACCTTTGTTTGGGTCCTAGTCAGTCTTAGAACATGCTTAGACAAACTTTCGAGGTGAAATTGAACTCTACTTATTTAAGGGAGAGATGATCTAGACATTGTTTGGTTAGCCAACAACTAGTATCCACCCAATTAAATATCAATCTCTAGTTGTCCCTTTGAGCCTTCATAAAATTTTAGCTTTCTTTTCATTGGCTTACAAACCCCAATGACCTACCCTGAGCTGTTGTGATACTTTTGGCAAGTCTTATAATCACTAAGATGAAGAGGCAAGAAGATCAAAGAAAATAATGATTAGTCCAGATCATAGGTGAAATTCTCAAGACCATGAAGCTAGTTGAAGTTCTCAAAACCATAAGGGTGGTTGAAGTTCTCAATACCATAAGGGTAGTTGATGTTCCCTTAATATCTCCAATATATCAAGACAACATCAACATCGGAGTAACAAATTATTTATCCCTATTAAAGAAGATTTATGTCACTCCACTCATCCATTATTGGAAGCCCAAGTTAGTACAAACAAGATAACTCGTTTAGAGCTAGAACCCAAAAAAAAACAAACAAACAAACAAACTTAACAAAAAAAGAGAGAGAAGAAAAGAAAACAAAAAAAAAACAAAAGAAAAGGAAAAGAAAAGGAAAAGGAAAAAAGAGAAAAAGAAAAGAAAAGAAAACCTAAAAAGGCGGTTCAAAAAGCCAACTGAGTTCTCTTTTACCTAAGACAACAAAAAGGCTTCCATTTGGTTTATAATGACGGATTGACTTGAATTGGTCCAACCCAACCAAAGATTCGATCAAAATCAAAGGAAAAGGAGAAAGACCATCCAGTTCTTGAAAGTTCTGTACTTGACAGTCCTACAAGGAAGGAGGTCAAAGTGATAAAATACTCAAAGAAAGGAAAGAGTAAGAAAAATGAAAAGAAAGAAAAGGGAGAAGAAGAAAAGAAATGAATTTGGGTCTTAAACTTTTTGCAAGGGTAAAGAATGTCCTAATTAAGATCCAGATTAACGCCAAGAAGATAGGAGGAATTTGGAGTCTAGCAAGATTGCCTCCAAGCTGCCTAAAATTCAAACAAGAAATTTGTAGTGTGAGGGTTTGTCCATTGTGTCACATCAACCCCAACTTACAAATAGCCTTCACTAAAACCCGTGTCCCTTATAGACCCCATTTCAAGCCTATCAAAGACCTATTGATCTCTCTTGATAGGTAGAGTCTATTAGTGGAGATAGTTTGGATAAGCATGCATATTAGATAGACAATATTTAAACTCAAATGAGACCTCTGGCCAAGTAATGTGTATGTGCCTATCTGAAGTGCAACAATTCTTGCTTAAATAGAATTGATTCCCGAGTTTAGTACGGTAACTAGGGTTGTCATGTTATAGATATGTTAATTTGGAAAAATCAAGTCCTGAGGTACATTGACATTAATTTGGCAAAGCCAACATTTGATTTCAAAATCAAAATTCAAAAAAAAAAGGAAAGGAAAAAAAGTGTTTTGTCATACAAAGCCTTCGAGCTAAGGGAAGTATGTTGAATTGATTATTGGCAAGGTCATGAAGAAACTACCAACTGACAAGCTGAAACATAGTTTGAAATGGATGCATCCTTGACTCTGCTGCTTAGGGTCTTCACCACTCATGTTTTCAACATCTTGAAGACAAAAGCAACAAATGTAAAAGCTTTTGATCATTCCAATGCAAGACTTGAACAAGCGTCAAAACAGAAGCAATGAGAACACTTCTGCTGATCACCTTGGTCTGTGAGTCGATGGAACAACTGTAAGTATTATTCATGCATATCATGCATACATGAGCATATCACATCGCACTTTCATGTCTTGTATTGTCTATTCCTTGGCAAATTGAACAGCAAACACCCTGTGAAGTAAAGAATCAAAAGAAGATATCAAATCAGGGGGGCATAGAAAGCCCATTGCTTGAGAAAGCTCTAGTAATCTAGCAAAGAGAAGAAATACATGCTTGTGCGAAGAACTAGACAACAACAACATCAATCAGAGTCCGCATAGAAAAATCATGGGTTTGAGCCTACACAGGGGGCAAAGTTTCTCCTTTTCAATTTTTTGAGTTTATATATAAAACATTTTCAAACTCACTTGCAAATATCTCGCCACGCAGGGGGAAAAGGAGAGGATATGAAGGCTAATTAAAAATAGCTGAATTTTTGCAAAAAGGAAGAATAAAAGAATGAAACATTAGAACTCTCAAAAGAATGAAGATGCAAAAGACAAAAGATCAGTTCAGCTAAAAAAGCTGAAGCCAGGGTAAAGACCCGACCTCCAATGGATAAAGATCCATGTTGCAAGGGTGAAGACCCGATCTCAAAGGATGAAGATTCATTTTCAAGGGTGAAGACCCAATCTCCAAGGATGAAGATCCATTTGCAAGGGTGAAGACCCGATCCCAAAGGATGAAGATCCATGTTTCAAGGGAAAAGACCCGATGTCAAAAGATGAAGATCCATTTTCAAGTATGAAGACCCGATCTCAAAGGATGAAGATCCATTTTGAGGGTGAAAAACCACAATGCATAGAATAACCGGAGCAATCAGACTTCTCAAATGATAAAAGGTCAGTCAAACTCAGTCTCGGGTCCAAGCACCCAAATTAAATTCAATATCGGGT
The DNA here is from genome assembly GCA_947685225.1 of Garcia nutans. Classification (NCBI taxonomy): domain Eukaryota; kingdom Viridiplantae; phylum Streptophyta; class Magnoliopsida; order Malpighiales; family Euphorbiaceae; genus Garcia; species Garcia nutans. The sequence goes on along the minus strand of CANTUV010000035.1, from coordinate 23,726,744 downwards.
CCAGAACAAAAAATACCCTTAGGTCCAGAACCTGGAATCTTTTCTAAGTCTAGAACTTAGCTCGAGTCCAGAACCCAATTTTTAATTAGGTCCAAAACCTAGAACCTCTTCTAAGTCCAGAACTTAGCTCGGGTTCAGAACCCAAATTCAATCCAAGCTTTGGTCCAAGTACCCAATCTTGGGTCCAAGTACCCAATTTCGGGTCCAAGTACCCAAATCCAATTCAATCTCGGGTCCAAGCACCCAAATTCAATTCAATCTCGGGTCCAAGTACCCAATTCCAATTGAACATCAGGTCCAAGCACCCAAATTCAATTCAGTCTTGGGTCCAAGTACCCATTCTCGGGTCCAAGTACCCAAATCAAATAAATTTTGGGTCCAAATACCCAAATCAAATCAATTTTAGGTCTAAGCACCCAATCTCAGGTCCAAGCACCCATTCTCTGGTCGAAGTACCCAAATCAATTCAAGCTCGGGTCCAAGTACCCAATCTCAGGTCCAAGTACCCAAATCAAATCCAATCTTGGGTTCAAATGCCCAATCTCGGGTCCAAGTGCCCAATCTCGAGTCCAAGTACCCAAATCAAATCAATTTCGAATCCAAGTACCCAATCCTAGGTCCAAGTGCCCAAATTCAATCAATCTCGGGTCCAAGTACCCAAATCAAATCAATTTCGGGTCCAAGTACCCAAATCAAATCTAATCTCGGGTCCACGTACCCAAATCAAATTTAATATGGGGTCCAATTACCCAATCCCAGGTCCAAGTACCCGAATTTAATCCAATCTCGGGTCCAAGTACCCAAATCAAATCAGTCTCGGGTCCAAGTACCCAATCTCGGGTCCAAGTACCCAAATCAAATTCAATCTCGGGTCTAAGTACCCAATCTCGGGTCCAAGTATCCAAATCAAATTCAAGCTCAGGTCCAAGTACCCAATCTCTGGTACAAGTACCCAAATCAAGTCCAAAACTTGAACTGGGTCCAGAACCCAAAACAAATTCAAATAATCAACTCATCAAAAATTAAGTCTTATTGCTTTTCACTCTCTTTCACTAAAGTTTTAGATCATTCAAGTAGGGGGCAAACTGTAGACCCTTAATTTTTGACCCGGTCCTGTATAATATATTTTAATTAGTTAAAAATAATTTTTGTTGTCCGATATATTTTAGTTAGTCCAAAATAATTTTTATGGTATCTTAATTAATTTTAATATTTATTTTAGTAAAAAATGGTTAAATGAATAAAAAGTCAAAAATAATAAAAAATAAAAAATAACAAAAAAATCGGCGACGGAAATTGTCGCCGAAAGTCAGCGCGGGCCCGTGGGCATTTCGCCAGCAGGAATTTCCTGAGGGCGAAATGGCCTAGAAGCTCATTCCGCGTGCGCTTCCGTAGCCAGCTGCGGCAGCTTTTTTCGCCAGCGCAGTTTTTCCGCAGCATTTTTTTTTCGCCAGTGAAATTTTTCCGACACAAATTTTTTGAAACCTAATGCAATTAGGTTTTGGTTTCCTTTTCTTATTGAATATTGTATGCCATGAATAATTAGAATTACCCATAGAATTCTTCTATAAATATGGACTAAACAACACAAAAAAGGGGGAGAAAATAAGGAACAGAAACTTGAACAAAGTGGAAACTAAATCTGTGAAGGAAAACTGGGAACCAAGCTGATTTTTTGAGAGAGCTGAAAATCAATTCAAACAATTCATCAAAGGTATCAACTGCCTTTGATTTGGTTGATCCAAGAAGCAATTTTGGTGCAACCCCACGAAAGAAGGTTTGAATTCTTAATTTCTTTTATTTGGTAACAGTAGCTAAATTATCAAATTGTGTCTTTTAATTCAAAAACCTTAGAACCTCAATTCACTTTTTCTAAAGTTTAAAAACCTTAATTCATTGCTTTGTTTTCCAAAAAGTTTAAAGTTGTTATTTTTGTTTCTTCAAAACCCCAAAACCAAAATTTATTTTCCAAAATTTCAAAACTCTAAATTGTATTCTGTTTCCTTCCAAAAGACTTAAAAACATCTTTTTTTGCTTTTATAAATTTTAAATCATGTTGTTTATCTTCATAAAACTTCATAAAATTATCAATTGATTTTCCAAATCCTAAAAATAACTCATTACCCGAAACCCTAAATTCAAAAATCCTAAAACCCTAATTCAACTCCAAAACCTAAAATAGTGAACCCTAACCTCCTTAAAACCTTAAACCTTAATTTTTTCTAAACCCTAATCCTTTAAAACTTTAAAAAACAATATAAACACAAATATTTAATTTTACACAGTAAGCTTGAAACCATAATTCAATGAATAGCCATAAACCATAAATCAAAAATGTTTTAAAGTGTCCAAACCCTAGTTTCATGATTTCACCATTCAAATATTAATTTAGTTAATCAAAGAGCTTTATCAACCTTTTAAAACATAAAACCTTAATCTATTTTAATTTCTTAAAAAAAACTCACAGTAGCTATAATTTAGATTTTTATTTGCTTTATTCAATTCTATATTTGATATGCTTTGATTTATTTTATATACTTTAATTTATTTAAGTTCAATGCTTGGTTTATTTTATTTATCATGGATGGATGTTTACTTTCTATTGATATTTAATACCTTTGATGAATGATTTATTATTTTGAATAGTTATTTACATTTATCAATTTATTTAGGTTTCCAAATGTTGTAAGAGGTATGTTTTCACTTGGTGGGTACCTCATTAGTTAAATATCATGTAATTTAAATTGCTTTTCTATTTTAGAACCAATGTAAAGGGCATGTTTCTACCTTTCTGTGGGTGTCCTATTTAGGCATGGGATGTAAGGACATGTTTCCATCTTTGGATGGGTGTCCTTTTATTTGCTTTGTTTGGACATTGCTTTGATTTTAATATAATGATGCTTTCTTTCAATTATTGTGTGTAATGTGGATAATATTATTATACTTAAGAATTTTATAATATTAAAACCTGTAAAGGAGGCCGATTCCAATGAACCGGGTGTTGTGGGGGTGCTGGGCCATTTCTCACCTTCCCCACACGTACCCAACTTTTTGAACCCATTAGGGGGTTGGGGATTCCTTAGGAATCGAGTCATCCACCCCTTTCTTTTTTCTCGGCCTGTCCGGGTGGCGACTCCATTTTCTCCGAACTTAAGTCCGTGTTCTCTAAGGCCCCAAGCCTAAACAATGCGGAAGTCGCAAGAACCATTCCACTGGGAGTGGGGGCAAAAATTCTCGCTCACACATACCCTCATCAACAACATTATCACAAGTAATACTAGAGTTTAAGGATGAAGCACTTACCTCATTAGAGTCATCACTATCTCCCATGGCCATGAGGCAAAGCTTTAAAATTCATTGCTCCTCTTCCTCTTCTTCACTTGAGGAATCATCATCCCAAGTAGCCTTGAGAACTTTCTTCTTTCCTTTGTCCCATTTCTTCTTGTTCATGATTTTGGGACATTCATTTTTGATATAGTCCTATTTGCCGCATTCATAACACTTAACTTCATTTTTCTTGTCTTTGTCTTTAAAGGAAGATTTGGAGAATGATCCCTTGTTAGCTTGCATCTTCCTTTTCTCTTCCAGTCACTTACCCTTTTTGATAGCATGGCCATCTCTTCATCATCATCACTATCACTTTCACTTAAGCACTCAACTTCTTTTATAGCTTTATGATGGCGTGGTGATTGGCTAAGGTGGCTGGTGGTGAAGATTAAGTTGACAAAGGCTAGGATGAAAGGTTTGGGTGAGAGATAGATGATTGTTTTTGGAAATAAACAAAACCCAATTGTTTTTGGAAACTAATAAAACCCTAATGTGATTAACATTTTCTTTTCTTATTCAAAATCTGATCTTCCCAAAATATACAAAGACACCCTTTAAAAAGGGAAACAAGAGACATAATGGCCATAAAACCTCATGTCGGTTACAAATAGCCATAAACTCCATTTGAAAACCAATAACGTAACATTTAAAGACATAATTAGTGGCCATAAAACCTCATGTCAGTTACAAACAGCCATAAACTCTAATTAAGGTTTGAAACATCTATTGCCCAATCTAAAAGGTGTTCTAACGAATTATGGGCTCAAATGGACTGAAATTTATAGTCTATGAGCAACCAAGTGGGCTTTAATTGTTTTCTTCAAAGATGATGGCTTGAAAAAGCCCAAAAGGCCTCAAAAGGAGCTGTAATTTCATATTGAACATGCCACCCCCACTAAGCCCATCTTCACTTGGGGGGGTCTTCATCATCTTCACTAATAGAATCAAGACCAAGGCCCATGTCAAAGACATCTTGAAAGGCTAGGCTAGATGGACCTCCATCATTCTCCCCTTCTTGAAAAGTTTCTACTTGGGCAGAAGTTGACATAGTGTCTTCCTTGAATTTGGCTAAGTCACTTACATTGAAGGTGTTTGAAATCTTGTAAGTTGGGGGTAGCTCAACTTTGTAAGCATTTTGATTTACCTTCTTTATGACCTTGTAAGGATCTTCAACCTTGGGCATAAGTTTATTCTTTCTTTTAGAAGGGAATCGTTCCTTCCACAAGTGAACCCACACTAGGTCACCTTCTTTAAACTCCACGACAGGTTTCAGCTTGGCATGTATCTTGTAGGCTTCATTTTTTTTTTCTGAATATGTGCTTTTGCTTTAGCATGGAGTTTGACAATTTCAGTAGCTCTATCCTCGGCCTTTAAGTTAGAGGGAATACTAGAATGTGCTTTGCTCAAATCAAGAGGAACAATTGGATTAGTTCTATAAACTAATTCAAAAGGAGTAAAATTTGTAGTCTTACTCTTCATACTATTGTAAGCAAATTCAGCATGAGCCAATAAGGAATCCCAATTCTTCACTTTCCCCTTCAGCAAACTTCTCAAAATATTGCCCAAGATTTGATTGACCACCTTAGTTTGTCCATCTGTTTGAGGATGAAAGGATGTGCTAAACTTCAAGGTAGTCCCTAACCTTGCCACAAATGTCTCCAAAAATGACTCAAAAACTTTACATCCCTATCACTCACTATACTCCTAGGAATTCCATGGAGTTTTACAACATTTTCAAAGAAGAAATTCAGAATATGAGATGCATCATTAGTTTGTTACAAGCAATAAAATGAGCCATTTTTGAGAACCTATCTACTACAACCATAATGGAATCATGATGTCTTCTTGTTCTTGGCAAGCCAACAATGAAATCAATACTTACATCTTCCCACATTGAGCTTGGAATCAGTAAAAGCATGTATGGTCCGTGAGCTTGTGTAGTCATCTTGGATTGTTTACAAGTATTATAGCCCTCAAAGAGTCTTGAATCCTCTTTCCACATCTTTAGAATTGCTTCCCTTAAAGAGCTTTGAGGAACACAAATAGCATCAAGCTTGAACAGATAACCATCATGAATAGTGAAGTCCCTAAATACACCATCTTTCCTAACTCTCTCCCTATCACTCTTATACAAGGTCTTAATATCCTCAAATCCTATTACATGAGCATTCATGGTACTAAGAACCTCATATCTCCTAGACAATGCATCAGCCACCTTATTGCTTGGACCATCCCTATACTTCACTAAAAAATCAAAGGATTGCATGCATTTAACCCAAGATGTTGTCTTTTACTTAACTTAGCTTGACTTTGTATGTATTTGAGGGCTTGATGGTCAGTAAATAACATGAAAGAATTAGACAACAAATATGTACTCCAATGTCTTAGAGCACAAATTAAGGCATAGAACTCAAGATCATAGGCAGAATATTTTCTCCTACACTCATTCAACTTTTCACTAAAAAATGCAATAGGTTTGCCTTCTTGACTCAAAACACCCCCCTATCCCAACCCCACTAGCATCACACTCCAATTCAAAAGGTAAATTGAAATTAGCAAGGCTAAAACAGGAGCTTTTGACATTGCATTCTTTAAAGTGTTAAAAGCAAGGGTGGCTTGAGATGTCCATTTAAACATCCCCTTTTTCATGCAGTCTATTATAGGACTTGTTATAGTACTGAAACCCCTAAGGAATCTCCTATAAAAAGAACAAAAACCATGAAAACTCCTTACTTGAAATAGATTATTTGGAATAGGCCAATCAACAATAGCCTTAACCTTTTCAGAATCCATACTTATCCCACCTTTAAATACAACATACCCTAAAAAACTAATGGTGCTATCACAAAAATGACATTTCTCTACATTAGCATACAATGATTTATGGTCCAAAACCTCAAAAACAAGTCTAAAATGCATATAATGCTCATGTAAACGAGTACTAAAGATCAGAATATCATCAAAGTATACCGCCACAAATTTGTTAAGGAAAGGTTTAAGCACCTCATTCATGGGCCGCATAAAGGTGGAAGGTGAATTAGAGATTCCCATTGGCATGACCAACCATTCATATAACCCCACATTGGTCTTGAAGGCTGTTTTCCTCATCACCTTCTCTAACATGAATTTGGTAGAATCTATTTGCAAGATCAATCCTTGAGAAAACTGAAGCTCCATGCAATTGGTCAAGCATGTCATCAAGCCTTGGAATAGGAAACATGTACTTGATTGTTATCTTGTTAACAGCCCTTGAATCTATCACCATTCTCCACTTGACATTCTTTTTAGGAACAACCAAGGCCGACACAACACAAAGAGAAACACTTTCCCTTATAAACCCTCTCTTTAACAATTCATTAACTTGCTTTTGCAATTCATCACTCTCTTTAGGACTCATTCTATAAGAGTGTCCCAGAATAAAATTGATCTCATGTTGTATTATTCTTAGAGGGGCCAACCCGATAGGTAAAGTGTTTGGGAAAACTCTCTCAAACTCACTAATTCATTTGGAATCGCATGATTCTGTTTGGACCCATCCTCCAAGTCAATTGGAACAAATCTAGGCAACCCTTCCATGATCTCACTCTTCTCATCATTGGATAACAATCCAACCACCCCTAACTTCTCTCTTCTTCTTTCACTTCTTGGGCAGTAACGGTTTGAGCAAGATTGTATTACTCTCATGGAAAAAGGTGTAAGTATTGGCTTTTCCTTGGTGTTGTGCATCCTTATCATACAACCAAGGCCTCCCAAGAAGCAAGTGACAAGCTGTCATTGGGATAACATGGCAGCTCACCTCATACACATATTGCCCAATTGCAAAAGGAACTAGACACTTCTTAGTGACCTTAATTTCATGCTCAGAGTTTAGCCATGCCAACCTATAAGGGGTGTTAATTGGCTCAATTTTTAGTCCCAACTTCGCAACCATTTCATTGGATATAACATTCTCACATGCACCACTATCAATAATAACATCACATAATTTGTTTTTTGTCAAACATCTAGTGTGAAATAGGGATTTCATCCTCCAATCCTCCTCATTCTTCTCAATATTTAGAATACACATCACCACTAAACACTCCCCATCTTCCATTGAGTCACGAACAAGGGTTGCTCCCTCGTCAACATTCAGTTCACTATTTACCACAACAGAATCAGCATGGTATATTTCTTCCTCAATCTCCTCTATCTCTCTGAGGGTCATTATTTTCCTTGAAGGACATTCGGATTGGAAGTGTCCATACCCTTGTCATTTGAAATATTTCAAAGCATTCTTAGAGGTACTTTTGAATGGTGGAACAGATTGGGTATTTTTTGGAGTGCTGGAAGAGTTTTTAAAAGGGGGTTTTGGTGAGGGTGTGTATGTGGATTTTATAGGGGCAGAATTAGAGCCGCTAGAGCTTGGATTGTAAGGTAATGAGGTATAGTTAGAATGTTTGGTATTGGTTCTGTTTTGGTGCGAATGCTTCAAACTTGCCTCGCTTCTCAAAGCCAATCTCTTCAATTCAATAAGGGACTCATAAGGGTAGAAGCTTACCATGTCTTGGATGTCAAGATGCAAACCTTGGAGAAAATGCCCCATGATCAGATCCTCTGTCTCCTTTACCTCACACTTCAACAAAAATTCCTCAAATTCCATGGTGTATTGTTCCATAGTTTTAGTGTCTTGTTTGAGGCTCAACATTTGCTCAATTATTTTCTATCTATAATGGGGTGGTAAGAACACCGCATCCATCTCCTCTTTCATCCTATCCCATTAAGTAATTCGAGGCCTTCCTTCCCTCATTCTTCGCTTTTGCAAATTATCCCACCAAAGGGCAGCATATCCCTTCAATCTCATAGCAGCAAGCTTCATCCTTTTTTCTTCGGTCACCTCCCTCGGTTCAAAGGATCTCTCCATTGAGTATACCCATTCAAGATAGGCATCAGCATCAATCTTACCATGAAATTCTAGTAATTCGATTTTATAGTTGAAAACTCTTCTTGCCTTTCAACATGGATGGGTGGTGGAAAATGCCTTCCCCCTCGGTCATGACCTCCATGAAGTAGTCCTCACCCTCTTCCTCTAAAACCTCAATGTCCTAACATAAGGTGCTGGTCCTCCTCTTTGAAATCGCCATTAGTCAGTTCCTCTTTGTGAGCATTTTGGGTATTTAGAGGGTATTTTGGATAAGCATTTCCAGGGCCCGATTCTTGGGCTTAAGAACTTCCATTTCTAGCCTCATTTTCTCGATTGCCAAGGCTAGATCTTGATCTTCTGACATGACATTTTTGTCTTTGTCAGAAGATGTTTGTTGGTTATTAGACATAACAAAAAAAAAACACAAATGAAAGGGAAAGAAAATAAGGATATTGTCTCTGATGCCAACTGATGGCGTGGTGATTGGCTAAGGTGGCTGGTGGTGATGATTAAGTTGATAAAGGCTAGGATGAAAGGTTTGGGTGAGAGATATATGATTGTTTTTGGAAATAACCAAAACCCAATAGTTTTTGGAAACTAATAAAACCCAAATGTGATTAACACCTTCTTTTATTATTCAAAATCTGATCTTTCCAAAGTACACAAAAACACCCTTTAAATAGGAAAACAAGAGACATAATGGCCATAAAACCTTATGTCAGTTACAAACAGCCATAAACTCCATTTAAAACCAATAAGGTAACATTTAAAGACACAATTAATGGCCATAAAACCTCATGTTGGGTACAAACAGCCATAAATTCTATTTAAAACCAATAAAGTAACATTTAAAGACACAATTAAGGTTTGAAACAGCTATTGCCCAATCTGAAAGGTGTTCCAACGAATTATGGGCTCAAATGGACTGAGATTTATAGTCTATGAGCAACCAAGTGGTCTTTGATTGTTGTGTTCAAAGATGATGGCTTGAAAAAACCCAAATGGCCTCAAAAGAAGCTGTAATTTCATATTAAATATGCCACCCCCACTAAGCCCATCTTCACTTGGGGTGTCTTCATCATCTTCACTAATAGAATCAAGACCAAGGTCCATGTCAAGGACATCTTGAAAGGCTAGGCTAGATGGCCTCCATCATTTTAAGTGCTATTATTTTCTTCTTCTCTTTCTCACCTTTGTCATATTCCTTTTCAATGTACATCTTATGAGTGAGAAATTTTCCAGCATGCTCGTTGGTCCTTAGCTTGCTAAGGTCATGAGCTTCTTCAATTGAAGAAACCTTTGACTTGAAGTTCTTCTTTGGGTGTGCTCTCAAGATTTTGTTGTTCACATCCTCTTGAGCATAGATCTTACCATACTTCTTCAAGTCATTTACAATTGCTAGCAACCAATATGTCATCTCAGTGAGATTCTCACTTGGCGTCATTTTGAAGAGTTCATTCTCATGCACAAGCATTTGTATTTTTATGGACCTCACTTAGTTGGTGTCCTTATGATAGTTCTCAAGAGTCTTCCAAATGCCATATCCAGTAGTAATCTGTTGGACTCTTCCCAATTCCTCTCTTGACATGGAATTGACTAAGATAGAGCTAGCTCGATTGTTCTTATATAGAGCCCTCTCTTGTGCTTCAGTCCATTATGCTCTAGGGATAGGCACTTGGACTCCTTCAACTTCTTCTATAGGGGCTTTCCATTTATTGAAAACACACTATCATATCTCAATTCCTTTAGTATCTAGGAATATAAACATCTTGTATTTCCAACAAGAATAATCAGTTCAATCAAAATAGGGTCTGAGATGGGAATTTAGGCTCCCATGGGAAGAAGCAATGGTAGCGGTGGTGGAAGTTGAGGTGGTTGGAGGAGGAATTTCTGCCATTGTAGATCTAAATTTCACAATTAAGTTTTATGAAAATTTTGAGGCTCTTATTGTAATATCCTTGATCTTGGTGAAATTAAATAAGTATTTAGAGGTATAGGTGTTGTATATATCTAATGTGTACCTAGTGTATACATAGCATAAACATATCATATAATTATTATATATGTTGGATATATATATATATCATATTTAATAAATATATAATGAACATATGATGTATACTTGATGTATACATAGGATACACATTATATATACATATGAGTAAAATATACATTAAATTTATATTACTTAAATATGTACATAAAGTTATATGTAATATATATTTTAGTAAAAAATATATGACAAATACATATATATATATATGTAATATACCACACATATATATCAAGTATAAATTGGTATTGGAAAAGTTGTTGTTGTTGTTGTTGTTGCTGATGATGATGATGATGATGATAAGAGAAGAAGGAAAGTCAAAAAAGAAAGAGATATGGTTGGTGGGCATAAAGAAATTAATTAATTATTATATATAAAGGATAAAGATGGAAATTAAATGGAAGATAGAAGATTGAAGTTTTAAAATAATTCAAAATTAAATTATTATTGAATGGAAGAAAGAAATTAGAATTTTAAATAATAAATAAGTAATTTTTTTGATAAAAATAATAAATAAGTAATTATTAAAATAATAGAATAATATATATGTGTGGATAGTAAAATAAGAAGAAAACTAAAACATATTCTTCTTATTCTTCCTCCTTTCTTCTTCTTTAAAAAAAATGTATTTCTCCATAAGCTAAGAGGGAAAAAATTTTATTCTCCAATTCATCAAGTTCATCAAGTTTTTCAAAGGAATTAAAAGAATTTTGAAGAAAGATTAAGATTTCAAGTTTTTATTATTTAAGCTTTATTTTAATGAATTTTTAGGTTATGTATCGATAAGTGTAGAGAGAAAAAGTTGATTTAAAATTGTTAAATTGATAGAATTGAAGTTAATATGATAGATATGAAGTAATTTAATAAGTAATTGATTGAGATACAAAAGAATGATAAAACTAGATGTTGGTAATGAATATGTTAAATAGGATTTCTAGAATGGATGATGATAAGTATGGTAATGAATGAATTTAATGTTGTTTTAATATGTATGCAATAATTTTATGATTAGAAATTGATTATGAGAGAGTTTGGTTAAGTTTAGGGTTATGGACCTATTATGTAAAATTCAGATTTTTGATAGATATTTCCATAATCATGGAAGTGAATTATTTTAACATTATATTAATGTATAAGTGATGTTTTTATAGTTAAATGTTAAAAATGAGCTTGATAGAATGAAGTTTAAGTAAGATAGTAATTGTGAAAATAGTGTTTTAGTGGAATTCTTTGTGGAATTGATGTAAATGGTATTTGAATGATTAAAGTGAATTTAAATGGATTGCTAATGCTAAATTGAAACTTATAATGTGGTTTATGGTTGAGTAAAGGGAAGTTTCAAAAATCAAAGAGAGTTAAGGTTAAAATTTGAAAATTGGAGGAAATGATGTTTAATTGATATTTAATAGCCTAAATGCCTTAGAATGTGATTCTAAATAATTGTAAACATTCACATTTTGAATAGGCGTTAAGTAGGAGGAATTTGTCTATACCAAGTAGTGAAGGACATTTGAGAGAAGTAAAAGGAAAGTGGTGATTTTTAGCTTGAAAATAGCTTAAACTAAAGGTTAGTACATACTTTAATTGTAATGTGTTGAAATGCTTTATTTATCATATTGCAATGCATGTGAGAATATTAACTATGCTACTTTGCTATGTGAAGTCACATAAAAAGTGCATAGATGTATGTTTAAAGGTATGAAATGCATAATGTGTGATTAAATGAGCCATTTTAAGATGGCTACTAGTATTCAAAAATATGTTTATAGAAAAAAATTTGAATTATGCCTATATAAGACATAATTCGACCACATTGAGGTTGTGGCAAAGAAATTGATAAAAATGGTAAAAAAAAAGCATGGAAACCTTATAAAATGATAGAAAAAGTGTAAAAAGAATGGAAAATGGCATAATTGCCAAAGCATTAGAAAAGTGTGAAATTGTATATAATATGTGTGAAACCTTATGTCATATTATTTTTCAGAGTATTGTGTTTGGTGTTATGGTATACAAATGATTGCCTTCGGGCCAGATGCTTGGCATCACTATTATTATTGCTTTTGAGGCAGATGCTAAGTGTCACTATTATATATATTGCCCTCTGGCCAGACGCTGAACATCACTATTATTTGCATTTGGGCCAGACACTGGGTCTTAAAAATGGTCCGAAGCAATATCTCTAGAACTTGAATATTATATAGGGTCATTTGAGCCCAATGCTTGTGAATGTGATATGTGATGGTTTAAGATGAAAAATGCATAAGATTTAAAGTGTACTTGCATTCCATATTGTGATTTATGAAAGAAAAGCATTTTACATTATTGTCTTTAAATTTTCACTATTATCAAAGTATGTACCACTAGGTAAAAAGCTTAGTGCGAATTGTCCATCGCGCAGGTGATAGGATAAAGACGGAGAACTTTAATTGACCTAACTAGATCTGAAGTCTTTAGATAATTCTTGAAGTTTATCAAGTTGCCACTAGACCAGAGGCTATTGCATAACATGTAAATATTTATTTGTTTTAATAAACATATTATGATTTGTACACATTATGGATCTTATTAAATTATTATAATTTTACCATAAGTTAAGTAATGTGAATTTTCAAAACACCATCTGTGTAATGAAATAAACATGTGATACCATTGATGTTGGATTATGGAAATATTTATTTGGAGATGTGAATGAGTCAATATATTTTGGGAGTGTAAACTTTTAGTGCATGTTGTATATGTTTGAATTTTGGGATTACTCAAATTTCAGGCAAAACTCTACAAATTTTTTCCATAGATTTTTCTCTAAAATATGTGTTTTTAGTGATTTAAACTATTAATGAATATTTATATATAATTATTAAAGTACATTTTATGGCATAAAATAGTTTTCTTAAAGTTACAGAAATTTTGTAATGAGAAAAATGTGATATTTTTGTATTCTATATGCGTATTTTACATATACTGGGTATATATATATTATACATATATAGGGTATAAGGGTGTTACACTGATACCATTGTCCCTTAATGGCAGCAAAGGGGGGGATAAATTGGTTGTTTAGTGAAATGATGTAATACTCTTATACCATATATACATATAATACATATACTCAGTATATGTAAAATATGCATATAAAGTATAAGAATGCTACAATCCGATTTAATAAAAAAATTTACATTTCTAATTTAAAATCTCAAACACTTTAAAAGATATATTTAAATAGTAAATAAAATATTTTTTATTATTATCGATTCACAAAATAAGCATTTTACATAAAAATCTTTGAAAAAATTTTGCTAGAGTTTTGTTTATAAACAGGACTTCCCAAAAATTCAACAATTACTCAACCTGCATAAAAACACACTCCCAATAAAAAAACAAATCAACAATTCCCCAACACTTCTCCATTCCTCCATAATTCCTCAAAACATTTATACATATACATATATATATATATATATCAAAACACATATACACAACTCACATTATACAATTTATACAAAATATTCTTTATAATTTACAATGTACTAAAAAATATAACCATAATATACAAAATAACAAAAGGTACTATAATATAAAATATATACATGATGACAACTAGCTCGATCTCAAAGTAGCAAAATCACCACAAAGCTAGAGCATACCAAGTCTAAAAGAACCCTCCAGATCTACCGGATCAACCCTGCCACTTGAGCGATGAATTACAATCGCACTAAGCTAAAAAGCCTAGAGGTACAAACTTTGATAATAACAAAACTTTAATATAATGCCAATACATAATGCTTTTACATGTTATCTCATAATTTGGCATACAATTCCATTTAAAACATAATCTTTAATCATTTTATAATTCACATTTAAACATACACAAACATGGGCCCAAACAAACTAGTATATTATTCAAATCTTAGAGTTACTTTTTTGGTCCATATTTACACTCAGTGTCTAGCCCCAAAGGCAAATCATATATCAGTGATGCCTAGTGTCTAGCCCTGAAGGCAAATCATATATCAATGATGCCTAGCGTCTATCCCCAAAGGCAAATCATGTATCAGTGACGCCTAACATCTAGCCCCGAAGGCAAATAATGAGGATAACCTCATAGGTATACCGCCAAACACAGAACTCTGAAAATTGAATAACATACTAGGCACGCAAAATAATACATGTTTCCCATAATCAACTTTTCTTATCACATTGTCTCAATTTCTCATTTTTCTCATCACATTGCCTCTTTTTCTCATTTTTCTCATTCACATCAATGTCAATTCATTTTAATTCATCATATCTTATCATTTCATCACAATGTATCACATTTCACATTAAAGTCATATTACCCAAATAATTTTGGGTCTAATACAAATGATATAAATGCCACCTAAGATGGTCAAGAGAGCAAAACAGATGATTTGAAGTTGATTGCAAATAATGAAACTTTTTCCAACATGGACAGTCTCATTGGCCTGACCATAAGGTTATGTGCAAAAAGTCTAAAAGATCAACTTCAAATTTATGTACAAAAATATTTTGAATACGGGTTGTCCAAACATAAAAATTCCATATATGGAAACAATGGAGAGCCCAAATATGTCAAAAAAAAATTGGTCTAGAAGACTTGAATCAAGCTTAAGTGCATTTAGGCTCATTTTTTGGGTTCTTTTGAGGTGCGGACCAAGTTGGCCGAATTTTGCCTATTTTTAAGGTTTAAATCTATTTGTTTTTGAACCTCTTCTTCAAAGACCTTTTAAATTCCTTTGCGCATAACCACCAACCATTATAATCAGCCATTAAAATAATGTTCCACTACCATTTACCCATATGTTGTCTAGATACATCCATTTAAAGCGAGGAATTTCAGTTTTGAATTTGAAGACTTGACCATTTACCATAGGAGTTACAAATGCATTTATGCAGGGGAATTAATCTAGTATTAGGTTGTGTTTTATTTCTGATGTAAACCCCTATAAAATGGGTTGTTTGCTTTGTGTTTGAGGCATCCAAGAAAATTATGAATTATCATTTTATGAATGAAAAGAGAGTTTGCTTTCTTTGAGTTTTTATGCATAAGGTGTTGATTGAATTGCAATTGAATTTTTCATTTGTATTTTGGTTTTAATTCCTATTTCTTGTGTTCTTGAGTGCTTATTTCATTGGGGTTCAAGGGAAACTTCTTTGTATCTTGAGTTCTAATAAGAAAGAGTTCTTGGGTGTAAGAACAAATCACAATCTGATTGCTTGGGTGTAATTGAAAATCTGATTCGATTTACAAAGAGTTCTAAGAATCGAATTTGGGTCTTGGGGTTCTGCATCTTTGGTATCAGAGCAGGTGATGCGGAACCCATGGATCAAATATTACATCTAGAACCCCACAAACACATCTAACATAAAATCTTAGAACTCAAAACAAATCCTCCCTACCAAACCCACAACTAACCTGTACTTGAGAACTTGGGTGATTGGGATGAAGAAATGAATTGATTTAAACGCCACAAGTCAGACTTGATAAGTTAGAACAAATTCTTCATGCAATAAGAATAAGAAGAAAAACTCTCAAACTTGAAAACACATTAATTATATTCAACATAAACTGGAAATTCGTAGCGACCCTTTTAGGTTCTTTTTCCCCTCCCTATATAGTTGGAAAAGAAGAACTAATGGCTTAAAAGTCTAGGTTTACATGTATCTAGTCATAATAGCATTAATTATTCATCCACGTCAATAATATATTCTAAATTACTTCCCATAACTCTGACAACATTGATGGGCAGATTTTACATGCATTTTGGTGTTGGTTCACATGTGCCTAGTCACACTAGCACTAAACCACATCAATATTATATTCCAAATTTGTGCTAATGCCCATCACCATACTTATGGGTAGATTCTTCATGCTTCTTAGTGAGTTTGTGACTTCCTCTTCATGATCCATCATATTCAGTATAGGTTGGTCTCCCTCTTCATTAATCCACCTTTGAATGAAGTGTTGGAACACATGCTAGAGTTTCATTGATTGTGATCTTGTGATTGGTCCACTTGGCATAATGATATCATCAACATATTTGTTGTCTTGTGTAGATTCATCAAGCTTGCTTATAGTTTCCTCATCATTCTCTCATTGCTCAAAAAGATTTGTCCTCAAATCTGAACCTACATCAAAAGGAGAAAGATCACTAACATTGAAAGTTGTAGAAATATTATACTCACCTAGAAATATTGTCATTGATTCATTCTAAAACTTGGAATGGGCCATCTCCCCTTGCATCCAACTTGGATTTCCTTTGTTTAGGAAATCATTCCTTCCTCATATGAACCCATACACAATCTCCAGGTTGGACACATGTTTCCTTCTTCTATTTGCATTATGGGCAAATGATTCATATTTCTTCTCAAGATGAGCTCTTGCCTTCTCATGTATCTTCTTAACCAACTCCTCTTTCTTTTCACCATATAAGTTAGTTATTTCATTTAATGGCAAAGGAAACAAATCAAGTGGTGTAAGCGGATTAAAACCATAAATAATTTCAAATGGTGAATAACCTGTAGAAGAATGTATGCTTCTATTATATGCAAACTCCACTAATGGCAAACAATCTTCCCAAGTTTTTAAATTCTTACCACAACAGCATGTAACAAAGATCCTAAAGTCCTATTTACCACTTCTGTTTGTTCATCAGTTTGTGGATGACAAGTTGTAGAGAACAACAATTTAATACCTAACTTATTCCACAAAACACGCCAAAAATGACTTAAGAACTTAACATCTCTATCACTTACAATTGTTTTAGGAATGCCATGCAGCCGAACTACTTCCCCAAAGAACAAATTAGCAATATTTGTTGCATCATCAGTTTTGTGACATGCAATGAAATAAGCCATTTTGCTGAATCTATCAACAATAACAAACACTACAAGAAAAACTGAATCAGACAACGGTCATCAGACAACGGTTAAGGAAAAAACCATTGTCTAAAAAAAATAGACAACGGTTTTTTTTTTCCAAAAAAGCGTTGTCTGATTAGTTTTCAGACAACTGTTTTTGGTTTTTTTTTTAAGCGTTGTCTATTAGCTGTCATTTTGGTCACACCAGACAACGGTTTTTTAGGGACCGTTGTGTAATATATGTTCAGACAACTGTTTTTCTGGTAATACAAAACCGTTGTCTGATATGATATTTCAGACAACGGTTATTTCGAATGTGTTGTATAATTCAGCGTTTCAGACAACGGTTTTAAAACCGTTGTGTAATATACGTTCAGACAAGTGTTTTTTTGTCAAAAAAAATCGTTGTCTGATAAGATGTTTCAGACAATTTTTTTTAAAAAGTTGTCTGATTAACAGTTCATACCATTGTATAATATATGTTCAGACAACGGTTTTTCGTAAGAAACCGTTGTCTGATTAACTGAGTGTGAAAAAAAAAATGCCTTCATTCAAGAGGGTAATCCCTATACACAAATGAATCCAAAAACACAAATCAAATGAAATCCTCCACGGACAAGTGTTAAACCAAATCCACCAGCATGGTGTCAGAGCAAAAACCACATGATTCAATAAATTATATAACCAAATCTTTGAACAAAGTGTCAAATAAAGATACAAATCGAATGATAGGTACAAATGAAACTTTCAACAAATTTAAATAAGAAACATAAAACTTTCAACAAAGCGTCCAAACAATCTTTCATTAAATTGTGAATGATATAAACAATTTATTCTACAGGCAGCAGGGAGTTGTGACAGGCATTAAGGATGTTGGACCTGCAAGTATAAACGATGGAAAAATTAATGGCAGGACATAATTTCAAAATAGAACTTAAAACAAATGAAATTATTACCATCATGACAGCTGAATCAATTCTTCTTCCTCCCGCATGTAACTACTGTTTTCTTCATCGAGTTCATCAACATATGGGAACGTTGGCAAATGTAGCTCATTCTCAAGTTCTATTTCTACAGATCCCTCATTTTCATCATCACTTTCATCATAGTACTTGTCAGGTAATTTTAAGACAACTGACCATAATTTTTCAAGAGGGTCATCTATGTAACAAACTTGCTTGACATGTTTTCCTAACACAAAAGGATCGTTTAGAAAACCTAATTTGTTCAAATTAACCAATGTATATCCCAAGTCATCTACTTTAACCCCTTTGTTCATATCTACCCAATTACAACGAAAGATAGGAACCCTAAAGTGGTTATAGTCCAACTCCCAAATACTTGTAATAACTCCATAAAATGTATGTGAAGTATGCTCGATATTTTTATCCTTACCCTTCACAAGCATTGTATCGGCATCTACACAAACACCGCTGCACTGAACTTGCCGAGTATCATCACGTTCTTTGGTGCTGAAGGTAACACCGTTGATTCTATAGCCACTGAATGTAGCTACATCCTTGTTAGGCCCTGCTGCAATCCACATTATATCCTTAGTTACTGTATTCTTCTCATCAAGTAATTCTGATGCAATCTGTCCAAAAAATTAAATTGGCCATAAGTATGATATAGCCTTTGAGAGAAGATAAATATTGTAGTATTTCAAAAGAATTCACAAGTACAGGTCATTCATTATTTTTCAGTAAAATATATAAAGAAACAGGCCTATTTTTGATGCAAATTGCAGGTAAATTCTTGGGCTATAAGATTTAACCTTTTTATGAAACCACTTAGGGAATGTTTCATTTTGCATGTTCTTTAGCCACTCTTCATCATTTTCATGTTGTGGATATATTTTCACCAAAGAAGCCATATGTTCACTGCAAGTAAAATCAACTTTATTAATTTTTGAAACAAAATGCAGAAAATAAGGTAAAATCAACTTTATTAATTTTTGAAACAAAATGCAGAAAATAAGGAAATAACAAAAACAAATTGAAGTAACTTACTCAAAATATGGTCGGACGTCATTACAATTTTGGAGAAGACACAAATGTGCTAGGTGCAAGTCCTTCTTACTTGGCGTTATCACTGTTGCACCAGATAAGGGTCTGTATTTTGCGTCGTTCTTATCCCTACTATTTTTCGGCAATCCAACAGTTGCTTCTTCAAAGTTGACCAAACACTCAACGGCCTCTTCTGCAACATAGGCCTCAGCAATGCACCCTTCCGGACGAGCCCGATTCCGTACATAACCCTTGAAAGTCTTCATATATCTCTCGAAAGGGTACATCCAGCGAAGGAAGATTGGCCCACAGAGCTCAACCTCTCTCACAAGATGAATTGAGAGATGGATCATTATATCAAAGAAGGAAGGGGGGAAGTACTTTTCTAGCAAGCATATGGTCTCCACCAACTGAGCTTGCATTTTTTCCAGTTTATCCACCTCGATGACTTTACTGCAAATTGCCTTGAAGAAGAGGTAAAACCTAATAATAGTGCACCTAACCTGTTTTTGTAGTACTGACCGAATTGCGATGGGGAGTAAGTGATGCAACATTGTATGGCAGTCATGAGATTTCATTCCAACAAGTCGAAGATTTTCCATTGATACTAGACCCTTAATGTTTGAACAAAAACCATCAGGTAACTTCATGCCAACCAAGGAGGAGCAGACAATCTTCTTTTCTTTATGCAATAAGTTCCAAGATGCCGTCGGCAACTTCTCTTTTTTTCCGGGAGTTTTTGGCCTCAGCTCCGTTCTTATTACCATTTCAGCCATATCAAGACGGAAAGACTCCTTATCTTTTGACTTCCCTGGTATATTTAGCAAGGTACCAGTCAAAGCTTCACATATATTTTTCTCGATATGCATCACATCAAGGACATGCCTAACCAGCAAAAATTTCCAATACTCAAGTTGGAAAAATATAGACATCTTCTTCCAAATAGGTCGAGGTTCACATTTATTCAATCGAGGTTGGCGTTGTGTCTTACCATAGACATGGCCCCTTAGTGGTTGTAACCTTTCAAAGACCTCCTCTCCAGTTAACGGAATAGGAGCCGACAACTTCTCCACGGTGTTATCAAAGGCTAATTTTTGCCTTCGATATGGATGATAACGGGGCAACCACCTACGATGCCTCATAACCACCGTCTTACGATAATTTGCCAACCTGGTAGCTTTTGTTTTATCAACACAGACAGTACAAGCATTATACCCTTTAATGATATTGCCCGACAAGTTGCCTAAGGCTGGATAATCACTAATTGTCCACAACAAAATTCCCCTTAGCATGAAGAACTCTTTCTTATATGCATCATACACTTGTTTCCCATTCCATAACACTTGAAGATCTTCTATAAGTGGCTGAAGGAACACATCAATATCATTTCTGGGTTGATTCGGTCCGGATATCAACAAACTTAACATAATATACTTTCTCTTCATACAAAGCCAAGGTGGTAAGTTGTAAATACATAGCAAAACAGGCCAACATGAGTAATCAGTTGATAATCCACGGAAGGGATTGAATCCATCGGTAGATAAAGCTAACCGAAGGTTTCTTGTCTCCGAATCGAACTCAGGCCACTTTTGGTCGACAACCTTCCATGTCTGTGAGTCTGCCGGATGTCTAATTTTACCATCCTTTTGTCGCCCGGTGTCATGCCAAGTCATTTCCTTTGCAATTTGAGCTGTATTGAACAAATTCCTCAACCTTGGTATTAATGGAAAATACCATAGAACCTTAGCAGGGACCCCTTCCAATTCTTTTCCTTTCTTGTCCAGCTTCCATCTAGAGGCTCCACATGTGCGGCAAATTGTCTCATCTTCATCTCTCTCACCACGATATAAGAGACAATCATTCGGACACACGTGTATTTTTTCATACTCCATACCCATAGCACATAAGGTTTTCTTGGCTTCACTGAATGAAGAAGGGATACTATTGCCTTCTGGAAGCATTGACCCAAGCAAAAGAAGAATATCAGAGAAGCATGTATCAGAAATGCCATGCTTTGCTTTCAAGTTATATAACTTGACTAAAGCTTTCATCTTAGTATAACCCTTGCATCCCAGATAAAGGGGTTCATGTTCACCTTCAACATGGTTAATGAAATCAGAGGAATCTAATGAAATATCATCATCGTCGACATTATCATGCCCCGTTCTTATGTTAGTTTGATCAACTGATTCTGAGAAACAATCGGTTTCAGCAACTAAAGGACTCCCTTCTGGATTTGACTCTCCGTGCCATATCCAGCAAGTATAGGTTTGATCAATACCATATTGGAAAAGATGATCCCTAACAGTTTGAGCCTTCCACGATTTACTGTGAGCGCATCTTAAGCATGGACAACTAATTTTTGTTTCATCAAACCCATTCTCAAATGCAAACATTAACAACTCTTCCACACCTATTTGAAACTCTCTTGTTCTTCTATCAGCCTTCAACCAAGATCTATCCATCTTTGAGTTGGACCAGTTCTGCAATTTTAGCAATAATTCAGTTAGTTGGACCACTGAATTATGCCCAAAAGTCAAATAGAACCTGGAAGGGAAGTATATTCACCTCAGATGCAAGAGCAGATGTTGCAGCTAACTTCTATGAAGGTTTCTCGAGGACAGCTATCATATGGTTGTTGTGGTTTGAATAAAGTTGCATGACGAAGCTTGGACTGTTATGTAATTGTTCAACCTGAAGGAGAAAGAAAAAGGGTTCACATATAGAACTTAAAAGTTGTCATTGAAAAGAAAAGCTAGCACCAAGAGCAAGGAAAGGGGTATTTCTTGGTTACAAGTCAGGAGTGAAAGGTTTTCTGTTTATAGATCTCACAACAAAATAAATTTTGAGAGACGTTTTAACAGACATTCAACTTCATTCAGAACAACCTGAATCCACAAATAATCCTCAATTCACTGACACAACTCAACATACCATTTCAACTGATAGGCATCAAATTTTAGCCAAAGACTTATAAACAAGCAGAGAAATCAGAAGCATGGACACATACTGTAGATCTTGAAATTTAAGCAGAAAATTGAAGGGACAGAACAACATTATAGTAACCTGAAAATATCAATGCAACATTATAGTAATCTGAAAATACAATGCAATAATTCAATTAGATTAAACAGAGGAATAAATTCTATGGGACGATCTATATGGGACGATTACTTACGGCTCATAAGTAAAAAAATAATCTTCTTTCGACTTAATTGGGACAATGCAGTTACTGACAAATGAGACGGCCGGCAGCAAGGAGACGGCCAGTAGCAAGGAGACAGCCTGCATTAATGAAGACCGCAGCAAGGAGAGTGGTGCTTAGGGTTTGGCAGCGAGAGAACCACGACTAATGAAGCTGAAAGAGGAATGGGAGATGAAGCAGAAATAGAAGCTTGGACGTTTAATGGAAGTTAGATTTTCTTCCATTTTCACTTCGTTAAGGATCCGGTGGCTATTTGCAATGTATGGAAGTTAGGCTTTCTTAAGCCAAATAAACTTGACTAAGTATTAAAAGCTAAGGTTTGGATTTATAAATATTTCATTTACCCATTAAAAATTTTAAAGTCCACCGTTAAATAATGATTTAGATATAATATGATATTATATAAGTAGGAATACAAGTATATATTATAAATATATATACGTATATACATGTATATAGAAGTATATATATAAATATATACAAGTATATATTAGTATATATATTAGTATATGTTAGTATATATACAAGTATATACAATTATATATTAGTATATACAAGTATGTATATTAGTATATACAAATATATATACTTGTAAATATACAAGTATATACAAGTATATATATTAGTATATACAAATATATACAAGTTTATATTAGTATATATACAAGTATATAATATATATATATATTAGTATATGTTAAATAATGATTTAGATATAATATGATATAATATGATTTAGATATAATATATACAAGTTTATATTAGTATATATACAAGTATATATAAGTATATATTATATTAGTATATAATATATATATATTAGTATGTTAGTATAATGATTTAGATATAAATATGATATAATATAAGTAGGAATACAAGTATATATTATAAATATATATAAGTATATACATGTATATAGAAGTATATATATAAATATATATAAGTATATATTAGTATATATACAAGTACATATATATTAGTATATGTTAGTATATATACAAGTATATACAATTATATATAAGTATATATTATATTAGTATATATAATATATATATATATATTATATTAGTATATAATATATATATATATATTAGTATATGTTAGTATATATAAGTATTCGTTAAAATACAAGTATATGTTAGTATATGTTAGTATATGTTAGTATATGTTAGTATATTAGTATATAATATATATATATTAGTATATTAGTATATGTTAGTATATAATATATATATATTAGTATATTAGTATATGTTAGTATATTAGTATATAATATATATATATATATGTATATTAGTATATGTTAGTATATGTTAGTATATTAGTATATGTTAGTATATGTTAGTATATGTTAGTATATTAGTATATAATATATATATATATTAGTATATTAGTATATGTTAGTATATGTTAGTATATTAGTATATGTTAGTATATTAGTATATGTTAGTATATGTTAGTATATGTTAGTATATTAGTATATAATATATATATATTAGTATATTAGTATATGTTAGTATATGTTAGTATATTAGTATATGTTAGTATATGTTAAAATACAAGTATATGTTAGTATATGTTAGTATATTAGTATATAATATATATATATGTTAGTATATTAGTATATGTTAGTATATGTTAGTATATTAGTATATGTTAGTATATTAGTATATGTTAGTATATGTTAGTATATTAGTATATGTTAGTATATGTTAGTATATTAGTATATAATATATATATATTAGTATATTAGTATATGTTAGTATATGTTAGTATATTAGTATATGTTAGTATATGTTAGTATATATTAGTATACGTTAGTATATTAGTATATAATGTATATATATTAGTATATGTTAGTATATATACAAGTATATATAAGTATATATTATATTAGTATATAATATATATATATTAGTATATATTAGTATATACAAGTATTCGTTAAAATTTTTCAATGTTAGACTTATTCAGTTTTTGCTCAATCTAATTTACATCAACACTAAATTTTATAATTATATAGGGTTCCATAGAAATTTATCACTACTAATTATTTAAATTGTATTGCCTTAAGCACTTATGGATGAATTATAAATTGATTTTTATGAGGCATCTATATAAGTGAATTTGTAAAGTTAATTTAACAAAAAATTGAAAAATTCATTTTGTTTCAAAAGAGGGATGTCAAAACTTGAGCAATATTTTGAACCCCCTTTATTTCCCAAAAAAATTTTCATTTGCCCCCATTTATTTCCCAAAAAAATTTTCATTTGCCCCCATTTTAATTTCAAAACACGGCCGTTTTGAAAATTAACAATAAACCTAAACAGACCCTCTTTCGATTTCTCTCTCCTATCTCCTCCTTCCCTCTTTCGATTTCTCTGTGTATACCTAATTTGTTTCCATTCTCACGGGTAGAAAGATTCAGAAACTAAACCCAAATTTGTTCTCCTCCTTCCCTCTTTCGATTGCTAGACCTAACTTTGTTCTCTTCCTTCCCTCTTTCGAAATCTTCAGTCTTGACCTAAAAACGCACGGCACATCCATATTTCTTCTTCCTCTTATACCTTTCTCTCTAACCCGCCCGCCACTCACTGCGGCTCTGCATTCACTCCCTCAGTTCCAGCCTTTGAGGTTCGTTATATACTTTTGTCACTCTGCAATTTTTTTTTAATTTTATCTGTTATTATGTTATTGTATAATATTTTCTTCCTCTTCTTAGTTCTTAGAAGTTTTTTTTTATAAACCATTTTCATGAGACTTAGTTACTGTTGTATTTTCTGCTTCTTTTTGTTTCCGGCTGCAATGAGTAGAATACTGCAAATGTCGCTGTTAATATTTTTTCCTGCTCCGAAATACAGCCCATGTCCTGTTTGTTAATCTTTGACTAAATTTTAGCCATGTGAATATTTTTTTACTGGAAGAGATAGATAAGCCTTTCACTGGTTTGGACACAGGAATTTGAAATATTGAGATTTGACTTAAATAATGCATAGGTTTTCTTTGATTTGATACAGTTCAGGTTCATGGTTGTGGACACAGGTCTTGTTGAATGTGGCTTTAGAATAGGTGTCATTTCAAATGCACCTGAAATAAGTCCTTAACCACTTTCTGTTTTGTGTTAGTATCGTAGTAGGATTTTAGTTTAGCCGTGTCCCAATTAAATTATGAGTTATTTGCTTAGCAACGTGATACAATGCAGGCTTACATCAACATTCTACAAAAACAAATTTTCACATATAACTGGATGATTTCGTACAAAATGTAACTTTAAATTTGTGAATGCAGGTGCTGATTATGGCTCCTTCGAAGAAGAAACAATCGTATCAACTACCCACCCGTTCTTCTCCCCGTGTATGTAAACAACAAGCCCGGTCTTCCCCAAATCCAGCCACAATGAGAGTGGTGAAGGCTATCTCCAGGACACGGACAATGCACCCAGAAAAGCCATCGACTTCTTCCCCCGTATCTTCGAAGAGGAAGTCGATCTTTGAAAACTTGGAAAAAAAACTGTCCAAGAAAAGAAAGCGAGTGGATAAGGTTAAGCCGAAATCAAACGAGGACGATGTTGCAGGATTAAAACTGCTGAAACGAGGGTGTGTCTCCATGCAACGAATTGTTAGACGGAAGATCAGTAGCAAAAAGCCTACAGTTTCATTTAATGCAAAGGGAGCACCATTTGGCAGGGCTGCTTCAGAGATGCAATCATATATTGGAGTTTTAGCAAGGTCTAAAGCCCCGATATGGCATGATTCCTGGAAGGAAGTTGCTGAAGACGTCAAAACAAAGATTTGGGATTGTGTCCAGGTTATGCAAAATCCTTCCCACACAATTAATTTATATACATTAGTTTTTCAATTGCTTTATACACGTTGGGTTTTCAATAACTTATTCATCTAATTTTATTTTTGTGGTTTATGTATGTAGATGGCTTTCGTTGTACCACCGACTTCCAAGAAAATGGTACTGCAGTCTGCTGGTCAAAAATGGAGGGAATTCAAATGTCGGTTGACGAGACTCTATGTTCTTCCACACCGTGAAGAACCAGAGAAGCTGCGGTTTCCTCCAGCTGACTTCACATTCATTGAGCAGTCGCACTGGGACATTTTCGTTGCTGATCGTCTGGGAGTCGAGTTTAGCGTAAGGAAATCTTCAATTTTCTTGTTTCTTAATTTAGTTCCAAATGGTAATCTGGATTCCTTTTTCATACTTATGATGTTTTGTTCCTTTTTGTCTTAGAAAATTCATGAAGAACAACACAAGAGAAGTATGCAGAACGAGTATCCTCATCGTTTGTCTCGAAAAGGATACGCGAACTTGGAAAGTGAATGGGTTAGTGTTGACTTGTGTATTTAATTTTGCTTTCTATGACTTGTGTATCGTCAATATTGATTTATAATGCTTCTTAAAACATGTTTATATTACTAATAAGGTCATCCTCTATATATATACATGCAGACTGAATCCCATCCTAAAGGGATTTCAGAGATCGATCGATCGAAGGCTTGGATCCTTGCAAGGCAGGACAGACAAGGAAAGTTTAAAGATGAGAGAGTGAAGCACAAAGCTGAGGAAATCGTAAGTTCTGATTTTCGATTCAAGTTTCAACTCAATTCATCAGCTTTTATTGTTTACTAATTTATTAACTACATCCATTTTGGGTCTATTTTTTTAGGAGTCATTAAAGGAGCAAGTTAGTTCAGGTGAAGTAGTTGAACAAGGCGCTGATGATGTGTTATCGAAGGCGCTTGGTAAACCGGAGCATTCTGGAAGAGTACGTGGCCAGGGAAGGCACGTGAAGCAATCTGTCTATTTTGGTCTCCCAAGACAGAGAAAAGCAAAGAATTTTGATGAAAAGATATGGGAGGGGGTTCAAATGGTCATGGAGGAGGAGACCAAGAAAATTATAGCACAGAGAGATGCATTTTGGGCTGCTGAAATTGCCAAGCTTAGAGCAGAATTTTTGTCAAAGCCTGTGTCTAGTCCAAACATGCCTTCCCAACAAGCAAGTTGCTCCAATTCCATTCCTATTGTGAAGGATCAAGAGGCGCAAGTGCCGGTTGTGAGGAAGAATTTGAGTACTGAATTTGATGCAAATTCTATTGAAGCAAAAAGGAGTCTCAATTCAGATGAAGCAAAAAGGAGCCCCAATTCTGTTGATGATGAGAAGGTCCTTGCTTTGGAGAAACTGGAGGTGCTTGATAAGGATGATGTTCATGAGGTTGCTGCTGAGATTGTTGCAAATGTTGATGAGGTTGCTGCTGCTGAGGAGGCAGAACGTATCGAGGTTGTTGCTATGGTTGCTGATGCTGAGGAGGCAGAAGGTATTGAGGTTTCTGCTGATGTCAAAGGTCCCAATAATGAGGAGGTTGAAATAAAAAATGATGACATTGTTAAAAAAAATGATGATGATGGGTTTGATAATCAAGTGAAATTGGCGAAGCTGGCCATAGGATCACCGAGCAATATTGTTGCTTATGCAAAGATTGTTGAAGTCCCGGTTGTTGAAGGACATGAGCCATCTCTCCATGGAGTTAAGATTGCACAAGAGAATGCAAGAGTGTCGATCACTCGTACAATTCAAGGTTTGAGGATACTACTTAATATTTATTCAAACTTATAATGATTATATTCAAACATATAATTAAATGCAATTTTTCCATGTTTTTTATATTTACAGACGTCAATATCCCATTCCCAGTCGGCGATGAAATTGTTACTGTGGACCAAGCCGTGGGTACTTTTATAGCATGGCCGAGAAATTTGATTATGTTGGATGGGGTGTCTAATCCAAAGGTTAAGTTTTGAGAAATGAAACTTTGCATAATTGCTTTTTTTTTTTGCTATTTACTGTGTTCACATGCCCCCCTTTATTTTCAGAGTTTTAAAAAAGCTTGTGTGAAGAAAAAAGCCTCCAAGAAATTAAAGAAGCCTGTTGTTATAGAAGCTGATATGTTTGAGGAGGAGCTGCATGTTCAGATGGGTGCTGATTATCCAGCGTCTTTGAAACGTTTGTGGCTGTGGGCGAAGGATGCCTTAAGCGATGATCGAACAGTTAGTTTTGCCCTAAGTGAAGAAGCATTTGGTGTGAGCAAAAAGCAAGTTGTGTTCTTACAAGATCTACATGCTGTGTGCGCCGGAGGTGAAATGTCCGGATCCATACTTACCATATTTATTCAGTAAGTTTCCAAGTACAATAGCTTTTTATTTTATTTGTTAATTGTGCTGGAATTAAACTGATAATATGTACCAACTATTACTTCATTTTGTATGCAGCTACTTGTATGAATATGTCAAAAGGCATAAAATGGTTGATATGATTGGCTTTGTGGATCCCAGCATGATTGGTGCCATTGGATGTGGTAATTCAGGGGGGAGGTCACGTATACTTGCGAGTCGATTTAAGGGGGCTAAAGAAGGGCAATACTTTCTCTTGCCTTTCAACGATGTGTGAGTATTTCTTTACCTTTCTTTTTTATCTGCTATTGTAGCTAATGAGAGTTAGTAGCTAAATAACGCTGCTTCTGTATGTGATTGTGATTGATGTTATGAATTGAGCCTTTGTGATTGCTATTTTGGTGATTCAAATCATTGTTTCATTGTCGGTTCTGTATTTATTCAGATCTTTTTGTTCAATGAATTGTTTGGCGTTATGTTCTTCCAAATATGAAGAATTGCTTGTATTTTATTTTGTTATTTCGTAGGAATCACTGGGTATTGACTGTTGTAAATCCGACGGGAGAGGTAGTCTACCACATGGACCCTCTTAAACGTCGCATTGCTAGCCAGGAATGGATAGAGGTTGTTGACAAGTAAGTTGCGAGTCTGCCTATTTAGTCTTAAGTTGTTAAATTTGGGGAAAATGCAATTTTGTTAACTTATATTGTGTTTCTTGTAGTGCCATAAAGTTATACAAAGAGAGTGTCAACAAGAATGTGAGGAGGAAAATTTTATGGGAGAACATGGCGGTATTGTTTTTCTCATCATTTCTGATTTATACAATTTATACAATATGTTAATTGCTTGTTCTATGAAAGAAATATTGCAAAATTTGGACTGCATTTTTTCATTTGAGTACAAACTTGGAGTCCACAAAGCATTTTAAGTTGGTCTGCATTTTCATTTCCAATTGCAGCACTGCTGGCATTACTTGTATACTTGCTCGTATATATTTGGATTGCATTTTTTCAGGTTAGATTGTGTGATTAGGTTGATGTGTTGGTTTGCATATGGGTTTACATATGGATGTAACATGTGGTACTTCATTTTTGTTTTCATTTGCTATTTCAGGGGGTTCCTGTGCAGAAAGAGGCCACGGACTGCGGCCTCTTTGTCATGAGGTACATGAAGGAAATCTGTTATGACAAGGAGCTTCAGTTTGCAGCTAAGGTGAGAATTTTAATTATTTTCATTTTTTATATAATAGTTTTGTATTTACCACATGTGGCTAACCAAAATTTGATTCATTT
Source organism: Garcia nutans (assembly GCA_947685225.1). Classification (NCBI taxonomy): domain Eukaryota; kingdom Viridiplantae; phylum Streptophyta; class Magnoliopsida; order Malpighiales; family Euphorbiaceae; genus Garcia; species Garcia nutans. The sequence continues at coordinate 23,696,902 of CANTUV010000035.1, read as the reverse complement.
TTCAGTGGCTGCGCATAGGCAACTTGGAGTATAGTGATGCCGACATCAACGAGATTAGGATTGACTTCGCCAAATATTTCATGAAGCGTCATTCAAGTTGAAGTTAATAGTATAATTCAGTGATATATGTATAGTGTTGATTTTATTTTAGTTTTTTAATATGTTGAATGGTTGAATTTGTGGAGGTTTTTTTATTCCCAAATTTGCAATCCTCCATTGTAAAGTGTTGTTTTATATGTATAATGTACAGTTTAACAGACAATGGTGGTGAAATGAAAATGAACATTGAAACTATTGTCTAATATTCAGTGTGCACATATTAAGCAGACAACGGTTTTTAATAAGAAAGCATTGTATAAACCTTAATCAGACATCGCCTCAATAGACAACCGTTTTTGTCTTCATCAGACAACGGTCAAAAAGCGTTGTCTAATCCTTCATCAGACAACGGTTAAAAACCGTTGTCTGATAAAACTAAAAACCGTTGTTGAAACAATCTTCAGACAACGGTTATAAACCATTGTCTGAAATGCTATCAGACATCGCCTCAATAGACAACGATTTTTGTCTTCATCAGACAACGGTCAAAAAGCGTTGTCTAAACCTTCATCAGACAACGGTTAAAAACCATTGTCTAATAAAACTAAAAACCGTTGTGGAAACCATCTTCAGACAACGGTTATAAACCATTGTCTGAAATGCTATCAGACATCGCCTCAATAGACAACGGTTTTTTTCTTCATCAGACAACGGTCAAAAAGCGTTGTCTAAACAATCATCAGACAACGGTTAAAAACCGTTGTCTAAAAATTTAGAAACCGTTGTCTGAAAATTTACAAACCGTTGTTGAAACCATCATACAACGGTTAAAAACCGTTGTCTGAAAAATTAGAAACCGTTGTCTGAACTATAATCAGACAACGGCCAAAAACCGTTGTCTGATAAAATTAAAAACCGTTGTACAAACGAAAATCAGACAACGGTTTTAAAACCGTTGTCTGAAATGCTATCAGACATCGCTTCAATAGACAACCATTTTTGTCTTCATCAGACAACGGCCAGAAAGCGTTGTCTGATTCAGTTTTCCTTGTAGTGAAATATGCCATCTTTCCCTTTTCTAGTCCTAGGCAGCCCCAAAACAAAGTCCATAGATATGTCAATCCAAGGTGCATTAGGAATAAGTAAAGGAGTATACAGCCCATGAGGTAAAGACTTAGATTTTGCTTATTTACATGCAATACACTTGGAACAAATTCTTTCAACATCCTTTCTCATGTTTAGCCAATAGAAATGTTCATGCAGAATGTCTAAAGTCTTAAATACCCCAAAATGTCCCATGAGTCCTCCACTATGTGCCTCACGCACAAGCAATTCCCTTAATGAGCAACTAGGCATGCATAATCTTCCATCCTTAAATAAGTACCCATCATGTCTATAAAACTTCTGAAATGCAGAAAGCTCACATGCTTTATAAACATTTGCAAAGCCAACATCATTGGCATACATATCCTTAATTTATTCAAAGCCTAATAACTTAGAACTAAGAGTTGAGATTAAGGAAAACCTTCTAGAAAGTGCATCTGCTACTACATTGTCTTTTCCACGCTATGAAAATGGCTCAATGAACTCTATCCACTTTCCATGTCTTTGGTTTAGCTTGGTTTGCCCCTTTAGATGCTTTAATGATTCATGATCTGTATGAATAACAAACTCTTTAGGCAATAAGTAATGTTTCCACACTTGTAAAGCTCTTACCAAAGCATATAACTCCTTGTCATAAGTGAAATAATTTAATTGTGCACCATGAAGCTTCTCACTAAAATATGCAATTGGTTTCCCTTCTTGCATCAAAACAGCACCTATGCCCACACCTGAAGCATCATACTCTAATTCGAAGGTCTTATCAAAATCTGGTAAAGCAAGAATTGGAGTAGTAGTTAACCTTTCTTTCAACAAATTGAATGCCTTTTCATGAATTTTAGTCCAATTAACCTTTACATCTTTTTTTTATCAATTCATTTAATGGTGCAACATTGAAACTAAAATCTTTAACAAACCTTCTATAGAAACTAGCCAAACCATGAAAACTTCTTACCTCACTCACTGTTTTAGGTGCTGGTCAATCTCTTATTGCCTTTACCTTTTCATCATCAACCTCAATACCTTGTGCACTAACCTTAAAACCTAAGAATATGATTTTATCACTACAAAACATGCACTTTTCACATTGGCATACAATTTTTCCTTTCTCAAAACATTAAGAGCAGCCCTAATATGCTCTACATGCTCATCTACTGATTTTCTATAAATGAGTATGTCATCAAAATACACAACAACAAATTTACCAAGATATGCACGCAAAACATGGTTCATTAATCTCATGAATATACTAGGTGCATTAGATAAACCAAATGGCATAACTAACCACTCATAAAGAGCATATTTTGTTTTGAATGCAGTTTTCCACTCATCTCCTTCCTTCATCCTAATTTGATGGTAACCACTTTTTAAATCAATCTTAGTAAAAATGCAAGAACCACTCAACTCATCAAGCATATCATCAAGTTTAGGAATTGGATGTCTATACTTCACCATGATTTTATTGATTGCTCAGCAGTCCACACACATTCTCCATGATCCATCCTTCTTTAGGACTAGTAAAACCGGAATAGCACATGGACTAAGACTTTCACGCACATGTCCCTTTGCTAGCAACTCCTCCACTTGCCTTTGAAGTTCCTTGGTTTCCTCCGGATTACTTCTATAAGCTAGTCGGTTAGGAATTGTTGACCCCGGAATGAAGTCAATTTGATGTTCAATCCCTCTTAAAGATGGTAAACCTTTAGGTACATCTTCTGAAAAAACATCTCCAAATTCCTGTAAAATAGAACTAACACAACTCGATAAAGGGTTATTAAGGTCAGATGTAGAAATCAAGGTCTCTTTGTACCTAAGTACAATCAGACTTCTTTTCTCACAAAAAAGCACTCCTTAACTCTTTTTCTTTTGTATAGAAACACTCTTTTATTTTCTCTCCCTTAATCTTTTTCTCTCACCAATGGGCCATTTTTATCATTCTTTTTCTCACACTTGGCCTCTTGTACTCCATTTTTATTTGTTTTATCCTCACCACCAGAATTCCTTTCAAATGATCTCAAAATCTTTACTTGATCTTCATACACTTGTTTTGGTGACAATGGAGCAAGAGTGAAATTTAAACCATTTAGGCTGAAAGAATAATGATTCTTAAAGCCATCATGCAAAGCTTTTCTATCAAACTGCCATGGACGACCAAGAAGGACATGGCTAGCATGCATAGGCACAACATCATAACAAACTTCATCTTTGTATCTCCCAATTGCAAAAGAAAATAGAACCTGCTTTGTTACCCTCACCTCTCCATAATCATTCAACCATTGCAGCTTGTAGGGACTAGGATGTTTTGTGCATGCTAACCCTAATTTATCTACAAAATTAGTACTAGCAACATTTGCACAACTACCCCCATCAATGATCTTGCTGCACACTTTTCCATTCACAATGCAACGAGTATGGAAAATGTTCTCTCTTTGATTACTTTCTTTATCTTTAATTTGCATGTTTAAAGTTCTTCTGATAACCAAAGATTCACCATGGGCAGGATATTCAATGATATGTTCAATTTCCTCTAATGGTGGCATGCTATCATTATCATCATCACTTTCATGTTCACTAGCACTATCAATTTCACCATTATCTCATATCGACATGATTTTCTTATTTGGACATTGAGATGCTATATGCCCTACTCCTAAGCACCTAAAGCATTTAATGGTACTATGCTTTTGATTAAAGTTAGATGTTTTAGAGTTACCTTTAGGGTCAGCTGGAACTTGTTTTTCCTTTCCTTTCCAGGCAGCCTCCTTCCCTTTAGGATTATCATCTCTCTTTGGCCATTTTGAAGTAAAACTAGAGCTGGAATTAGAAAATCCCTTTGCTGCTCCCTTGAGTTTTAGTTGCTTCTCCACTTTCATGGCCATGTGTACTATATCTTCAAGCTCTACATGATGATGTAATTCAATTATGTTAGCAATCTCTCTATTCAGCCCACTCAAAAATCGAGCCATAGTGATTTCTGGATCATCCTCTATATTAGTTCTACTCATGATCATCTCCATCTCTTTATGGTAATCCTCCACTGACATGGATCCTTGAGTTAACCGCTATAATTTTTGGTGAAATTCCCTATAGTAGTAAGATGGTACAAATCTCTTTCTCATCACAGTTTTCATTTCAGCCCAAGTAGTGATGGTTCTTTCTCCATTTCTCCTCTTGGAAATCATCAATTGATCTTACCAAATTAGTGCATAATCTGTGAATTCAACTGCTACAATTTTAACTTTCTTCATTTCACTATAATTATGACAATCAAACACCAACTCAACTTTTCTTTCCCATTCAAGGTAAGCTTTAGCATCATTTCTCCCCTTGAATGATGGTATCTTCATTTTTATGGAAGATATGTTACTGTCCCTTTATTGAGGTCTTCTTTGAGCAATTGATCCCTCACTTTCTTCATCATCTTCCCTTTCTACCTCATCATCATTCATCATGTTTCCTCTCCCTCATTCTATCCCCTTCGATTAGTATTATTTTGCTGCCTTTACATTATGTTGTCTACATCACCTCTCATGGTCTTTATGACAAAATCAAACCTTTCAAATTTCCTTTGCATTGCCTCTAACATGAAGGCTATGTCATTCATGGTCATGTCACGTTTTTCACCTCCAGAATTTGACATGGTATAACAACCTGCAAGAAAATGTTAGTAAAGAAAAATTTTCTCACCACACTCCCTTACGTGTTTCACTCAAGATCAGATTGTCACTCCTCTTATATTACACTCAAAACTTGGTCCTTGTTACCTCTCAATTCTCCTTTTATCAAGTTGAATTTCAAAACTGAATCCACTTAAATCAAGTAAAACAAGTTTTGTTTTAAAGACTCTATAAGGAACCTAATGAACAAAATGACTTCAGCAATTCTAGAAGCAATTTAATTTAAACAACAAGAACTGAAAGTTAACACAAGAAGCAAAAAGTATTTCTGTTAATCAAACCAAAGTAACTATGATTGAGAATTAGCTACTTAATGCATACAAGAAACAAGAGGTATATGAAAGAATGAAACTAAGAATACAAAGAAAAACAATTCTGGATATTGAAAAATAGAATTCAAATCACTCCAATGAGTAATCTGAATATGCAACCTAAATCTATTCCCAAAGCAAGCTATATTCTAAATATCAGATTTTAAATGCTAAATGGATGCATAGTGAGGAGCTGTTGTAATTTGATCAAATATAATAAGGTAGCAAGTTGTTAATGGTATAAATATGCAAAAAATCTCAAACACTTGTGTAGAAAAATATTGGACAAAAACAGGTACAAATTTTTTTTTCTTTTATGTTGAGGAAGTTGAATCTGATTCTCATTTTTTTATTTTGATCTTTTTCTTCTTTTTTTTTTGTTGAACTTTCAGTAAATAATGATGGAAATGAAAAAGATAAACAAAAATCCATAGATTTGAAGAACAAGAATAAGGTGCAACAAGAACAGAAAATGAAGAGACATAGAAACTGAATCTGGTTCTTTTTTTTCTTTCTTTTTCTTTTGGATAATTAAAACATAAAAGATACCTAGAGACTTATCTTCAAGCCAAAGCTTTGATACCAAATGATGCGGAACCCATGGATCATATATTACATCTTGAACCCCACAAACACATCTAGCATAGAATCTTAGAACTCAAAACAAATCCTCCCTACCAAACCCACAACTAACCTGTAATTGAGAACTTGGGTGATTGGGATGAAGAAATGAATTGATTTAAATGCCGCAAGTCAGACTTGATAAGTTAGAACTAATTCTTCATGAAACAAGAATAAGAAGAAAACCTCTCAAACTTGAAAACACATCAATTACATTCACAATAAACTGGAAATTGGTAGCGACCCTCTTGAGTTCTTTTCCCCTCCCTATATAGTTGGAAAAGAAGAACTAATGGCTTAAAAGTCTAGGTTTACATGTATCTAGTCACAATAGCATTAATTATTCATCCACATCAATAATATATTCTAAATTACTGCCCATAATTCTGACAACATTGATGTGCAGATTCTACATGCATTTTGGTGTTGGTACACCAGCACTAAACCACATCAATATTATATTCCAAATTCGTGCTAATGCCCATCACCATACTTATGGGCAGATTTTTCATGCTTCTTAGTGAGTTTCTGACTTCCTCTTCATGATCCATCATATTCAGTACAAGTTGGTCTCCCTCATTATTAATCCACCTTTGAATGAAGTGTTGGAATACATGTTGGAGTTTCTTTGATTGTGATCTTGTGATTGGTCCACTTGGCATAATGATATCATCAACATATTTGCTGCCTTGTGTAGATTCATCAAGCTTGCTTATAGTTTCCTCATCAGCAGGTTTACCAAGTAATTATCTATCCTTTATCTATTGTTTTTATTTTTTGTTCTTGGTGTTCTTGGGCTATTGAATACCAATTTAAATCCAAAACTTCATATTCATTCTAATTAGCTCTTTTGCCCAAATCTGCCTATTTCTTTATTTTGGGTTATCTAATTTAAGGTAAATCTTTCCTAAGTTATATAATCACATTTGAATTCATATAATAACAAAAAAAATTCTGTTAAAAAAAATTACAAATTACATCATTCTATTCTTTTTTTTTTTGCTTCTTTTGTGTTAATTAAGTTCCCTTTTGCTGTTCTAACATGATTATCATCTTCAAGTTTAGTTATTTTTGGATGAAATATACTAAAATATAAGGGAAAATCATTTATGAACTAGTTCTTTTCAATTAGTGTTATTGTGAGAATTTGGGGCTGTTTGGAATCAACTCATGTCAATTGAGTTTGGTTTCTTTCAAAAACCATTTATTTCACATTATTTGAGTGTTGGTGTGATAATTTGTGTTTCCACTAGGAAATTACAAGTTTCATTCATTAAATTTCCAATTTGTCATATTGTTTGCATCTTTAGTTGTCATTTGTTAATTCTACCCATTTGACTCTTATATCTTCAATAGGTAACAATATTGAATCATTGCTATCTAAATAACATCGAAAAAAAATCATTATACACTTAATTATAATTCAAGTGTGCTCCTTTCATTTGTTTGGTTGTGTTATTTGCCTCTAGTTTTATTTTCACCTCTTCTTGCTCAATAAGGATTCCTTTGTTAATTGTCATTAAAATTGTTTACATTGAGTCATTTAATTGTGATATGAACTGACCCTTGTGTATAAAATCATAAAGATTACTTGAGTGGAAAAAGGCAAGAGTGAGTGAGCTTATAAGAGGACCACAAGAGAAAACAAACAAGGAAGAGTTATTGTGTTTTCTTTATTTTGTTCTCAAAATTTCAGGTTAATATGGAATCATCAAGTGGAGACAATAAACAAGACACAACCTTCCTTCTCAAAGCCAGGCAGCAACAATTTGAGAGGATGCAACTAGTGTTTGAAAACATGAATGAAAAGCTTAAGAGGCAACAAGGAGAGGTCAATGCTATTCATGGACTATTCAAAATGCTCCTAGACCAAGAAGGCAACCAACACCTCCAACTTATGAAGAAGAAGAAGACTTTGATGATCAAGCTACCATGATAAATGAAGGCTAAAACTTTGGGGGCATAAGGAGGGGTAGAAATTATGTTGATAAGAACATAGGGAGCATAAAAATGAAGATCCCTCCTTTTTAAGGAAGGAATGATCCTGATGCATATATGGAGTGGGAACAAAAGGTGGAGCTTATTTTCGAGTGTCACAACTACTCGGAAGTGAAAAAGGTGAAGCTTGCAGCTATGGAGTTTGGTGACTATGCAATTGTATGGTGGGATCAACTCCTTACAAATAGAAGGAGAAATAGAGAAAGACTTATCCAAACATTAGAGGAGATGAAGGTTGTGATGAGATGACGCTTTGTTCCTAGCCACTACTATAGGGACTTGCATCAAAAATTGCAAGGCCTTGTACAAGAGGCAAAGAATGTGGAGGACTACTACAAGGAAATGAAAATAGCATTGATAAGAGCAAATGTTGAAGAAGATAGGGAAGCTACCATGGCAAGGTTCTTGAATGGCCTAAATAAAGACATATCCAACATAGTGGAGCTACAACAATATTTGGAGATTGAAGACATGGTGCATATGGCAATTAAAGTGGAGAAACAATTGAAGCGCAAAGGTAATGTGAGGTAAGCCAACACATATTCAAATCAAAATACCACATGGAGGTCAAATTAGAAGAATGATAATAAGGCTGCCCAACATAAGAAAGATGAGAAAATAAAGCCTAAGGAAACATTTGACCCCAAAAATAAAGGTAACATTTCTGCCCAAACTTTTAGGAATTGGGATATTAAGTGTCTTAAGTGTTTGGAGTACGGACACATAGCATCACAATGTTCAAATAAAAGGGTAATGATTATGCGAGAGGGTAAGGTTGAAACAGATTATGAGAGCGATGTTGAGGATGAGATGCCTTCATCGAAGGATTGTAGTGATTGTGAGATGCCTATGGAAGGTAAAATAATGGTAACTAGGAGGGCTCTTAATGCACAAGTAAAAGAAGATGAAGAGGGGATCAAGTTGTAAAGAAAAAATATTTTCCATACTAGGTGTTTAGTAAATGAGAAGGTGTGTAGTTTGATCATTGATGGGTGTAGTTGTGTGAATGTGGCTAGTACTTTGTTTGTGGACAGGTTACGATTAGAGACCACTAAGCGTCCTAAGCCATACAAATTTCAATGGCTTAATAATAATGGGGAAGTGAGAGTCCAAAAACAAGTAAGGGTACCATTTACAATTGGAAAATATCATGATGAGGTGATATTTGATGTGGTGCCTATGCAAGCTAATCATTTATTATTAGGTAGACCATGGCAATGTGATAGGAGAGTGACTCGTGATGGGTATTCTAATAGGTACTCTTTGGAGAAAGAAGGTAGAAGATTCACTCTAGCACCTTTAACCCCTAAACAAATTTTTGAAGATCAAATGCAACTTGACAAAGAAAATGAAGAATTCATACAACGAGAGGCTAAAAGGAAAAAGAGAAAAAAAAGAAAAGAGTGAGAAAAAAGAGAGTGAGAAAAAATTAGAGAGTAAAAATGAAAATTTAAGAGAGAAATTTAGTCTAAGTGAATCAGCCCAAGAGAGAAAAGAGGGGAGAAAAGTGAGCTTCTATGCATAAATGAGGGATGTTAAGAGAGCTTTGGTTACAAATAAGCCAATGATTGTACTTATGTATAAAGAGGCCTATTTTTCTTCTAACCATCTAAACTCTGCTTTGCCTAGTGTTGTGGTTGATGTTTTGCAGGAATATAGTGTTGTTTTCCCTGATGATCTACAACGAGGTTTGCCACCTTTAAGAGGGATTGAACATCAAATCAATTTTGTTCCCGGGGCTGCCATGCCTAATAGGCCTGCATATAGAAGCAATTTAAAAGAGTCCAAGGAGCTTCAAAGGCAAAGGGAAGAGCTTTTGGGGAAAGGACACATAAGAGAAATCTTAAGCCCATGTGCGGTACCCATCTTTTTGGTGCCAAAAAAGGATGGATGGAAGTTGGCATATGTGTGTTGATTGTCGAGCCGTCAACAAAATTACAGTGAAGATTCGAGGACAAATCCTTTTGAAGGGAGAGAAAATGATAAAATGATACAAATACCACCCAAGATGGTCAAGAGAGCAAAACAGATGATTTGAAGTTGATTGCAAATAAGAAAACTTTTCCCGACATGGACAGTCTCATTGGACCAACCATAAGGTCGCGTGCAAAAAGCCTAAAAGATCAACTTCAAATTTATGTACAAAAACATTTTGAATATGGGTTGTCTAAACATAAAAAGTCCATATATGGAAACAATGGAGAGCCTAAATATGTCAACAAATTTGGGCTAGAAGACTTGAATCAAGCTTAAGTGCATTTGGGCTCATTTTTTGGGTTCTTTTAAGGTGTAGGCCAAGTTGGCCGAATTTTGCTTATTTTTAAGGTTTAAATCTGTTTGTTTTTGAACCTCTTCTTCAAAGACCTTTTAAATTCCTTTGAGCATAACCACCAACCATTATAATTAGCCATTAAAACAATGTTCCACTACCATTTACCCATATTCTGTCTAGATACATCCATTTAAAGAGAGAAATTTCAGTTTTGAATTTGAAGACTTGACCATTTACCATGGGAGTTACAAATGCATTTATGGAGGAGAATTAATCTAGCATTAGGTTGTGTTTTATTTCTGATGTAAACCCCTATAAAAGGGGTTGTTTGCTTTGTGTTTGAGGCATCCAAGAAAATTATGAATTATCATTTTATGAATGAAAAGAGAGTTTGCTTTCTTTGAGTTTTTATGCATAAGGTGTTGATTGAATTGCAATTGAATTTTCATTTGTATTTCAGTTTTAATTCCTATTTCTTGTGTTCTTGAATGCTTATTTCATTGGAGTTCAAGGGAAAATTCTGTGTATCTTGAGTTCTAATAAGAAAGAGCTCTTGGGTGTAAGAACAAATCACAATCTGATTGCTTGAGTGTAATTGAAAATCTGATTTGATTAACAAAGAGTTCTAAGAATCAAATTCGGATCTTGGGGTTTCGCATCAGGGTCATTCTCATATAATGCACATAAATCACAATTTATTCAATTCGGCCATTAATAATGGCTTCTCATAATGCATATAATGCATACATAATAATTCGCATGTTATAACTCAATATTCATGAATATTCAAGCCACCAAGTAGCTTAGCACATTTTTCATCCAAAATGTGCTAGGCCATATGTAATGCAATTATATCTCATTTATTAAGAGTTTGTACTTACCTTAAAAACACTTAAATGCAAGCTAAAATCTCCCTCCAACCTTTACTTCCAACTTGCCCTTCAACACTAGAGTTGGGCAATTCACTTCCTCTTAATGTTTATTCCAAATGTGAACAAATACTATCATTTAGAATTACATTTTAAGGTATTTAAAACATACAACCCTAATTAAACATCACTCCTATAAATTTTCAAAATTATGCCTAACCTTACTGATGAGGAAACTATAAGCAAGCTTGATGAATCTACACAAGGCAGCAAATATGTTGATGATATCATTATGCCAAGTGGACGAATCACAAGATCACAATCAAAGAAACTTCAGCATGTGTTCCAACACTTCATTCAAAGGTGGATTAATGAAGAGGGAGACCAACTTGTACTGAATATGAAGAATCATGAAAGGAAAGTCAGAAACTCACCAAAAAGCATGAAGAATCTACCCATAAATATGTTGATAGGCATTAGCACGAATTTACAATATAATATTGATGTGGTTTAGTGCTAGTGTGACTAGACACACGTGAACCAACACCAAAAAGCATATAGAATCTGCCCATCAATATTATCAAAATTATGGGCCCTAAGTTAGAATATAATATTGATGTGGATGAATAATTAATGCTAGTGTGACTAAATACATGTGAGCCTAGATTTCTAAGCCATTAATTCTTCATTTTCAGCTATATAGAGAGGGGTGGAAAGGACTGAAGGGGAGATATGAATTTCCATATTATGTTGATTGTAATTTATGTGTTTTCAAGTTTGAGAGGTTTTCTTCTTATTCTTGTTGCATGAAGAATTGGTTCTAACTTATCAAGTCTGACTTGTGGAATTTTAAATCAATTCATTTACTTGATCCCAATCACCCAAGTTCTCAATTACAGGTTAGTTGTGGATTTGGTGGGGAGGATTTATTTTTGAGTTCTAAGATTATATGCTATATGTATGTGTGGGGTTCTAGATGTAATATTTGATCAATGGGTTTAGCATCATTTGGTATCAAAGCTTTGGCTTGAAGATAAATCTCTAGGTATCTTTTCTGTTTTAATTATCTCAGCTACTTTCTTGTTCTTGTTTATCATCTAAGTCACCTCAATTTTCTATTTTTGTTGCACCTTGTTCTTGTTCTTTAGATTATGTGTTCTTATCTTATCATTTTCTATTCTTGTTTACTTAAAGACTAAAAGATCAAAAAAAAAAGAACCAGATTCAGTTTCTAAGTCTCTTTATTTTCTGTTCTTGTTGCACCTTGTTCTTATTCTTCAAATCTCTGTTTTTATCTTTTTATTTGCTATTCTTGTTTACTGAAAGTTAAAAAAAAAAAAGAAGAAAAAGATCAAAAGAAAAAAATAAGAAAAAAGAATAAGATTCAACTTCCTAGTTGATATATAAAAAGAAAAAAAATCCGTACCTGTTTCTGTCCAGTATTTTTCTACACAAGTGTATAAGAATTTTTGCTTATTTATGCCATTAACAGCTCTCTATCTTATTATATTTGATCAAATTGCATCAGTTCCTCATTATACATTGATTTAGCATTTAAAATCTAATATTTAGAGCATAGCTTACATTAGGAATGGATTTAGATTGCATATTTAGATTGCTCATCGGGGTGATTTGAATTCTATTTTTTTCAATATCCAAAATTGTTTTTCTTTGTACTCTTAGTTTCATTCTTTCATATACCTCTTGTTTCTTGTATGCATTAAGTAGCTAATTCTCAATCATAGTTACTTTGATTTGATTAACACAAATACTCCTTGCCTCTAGTGTTAACTTTTCAGTTCTTATTGATTCAAATTGAATTGCTTCTAGAATTGTTGAATTCATTTTGTTCATTAGGTTCCTTGTAGAGTCTTTAAAATAACACTTGTTTTACTTGATTTAAGTGGATTCAGTTCTAAAATTCAACTTGATAAAAGAAGAATTGAGAGGTAAAAAAGCCAAAAATTTGAGCATATAAAAAAAAACTTAAAAGAGACAATGATTTGAGTGAAATACAAGAGTAACAATCTGATCTTGAGTGAAACACGTAAGGGAGTGTGGTGAGAAAATTTTTCTTTACTAACATTTTCTTGCAGGTTCTTATACCATGTCAAATTCTGGAGGTGAAAAACGTGACATGACCATGAATGACGTAGCCTTCATGTTAGAGGCAATGCAAAGGAAATTTGAAAGGTTTGATTTGGTCATAAAGACCATGAGAGGTGATGTAGACAACATAATGTAAATGCAGCAAAATAATACTAATCGAAGGGGACAGAATGAGGGAGAGGAAACATGATGAATGATGATGAGGTAGAAAGGGAAGATGATGAAGAAAGTGAGGGATCAATTGCCCAAAGAAGACCTCAACAAAGGGACAACAACATATCTTTCATAAAAATGAAGATACCATCATTCAAAGGGAGAAATGATGCTGAAGCTTACCTTGAATGGGAAAGAAAAGTTAAGTTGGTGTTTGATTATTATAATTATAGTGAAATGAAGAAAGTTAAACTTGCAGCAGTTGAATTCATAGATTATGCACTAGTTTAGTGGGATCAATTAATGATTTCCAGGAGGAGAAATGGAGAAAGAACCATCACTACTTGGGATGAAATGAAAACTGTGATGAGAAAGAGATTTGTACCATCTTACTACTATAGGGAGCTTCACCAAAGATTGCAATGGCTAACTCAAGGATTCATGTCAGTGGAGGATTACCATAGAGAAATGGAGATGATCATGAGTAGAACTAATATAGAGGAGGATTCAAAAATCACTATGCCTCGATTTTTGAGTGGGCTGAATAGGGAGATTGCCAACATAGTTGAATTACATCATTATATGGAGCTTAAAGATATGGTACACATGGCCATGAAAGTGGAGAAGCAACTGAAACTCAAGGGAGCAACAAAGGGATTTTCTAATTCCAGATCTAGCTTCACTTCAAAGTGGCCAAAGAAAGATGATAATCCTTAAGGGAAGGAAGCTGCCTGGAAAGGAAAGGAAAAGCAAGTTCTAGCCAACCCTAAAGGTAACTGTAAAACATCTAAGTATAATCAAAAGCATAGTACCATTAAATGCTTTAGGTGTTTAGGAGTAGGGCATATAGCATCTCAATGTCCAAATAAGAAAATCATGTTGATAAGAGATAATGGTGAAATTGATAGTGCTGGTGAAATTGATAGTGATGATGATGATAATGATAGCATGCCGCCATTAGAGGAAATTGAACATATCATTAAGTATCCTGCACATGGTGAATCTTTGGTTATTAGAAGAGCCTTAAACATGCAAATTAAAGATGAAGAAAGTAATCAAAAAGAGAACATTTTCCATACTCATTGCATTGTGAATGGAAAAGTGTGCAGCATGATCATTGATGGGGGTAGTTGTGCAAATATTGCTAGTACAAATTTTATGGATAAATTAGGCTTAACATACATAAAACATCCTAGTTCCTATAAGTTGTAATGGTTGAATTATTGTGGAAAGGCGAAGGTAACAAAGCAGGTTATGTTCTCTTTTGCAATTGGGCGATATAAAGATGAAGTTTGTTGTGATGTTGTGCCTATGCATATTAGCCATATTCTTCTTGGTCGTCCATGGAAGTTTGATAGAAAGGCTTTGCATGATGGCTTTAAGAATCATTATTAGCCTAAAAGGTTTAAATTTCACTCTTGCTCCATTGTCACCTAAACAAGTGTATGAAGATCAGCTGAAGATGATGAGATCACTTGAAAGGAATTCTGGTGGTGAGGGTAAAATAAATAAAAATAGGATAAAAGAGGCCAAGAGTGAGAAAAAGAATGATAAAAATGGCTCATTTGTGAGAGAAAAAGAGAAAGGGAGAGAAAATAAAAGAGAGTATTTCTATGCAAAAGAAAGAGAGTTAAGGAGTGCTTTTTGTGAGAAAAGTTATCTGATTGTACTTAGGTACAAAGAGACCTTGATTTCTACATCTGACCTTGACAATCCTTTGCCTAGTTGTGTTATTTCTCTTTTACAGGAATTTGGAGTTGTCTTTCCAAAAGATGTGCCTAAAGGTTTACCATCTTTAAAAGGGATTGAGCATCAAATTGACTTCATTCCAGGCTCAACAATTCCCAGCCAACCAGCTTATAAAAGCAATCTAGAGGAAACCAAGGAGCTTCAAAGGCAAGTGGAGGAGTTGCTATCAAAAGGACATGAGCGTGAAAGTCTTAGTCCATTTGTTGTTCCGATTTTATTAGTTTCAAAGAAGGATGGATCATGGAGAATATGTGTGGACTGCCGAGCAATCAATAAAATCACGGTGAAGTATAAACATCCAATTCCTAGACTTGATTATATGCTTGATGAGTTGAGTGGTTCTTGCGTTTTTACTAAGATTGATTTGAAAAGTAGTTACCATCAAATTAGGATGAAAGAAGGAGATGAGTGGAAAACTTCTTTCAAAATAAAATATGGTCTTTATGAGTGGTTAGTTATGCCATTTGGTTTATCTAATGCACCTAGTACATTTATGAGATTAATGAACCATATTTTGCGATCATATCTTAGTAAATTTGTTGTTGTGTATTTTGATGATATACTCATTTATAGCAAATTAGTAGATGAGCATATAGAACATATTACGACTATTCTTGATGTTTTGAGAAAGGAAAAATTGTATTCCAACTTGAAAAAGTACATGGTTTGTAGTGATAAAATCATATTCTTAGGTTTTATGGTCAGTGCACAAGGAATTGAGGTTGATGATGAAAAGGTAAAGGCAATAAGAGATTGGCCAGCACCTAAACCCGTGAGTGAGGTAAGAAGTTTTCATGGTTTGTCTAGTTTCTATAGGAGATTTGTTAAAGATTTTAGTTCCATTGTTGCACCATTAAATGAATTGGTAAAAAAAGATGTAAAGTTTATTTGGACTGAAATTCATGAAAAGGCATTTAATTTGTTGAAAGAAAGGTTAACTACTGCTCTAATTCTTGCTTTACCAGATTTTGATAAGACCTTCAAATTAGAGTGTGATGCTTCAGGTGTGGGCATATGTACTGTTTTGATGCAAGAAGGGAAACCAATTGTATTTTTTAGTGAAAAGCTTCATGGTGCACAATTAAATTATTCCACTTATGACAAGGAGTTGTATGCTTTGGTAAGAGCTTTATAAGTGTGGCAAAATTAATTATTGCCTAAAGAGTTTGTTATTCATATAGATCATGAATCATTAAAGCATCTAAAGGGACAAACAAAGCTAAACCAAAGACATGGAAAGTGGATAGAGTACATTGAGCCATTTCTGTATGTGATAAAGTATAAGCATGGCAAAGACAATGTAGTAGCATATGCACTTTCAAGAAGGTATTCCTTAATCTCAACTTTTAGTTCTAAGTTATTAGACTTTGAGCAAATTAAGGATATGTATGCCAATGATGTTGACTTTGCAAATGTTTACAAATCATGTGAGCATTCTGCATTTTAGAAGTTTTATAGGCATGATGGGTACTTGTTTAAGGATGGAAGATTATACATGCCTAGTTGCTCATTAAGGGAATTGCTTGTGCGTGAGGCTCATAGTGGAGGACTCATTGGACATTTTGGGGTATTTAAGACTTTAGATATTTTGCATGAACATTTCTATTGGCCAAACATGAGAAAAGATGTTGAAAGAATTTGTGCCAAGTGTATTGCATGTAAAAAAGCAAAATCTAAGTCTTTACCTCATGGGTTGTATGCTCCTTTACCTATCCCTCATGCACCTTGTATTGACATATCTATGGATTTTGTTTTGGGACTGTCTAGGACTAGAAAAGTGAAAGTGCTATTGTTGATAGATTCAGCAAAATGGCTCATTTCATTGCATGTCACAAAACTGATGATGCAACAAATATTGCTAATTTGTTCTTTGGGGAAGTAGTTCGTTTGCATGGTATTCCTAAAACAATTGAAAGTGATAGAGATGTGAAGTTCTTGAGTCATTTTTGCGTATTTTATGAAATAAGTTAGGTACTAAATTGTTGTTCTCTATAACTTGTCATCCACAAACCGATGGGCAAATAGAAGTGGTAAATAGAACTTTAGGATCTTTGTTGCGTGCTATTGTGGGTAAGAATTGAAAACTTGGGAAGATTATTTGCCATTAGTTGAATTTGCATATAATAAAAGCATACATTCTTCTACAGGTTATTCACCTTTTGAAATTATTTATGGTTTTAATCCTCTTACACCACTTGATCTGTTTCCTTTGCCATTAAATGAAATAACTAACTTAGATGGTGAAAGGAAAGCGGAGTTGGTTAAGAAGATACATGAGAAGGAATGAGCTCCTCTTGAGAAGAAATATGAATCATTTGCCCATAATGCAATTAGAAGAAGGAAGCATGTGGTTTTCCAACCTGGTGATTGGGTATGGCTTCATATGAGGAAGGAAAGATTTTCTAAACAAAGGAAATTCAAGTTGGATGCAAGGGGAGATGGCCCATTTCAAGTTTTAGAATGAATCAATGACAATGCCTATAAAATTGATCTACCAGGTGAGTAAATGTTTCTGCAACTTTCAATTTTAGTGATCTTTCTCCTTTTGATGTAGGTTCAGATTTGAGGACAAATCTTTTTGGAGCAAGGAGGGAATGATGAGGAAACTATAAGCAAGCTTGATGAATCTACAAAGGCAGCAAATATGTTGATGATATCATTATGCCAAGTGGACCAATAACAAGGTCACAATCAAAGAAACTCCAGCATGTGTTCCAACACTTCATTCAAAGGTGGATTAATGAAGAGGAAGACCAACTTGTACTGAATATGAAGAATCATGAAGGGAAAGTCAGAAACTCACCAAAAAAATATGAAGAATCTGCCCAAAAATATGTTGATGGGCATTAGCACGAATTTACAATATAATATTGATGTGGTTTAGTGCTAGTGTGACTAGACACATGTGAACCAACACCAAAAAGCATATAGAATCTGCCCATCAATATTATCAAAATTATGGGCCCTAAGTTAGAATATAATATTGATGTGGATGAATAATTAATGCTAGTGTGACTAGATACATGTGAGCCTAGATTTCTAAGCCATTAATTCTTCATTTCCAGCTATATAGAGAGGGGTGGAAAGGACTAAAGGGGAGATACAAATTTTCAGATTATGTTAATTGTAATTTATGTGTTTTCAAGTTTGAGAGGTTTTCTTCATATTCTTGTTGCATAAAGAATTGGTTCTAACTTATCAAGTCTGACTTGTAGCATTTTAAATCAATTCATTTACTTCATCCCAATCACCCAAGTTCAATTACAGGTTAGTTGTGGGTTTGGTAGGGAGGATTTATTTTTAAGTTCTAAGATTCTATGTTATATGTATATGTGGGATTTTAGATGTAATATTTGATCTATGAGTTCCGCATCACTTACTTTAACATTGAAATTCTATGTTAATCCATTTAAATTAATGTTTTAATTTTTATTATATCATTAAAAAAATATTATAACATGTTTTAACCAATCACATTAAACAAACACATGCTCTTCACCATAACCCTAAAATGCCATAACCTTCATCAATTAAGGTTCTTCATTCCAACTCATTTCAATTATTAATCCAAGCTTATTTCCATCAATTATATCATTAAATAACATGATTTAAACATTAAAATCAAACGAACATCCAATCTTTGAAAAATTCCCTTCCAAAACCTTAAATTCAAAACTACCTTATTTAATCGCTGACCAAACTTGGTAAATCCATTATTTAATTTTAAAATTCTTATTTATGCATCAAAACAACACATTTGGAATTAATTTGCACAATTAAAACTCATGATTCCAAAAGTCCAAATTTTCCATAACCCTAAATTACCTCTTTCAACCAAACTGAACTCAAACTTAATCATTTCTTCAATCCAACTTAAGAATCATTAATAATTAATCAAAATAAATTCACACAAACTTATTTAAGCTATTAAATCATGCTAAGGCAAAATTCCAAAATTTACATATTCAAATCTTCATGGAATTCCAAAGAAGAAGATGAAAAACCTACTATTCATGGAGAAATTCATCAAGACTTCTAAATCTTGTTAATTCCTTCAATTGATAAAGCTGGGAAGAAGGAAAAAGCTTGGTTCTTAGGCTATGGAGGTTCAGCCTTAACATGAAGAAGAAGAAGATGAAGAAGACTTTTAGTTTATCTTTCTTTCCACTTTAAAAATATGACCATATATATATTATTTTATTATATTTTTAATTAATTAATTAATTATTTTAAAAAATCACAAATTATCTCTTCCAACTACAAATAATTTATTTTTAAAATATTTAATTAATTTTAATTCTACAAAGTATAATTACCATTTTGCCTTTTGCCTTTTGACTTTTCTTTAATAAATGTTGACTTTTGTATATGTTGTATATATTTAATATATATTTCACATATACATTTTTTATTTTTTCACTTGAAATCCTTCAATTTTCCATTTAAATTATTTATTTCATTTATTTAATTTAATTTAATTTTTTTAAAAAAATGGATGTTACAAATGAGGGAAAATTAAAAAAATTTAACAATCAAGAAAGAGTTGAGAAGAAGAGACTGAACATAAGGAGTTCATAGTGGTTTAAATTTCTCAATCCTAAGTCCACTTTCTCAATAACTTATTGAGGTTTCACTAGTTTTAAGTTTTTACAAGTTCAACTCTAACTTGGTATTTTAGCAAAATCACATTAAACTTTTATAATGGTTTGAGCTACCTCATAACCCAACAAGAGTTTTCTCTTGGTTCACTCTCTAACCAACTCACTATTATAAGTGTTTAAGGTCACACACCTAATATTCAAGAGCAATCAATGAAGAATTTAATACAAAGAAAGTTATGAAGCAAAATTATAAGAGTTTGGCTATAACCATTCAAAAAGATTAACATAAACGCATGTTTATGGGATATTTATAGCCTCATTAACTCCATAGAGTCATTGGAGAAGAGGGGTGGCAGATTTAAGTTTTACCAATAAAGTACAATGCATTTAATGCTTGTTAGAGGACTTTCTCGGGGAGAAAGCATCTGGTTCGGTCAAGAGAGAGGTAGGCTGGTCAGGATGCTTCTGGTATGGTGAGTCTGAGTCACTTTGTGTCTAACATCTCTCCAACGGCTAGTACACATAGTGGTCTCTCATTTGGCAAAAGGATAACGATCAAATTTGACTTGGCAATTATGAGTGGTCCAGTCATACCAAGTGTTGGTCTAGTCAGCCCTTTTGAAAGACAAACTTTCTTTCTTTTGGTTCTTACCACGTGTAGTGCTCTAATTAGATGATCACTTGGCGCCTTGAAAGTCCCTTGTTAGAATAAATAGTACGGTCATACTTCAAGTAGTATGCTAAAGAATTGGTCGTGCCACTAAGTAGGAAACTCTGTGGAACTTTTGGACAAATTGCTCATGGCATGGTCTGGTTGCACTACAGTCTGGTCCGGTCAGACTAGCTTATCCCACTGAGAAATTAGGAGTACCAATTAGGTGAAAACCTTACTAGACAAACTTCAACATTTTTCGAATTGATTTCCATGCGAACTGAATGATGGTCCAAGCGAGGCAGAGTGGTCGATTGAGATTCTAGGAGCGACCCTAGTTGTGATCTTTACTGTGTGATTTTGTTCTAGAAGTCCATGCATTGGTCTGGTGAGACTTTCTGATGATTTGGACAAGACTTGATCAATTTCACCAAATTCTTAAGTTCTTACAAAACATATCTTAATACAAACATTAGTGTCATTTAATTTGACTGCATAAGATCAAAATAGAGTTTAGTAAGCCAATGATTTGGCTAATAAAAAATAATATTCTAATTTTGTACTCTTTCTTAATTTTTCTTCTTCTTTATATAATCTTTTCAATTTCTTCTTAACACCTTAGTTTATTGAATGAGTTCAAATTAATTTTATTAAAAAGTTTATCCCTTTTATTAATTTCTCATTTCATCCTTTTTTGCATTTGAAAAATATTAATTTTTTTTGTATTTTTTTTAGAAGAGAAACATATTTACTTGGAAAAATTAATTTATAGGAATTTATTTTTTTAGCTTCTTGCATAATTAAGCTAAAGAATAAGGAGATAATTTAAAATTTTGATGGAAAAAAACTAAAAATTCTAAAAATTTTAATAAATATATATAAATAACTTTCTTCAAATAAAAAATTATATATATATATATATGAGAAGAGAATGGGGGCAATTGCATCCCTTCTTTATCACGTGGCTTTGCCACTAAGTGATGGACTATTTTCGTCGCTAATCCATCATAAAAGGTTTAAATCAATAGAAAGTAAAAAATGAGGGGAAATAAATTTAAAATTAGGGACTGATTTTTTCGTCACTAATTCATAATTATTCTAATGACATATCATAATTTTCGTCTTTAATTTGTTACAAAATTCTTCTGTTCTGTTTGTTATCCTTCATAGATCTATTATAAAATTAGTGACAGATTCATCATTCATCACCAATTTGTCACTAAATTAGTGGCAAATATGAATTTTATCACAAAATTGTTACTAAATTTAGTGACAAACTTGTTTTCATCACTATTTTTTTTACACATTTCCTCATTTTTAACTTTTTAGTGATGAAAAATTTGTCACTAATTTATCAGAAATTTTTGGCAGGCAATTGGTGCATTTATTTTGTGACGAAAAACATTCCGTCATAAAATTCCATCATGAATTCGTCATAACTTTTTGCATCAAAAATTGTGACAAAAAAATTTATATCACTAATATTTGTTACTAAAATTACTTTTCATCATTAATTTGTTACTAATCCGTCATAAATTACTGACGAATTCGTCTATCACAAAATTCCATCACTAATTTCACATTTTTATTATAGTAAATCGTTGACCTTTTTTCTTTCTTTCTTCTTCTTTTCTCTTCCTACACATTTTAGACTTAGATAGATGAGAAAGAGAGATTAAAGATTTAAGTTTGAGTTGGAGCTCAAGAACGGATAGTTTGAGGTAAGTATTTCTCAATCCATTTTCATTAGAGTAACATAGATGAGTAAATATAATAATTGATCCTTGATATGGTTCAAGAATTATTTGTGAAAGGAAGTAAAGAAAAGAAATTAAAATGTTAAGGATAACATTGGTGGCCTACATATGAAAAATGTTCAAAGAAGAGTTTCTTAGATTTTTATTTTATTTTTTTATATAAGAAAAAATTTAGTATGAAGAAATTTTTTTTAGCCTTGTTGATAAAGGTAAATTAGTGACAGGTGAAAACTAATTGCTTAAGTTGATATACAGTACATGTTAAGAAATTAATAGTTATCTCATATTTGTTTAACTATATTCATTTATCTTGCTAAAATTTCATACTTGATTATTGATCATTAAATCTAATTGTTGTACAAATAATTGTTATGATAAATTGAACAATTGTGGGTAGACCATTTGGGTCTAAGTGTTTTATATGAAATACCGAACCATTATCCAAAGGAAAAATATGTAAAATTGTCCCTCAAGTTTGCTTGAAGGTATGGATTGTCTCTTAAAATTTTTTGTTTCTCATTTATATACTTTAAGTTTGCGTAAATGTACAAGTTGACCAATAAAGTTTTAAAAAGCTGACAAATTAATCCTTTTTTAATGAAAAGTTTTTTTGGAAAGAATAAATATTAAGACTTTATTAAATCTATCACCAGAAAAGATAATGTAGGAGGACTATCCTAACAGCAGAAACTAACATAAAAATGTGACGCCTTAGCTAAATTATGAGCCTGCACATTAGTTAACCTCCTAACCCATTTAATCTTGATATTAGGCCTAGAGCACAAGAAATCTCTACAGTGAAAGATAACAACTCCTAGCTCAGTCAAATTATCCTTGCAATTATTTATTTCCTGAACCACAGAGAGAGCATCTGAATATATGCAACCTAGATCATTAAAATGAGTAGTAGCCCACACAAGAGCCTCACATATTGCCACTGCTTTAGCAACCTTTGGAACACAAAAACCATCCGCATGACCAGAAATAGCTTGGATAAAATTGCCTTCTCCATATTGGAATATTACACTTAAGCCATACCTAAAAAAATCTTCAAAAATCGCCCCATCCACAAAACAAATCTAGCCCTCTTCCAAAACTGTATTGTCTTGTCAAGGTTCTGTGAAATGGGTACTTTGTCCATGCAAGGATGGACCCAGCACCCCCACAACGCCCGGTTCATTGGAACCGGCCTCCTTTACAGGTCTTAATATTATAAAATTCTTAAATATAACAATATTATCCATATTACACACAATAATTGAAAGAAAGCATCAATATATTAAAATTAAAGCAAGGTCCAAGCAAAACAAATAAATGGACACCCATCCAAGGATGGAAACATGCCCTTACATCACATGCCTAAATAGGACACCCACCGAAAGGTAGAAACATGCCCTTTACATAGGTTCTAAAATAGAAAAGCAAATTAAATTACATGATGTTTAAATGAGGTACCCACCAAGTGGAAACATACCTCTTACAACATTTGGAAATCTAAATAAATTGATAAAAATAAATAACCATTCATAATAAATAAATCATTCATCAAATGTATCAAATATCAATAAAAAGTAAACATCCATCCATGATAAATAAAATAAACCAAGCATTGAATTTAAATAAATTAAAGCATAAGAAATAAAACAAAGCATGATCAAATATGGAATTGAATAAGGTAAATAAAAATCCAAATTATAGTTACTATTTCCATTTAGGGTTCTTTATCTCATATGTTAAGGTTTTGGAATTCATAAAATTAAGCTACTGTGACTTTTTTATGGAATTAAAATAGATTAAGGTTTTATATTTTAAAGGGTTGGTAAGACTCTTTGATTAACTAAATTAAGGTTTGAATGGTGAAATCATGAAAATAGGGTTTTAGACACTTTAAAATACTTTTGATTTGTGGTTTTAAATGGTGATTTCAAGCTACTGTGTAAAATTAAAGTATTTATGTTTTTATGATTTTTAAAATTTTAAAGGATTAGGGTTTAGAAAAAATTAAGGTTTAAAGTTTTAAAGGAGGTTAGGGTTCATTATTTTAGGTTTTGGAGTTGAATTAGGGTTTTAGGAGCTTTGAATTGGAGTTTCGGGTGATGAATTGGCTTTTAGAATTTGGAAATCAATTTAATAATTTTATGAATTTTTATGAATTTAAACAAACGGATTAAAGTTTTTATAAAGTAGAAAAGATGTTTTTTAAGGCTTTTTGAAAGAAACAGAACCAAGTTTAAAATTTTGAAAGAAATAGAATCAAATTTTGGTTTTGTTGAAAAATATGTTTAATTAAGGTTTTAAGATTTTGAAGGAGTAAAAATAACAATTTTAAGCCTTTTGGAAAATAAACCAACGAAATAAGGTTTTTTGACTTTAGAAAAATTAAATTAAAGTTCTAAGATTTTAAATTTTGAAAAACACAAATTCTAGTTTTAGCTACTGTGAAAAAATAACCAAAGAATTTAATACATACCTCCTTTTGATGATTCTTCCAAAAATTATTTTTCTTAGATGAATTAAAATAAAGACAATTGTTGCCTTTTGAATTGCTTCAATCGTGTCCCTGCTATTCCAGAAAAAATATCAAATTGAATTGCTCCTTTTCCTTCACGGATTTGGTTCCACTTTTTCAAGCTACTGTCCAACTTTTTTTAATTTTCGGCCTCTCCCTATTTCATTGCCTTTGGTCTTTATTTATAGAGGTTTCATATGGTTTATTCCTAATTAATCATGGCAAGTAATATTGATAAGAAAAGGAAACCGAAACCTAATTGAATTAGGTTTCGAAAAATTTACGTCGAAAAAATTGCACTGCCGAAAAAAATTGCCGCAGGAAAAAATGCGCTGGAAAAAAAATCTACCGCAGTCAACTGCGGTAGAGGGCGAGGAGCAGGCGACCATTTCGCCCGCAGGCATCTTCTGCGGGCAAAATGCCCATGGGCCCACGCGACGATTTTTTCGTCACCGATTTTTCCGACGCCGATTTTTATTTTTTAACTTTTATTTATTTATTTTTATTTTTTATTAATAAAAATTAGATACTAAAAAAATTATTTTAAAAAAAATATTTTGGACCAATTAGACAACAAAAATTATTTTGGACTAAATAAAACATATTGGATCGGACTGGGTCAAAAATTAAGGGTCTACAGTTCGCCCCCTGCTTGAATGATCTGAAACCTTAGTGAAAGAGAGTGAAAAGCAATAAGACTTAATTTTTTAGATGGTTGAGATTTTGGGTTCTGGATCCGGTTTGAGTTCTGAACTCAAGGATAAATTCTATGTTCTATATCTAAGGAAAATTTGGGTTCTGGACCCAGTTCGAGTTCTGGACTCAAGGATAATTCTAGGTTCTCGACCTAAGGAAAATTTGGGTTCTGGACCCGGTTCGAGTTCTGGACTCAAGAATAATTCTAGGTTATGGACCTAAGGAAAATTTGGGTTCTGGACCCGAGCTAAGTTCTGGACTTAGAAATAATTCTAGGTTCTGGACCTAATGGTAAATTTGGGTTCTGGACCCGGTTCGAGTTCTGGACTCAAGAATAATTCTAGGTTCTAGACCTAATGGTAAATTTGGGTTCTGGACCCGAGCTAAGTTCTGGACTTAGAAGAGATTCTTGGTTCTGGACCTAAGGAAAATTTGGGTTCTGGACCCAGTTCGAGTTTTGGACTCAAGAATAATTCTAGGTTCTGGACCTAAGAAAAAATTTGGGTTTTGGACCCTAGCTAAGTTCTGGACTTAGAAGAGATTCTAGGTTCTGGACCTAAGAAAAATTTGGGTTCTGGACTCGGTTCGAGTTATGGACTCAAGAAATAATTCTAGGTTCTGGACCGAAGAAAAATTTGGGTTCTGGACCCGGTTCGAGTTCTGGACTCAAGAATAATTCTAGGTTATGGACCTAATGGTAAATTTGGGTTCTGGACCCGAGCTAAGTTCTGAACTTAGAAGAGATTCTAGGTTCTGGACCTAAGGGAAAATTTTGGGTTCTGGACCCGAGCTAAGTTCTAGACTTAGAAGAGATTCTAGGTTCTGGAACTAAGAAAAATTTGGGTTATGGACCCGGTTCGAGTTCTAGACTCAAGAATAATTCTAGGTTCTGGATCTAAGAAAAATTTGGGTTTTGGACCCGAGCTAAGTTCTGGACTTAAAAATAATGCTAAGTTCTGGACCTAATGGAAATTTAGGTTCTAGACCCGGTTCGAGTTCTGGACTCAAGAATAATTCTAGGTTCTGGACCTAAGAAAAATTTGGGTTCTGGACCCGAGCTAAGTTCTGGACTTAGAAATAATTATAGGTTCTGGACCTAAGGAAAATTTGGGTTCTGGACCCGAGCTAATAATTTTTTATTTCAAAAAGTTTGGCTAATTTTTTTGCATATATCTTCTTCTTGCCCCATGCGTGTAAAAATATTTATATACACGTAATTATTTGTATGATTAAAGTGAATAATTGAATTTACTGCTTTTTTACTATATAGTCACTGTTAATGCACTATTTACTATTTATAAATAGTAAATTTACTATTTGCAAATATTATCAAATAGTATTTACTATTGGAAATATTAATTTCATTATTTATAAATAGTAATATTTACTATTCATCAATAGTAAACTATTTATAAATAGTAATATTTACTATTCATTAATAGTAATACTATTTATAAATAGTAAAATTTACTATTTATAAATAGTAAAATTTACTATTTATGAACAGTTTTGAATTTGGTTTTTTGCTTGCTATTCCTCTATAAAAGGCCACCAATCCTTCATTTCATTTCACAATTTCAATTTTAATTTCGTAATTCTCTCAAATTTCTTTTCAATTTTAGCATATATTTTTCAAAAACAATGCCTGCTTCGAGGTCAGGGACTCATTCTAATGCCGAGTTATTGGAGTTTATTCGGTATCATGAAGATGAAAATTTAAATATACTGGCCGGAATGCCGCTCCATCGCAGTTCCAATCCAAAGAGCGAGGTAATTATTATTATATTTTTTATTCTCTTGATTGATTTGATTTTTTTATGATATATATTTTTATACTTTGTTGTTATTATTTGTTATTATGAAAAATAAATTAATTTAAGTAGATAGAATAATATGTACTTACCTGGTATTAACTTACCTGGGTCTGTGTTAGCATGATCGTTGCGTTGTTCGGGCTGGAGGGTGCATTTACAAAGCCCGACAATAGTATGATGTAGTGCCTTCTCGGGTAAGGCGAATTATCCGAGATTGCGGCTTTGAGCAGTTCATCTTACAATTGCCATTCAAAGAATATCAGATAGACCAAAGCGTAGTCCAGGCGCTTGCAGAGTGATGGCTAGATACAACTCACACTTTTCACTAGCCCATTGAGGAGATGACAATTGGTCCGGTCGATTTTACTGCCATAACCGGCCTTCGATATGATGGTGCTCCGGTTCCTCTGACCAATGAAATTTTAACATTTGAAGAAATTTAAGAATTAATTGGTTTGGAACCGTCATATAAAGGGCCTTTTAAGATAAAAATCGAGCCGATTCGTAGTTATTGGATTAACTACGAAGGTCGGGTTGGCAGAAACAGGGCCGAATAGTATGCTCGAGGATTTTTATTATATCTACTCGGGTCGACCATCTTAGGCAGCACTGAATCCTCCATTCACTTGTCAGTGTTGAGTGCCCTTTCTTATCTCAGAATGGTACCATCTTCTGGTTGGGGTGAAGCTGGTCTCAAGTGTCTTTACCATGGTCTTGATAAGCTTTGCCGAAACAAGAATTCTTTTGTCTGCTTGAAGACGGTTGTCGAGGTATTCTTTCTTCCACCAATGTCTTTTCCACTCTTTTCTTGCATGAATGTGATCTTTATTGTTATTGTAGATATGGGCATATGAACACAACCTCGTGAGGGTACCCGGCATTTTCCGAGAGAGAATCGGGTATTCGAGATTAAATTACTGGTTGTCTGATCATGTGGATGTTTTCGGCTCTCATCATGTGCATACTCATCGCTTTGTGTTGAGCCGCTTAACCTGGGGTTAGGTAAAATAACATTAGTATGCTTTAAATTTTATGTGAAAGTTTTACTTACCTTATGTTATCCTGCAGGTGAATTTGGCCTGGTGGAATCCAGAAGAGCGAGCAAACTAGTCTCCTTTGATAAGGGCTGCACTGTCTTTCCAACATTCTCGCCTAATTATTGCTGGCCCAGTATCTAGTGGCTGGTTTCTTGGGGAGAGAGTTTATGAATGGTTTCTCGGTCCAGAGCAGCGGAGGTTTTAGATGCAAATCTCAGAATATACTTTAAATATTATGTCGATGCCGGAGGATGCATGGTGGTCAGCCCGGTATGGTTATGGTGCCGAGTCATTTCTCCATTCACCTGGTCCATTTTATGCCCGTTTTATTCAAATAAGACTCTTGAACTTTGATGTATCTCCTGTTGGTGTGCGGGAGATTTTCAACGAAAATTGGGGTAGAGATGAGGAGGAACATCACGGAGATGCAGGAGAGTCTATTCCACATCTCGGAGCCAGTACTTTTCAGGTAAAACTTTTACCACTTTTCCATTACGACTGCTTTTTCTTTCTTTGATTCTTTAATGATTGTTGTAGGCTATTGGCTCGTTTGATCATGAGGCTGGACCTTCTTTCACTGCCCCTTCGTTTGCTCATTCTAGCCCGCCGGATATGCCATCTCATCCGCTGGGTATTGATATGAACTACCTGGTACGTTCCTTATTTCATAATAGTTTATGCTATATGTATGCATGATTATGTATGCTCTTACCTTTTCCTTCTTGGCTCACAGCGGATGCCCGAAGAACAAAATAAGAAACTTCAAGAAGAGTTAGCTGCAAGTCGCCAGTAGGCTTCTCATTTTGAAAGTTTATATCATCAATCCGAACAAAATTTCCGTAACTTTCGATTTCGGGGGATGAGGCATCCCGGCGCTTCTTCATCAAGAGGCCCCCAGACTGATGAACATGAGATCCTTTCATCTGCTTCTGATGAAGACCATGAAAACTCCAAGGCAATAGGGATTTTAGTGCTTCTGCTTCGGGTGATCCCGGGATGAGTAATTTGCCCTCTCCTCCAACAGGCGACGATTTTTTCAAGTCTTTATTTGGTGACCTACCACCACCCTCTTAGTGATATGTAAATATTGTAGCAATTGTAAAACATTGTACAATAATGAAAAATATACAATTTTCCTCTTTACTGTAAACCTTCTTTTTTTTATTTTTTATTATTTTTCATTATTTTTTCATTACTGCAAATTTTTTTTTCATTATTTTTTCGTTACTGCACAAATTTTTTTTACAGTACATCATAATTAATATCCACCTTATTTGCTAAACCAAATCCAACGTGGTAAAGGAAATTCATTGCCACTTCCTTTCCTTATGCCATATGGTCTTATCCTTTCCCATCATCTTTTCCATTTCACTTTTGGAAAAGGTTTTTTTCCTCTATATAAATCACCCTTCATGCCATATTTTAATTCATAAACCAAAAATCTCTCTCCTTCAACGTGAAGACTCCCTTTAGCAATTTTGGTTCTCCTTTATTCATCAACCATGACCGAGCACCATTTAAAGAAAATAAAAATTCTACTTAAGAATATGGATGCCATCCATTGGAAGCAAATTTCATGGTCAAAGCTTGATGTTTTAAAATGTTTTCAAAATGTCAAATTGGACCACTCCTTCTTACATGTCGTGGCTTCCTTTTGGGATACGGATTCTAGGGTATTTAGAATTAATGGCTTTGAAATATGTCCCTTGATTGAAGAATTTGAGGCCATCCGTGGACATCCTAATAATCAACAAATGGTGTTACCCACATTGATTTCCAAGACTCAACAGAAGATGCAGATGTTATTTCAAATTCCAAAACCCGAAGTTCTTCGGTTGATGAGAGGTGAAAAAATTCTACTTGCTCCTTTGATTGACTTTTGTTTCTCTCATTTGGCTCCTACTAAGGCATGGGGACGCATGCTTTATCTTTGCTTGCTTGTCCAATTATTGCTTGTTTCTTCTGACGGTGATATTGACCCACGAGTATTGGATATTATGGACCAAATGGAAGGGGACTTGTCGCCGGTACCTGTGATTTTAACCGAGACCTTAGTTGGATTAGACCGATTTAAATCAGGATTGTCAAAGAGACTGACTGGGAGTCCGTTGCTGCTCCAGGTAATTACCTAAACTGCCCTTTTGGGTTTTCAATTTAGGTTTTCTTTTTTCTTTTTATTGCTCTAACTTTTGCCTAGTCCACCCATGCGGGTTTTCGAAACTAGCGAGCTGTCCTAATTTTTGCCTAAGCTGCCCTTGCGGGTTTTCAACTTAGTGGACTCTTTTTTTTAAAAAAAAAATTTTTCCTTCACAGATTTGGTTTCAGAAGCGTCTTTGTTTGCTTGATACTCCCTCCATGGATTTTGCCAGATACCTGCCATGTCATCATTCTACTAGGAAGCTACTCCATTCTGCTTCTTCGTATGCTGACTTGGTTGACTGGATCCACTCACGCTCCAAAGTCAATATCTGTTGGTTGGTACCTTGGTGGAAGATTTCTCATATCACCATGCGGACATACTTGATGTACGTTCCCCTTACTGCTCTTCGTTAAGGTACATGTTATGATCCTCGCAGACTTGGGCGTCAGTATGAAGCTGAGCCTCGTGATTCTGACTTTGCTCCCTACTTAGACATGCCTTGCTCGACTGAAGCCTACTTGGATCAGTTAAGGCAAAGCTGGCCTACACATTACACTTATTCACTGCCATAGATTTTATATTTGTTAATTCAGAAAGTGTATTGTTAGGATGAAAAAATAATTAAAGTAATAAAAGATGCTTCTTTTCCATTTATAATTTTTCATCACCTTTTGCTATTGTGTTTATTTATTTCATTCATATCTGGTCGAATACTTATAACAGTGCACATGGAACAATTTTAACATCAATTCTATTTTATTAAATTGGGGAACAACCAAACATAAAGCCAGCATACACAAGATCACTCATGTTGCCAATTAGCCCTTTCGGGTTTTCTAATTGACGATTTTCTCTCATTTAGCCCTAATTGTTGCCTAGCCCGCCCTTTCGGGTTTTCGAAACTAGCAGACTGCTCTAACTTTTGCCTAGGCTGCCCTTTTTGGGTTTTCAACCTAGCAAGCTCCTTTTCCCTTTTTTATATCATACATAAAACCTCTTCAACCTGTCAATGTTTACTGGCTCACTAAATTCGTTCCCATCCATGTCTGATAACTTCACCGCACCTTTGCTCATGACTTGTTTCACGGCATATGGCCCTTTCCAGCCAGGTCTGAACTTCCCTCTTGGATCAGATACATTAGGCTTACATTGCTTCAACACTAAATCCCCAACTCTGAATTTTCTGACCTTAACCCTTCTATTGTAGGCCCGAGCGATCTTCTTTTGATACAGTTGGTGATGATACAACGTCTTTAATCTTCTCTCATCTAATAGAGCTAATTATGTGTATCTGCTTGCTACCCATTCCGTTTCAGGCAGTTCCGCTTCCAAGACTACTCCCAGTGACTTGATCTCAATTTCAATTGGCAATATATCTTCCATCCCATAAACCAAAGAGAACGGTGTCATCCCAGTAGGTGTTCACACACTTGTCCTATATCCCCATAAAGCAAAGGGAAGCATTTTCGACCAGTCCCTGTAATTCTTAGTCATCTTGGACAAAATTTGCTTAATTGTCTTATTCATTGCTTCTACTGCACCATTAGCCTTTGGTCTATAAGGAGAGGATCGATGATGATGGATTTGGTACTTGGAGAATAAATCCTTAACCGTTCCTTGAAACTGTACCCCGTTGTCTGATATCACACTGTGCGGAACCCCATATCTGCAGATGAGATTCTTTCGATAAACCTAGCCATTTGACTTGCACCCAGCTTGTTGAAGGATTCGGCTTCGACCCATTTTGAAAAATAATCTACTGCTACCATAATAAAACGATGCCCGTTTGAAGCTGTCGAATGTATCTCTCCTATAATGTCGATACCCCAGGTGGCAAATGGCCAGGGTGAAGACATTGAATGCATTTCTTCAGGAGGCATATGATTCAAGTTACCATACATCTGACATTGTTGGCACCTCTTTACAAACTCAATACAGTCTTTCTCCATGGTCAACCAATAGTAACCTTGTTGAATAATCTTCTTAACTAGGGCCGAACCACTCATGTGCGGACCGCAACTTCCAGCATGTATTTCTGACATGATGCGCTCCACTTCAGGCTTTCTTAAACATCTCAAATGCACCCCCATCAGGCCATCTTCAATATAACTCCCCATGGAAGGTGATGTATTGCAATGACCACCGCCTTATGGCTCTTCTCTCTTTCTTTGTTGCCCCCAGCGGGTATTGTTAGTGTGTGTGCCCTAGGCCATTTATTTGGATCTTTATGTTATACATTCATTATTAATAAATGAGGTTTTATTATCATTATTGTTTGTTTACATGTTACACAATTTTGATATTTGTCCCTGGTTTATTATTGTTATAGAGATAAAAAAAAATCTTAACCAGTATGAACATTGATTTGATAATCATCAGATGGTTATGTGTATAGTGATACAAATCAATTTCATAGATACTTGTTAGAGAACAATGTATTGGATAGACCCATCATGAGATTACTACATGGGTTAGTGTCATAAGTAAATCTCATGATAGTTATGTATTAATTCTTTGACTTGAGATTGTCATAGTTTCCAATATAAAGACTATTATATTTTGACATGATCAAACATTATCCGTAACTAGATAGTAATAAAGGTTATGATCATATATGATAGAAATTATGTAGAGGATAATGAACAATCAAGATAGAATTTGTCCCTCTCTTTGTGAGAGATATCTTTTGGGCCCCTCGATAAGTGAGACTGTGAAATGCATGGCCGTGCTCAAATGAATTGATAGTGTGATCAATTTCATTTGTTTTTATCAGTCTACTTGGAGATCGAGTAATCATAAGTTTGGACAATATAAGTATGACGTTGACCATGACTTATGTTCAAGCTAGATATCGTGTGACAAAGGGATTAATGCATGTACTATTATTAGGAAAATTGGACATTCCTTATATTAATTGGGTAGTTGTAACGCCTTGCTAGAGGTCAATTATGACTTGTTGGTTTAATAGAGATTAAATTGATTGCCAATTAATATGGGCCTATCAGGTCACACACAAGAATGCACTTTGGGCTGGATATAATATTAATAATATCAATATTAGATATTAATATTTATTATTATTATTATTTTCGTTTTATATATATATTATTAGATAATATATTCAGAATCCTAATTAGATTTGGATTCTGAATTTGACTTACCTTACCCAATTTTGAATTGGATTTTGGAGTGATTATATTCACTCCAGACGTTAAGTCTTCTTATAGGTAACTTTAGAAAATAAAAGGAGAATGAAAAAAAAGAAGGAACCCTAATACGTTTTAGAGAAAACGTTTTTCAGCATTCGCCGTTGTAGAGAGCTAGCACTCCAGACGGTAGCATTCGTGTGGATACGTGATAGAGGGTGTTTCGCGATCGAGGCATCTCTTCCAAACTGTGATTTCTAATCATCAACAGGTTAGTTCTTTGAACACTTTTGTCGAATTAAACGAACAGCATGGATCCTGATGGGAAATCAAAGATCAAATTTTTTCGCTGCGTGTTTTTGGTTTGCTGTGATCTCCTTGATTTCCTAACAGGTATTCTTTTTCCTCCAAAAATCACCTTATAGTATCATACCACGCATCATGGTCTGTATCAATTTCCATGATTGTTTCATATTCATAGTAAGGAGTTGACGAACTGGTCAAGATCAGAGGCTTAAGGAATAGGCTAACAAGGTTTTCCCATACCGAAGCCAATGTGGCTAGGGCATCAGCCATCTGATTTTCTTCTCTCGATAGGTGTATAAACCTACACTCCTTAAAGTTCTTCTTCATCAAGGTCAGGCAATGGTGGTATGGTTTTAATTTTTCTTCTTTCAACTCCCATTCTCCATTTACTTGGGATACAACTAGCAATGAATCGCCATAAACTTCCACCTTATCCACCTTCATAATCATTAGGGTTTCCAAACCAAAAGTACATGCTTTGTACTCCACCATATTATTGGTTGCCCTAAATTTCAATTTTTTGGCTAAAGGGATAAGTTCCCCTTCGGGCGATTCTAGTATAACTCCCAAACCTGCTCCTTTCCTGTTTACTGCTCCATCAAAATACATTTTCCACCCTTGTACTTCAATTGCTTCTAAATGTTCATCTGGAAATTCCAAGATTACCTCTTCACTTTCTGGTAATGATTGTTGAGCCAGGAATTCTGCCACCGCTCTACCTTTGATTGTTTTCCTGGTTACATACTCAATCTCAAATTCCTCTAATATTATCAACCATCGACCATATTTCCCAATTAAAGAGGGCATCTCCCTTAAGTACTTTATTGGATCTAACCTGGAAATTGCTTGCACACTATATGATTGAAAGTAATGCCGCAACTTTTTAGAAGACCAAACCACAACTATACAGGTCTTTTCGATGATACTATACTTAATTTCATAAGTAGGAGCTTTCTACTCAAATAGTAAACGGCATGCTCAATTCCCGACTCATCTACTTAGGCTAGCATGGCTCCTATCGATTCTTCTTCTACTGCTAAGTATAGTAACAAAGGTTTGACGGGTTTAGGTGGTTTTAAAACAGGTGGATTCAGCAAATACTTTTTTATTCGATCAAAGGCCTTTTGACATTCTTCATTCCATACGACCGGCTGATTCTTTCTAAGCAACTTGAAGATAGGCTCACAGATTGTTGTGAGCTTTGCTATAAATCTGCTAATGTACTGCAATTTACCAATGAATCCCCGAACTTCTCTCTCCGTCTTTAGGGATGGCATATCCCTGATTGCTTTGACTTTGTCAGGATCTATCTCAATACCATTCGGACCAATTACATGTCCCAATAATTTGCCTGAAGTAACACCGAATAAACACTTCTTCGAGTTTAATCTTAGCTTATATTTTAAAGCTCAATCGAAGAATAATTCTAAGTTTTGGAAGTGTTGCTCCCTTGTATCCGACTTCACCATCATATCATCAATATATACTTCAACTTCTTTGTGCTTCATGTCATGAAATAGTGTGATGGCCATCCTTTGGTAGGTTGCTCCAGCATTCTTTAAGCCGAAAGGCATCACCCTATAACAGAATATACCCCATGTAGTAATGAAGGCAGTTTTGGCTTTATCCTCTTGGGGCATTAACACTTGATTGTATCCGGAAAATCCATCTACAAACGAGTGTAGCATGCTAGAGGCTGCACTATCAATGAGAACATCTATATGAGGTAAAGGAAAATCATCCTTAGAGGAAGCCTTGTTTAAATCTCTATAGTCCACGCAGACCCTTATCCTCCCATCTTTCTTTGGCACAGGTACTATGTTGGCTAGCCAATCTGGGTATTCTATCACTTCAAGGAACTTCACTTGTATTTGTTTAGTGACCTCTTCTTTAACCAATTCATCCCACTCAGGTCTTAGTCGCCGAAGCTTTTGTTTGACAGGCTTAATGTGAGTGTAAGTAGGAATATGATGCTCGGCTATGTCTCGATCTATCCCAGGCATATTCTCATAAGACCAAGCAAACACTTCTTCATATTTTTTGAATATTTTTTCAAATCTCTCTCTCTCATCAGGAGTAAGGTCGGATGCTATGCTAATGTTTTTAGGATTTTTAGTTGTTCCCAAATTTAATGATTGCGTGTTAACAGAATTAATATTAAAGATGCTCATGTAACTGCTATTTGAATGTATGCAACCATTAGGAGAAACATCACACAAGTAAGCAAAATCAGACTTTATTGCATTCATTTTGGAAAAGAAAACATCATCATCCTCATACAAAGCAGACAAATTAAAATCAAAATCAAAATCATTGTTCTCAGAATCATAAAGCAGGATGTCTTCAAACTTTTCTTCAACCAGGGTGGCAATCTCCTCCGGAGTCTTCTCGGCTTTCAAGGCAGCTTTATTCTTCTCTTTTGGATTGGATTCTTTGTTGGTTGACAAGGTGAGCTCTTTCCTCACTTGCTCCACTAGCTCAGCAACATCTGCAAAAATTTTAAAACCTGGGATTAACTTACCCATGAACATGATTGGCTCAGGCCTTCCTTAGAGTGGTCCCATATCTGGAGCTTTGACAAAGATCTCTTCAAGTGGTGGGAAGCTCATCTTCTCACTCTTCTTTGGCTGTACATCGTTGTCTTCATCATATCCCAACCCTTTCTTGGAAGTTTGAGTTCTAAAATCTGATAACTTTGTTAAACCGGCCTTACCCTTTCCAAGACCAGCTCCGGGAAGATAGTTCATGTTCTTCATCATATTCAAAACTTTGGAGTCCACTACTTCATCATCAGAAATTGGAGCCACTTGAAAACCATTGAGAGGCCTCTCAACCATTAGAGCGTTAACAATCTCATTATCTTCAGCTTCAATGACCACTGTCTCATCTCCGTTGGGGAACTTGATCTTTTGATGAAGGGTGGAAGGAACTCCACCAAGAGGATGAAACCATGGTCGCCCCAAGAGTAAGGCAAAGGTAACTGGTATGTCTAAAACAACAAACTCAACAATAGATTCAATTGGACCAACCTTGACAGCGGCTTTGAAAGTCCCTTCTGCATGCCTCTTAGTGTTGTCATAAGCACGAATCATTACCTTGGTTGGGATTAGATCTCTTGTTGACATGGCTAGCTTTGGCAATATCTTAAGAGGACAAACATTTATGGCAGACCCATCATCGACCATTACACATGGAGTCCTCTTCCCCTTGACTTCTATTTTGATAAAGAGGGCGGATGTGGTCTCTCCCTTCCTCCGATAAGTCCGCATCCGAAAAAGAAACCGCTCCCATATTAACTTCACTCTTTTCTTGGACCTCTTCACATTTCATTACTTCCCCAATTTTTATGAAGTTGATCAACTCCTCCGGTGTTGTGGAGGTAGAAATTGGCATGCTAGCTAAGGCTTTGGCCATAGTTTCTCGGTGCTTTTTAGAAGTAGCTAACAAGTCCCAAATGCTAACACTTGCTTGGGTTCTTTTCAATTGCTTGAGCACAACATCATCTTCTTCTATTTCGACTTCCTTCCCCTTATTAGTTTCTACCTCCTTAGGTGGTGGCCTTGCATAAGGCTTACCAGATCTAGTGTTCATTACTTCATCTTCTTCGGGCTCGAACCAGATCCACTCCTCCTTCTTGGGTACAATATCATCATCACTATCACTTGAATCCCAAAATCCATTGACAACACAAATTGCTACTTCTCCATCCATCATAGCTTGTTCAATTCTGACAAATGCCTCTCCTTCTTTGGTTGCTTCACCACCCACATCTTGAAAAGAAGACATGACAAAATCCTCATGCAAACCTCCTCCAATCATGAAGGTTGCTGGTGGTGGTACTCTATTGAACTTTGGCAATGGGTTGTCTTTGGTGTTTGGCTTGTTGGGCTCGGGTAGCTTCCCATTATCAATTAGATTTTGAATCTCATGTCTCAACCTCACACATCTATCCGTGTCATGTCCTTACATTTGGTGAAATTCACAAAATGCTTTGGTGTCAAAATTAGGTGGGAGAGGGTTAGGCAAAGGACGAGGATTTAAGGGTTGTAGCAATCCTTTTCTTTGAAGCTTGTTGAGAACCCAAGACATTGGTTTTCCCAATTCCGAAAATTGTCTCCTTGTTCCTTAGTTAGTAGCATTAACACCGACAGCCTTTTGCATGCTTTGGCTACCAGATTGATAGCTCCCTTTCTCGTTCCTTTTTGTTGCAAAGCGGCTCTTCTCCCTTTCCCATTCTTCAATTTGCAAACCAGCTTGGAGAAGGTCTTTGAAATCACGGATGAGTGTATGAGACATCCTGTCACGAAGACTAGGCAACACCCCTCTCACAATCATCCTTATTTGATCGGATTCATCGGGCCTCTTCTTGATTAAAGCGGCCTTATTTCTCCACCTTTTTACATATTCCACAAAATTCTCATTTGGCCTTTGTCTAATGGACTCCACTTCCATTAAGGTAACTTCTAACTCAATATTATATCCATATTGTTGGATGAAGACTTTGTAAAGTAGATCCCAACTCTTTTGTGTTCCATCATCTAAAGTATTGAACCAGTTTTGGACAACAGGGTCCAATGAGAGTATAAAGTACCTTAAGGTTTGAGCCTTAGTAGCTCGGGCAGACTGCATGACAGTGATATACTGCTTCACATGGAGATGAGGATTTTCGGTGCCATTGTACTTTGCAAAGGATGGCATCTTGAACTTGTATAGAACTTCTTCATCTTGTTCAAATAGTTTGTCGATCTCGGACATCTCTTCGGTTTTCAGCTTTGTGAGCGGGGATTTTTGCCCCCACTCCCGGTGGAATGGTTCTTACGACTTCAGTACTGTTTATGCTCGGGGCCTTAGAGAACACGAACCTAAGTCCGGAGAAAATGGAGTCGCCACCCGGACGGGTCGGGAAAAAAGAAAGGGGTGGATGACTCGATTCCTAAGGAATCTCCAACCCCCTAATGGGTTCGGAAAGTTGGGTACATGTGGGGAATGTGAGAAATGGCCTAGCACCCCCACAACGCCCGGTTCATTGGAACCGGCCTCCTTTACAGGTCTTAATATTATAAAATTCTTAAGTATAATAACATTATCCATATTACACACAATAAAAAGAAAGCATCAATATATTAAAATCAAAACAATGTCCAAACAAAACAAAACAAATAAATAGACACCCATCCAAGGATGGAAACATGTCCTTACATCACATGCCTAGATAGGACATCCACCAAAAGGTAGAAACATGCCCTTTACATAAGTTCTAAAATAGAAAAGCAAATTAAATTACATGATGTTTAACTAATGAGGTACCCACCAAGTGGAAACATACCTCTTACAACTTTTGGAAGTCTAAATTAATTGATAAAAGTAAATAATCATTCATCATAAATAAATCATTCATCAAAGCTATTAATCAAAATATAAAATAAACAACCATCCATGATAAATTAAATAAATCAAGTATTGAAATTAAATAAATTAAAGCATAAGAAATAAATCAAAGCATAATCTAGTATGGAATTGAATAAAGCAAATAAAAGTTCAAGTATAACTACTATTTCCATTTAGGGTTTTTTATCTCATGTGTTAAGGTTTTGGAAATTTCTAAAATTAAGCTACTGTGAGTTTTTATGGAATTAAAATAAATTAGGGTTTTATGTTTTAAAAGATTGATAAGACTCTTTGATTAAACAAATTAAGGTTTGAATGATGAAATCATGAAACTAGGGTTTTGAATACCTTAAAATACTTTAATTTATGATTTTTGGTTATTGAACTTTAAGCTACTGCGTAATTTTTGAGTTTTTATGTTTTTATGTTTTTTAATGTTTTAAAAGGATTAGGGTTCATAAAAATTATGGTTTAAGGTTTTAAAAGGATTAAGGTTCATTGTTTTAGGTTTAAAAGTTGAATTTTGGTTTTAGGCTTTGAAATTAGGGTTCTCGGGTAATGAATTTGAATTAGAGTTTTAAAAAAGCAATTTGATGATTTATGAAGTTTTATGAATTTAAACACATAGATTGAAGTTTTTATAAGTAGAAAAGATGTTTTTGAAGGCTTTTTGAATGAAATAGAACCTAATTTAAAATTTTGAAAGAAACAGAATTTGATTTTGGTTTTGTTGAAAAATATGTTCAATGAGAGTTTTACGATTTTTAAGAAGAAAAAATAACAATTTTAAGTCTTTTTTTAGAAAAGAAAGTCACGTTTTAGTGTTTTAATCTTGGAAGAATTAAAATAAAGTTCTAAAATTTTGATTTAAAAAACCTTAAATTGTATAGATTTGCTACTGTGTTACATAAATAAAAAAGAATTTAACATATCTTCTTTTGTTGATTCTTCAAAAAATAACTCTTCTTGGATGAACTAGCTCCAAAGACAAGCCTTTGTTGCCTTTGAATTGCTTAATTCGTGGTGCTCCTCCCTTTAAAAATCAATTGAATTGATTTATTGCTTTTCCTTCCTTTATTTGGTTTCAAATCCTATACTCACTGTGTAAATTTTTCCCTCCTTTAATTTGGTTCTATTGGTCCTTATTTATAATGGTTTTTAGGTTGTTTATTCCTAATTAATTAAGGTAAGTAATATTAATAAAAAAAAAGAAATTAAAACCTAATTGGATTAGGTTTCAAAAATTTGGGTCGAAAAATTTTGCGTTGGCGAAAACTGTGGCAGCGGGCCCGTGGCTGGGGCCAGTGGGCGTGCCAGCCCGCAGGAGGCGCGCCAGCCAGTAGGAAAATCCTGCGGACTGTTATTTCGCCCGCAGGAATTTCCTGCGGGCAAAATAACTCGCCCGCGGGCCCGCAAGTGAGCTGCTGCTGGGCTGACGGGCCTGCGCGACCACTTTTCGCTGCCGATTTTTTCTGACTCTGACTTTTATTTTTATTTTTATATTTTTATTTGTTTATTTTCATTTTTTATTAATAAAAATTAGATACTAAGGTAAAAATTATTTAATTAAAATTATTTTAGACCAATTAAACAACAAAAATCATTTTGGGCTAAATAAAACATATTAGATCGGATTGGGTCAAAAATTAAGGGTCTACAAGCTTCTTCTCAAATTTCTTTTCTAAATCAGCAATCATCTTTTCAACATCGGATGTCTCGGTCTTTTTAATAGTTGCCTTCTCACCAACCTTTGGTTCTTTCTTCTTTTCTTGAACATCTTAGTAGTATTGAGCCCAATCATCATCATCATCAATGATCACTTTTTCATCATCAAAAACCACTTCACTAACTTTGGTCTTCCCTTTGTCCTTTGGTTTCTTAGTGCTAGCAGATGCCTCGGCATGGTTCTCTAAGATTGCAGTCAACTGGTTCTTCATGGTCTCAGCTAGGGTCTCTTTGATTTCTTCCATCTTGGTATTGAGGGCTTCATCCACCATTCTTTGAATTTGTTCGGGCTCCATTATTTTAGGTGAGCAAGTGATTGAGTCGTTGCTAGATACTTCTTCTTCGGCGTAGGTTGGATTGTTGTAAGCTTTAGAACTATCGTAATCCAGAGCTGTGAGCCAGAGATGATCAATGATATGAGATGCAAATGTATGCATGTATGCATTTATGCACAAACAATCAACAAATAAGGATAAATAGGATGTTCCTTCCAACCTTATAACATCCACACACGAATGGCGAGTCCCTTTTCCTAGGTATATGGTTAACAAAATACCAATATGGGGTATCTTGTTTTCGAATAATTCCCTCGGACGTTTCAACCAATAGTTATATTTTTGAAAATGGAAATTCATCCATAGTAATTCCTATTAATTAGGTTTTAATCCATTCAACCAACTATAGTAGCTTTTATGCTATATTGGATTAAAATGAAATTAAGAGGTTTATTATAAATAGATTTCTCACTTGAAAAAGGTAACTAATGATTCATGCCAAAACAAGCCCATGGTTAATTTATTCTTAGTGTAAACTAGGCCCACAATTGATTTTTAGTATTTCATAATTGACCTAAATATTTTGCAAGCTCTTTGTAAGAAAAGGTTGGACAAAAGTAATTTTATTTCTAAGCCCATTGTAAAAAGATTTTAGAAAAATGGATTTTGGGCTTAGTATTTGGGCCATGGGCCAAAGAATTTTTGATTTGTTTTTAGAAAAGTCTTATATCCAAAGACCAACTTGAAAAAAAAAATTTGAAAATAGCTTTGGTCTTTTGGACTTTAAAGAAAATTTTCTTTTGAGCTTACAATATACTCAAGTCATATTAGAAAAAGAACAAACCAAATAAGCCATGATTTAAGCCAAAATAAATTAATCATAGTCAAAAAACTTGCATTTGGGGTAAAACCTAAAGAAAATAACTAGGCCAATTACATGAGCTTTAGTCTTTGGGTTAAAAGGCTTGGGTTCCCATAGCAAGTATATACCAAATGGTATGAGACTATGAGTGGTTATACCATACTCGATCTCCATACCTTGAGTGAAAGTATGGTATCCCTCACATAACATAACACGGGTAACACGGGCGTCCTAACTCACGCACACGATGTAATCTAAGATGATGCAATGGATAATATCATTATAAGAAAGAATAGAATAATATAAAGACCAACGGAATCAACTTCTCTTATCCCCAGTGGAGTCGCCACTGTGAGCGAGGATTTTTGCCCCCACTCCCTGTAGAATGGTTCTTGCGACTTCGGCACTGTTTAGGCTCGGGGCCCTAGAGAATACGGACTTAAGTCCGGAGAAAATGGAGTCGCCACCCGGACGGGCCGGGAAAAAAGAGAGGGGTGGATGACTCGATTCCTAAGGAATCCCCAACCCCCTAATGGGTTCGGAAAGTTGGGTACGTGTGGGAAATGTGAGAAATGACCCAGCACCCCCACAACGCCCGGTTCATTGGAACCGGCCTCCTTTACAGGTCTTAATATTATAAAATTCTTAAATATAACAACATTATCCATATTACACACAATAATTAAAAGAAGGCATCAATATATTAAAATTAAAGCAAGGTCCAAGCAAAACAAATAAATGGACGCCCATCTAAGGATGAAAACATGCCCTTACATCACATGCCTAAATAGGACACCCACCGAAAGGTAGAAACATGCCCTTTACATAGGTTCTAAAATAGAAAAGAAAATTAAATTACATGATGTTTAAATGAGGTACCCACCAAGTGGAAACATACCTCTTACAACATTTGAAAATCTAAATAAATTGATAAAAGTAAATAACCATTCATAATAAATAAATCATTCATCAAAGGTATCAAATATCAATAAAAAGTAAACATCCATCCATGATAAATAAAATAAATCAAGCATTGAATTTAAATAAATTAAAGCATAAGAAATAAAACAAAAGCATGATCAAATATGGAATTGAATAAGGTAAATAAAAATCCAAATTATAGTTACTATTTTCATTTAGGGTTCTTTATCTCATGTGTTAAGGTTTTGGAATTCATAAAATTAAGCTACTGTGACTTTTTTATGGAATTAAAATAGTTTAAAGTTTTATGTTTTAAAAGGTTGGTAAGACTCTTTGATTAACTAAATTAAGGTTTGAATGGTAAAATCATGAAATTAGGGTTTTAGACACTTTAAAATACTTTTGATTTGTGGTTTTAAATGGTGATTTCAAGCTACTGTGTAAAATTAAAGTATTTATGTTTTTATGATTTTTAAAATTTTAAAGGATTAAGGTTTAGAAAAAATTAAGGTTTAATGTTTTAAAGGAGGTTAGGGTTCATTATTTTAGGTTTTGGAGTTGAATTAGGGTTTTAGGAGCTTTGAATTGGAGTTTCGGGTGATGAATTGGCTTATAGAATTTGGAAATCAATTTGATAATTTTATGAATTTTTATGAATTTAAACAAACGGATTAAAGTTTTTATAAAATAGAAAAGATGTTTTTAAAGGCTTTTTGAAAGAAACAGAATCAAGTTTAAAATTTTGAAAGAAATAGAATCAAATTTTGGTTTTGTTGAAAAATATGTTTAATTAAGGTTTTAAGATTTTTAATGAGTAAAAATAACAATTTTAAGCCTTTTGGAAAATAAACTAATGAAATAAGGTTTTTTGACTTTAGAAAAATTAAATTAAAGTTCTAAGATTTTAAATTTTGAAAAACACAAATCCCTAGTTTTAGCTACTGTGAAAAAATAATCAAAGAATTTAATACATATCTTCTTTTGATGATTCCTCCAAAAATTATTTTTCTTGGATGAATTAAAACAAAGATAATTGCTGCCTTTTGAATTGCTTCAATCGTGTCCCTGCTATTCCAGAAAAAATATCAAATTGAATTGCTCCTTTTCCTTCACGGATTTGGTTCCACTTTTTCAAGCTACTGTCCAATTTTTTTTTTATTTTTGGCCTCTCCATATTTCATTGCCTTTGGTCCTTATTTATAGAGGTTTCATATGGTTTATTCCTAATTAATCACGACAAGTAATATTGATAAGAAAAGGAAACCGAAACCTAATTGAATTAGGTTTCGAAAAATTTACGTCGAAAAAATTGCGCTGCTGAAAAAAATTACAGCAGGAAAAAATGCGCTGGCGAAAAAATCTGCCGCAGCGAGGAGCGGGCGACCATTTCGCCTGCAGGCATCTTCTGCGGGCGAAATGCCCACGAGCACGCGCAATGATTTTTTTGTCACCGATTTTTTCGACTCCGATTTTTATTTTTATTTTTTGACTTTTATTTGTTTATTTTTATTTTTTATTAATAAAAATTAGATACTAAA
Organism: Garcia nutans; assembly: GCA_947685225.1. Lineage (NCBI taxonomy): Eukaryota > Viridiplantae > Streptophyta > Magnoliopsida > Malpighiales > Euphorbiaceae > Garcia > Garcia nutans. The sequence goes on along the minus strand of CANTUV010000035.1, from coordinate 23,652,636 downwards.
GCAAAAAATATTTAACAAAAATTATTTTGGATTAATTAGACAACAAAAATTATTTAGGACTTAATAAAATATATTGGACCGGACTGGGTCAAAAATTAAGGGTCTACAATATACTTAATAATATGTTAATTAAAATTATTATTTAATACTTCTTCTAATGGATCTTTAAAATTATTAATTCATATTACGTATATATGTTGCATTAGATTTGTTATGTCATTAAGATGATATATTTAAGAGATTTCCTAAAAAATATAAAAAATAAAAATATATTTAAAATATCCATTTTTTTAGTTTTGCTCATAATTTTCAATTAATTTTTTTTATTATTTAAAAAATATAATTTTAATTCTTTCAAAAAAATATCAAATTTTAAATAGCTTTAAAAATATATCTTATAATTAATCAATTGAAATTATGTTTTATTTTAAAAATATCAATTTTTAATTTTAAAATTTAAAATTAAAAGCAAATTTTTATAAAAAATGGATATTTAAAAAAATATTCTTAAATATATTTAATTCACTTGTAAATATGTAAAAATACCAATTTAGTACATAATTGAGTAAAAAATTATATATAAATTTATATTTTCGTAAAAATTTAAGAGGCATATTTATATTTTCTAATAAAAAAAATAAACACATAATTAATAACAGTTAGTTTTTCGTTTAAAGATGAATTAATTTATAAGATTTTTAAAACTTTAAGAGTTAATCCGTATATTTGTGAAAACTTTAAGTGTATAAATGAGAAAAAAAAATTTAAAAGCCAATTTGTATATTTATACAAATTTGAAAGACATTTTTACATATTCTCCCTTCTATAAATTGAAACTTGTATTGAGAAAATTTCATTTCTAATGTAATGAGGGATTGTATCATTTAACGATGTACTTATAAATTACTGTACCATTGAAATTGAAGAAGTTATTATCCTAATTAATTATTAAATATTGTACAATAATATTTTTTTTTTGTTATCATAAACTAATTAAGTATTGAGAGGTCACATTATCATGGATTATGCTTATTGCCATAGATCCATTTCAGTTATTCACTTACATAATTCTAAACTTTTCTTGCAGGAACCTCATATTTTAATAAATACTTTGTTAAGTTAAAAAGCTCACTATATGTTTTTTTTTTTTATAAATTTCAGAAAATAGAGACGTAATTGTCGACTTCTTGGATTCTTCTTCTTTTTGTAAAGAATTTTTTAGTGAAAATGTAAAATTTAAAGTTGGAACTTATTATATACTGGATTTTAGGATAAATGATGACCTTGTATTTGTTTTCGTCTTAGGACTATTGGGTCTGGGAAACGAGATATGATAATATAGTATTGTAAGCCTTTCAAAAAAAAAAAAATATATAGTATTGTAAATATATATATAACTATATGATGTATAGAAAATAATTGAATAATTTTTTAATATCAATAACAATGTAAGTAAATATTAACAAATATTATGAATAGCATGTGATGTATATAATGACCCAACAATAAATAAAATTAATTCGAATGAGATGGGACCATCTGTGTACATTGTAAGTCATGCAAACCACCATTAAAATTAGCCTGGGCCAATTTTACCGATCTTTTTATTTTCCTGAAGATGAGAAAGTCAATTTTCTTTTATAAAAAACTAAGCACAAGCACATTGAGTTATATGTAAAACATTTTTTTTTTGAAAAAGAATATATTGATATTAAAAACATGAAATGAAATTTAAAATTTGATGATTAAACTACAATTATGATTATATAACAATAATCTAGTATCCAAACAATTTTTGTTTTACTGCTAAGTTACAATTTAATTCTTATATCTTTAAAATAATCTTTTTTTGTGATAATCTTTAAAATAATCTATTTCTGAGGTCTTCAAATTAATAAAATATTTTTAAATTTTCTTATTAATCCAATAAGTAGATAAAAATACTACATCAAATCAAGAAATAAGAAATTCCAAATTTTGTATTACATTTTCTGGTTTGTTTTTCAGAAATGGTTGCAACTGACAAAAAATCCAAGCCAGAGCATTTTTTTATTTTGATTTTTAACATCAACCAAAATGACAATATCAAAGAAATAAAATTTCAAAATTTTAAATTTCAACAGTAAAAGAAAAATATTTGAGCCGAACCGAACCTAGCCAAACTAAGCAAAATCTAATTCTACAAAACATGAGACATTGCCCTTGACAGGATCTGCCCGGTTGTGTCTTTCAGACAAAGCCACGTAAGCTGATGAGACAAGAAAGAAAGAGCCAGCCGATAATAAAATTAAAAAATTAAAAATCGAACGGCTATGATTAAATTAGGAAAATCAAAGGGCAGTGGGAAGAACATGGAAAATGTAGAAAAAGGCTGTCAGCCAGATCACCCTATCTTTTCTCGTGGTGGAAATGATTCCTCTTTCCTTTCTTTAATTCTTTAATTTGGTCAAAATTTCATTTGCATTTCAAAAATCAAACTTACTAAATATACACACCCTTTTGCCCCACTCTTCATTTTTTTTAGCTCTCTTCTTCTATAGAGAAACAGCCAAGCCTAGCGGTTTACTTTATTCTCTGTAGATTTGCTCGGCTCGCTTCGGTCTCTCTTCTCCATTTTGTTACGATCTTTTTGCAATCTTAAAGTAAGCTTTTTCGATCCGAATATCTGTTTAATTTCGATTTCTTAGCAATCTAAAAGTTCAATCGTGATTCTATTTTTGTTTTCAGATTTCCGTTGTTTTAGTTACTGTTTCCGACCGAAAATTTTTGCTTTTTCTTTTGAATTATTGAAGGTGAGATCTGGAGTTAGGTTTAGATTTGTTTTTCCGATTCATCAAGTTTGTAATTGTTTGATTTTATTGCTTGATCTGGTTTTTGATATACGGATCTGTGTCGATTTGATCTGATCTGCTTCTCCATTTTGTTAGGAATTGTTTATTGTTTTTTTGGAAGTTTGATCTATTTATGAACTGTTAGTGAAAATCGTGTCTGCACGAAGTAGTGGCTAATAATATCAATGGGAGGAGACTGGAAATGAACAATTATATTGATATTATCCTGAGATTTAGACTTACTGGACCAGAAATTATGAAAGTTGAATCTAATGGAGTTTTCTTTTTCCAATTTTATAAGATAATTGATAATTATTGTTGGCTTACTATATTATTGTCTATCATAATTGACGTGCTTGCTTTTTACTGGCATGCTTTTATTGCGGTATAGGATTTGTATGTAGATTGTCCAATGACAAATAGATTGATGCTGTTTTTAATGTGACTGAGAAGTTCGGGATATAACAAATGGAGTGTGTGAAGGTTTCAAATTTATAGAAGCCAAGTTTGCTAATATTTTTTTGTGTGTCTGTATGGATGACTATTTCTTTTTTATTTATAACTCATTTCTCTGCATGATTATGCAGGCTCTTATAAAATGGCTGATGCCGAGGATATTCAGCCCCTCGTTTGTGATAATGGAACTGGAATGGTCAAGGTCAGCTAATTATATTCCTATTTGTGAATTTTTATTGTGCTTGTGTTTCTCTAATTTCTAATTGTTGGGGACTACTTGTGCAGGCTGGCTTTGCTGGTGATGATGCTCCCAGGGCAGTGTTTCCCAGTATTGTTGGAAGACCCCGACACACTGGTGTCATGGTTGGGATGGGTCAGAAGGATGCCTATGTTGGTGATGAAGCACAGTCTAAAAGAGGTATTCTGACCTTGAAATACCCAATCGAGCATGGTATTGTTAGCAACTGGGATGATATGGAAAAGATCTGGCATCACACTTTCTACAATGAGCTTCGTGTTGCCCCTGAGGAACATCCGGTGCTTCTCACCGAGGCTCCTCTCAACCCCAAGGCCAATAGGGAAAAGATGACTCAAATCATGTTTGAGACCTTTAATGTGCCAGCAATGTATGTTGCCATCCAGGCCGTCCTGTCCTTGTATGCCAGTGGTCGTACAACTGGTTCGTTCGTATAAGTTATTCCCAATGTTGTGAATTCTACATCAAATGTTGTATAAATGATTTTTACATTGAATTGCTTTTCATCTGTGTCAGGTATTGTGCTGGATTCTGGTGATGGTGTGAGTCACACTGTGCCAATCTATGAAGGGTATGCTCTTCCACATGCTATCCTCCGTCTTGACCTTGCTGGTCGTGATCTCACTGATGCTTTGATGAAGATTCTCACTGAGAGAGGTTACATGTTCACCACCACTGCCGAACGGGAAATTGTCCGTGACATGAAAGAGAAACTTGCATATGTTGCCCTTGATTATGAGCAGGAACTTGAGACTGCCAAGAGCAGCTCCTCGGTTGAGAAGAACTATGAGCTTCCTGATGGGCAGGTCATTACCATTGGAGCTGAGAGATTCCGATGCCCAGAAGTCCTTTTCCAGCCATCTCTCATTGGAATGGAAGCTGCAGGCATCCATGAGACTACTTACAACTCTATCATGAAGTGTGATGTGGATATCAGGAAGGACCTTTATGGTAACATTGTTCTCAGTGGTGGTTCTACTATGTTCCCTGGTATTGCAGACCGAATGAGCAAGGAGATCACTGCTCTTGCTCCAAGCAGCATGAAGATTAAGGTGGTGGCACCACCAGAGAGAAAATACAGTGTCTGGATTGGAGGATCTATTCTTGCATCCCTTAGTACCTTCCAGCAGGTGACTTTTTCTGGCCATGCTTTTCAGTTCTAGTTAATATTTGCAAGTTAGCTTAAGACTAACATTTGACGTTGCTGTGTTGCATCAGATGTGGATTTCCAAGGGCGAATTTGATGAGTCTGGTCCATCCATTGTTCATAGGAAGTGCTTCTAAGTTCTACAGGGTGCTTTGATGGGAGTTCTTTTTTGCATTTAGTTGGCTTTTTTCGTGTCAAGGTGTCATGTGAACTAAAGTATGGTTGATGTGAAGAAAGTGTCGAGGTGGGTTCATTCAAGGAGGGTATAACTATGATCTTGATGTATCAAATAGATTTCCATCTATTGTTAGTGTTTGTTATCTTCTGAAGTGAGAGAGGCTTAACTGTAATGGTCCCTCTGGATATGGTGGGCAGACACTTTGGTACTCGAGTCACTACTTTCCTCGCAAATCTTTTATGGTTCAACCATGTCTTTTTAGTAGGATTCTCGTAGCTAGAGAGTGATTGTGATGCTTTTCTTCTTTTTTCCTTTTCATTTTATTTTATTTTATTTTTCTCGCGTCAACATTTGAAAGGGGTTTTTTTCCCTGAAAACATTAATGTTAATAGTGATTGTATGAGAAATTTTATCTAGTGTCTGTTTGGTCATAAAATTTATGCAAACTATATTTAGTACTTTGGTTTGAAAGGATCTACAATATATTTTTCTTTATAATTTTGACATTTTAGTTGATTTTGTTAATTTATGTATGTTCTTTTTTATATTTACTTGGGGTCCTGGTCAAAAGTGAGGCAGATGTAGGTCTAAACTGACTTGGTCAAAAGTGGTCTAAAGTGATTTTATGATGTTACATCTATCAGAAGAGATAACCTCAAATCGTATTAAGTGGAAAAGAAGAATTCATATAGCAGATCTCAATTGACTTGAGATTAACGCTTTTTTTTTTTTTTTTGGGTTCTGGGCTAAGAGTTAGCTATTACTTGTAATCTATGTTATTGATTATTTGAAAGCAACAATGCTTCTATAAATGCTCTCGCTGTATTAGAGATTATTTCTGTTCATTGCTTAATTGACGGTTTTGGAAGGTGAGAATCTCCCATGGGAGTGATGCTGCTGAATAAGAAGTGTTTGGTTTTGATTCCTGTGTTGATGCTTTTCAAACTCTTGCTTTTGCAAATTGTTAGGTGGGTTATGAGATTTATTATTACTTTGATGCTAATCTTGCTTTTGCAAATTGTTAGGTAGATTATATGACTTGTTGTTTGTAGAATATAAGCAGATAGTAGCTTTCGAATGAAAATAGGTTTTTTTTTTTAAATTAACGAAAAGTAATTTTTTTGTTTAATTCTTGTATCATTAAAAATGATTTTAGAAAGTTTTAAATATGAATTTTCAAATGCGCGTTATAAATAATTTATCATTTTTTTTATCGATATAAAATAATTTTTTTTTGAATATTTACTTAGCAATACCGATGGGACATCTTGTAAAGAGTATGGATTGGGGCCAGCTAATTTCATTAGCATTAATTCTAACTTCTTAAAAGAGGTAGGAAGACAAAGGTAAATTGTCGTTTTTAATATGTGAAAACTTTAAAAAAATGCAACTTTATAATTATTAAAATGAAAAATCTCTTAAATAATATGTCAAATGATACAGAAAATGAAACTCAAAAGAATATGTATGAGCTGGAAAAAAAAAAGAAAAAGGAAAAAAGAACATAATGCTAGAGCTGGAAAAAAAAAAGAAAGAAAAAACAAAGGGAGAAAAGAGAATGTTTCCAGAGCCAAATGGAAGTGTATTCGCATACCACAACAGACAAAGGTATATGTTTCTCGAATGTATAAAAATGTTGGGTCCCACATGATAAATTTTTTTTTTTAAAAAATTTGTTTTATGATAGCAGAATTTATGCCTTAATTTTTAAATCCTTGGAAGATGAAAAGAAAATTTAGAAAAACTTTCTGCCCCCTCGTGCTTGGAAAATGAAAGAAAATATGGAGGATTTAAACCCTTTCCCACTAAAACACTTTTCTTTCAATTTTTATTTTTTCATAATAAAAAAAAGTAGCTTATAAGTTTTAACAAAAACTAATTTCAGTCATTTTTCATAATTGGTTTGGTAATATACTGATAAAAGTCGACAACTTTCAAAAATAAATAGATCTCGTTATGCAAAAAAGTGTAGTTGTCTATACTCATGGACCTAAAATTTAATTTTTATGAGAAATTAAATTGTCATAATTAATATTAAATTTTTGTATTTAATTAATTAATTTTATATTTTTGTAGGAAATTTTTCACTTAAAATAAAGGTGATTATTTTTAAATAAAAATTGCACTAAAAATATTCATATTTTGGATACTAGGATAGCCATGGCACCTCTTGCCTCTCCTCTCCTTCCGTCATTTTGCGTCCGCCAATACAAGCTTAACTTACTATTAATAATGTTGTATAATTAATTTAAAAATTCTACATGGGCTCTACATGTTTCATCTAGAAATAGGAATAAAAATGATGGATTTTATTTATTTATTTATTTATTAATTTCGATAGCCAAAAAAAAGGTTGGTGGGAAGTGCTTGTGAGGAATGAGGATTGATCATGTCGTGTGATTGGTCAAAATGAGAGGGGAAAAAAATTAAGAAAAGAAAAGAAAATTTAAGGACCTCTCAAGTTTTGAATATGAGATTTATTTTTGTTACCCAGGAAAAAAAATTGTGGCTAAAGCAAAAGAGACAATGAGATATTCTTAGCATAGAAGGAAATGACTTGATTTCTGCTACGTCTTTTTCCTAAGCTTATATTAAGGTTTCTTACCTAAGCAACGCAATTTCATAATATTTAAATTAACCAATTAAAAGTCTACGTTTTGATTGTTTGGGTATTAAAAAAAATATAAGATAATTAAGCAAAACAAGACTTTAAGGTTGTTGACTAACTTATTTCAAATCTTTAAATTATATCCTACCGTAAATATTTTTATTCTGTAAACTGTAAAAATTGTAAAATTCTTAATTTGTAAATTGATTATCTAAATTTTACTGAATTTAAAAGATAAATTTAATATAATATGTTAAAAACTATAGAGGGCATATTTTGCCATTATATTAATAGTAAGTTATGATAAACACTTTATACATGAATATTTAGACTTTTACATTTTAAACTTATAAACTTTATTATAATTAATATATGGGTCTATAATGTTTATTAATAATATTTCTGATCTACACTAAATTTTATTTATTTATTTATTTTCTAAATTAATACTTACCAAAGCAATAATATACATTTAAAAATTAGAGACAGTTCTGAAAGGTAACTACAAAGACAATAGCAAATCTAAATGTTGAGACAGTGATGAGTTTCAAAGTTTCAAGCCACACCAAAAACAATGCGTCTGTGTGAAAATACGGTCATTGAGTAAACTAGAAATAATGTGTGTAATAAATTGTGGGATTCTGAGTTATGAGGCAGTTACCCACCTAACACAGAAATGATGGCAATTGGCAAGGCTGGCTGTTTCTGTACTTTATGTTTCTCTTTTCTTTTCTATTTGTGATTAAAAAAAGAAAATTAAAGTGATTTACCAAATTAAACAGGAAAAGAAAACAAATGAAATCAGCATATAGGTAAAGGGATGTTTGTTTGGCATAATGATGGAGGAAGCTAATTTACACTGTACAAAACACATCTGGCATTAGACAAATTAGTTAACATTAGGGAGAAGGTACATTTTATAGTAGCTACGTATATATCTGTAAAATAATCTTTTAATATACGACGCGGTTATTATTATAACGGTAACTGAATCTATTGATGTGAAAGGGCGACTTAACGCAACAATAAATATTATTGTTGCGTGATTTATGATTATAAATTCGAGTTATAAAAAACAGTTTTTTATAACTGCGAAGAAAAATTACACATTATAGATTTCATATGTTTGAATCATAGGATCGGACTGCGTTTCTTTTTAAATCTATAGACATATGCAATACTTTCACGTATAAAAAATGTATACTTAAACCAGGGGACAACGCAGAACTAAATGTTAAGGGGCAAAATTTATAATAAAATAATTTTAAAATATACTTAAACGACTATTTTTTAATATAAAAAAATATTATTTTTTTAAATCACAAATTTTTTTTAATAATTACATTATTTATAAATTATTAATATTAAAAAAGGCATTACAATTAAGTTCACCGTACCGAAAAGAAATTGCAATTAAATTTAAAAGTTATTTTTAGAGTTATAATTTTAAGAAAATCTATACACTTATATACTAAAGAATGAAAAATTAAAATAATAAAAAAATATTATTTCTAAAGTTAATTATTGTCATCTTGTAAAAATTCAACTAGAATTATAATATTCTATCTAATATTGATAAAAATTATATTTATTTAGAGTGTTCAAATATGATTATTATATCTATTTAATATTGATAAAAATTATATTTTTTTAGAGTGTTCAAATATGATTATTATATCTATTTAATATTGATAATAATTATATTTATTTAGAGAGTTTAAATATAATTATAATATCTATTCGATATTGATAATAATTATATTCATTTAAAAAATTTTAAATAAAATTATAATATCCTAGATATTTATTATTAATTAATAATTAAATAATTAATTATAAATATTTATATGCATAACCATGCAATTTTTTAGGCTCATATTTTCAACTTTTAAATATCTTCTAATTATAAATATTTATACATATAACCATATAATTTTTTCAGACAATTAATATTGACATAATATTATGTCATATGTTATTGTCTAAATTTTGCCATGTATCATATTTTTTTAATATTTTAAATTAAATTTATTATTAATAGATATTTATTTAATATTTATTTGAAGAGTTCAAATAGGATTATCATAGTTTATTAGATATTGATAATAATTATATTTATTTGAAAAGTTGAAATAGAATTTTAATATTTTATTTGATATTAATAATAATTAATCATCTATATATATAAACACAAAAAAAAATCATATCTAATACGCTATTATCCTATTTTTCAACAACAATATTCAGCTTCAAAAATACAACACTTTATTCAATTACTACACTATTATTCAACTGATATGTAGATAATATATCATATTATTTATATTTTTCTTTATTTTTGATATTTCTCCTTATATCTCATTTGATCTATTATTTATTTGATCATCATTTTTGTCATTATAATAGAAAATATTATCATTCTTCCTCTTATCATTATTTCTCGCTCTCTTTCTTATATTTTCTCTATGTCGGTTATTATTTAATGTAATTTTTTTTACTTTTTTTTCTGTTATGTGATTATTTTTTAAATAATTTATTTTATTGTTTGATTTTAGTTTTTTTTGTTATTGGATTTTTTTTTATTTTTTATCCTTTTGTTATTTGTTTATTATGTAAATTTTTTTGTTGATTTTGTGTTATTTGTTATATTATATTAATTTTGTAATTTAATTTTTATTTATTTGATTAAAATTATTGTATGTTTTGAAATTAGTATATATATTGAATAAAAATATCCATAATATTACGCAAAACCTTTTCTAGTTAATGACTCCTACAAATATTCTATATCTATTGAGTGAATAAAGTTAAAGTATACCAAGTAATTTCTATTTCATATTTCGCATATTTTTTTTATCCAATTCAAGAGAGAATTTGTGTATAATTCTTGTTGCCTAATTACTCAAGAACCAACGTTCATTTGATTTTTTTAGTATTAAAATTGAAATTATTTTCCTTATAGGGAAGGTACTATTTTTTAAAAAAATATTTAAAGTTGTTATTTTGAAATTTTTATCATTTATATTTATTATTTGCTCAAATCTACATATGCTATATAAAATTTATATTAAAAACAAATTTTAGTAGTCTCAAATTAGTCAACTTTTGCTTTTCTTAATAACTCAAAGACACATATACTAGACAATGTGGGTAAGAAAAGCCATACCCTTAAAAAGTAGACGACATTAAATAAAATATTATTTCTTTAATTTCATTTTTATTATGCTTTATTTGTATTCAATTTTACACTTTTAATTTTGTAAAATACTATTTTTTTTATCTTCTTACAATATATATTAAATATATCAAAAATATACTGAACATATATTAAAAATAAATCGTATTATTTATATAATATTTATATAATTTTTTTATTTGCACAGTATATTTGTGCATACTTTAAAAAATTAAATCTCAAATAGAAATATTTAAGAATTGACAAAATAGAAGTTAGATTAACTCTATACTCATAAGAAAAATTAATTGAGCTTTATGCAAAAATTGCAAAATTATCCTAGATGAGGCTTTGATCACTCAACACAGATTAATGGTATTAGACATCAAGATTATAAGGTTGACAAACAAGCTTAAGAGGAACAGAATTCCCAAGACCCAACAGTGGATTTTAAAAGGGTAAAATAAATAATGCTTAAGAATGAGCTAGTCAAAATTGAAGTTTGAGATGTAATTATACATATGTCAACAAAGGATATATGTGAGGGGGGGAGCTAGGACGTTCTTTGGCATAGTAGGGAAATTTTGAAAGTGAATAGAAATATAAAAATGTTAGAGAAGAGAAAAAAAAAACACAAATTTTATAGTGGTTCAAATTAATCAATGTCCATTGCTCAACATCTAAGTTGAGTATTCTACTATCAATGGATTTTTACAAGCTAAACCCTATCTTAGTGTTTTCTAACTCAAATCGAACTATAAAATTAGTTTAAGGCTTACTCACAATTTTTATAAGTATTTTTCTAAGGCTAACACTCAATCAGTGACTGATCTAGAAAATATATTAGTTGGAGTCCATACAATAAATTTAAACAATAACATTATATGTTAAAAGAAGATACAATTATACAAATAAATAAATAAATAAATAAATAATATCCTAATAAAATCAACAAATAATATTCTAATTTAATTAAAAACCCAACAAAAAATTAATATATAATACTAACCAATTTGAAGGAAAACTGGAAAAGTATGCTCCTAAGTCCTCCAGCTACACGAACAAAATTCTTGGATAAAAGGAAAAGGTTTTATCTTGACGCTTTTATTTTGTAAAATACAATGTTACAAGATGGGATTGGGAAAGTTGCTTTTGTTTAATAATAGAAGAGTTTTAATTATTTAATGAAACTTTTTTTTTCTTTTTTAGACTAATTAGGTTTAAGTAGGTAGGTATAATTTAATATTGTATGAGTTATATTTTTAATATGTTTAGAATTAATTGGGGTCCAATTTTTTTTGGTTGGGGTCCATTAATTAAAGACCCATTATATTTTATTTTAGGTGTATTAAAAATTTTAATTTTAGTTGGGATCCATGGACCCCATATCTAATATATTATATCTGCCACTGCACTCAATCTAGTATTTCTAAGCTTATTCCAAACTTGTACAATGATATTTTGTGGCTCCAACCACTCAATGAACAACTAATATGCTCTTACAATAAACTCAGTAGAAAATAAAATACAAGGCTCAAGAAAACAAAGTGCAAGAGTTTGGGTTTTAATAATTGCAAAAGTTCTTCATTAATGCTATTTGATGAGGTATTTTTAGGCCTCATTCATCAATTTTTCCATTGAAGCTCTATAAGAAAAATGAGAATTAGCAACAAAAAAAAAAGTTAATTATCAGAAATCTTTCTCTAATTTCAATGTCATCGGTAATTAGCGACGGATTTTTTCATCAGGATTTACATAATTTTCGTCGCTAATTTATTATTGTCTTTAATTTGAAGACACATTTAGCTATAGATTTTTTTAAAGAAAATAAATTATTTTTAAAAAAATTAATTATTTTTTAAGAAATAAATAAATTATTTTAAAAATTTTATTTATTTCTTTAAAAATATAATATTCTATAAATTATTTTTTATTAAATAATTTGTTCATATAAAAAGTAAACTATTTACCAAATAATTTCTCAAAAATTATTTCTCTAACAATTTTCTTAAAATAAACTATTCTACCATATAATTTACATAAATTATTTATTCAAAAATTACTTATTCAAAAATTTTTTTATTCTACCAAACAATTTAATCATTCTAAAAATAAATTATTTATTCTAACATTTTTATAAAATAAATCATTTTATCAAATAATTTTAAAAATATATACTAAAATTATTTATTCAATCAATTAATTTATCTATTTTCAAAATTATATTCTACTAAATAATTCATTAGATCTAAAAATAAATTACTCGACCAAATAATTTCTAAAAATTATTTATTTTAAATATTCTTTATTCAACAAAATACCTTACTTATTCTAAAAACTAATTTAAGAAATAAAATAAATTAGTTGAAAAAAAATATACATATTCTCAATCGTGGATTGATCACTGGTGAGAATTTCGACCGGCGACAAGAGAAAAATAAAGTAAGAGGAAGATGAAGAAAAGGGAAAAAAATAGAGAGAGACTGGAGAAAGAAAGAGGAAGGATAAAGGAAAAAAAAAGAAAAAGAATAAATGGAAAGAAAAAAGATGAAGGAGAAAGAAAGAAAAATGAGTAAGAAGGAGAAGGATAAATAGAGGAAGAAAAGAGAAAGAAGAAAGAAATGGAATAGAAAAAAGAAAGAAGAAGATTTTAAGTTATAACTAAAGGGTTTTAACGATGGATTTAGTGACGGATTAAATGAGCATGCTTTTTTTGGTTTTTTACTAAATTTAATTTTAGCGACGAAATTATTTGTCCCTAAAGCATTTTAGTGACAAATTAAAGTGCGGACTTTTTTTCGCTTTTTTCACTAAATTTAATTTTAGCGACAAATATTTTTGCCCAATATTTTTAGAAATTAAGAATTAAAAATTATTGTTTCTAGTTTAAAAATAAATATTTTATTAATTAGCAATAGAAGTTAGCCGTTGCTAATTAGCGATGGCTATAGTTGTCGCTAAATTTTTAGAATAAACTTTTAACTACGAATATTTTACTTCCATCGCTAAATCTTAGCCCCCAACAATTGGCTCTAGATTTAACTAAAGATTTAGTGATGAAAATTATAATTCGTCGCTAAATTTTTAGTGCCAATTGAGAATGTCAAAGTTTAGCTTCGGATTTAGCTGCAAAATTTTTTGTCGCTAAATTCGTCGCTAATTTATCACAAAAAAAATTTTCATTGCAAATTTGTCGCAAATTCATTGCTATTTAGCAATGAAAAAAATCTACCGATAAATTATGTCACTAAATTGACTTTTCTTGCATGTGAAGATTGGGAAAAGATGACCTTCACTATCAAATTTTCATCATTAAATGCTTATCAGAGCTTTGCCGCGGTCGTGGTCAGAGCTCTGTTGACCTTCACTTTGTTACGTCAAGAATTCTTTGTTGTGGTCATGAGAAATAGCTTTCCTCCATCAGAAACTTAATGGCTAGTACATATAGCATGCTTTGATAGGTCAACATACTAGCCATTACAAGCTTCCAATGGTTATTTGTAGATTGTGGTTGCAACACAAATCCTAGTTGTTATATTCACCACGAAGCTCATTGGACTTCATTTTGTTTTCCTTTTAATTTCATCACAATTTCCATAGGTAGTCATTGTAGTGAATTTGTTTTCGTGATAACAAATAGCTCTTGCGAATCTCATTACAAATCTTACTATGTCCAGTTTAGTTGTTCTATTTTAAGTGAATCACAGTTGCTAGGATCCATCATGATCGTGATACGAGGTCACACCTTCTATTCTTCACCATGATCCTTACTCTGACTTAGGATAGAATCTTAGCCATTTTATACTAGGTGCAAAATTGGGTCGCATTTGCTATTGGGCTTTGCGTCTTGATTCATGGTCGTCCACTAGTTGCAATGACCACTAACTTGATAGCTTGTTTAACTTTTCATCCAATCACAGTTGAGAAAGAAGAAGGTGGTCTCGACTGAGTGGTCATTTCTAATTTTTAGAAATTACTGAAGTTCTTGAAACTATTTTGAGTTTTGACTTTTATTCCTGACATATAATCACTCAAATTAAGGATTAAAAATTTGATTGTGAAGATCAAAATTGAGATTGATCTAACTTTTAGGTCCAAATCTATAACAACTAAACGAGTAGTTAGAGGGATACTTACTGAATCTAAATGATATGGTCATCCTTCAAAGGAAGACTTGTGGTGGAATGAGATAATACAAAAAGCAATGAAAAGTAAAAGGGAATAGTATAAGAGATTACCAAGGTGTAATGACAACGAAGCTTTTGAGCAATACAAGTAAGAGAAAAAAGATTCTAAAAAAGGCTGTTAGCCAAGAAAGAGCATAATCTTTGGAGAAGATGTATGAGAAACTTGAGACGAAGGAAGAGAAAAATGTTATCTATAAATTAGCTAAAATAAGAAAAAGAAAGTGTCGAGATAAATAAAGTGTCTCAAAGATAAATAGAATATAATTTTGGTTCAAGAGGAGGACATCAAGGAAAATGAAGAATTACTTTGAGGATCTTCTTAATAGTAACCATAGTGTACACATTGAGGGTTTGGATGCCATAGCTAAGAAAAATGTGAAGTACACTAGAAAATTAGATTTTTTTTTTTAAGTTAAGGAAGCCTTCAAGAGAAAGAAAATCGACAAAGGCTATGGTCCAAATGGGATCTCCATTGAAGTATGGAAATATCTTGAAGATGTAGGAGTTGCATGGTTAACAATTTTGTTTAATAAGATTCTGATAACAAAGAAAATGCCAGATGAATGGAGGCAAAGTGGCTTAGTACCTATTTTTAAGAAGAAGAGAGATATTTAAAATTGTTCCTATTATAGAGATATACAATTTATAGGTCACACAATATAATTGTGGAAGAAAGTTATGAAACACCATTTATATTTAAACACTTGTGTTTCCCTAAACCAATTTGGGTTTATACCAGGTTGATCGACAATGAAAGCAATCTTTCTTATTAGAGATTTAACAAAAAAAAAATAGAAGGAGATGAAGAAGAATTTACATGTGGTTTTTATCAACTTGGAGAAGACTTATGATAGAGTTCTTAGGGCAGTATATGCTGGATCCTGGAGCATAGGAGGGTATTAATTAGATATATCAAAGTTTTAAAGAATAGGCATGATGGAGCTATCACTAGCGTCCATACAGTTAGAGGGGATACTAAAGATTTTTCTTGTTTCTATTAGGTTATATCAATGTTCAACATTGAGTCCTTATCTCTTTATCTCAGTCTTGGATAAGCTAACTGGATATATATAAGACGATATCCACAGTGTATGATGTTTGTGGATGATATTGTATTAATATATGAGACCCAAGCAAGAGTAAGTAGGAAGTTGGAGGTGAGAGAAATATTTTGAAATCTAAGAGTTTTAAGTTAAATAGAACTAAAATTGAGTATATGCATTGTAAGTTTAGAAATACGAATGGAGAATGGATGAAATTGTATTAGATGAAGTGTCAATGCCTTATAACACTCATTTCAAGTATCTTAGCATAATTCTTCAAGAGGAAGAGGGTTGCAAAGAAAATGTTAGCAATAGAATTAAAGTAAGTTGGATGAAGTGGAGGAATAATATAAGAGTTTTATGTGACTAAAAGATATTAATTAAATTGAAAGGTAAGTTATAATGCATTGCAATGCAGCCTGCTATTATGTATGATAACGAGTGTTAGAAATTGAAAGAATAACATATGGGTAAAATGCATGTTGATAAAATGAGAATACTAAGATAGATTTGTGTACATACTAGGTTGAATAGAATCTACACTGAGTGCATTAGAAGAAAAAAAAAAAGTAAGGGTCGCTCATATTGAGGATAAAATAAGGGACTTAGTGATGTATTTGTCAAAAAAATTGAACAAGTTAAGGTAGATATAACTAGAAGAGATATGAGTGAGCCTAAAATAAATTAGAAAAAAATGATTTATAATGATTTTATTGCCTACATCTCTTTGAAAATATTGCTCATAATCACTATGTGTAGAAAAAAAAATCCATATACTCGATCTAATTAACGTAGGCTAAGATTTAGTCGAGTTGAACTGAGTAAAAAAGAATTTATATAGCTTATCTAATTAACTTGGACTAAGATTTAATTGAGTTGAGTTGTGTATTATATGAGTAATTTTTTCACTTTATTGTAAATTTCTCTAAAAAGTATTCAAAATAGAAGTTTTGTTTAATTTTAGTTCTTACAAGTCCTATTTTTTATTGTCCTTTTTAGATTGGTGAGTCATCCCTTGCCACTATTACCACATCTGTTGGCTACTATTACCATAAAACATGATTTAAGAACGCGGAATGCAGCCATTATAAACCAATAGTAAATGGACCTAAAATATTAAAATAACCAGCATTAATATGCACCTATAATAACAAAAAAAATTAGTTAATTAAGGGCAATGAAGCAAACTTAACAAAAAATGATTAAAATATGATAGTGAATTAAGAGACAAGCTATAATAATGGATTGAGTACCATCTAAAATAACCTGGACAAATATTTACTTCAGTTATCAATATGTAGCCTAAGCCTTTTGTTTGGGTTGTTTCATTAGCTTTACGAAAACCCCCAACAATTGCAACCCAAAAAAAAATTAGGAAGAAGAAATTTCAGTCAAATAACATTATCCCACCAAAAAAAACAAAGAAAAACAAACATGCAGTCCAGGAGGGTAGCTAAAACATAAAGAGAGAAGTTGAATAAAACTTGGATAAAGTTTATCCAAGAGTTTGATTTTATTTAAAAAATCAAACACTATATCCTTTGGGGAAAATGATATTACAGTTAATAGAACAGCTATCAACTGCCGAAAAAAGTTAACATAAGTTTTTTTTTTTTAGTTTTCTCTTTGTCTTCTCCCATTCCATATATTTTCTTTGTAAGGGTTAAGAGGTTTTTTACAGAGAGAGTTGGCTCTTAAACTATGGAAAGCAAAAATTTTCCCTTATTGGTGATTATTCTTCAAAAACTGATAATA